>CM038142.1:69730926-70330926 GCA_021437245.1 Aegilops speltoides
GACAATAGTTTTTTTCGTAATTGCACGACTTCAACTATTTTAACGTGTATTTTTCATCTTTTCCAATTCGACTAGCTTATCCCATGCTTTGCAAGACGCTATGTCTTGGAGAGGATGGGTTTTGAAGACCATGAAAATTTCGAAACCAAAAAAATTATCCTAAGTACCGAACATTGTGTGGATTTTCAAGTAAAGCTGTACAATGCTCAGAGTGTAACCCATTTTGGTTGCAAAAATTGGGATGCATTTTGCAAGATGTATGGTCTTGATGAGGGTATGCTTGTCACCATGGATCTTGGTGATCCTACAATCGAGCATGAGACACCTTCGATTTGGGTCTTTGTGAATACACCTCCAGTTCTTCCCTCATGTGAGCTAAACATAGTTATTAAGTAATTTATATTGTTTATTTCAAAATATAATGTTGACAACTTATCTCCATTGACAGCTTATTTTCATTCTTCAAAGAATGTGCGGAAGATGGTAGACAGAGCGATACTACTACTGAAGGCTCCGAATTAACTTATCAGGAGAAAAATTATCTGGTCGGATTTTGTACTGATCTTGAGAATTACAATATCTACAATCAAACTCCTCAACATTATGGTCAATACGTGCCACTAGTGCACGTGTTGAACTCTGATAACTACCATGGAGATACCCTGGTAAGATTATTTTTACTATTACAACATCCGTGCATCTTTTGCACACTTCTAAAACTAGTACATCATTCCTAACTACAAAGTTATTATTATGTTTTTCAACAGATAATCCCGAATGATTGTGTGCCTCATCTGATGTATACGCGTGGTAGCCTTCATGTTTTGAACATACGACCAGGTCGTTCTACGAATCTCAACTGTCCATACCGGGTTTCTAAAAGAAGTGGAGACATAACAATCAAAGAATGGAAAAAATGTATGGACAGTCGTAAGGAGCTTCTTAGAAGCAATAAGCAGCGAAAGGCAAGAATTGGAGAAATGATGATCGCCATTCTTCATATTGGAGAGTCAGGGTCTATACTGTTTTATGCTATTTTACCTTAAGGGTGTTTAGGTCCTACCTGATACTGATGATCATGTGCTAAGAACAATTATGTAGGGTTGGGTTCGATGACTATATATGAGGATGATGATCGTATGACTTATTATTAATAACGAGTAGAAGTTGTATGATGATGCATGATTAGTAGGACTTGTTATTATATATATGATGATGTAATGATGCAAAGCATGCATGAGCATGTTATATCTGCGGATGCAATGAACATAGCAGCAACGTTGATAAACAAAGCATGCATGATGTATGATGCATAACGTGTACAATGTGTAGTATCGTAAAATACAGCAAACGAAAAAAAATTAAAATGGAAACACAAAATTAAATGAAAAAGAAATCATAAAACTAAAACCCCCCCAAACCTTATAGTACACCAACCGGTACTAAAGGCTCCAGGCCCCCGGAGCTGGCTCGTGCCACGTGGTTGCCCTTTAGCACCGGTTCATGCTGAACCGGTACTAAAGGGGGGGGGGGGCTTTAGTGACCACAAATTAGTGCCGGTTATGTAACCGGCAATATAGGGCCTTACGAACCGGTGCTAAAGCCCGGTTCTGCACTAGTGACAATACCATATTGGTAAGCAGGTGTATCATGGAGAAAATACTAAGATTACAAATAGAAGCAAGAAATATTAAGAATGCAGACATATATTGGTTATTTGAGAAAAACCGTAGTGGAAACCATAAGCTCTGTTGACACATTTATGTCTCAGAACTACAATTATTTTAGTCTCTCCCTCCCTTCACTCTACCACAATTGGCATAACAAGCTGTGGCCAGGGCGGCAGGGACGCAAGAAAAACACCAGTCGTAACTAACTCTACCATTCCCGCAAAAAAAACTAACACTACCATTGAAACAACACGTCAAT
This sequence comes from Aegilops speltoides, assembly GCA_021437245.1. Lineage (NCBI taxonomy): Eukaryota > Viridiplantae > Streptophyta > Magnoliopsida > Poales > Poaceae > Aegilops > Aegilops speltoides. The sequence goes on from CM038142.1 coordinate 69,732,856, forward strand.
GCGGAAACAAAAAGAAAAACTTGATCCATGAAAACACAATAACATTAGCAGCTGTAACATTTGATCAGTCATGAAGCTTCGTAGATGGTTGAATGCACACTATGGTATGTACATGAAAAATATATGGAACATTAAAAAGCCGAGAAACAGGACCTATAGTGTTCCCATTAACCATTCAAAAATTCAATCACGAATGTGTTAGTTACTTTTACAAATGGTAAAGGATGAAAGCTTAAAAAGGATCCATCAAAACATATTCAGTGAAATTAGCAGCAAACCGAAATATAACGACCATGATATTTTCATAAATCAATCTTGCAAGCAAATTAGGAGAATTGCTAATGGTCCTACCTACCTAGTCCGAGCAAACGCCAAAAGTTGGCGATCGCAGAATGTAATAAGTTATTCTCTTAAAGTTTAGACCAGCCCTCACACAATATGCCTTAAAAAATTAGAAAACTGAAAGTAGCACTGGAGTCCGAACAATTCCATCTCTCTGTATAATTGCAATACATCCTTTCAGCTGAACTGGGCATATTCCAAAGAGCCAGGATATCTGGAAAATAAACAGAAGAACACATGCATAATGGATATTAAAGCGCAAAAAAATAACACTATAGTAGCACATCTAGAAGGCATTGCAATTAATAGAGAAACCTGAACATCCATTGGCTGTGTCAGACCATAGTATCATGAATGAGCAGGAAACCGATTTTAGTTGCACTCAAAAAATATTTATTTGGTGGAAGAATATCATATATGGTGAGTATTGTTCCGTCTTATAAACAATATCTTCTTAAGAAACAACATGTTTCTCTCAACAGAAGTGAAAAGGTAAAAGATGCAAAAATTGCAAGAAAAATACTACCTTGCATCACACAGAACAACTAAAGCAACATACTGGAATTGATGTTGCAGAGAGTCCTTCCGTTGGACAAATAATTTTAAGAAGGTGCACAAAATATGGCAGACAAGCAGAGATTGCTTGCAAAAAAATTTATCATCCATATATTTAACAAATTCCTCTATGTATCAGGCTTGCAAAGAAAAGTGTGTTCTAACAGTTGTAAAAATTTGAACAAATCAAAGCAAGTTCTTAATTTATTTTTCACCATCTGTTCATTGGATCCTACTCCAGCTGTAAGGAGTTTGTAAAGTATGAATCATATTTAGCGAATAACATGTCACGTATATAATAACATCTTAGGCCAACAATGCCTTTTAGTAGAGCAATATATCAGCATATCCATGATAGATGAGAAATGCAGATAGTTTTCTCATACATCAGAGCTAAAAAAGTTAAATCTATAATTAATGGTAAAACCGTATTCCAATAAGTATGCAAAGTTGCAATGGCCAGGAGCTAATTTCATTAATATTGTAATCGACTTCAGTAAAGAAAGAACCTCATCAGTATTGTATTTTGATTCCCGCAGTCGTTCACTCCAGAAGTTAAGGTCCCAGTGTGCCAGATCATGGCTTCCGCAGAACCAAAATCTTTCACAGAGGATTTTAGATCTTCCATATCTGCATTAAGAAAAGCAACAACTAAGACATTTGTGTATTTCAGCCTAGTTCCTAGCCTTCATAATAAGAAATATGAGAAAACTAATTGATGAAGGAGATTTAATGTTGATGGATAGACCAAGCGACCACAACATGCCAGTTGCTTGTATCAGCCGAGGGCTGCCGATCCAGCGCACACGCCAATGACCGTGCGTGTGTCTGATCTAGCGTCGTGCTTATTGACGTATAATGTGCTGCCTAGTCTCTTCCATCAGATCGGTCTTTTGGTTGCATTGGCTAGAGTATGCACTTCTACGTGGTATCGGAGCCAAGAGGTCTTAAGTTCAAGACCCGGCTGACGCAATTAAAACTGCAGCCCACTTTCGGTCCACGTTTAGGCCTGAGGGAGCCACACGTGAGGGGAAGTGTTGACGTATAATGTGCTGCCTAGTCTCTTCCATCAGATCGGTCTTTTGGTTGCATTGGCTAGAGTATGCACTTCTACAGTGCTTACGTCATAGGTCCGCTGGGCCGACCGGCACTCCACGCGCCACAGGTTCCATGGCTATCCACTTCTATTCCCATGCTTGTTGCTGCGTGTGTCCGCTCATGCTTGTTTTATGCATTTATGTTGGATTGCTGCTGCTGGGCTGCTTATGGTCTCCATGGTGACCTTCTGGCTCGTGACGCCGCCATTTCACATCAGCAATCCCCAACTTCAGTTCAGGATTCCCACAACTATACCTCATATGGGTGAGCAACAAGAATTACTATTTGCATATGTATACAGCAAGTGGTGCTCTGACAATTCTGAAGCACATATATTACAGCAGCATGCGTTGGTTTGGGCATATATAAAAAATGATCACCTAGTCTACTGGATCCTAGAATCAAGAATTGGTAAGACTAGCCACAGTGCATAGTAACATACACTAGTAACATACACATATCCCTAGATTATGTTACTACCTTCATAGTGGATAGTAACATAAGTGTGGTAACATGCAAAGCTTCATTTATTAGGTTATAGACTCATATTGCATTGGGACATGTGATGTTACAGTAACTAGCTAAGTTACTAGTACTACATCTCTCCTCATTAACTCATTGCCACATAAGCAAATTTGCTGAGTTGGACTCGATGTTACTGCTGAAGTTACTCCCACTGTGGCTAGTCTAAGAAGCTAAGAAAACTGGGCACGCCCTACAACACATTAGAGACAAACATGCATATATCTGTCCCAAAGCAGTAGGCAGGAAGCAACACAAGCATAAGCAAACAAGGAGAATCTTTATTAGGATGCAGCAAGCCTTCTTTTGATTGGGAGCTTTTAGAGAGTTAAATTAGAGGTAGAAACAAGAAGAACATGCTCAAACATAAATAATAGGATAGGGGTTCAAACTTGAAAATGAATCTCCGGCTACTACAACTCTAAAAGATTGTAATAGAATAGAACTTTGCTAGGAACATGATTTTATATTAATCTAATGCAAAGAACATCAAAGATAACAACTTGGCTGGTTTTGCCTTGAATAACGTGATTCCAGGAAGCACCACAGATTTTCTGGCTCCCTCAAAACGAGTCAGCATATCCAACACAGTACACTGTATCTACTCTTGCAGAAACATGAGAAGAGATTGAATTGTATTGTTCTGGTACCTCTCAGCGTGTTTGTTTGGAGGGAGTTGGGCATGGGCAATAGGAGTTTATGGTCCATGGGACTTAATTTCCTTTGATTGACTCAGGGACGTGGGAGTTAAGAGGGGAAGGGAAGGGAAGTTAGGAGGCCCAACTCCCGTAAAACTCTTCCCAGGGGTGACCCTAGTAATTCAGCGTGGGAGTGGGAATTGACGCCAAAAAAAAAACTCAAGATGTTCGTCACGTCCCGCGGCGGAAGGGGGAAAAGGCGTGAAAATCCCAGCGAAAGCACGGTAAAATCCTAGCTAATGACCCCTATTTAGCAGCGCCACCATTAGTCCTCCAAACGAATCGGCGGCCGATAACTTCTCCCCAATCTCCTCCAGAGCTGGCGGCAAGCACAAACAGGAGCTGAGGTAACCCGTTTTCCCCTTTTCCATCTTGAATTCGTGGAGATTTTCCTGCCAATCCATACCTACAAATCTAGCTGTATCCCATCTGGTTTGGCAAACAAAGTTGGATTCGTTTCTTTTCCTATTACAAACTGATGCAGATCTATTCTTCTTTCTAATTTTTTCCCCCTGATTCACAGGTCACAGATTTGTTCCATCACTTCGGTTCCCCCCTTGCAGTTCACGAGTATCAGTCACCAAAAGGCCAGAGGTGTGGATTACTACATCGATTTAGTATTTCATTTGCTCCCTTGTTTGATTCATAGAAATACTGTATAGAGGTCTCTGTCTTGATTAGTTCTTGATATCCTTTTTAGAAGCATAGATGGGACATGGATGTGAATAATTACTGGATGCAATCTCTTGTTCTTGTATAAATTTATTTGCTAGTCTTCGGCTGTAGTTGTTGGTCATCGCTGGCTTGCTGTTGTGGCTGCTATTTGTACATGTAGAGAACCAAGATTGTTCGTGATGCCATCTGACGTATACATGAAAAAGGGCAAACCACAATAGCTGCTAACTTGACGTTGTGGCTGCATGTAGGGAACGATATGTATATGTCATATAGCACTTGCCTTTCTGTACCTGCCTGCTTCATGCTTCCTGTACTTTCTAAGTTCAGTTTTACATACGAAATTAAGTGTCAAATGTACACACAAACAAGTCTTGATAGCTGCTACAGATTTGATGACTTCCAAGTCCCAGCTTTCAGTCATACAGATATTGCATATTTTCCATGATGTACTCACAATATTGCTTCATATTGTGGGGGATATATATAATATAAAAGTAGGAAGTGCATTCATGTCAAATTCCATTCCTGGGTATCGGGCGTCGCTTCTTCGGCTAAGTCACTTCATCACACCAGAACCTCCTTTGAGTATCTTGTAACAAAGGTTAAACAAGCTGCTAGCTCGCATGTGCATAATTTGTCTCTCAATTTACTTGTGTACAAAAATTCCTTGGTACTGTAGCAGAACTCAAATAACAATGATGGTTTAAGTAATAACCATGGATTTGAAATATGTGTTTAAATGCCTTATGTATACAGAATGGAGAGGGATTTGATCCATATCAAAATGCATCACGGGGGTTCTTTTTCAATGGAAGGTCCACTTACTTATGATGGAGGCGAAGTATCTATTTTTCGAGATTGTGACAGTGAGCGTACATCCTATTTTCGTCTAGTTCGCATGGCTAAAGACGTAGGTTTCAAGGATGGCGATGAGTTATATTATACAGTTCCTGGGTGTAGCCTTGATGAAGGAATTGATCTAGTTCACGATGATAATTCTGTTCTTAAGATGTTGAACTTCGCAAAGAAACACAACTTTGCGGACATCTATGTTAAGCATAAAGGCCATGAAAGTGCTTCTGCTAATCCAAATCCAAGACCTCGTCCGGACAGTAACAAGAAACTTCCAGCGGAGGTACTTCACCAAAAAAAGTTATTTTTCTACATGCATTATTTTTATTGGGTGCTCATGTGTGACTTGCTGATTACTTGTTGTTTGGTTGTGTGGTGTTTATCGCATCCTATCTTATTTCTTTTAGCTGATGCTTGTACATAACCATCTTGAATCATGAAGATATTCTAATTGTGCGACACTATCATCTAATTTTGTTCACAGACATGGCACGTCCACCAACAAACCGGGAAACCATAATCTTATGGCAGGCAATGAGGCGACGAAGAGTGAAAATACTCATAATCTTATATCTGTTGTTGCAAATCTTGATAATGTTACTTAGGAGGAGTCGATGTAGGATGCGTCAAATTAGGCAGCCTTCTTGGTATGACCCGATTACTCGAGCACAAACCTTGAACAACAAGGTACGAGTAAGCGACACAGAATGCATTTTCCAACTTCGGATGGATAGGCGTTGTTTTAGAGTATTATGTTCTTTGGTAAGAGAAATAGGCGGGTTAAAAGATACTAGGCACATGAGCGTTGAGGAATCGGTTGCCATGTTCCTTCACATACTTGCACATGATGAGAAAAATCGAGCAATCCATCATGATTTCCAGCGTTCGCCTGAATCGGTAAGTCGGAAATTTCATCAAGTTCTAGGCGCAGTTTTAAAACTCTGGAAAGTGTTACTTAAGAAGCCTCGGTCAATTCTGGCCAACTGCACGGATGGAAGGTGGAAGTGGTTTAAGGTACCAAAATAATATTTCAACATAGAAAAGAGTTGTAGGTCCAGTTTTGTTCACGGTCTAACACATTTTGTTCTTACTATAGAATTGTTTAGGCGCCTTAGATGGGACGTATGTAGAAGTTCATGTGCCCCAAACTGACAAAGCAAGATTCCGTTCACGAAAGAATGAAGTTGTAACAAATGTTCTTGGTGTATGTGCGCCGGACATGCAATTCATTTATGTGTTACCGGGTTGGGAAGGATCAGCAGCTGATGGGAGGGTGCTTCGAGATGCTTTATCAAGATCAAATGGCCTTAAGGTTCCTCGTGGTAAGAGATAATATTAAAATGGTCCATCCTAGTTAAATGTATATATTGTATACATAGTTAACAAACCCATACACATGTTCCTATTGCATAGGGTGCTATTATCTAGTCGATGCTGGATACAAGAACTGTGAAGGATTTCTTGCTCCATACAGAGGACAGCGGTACCATCTCAATGATTGGAAAAAAAACCCAACAAAAAAAGAGGAATCGTTTAACATGCGACATTCGTCAGCAAGAAATGTGATTGAGAGGACTTTCGGATTGTTCAAGATGCGATGGGCTATCATTAGGAATCCCTCTTATTATCCTTTTGATACACAAGTTGACATAGTTTTAGCATGCTGCTATATTCACAATCTGATACGACAACAGATGCGTGTTGATCCTTGTGAACAGTATCTAGATGAGTACATGCTACGCCTTCAACAACAACAAGTAAATGAGGATGCCATTCAGTCCATCGAAACATCATCAGAATGGAATGAGAAAAGAGATAAATTAGCTGATAAAATGTGGAAAGCTTGGACAGAAAAGACGTGATCGCTGATACACGCTACTAGATGTTAGGTGTAGGACCTTAATTGTTTATTCAGCAACCTATGAGTGTCCAAACATTCTTCATCAATATTTGTCTTGTCCCATATGTCGTAGTTGCTTATGTTTCTTTTTATTCACTTTTCTATGATAGGAGATGTTGATTAATGTATGAACATCATATTTCATTTATGACCATCTATATTCTTTATCATTTGTATATACATTTTTATTGTCCTATTAAAATCTAGCAGAATACCAAGCAAAAGGAGAGCAAATTGCATCCAAAAAGAGAGACAAGAGGACATGGACAGCGGAGGAGGAAAAGTTACTTATTGACATTCTATATGACATGAATGATTCATCTTGGAAAGTAGATACCGGTCACAAGTCCGGCTATCTTACATATATTGAGAAGAAAATGGCTGAAGTACTCCCACATGCTGATCTCAAAGCTGATCCACATATCAGGTCAAAAGTTAAGATTTTGAAGAAACAACTTTCCTATGTTCTGGAAATTATGCAAAATGGTAGTGGATTTGGATGGGATGATGAGAAGAAGATGGTAATCGGAGATAGAGAGACCTATATGGGTTGGGCGAAGGTACACTATGTCAAATAAATAGACAAAGTAATCTGTTATGTTTCATTTTTTGTGCATTATAATTTGTTTTCTAGTGGAAAGTCATGCTCTCTTTGTAGTCCTGTGAAGGAGCAGGTCCTCTGTACATGAAGCCTATGGTTAATTTTGACAAGCTATGTGAGGTTTATGCTAGCGATTTGGCTAAAGGAGGCAGCGCTAAAGGTCCCGGAGAAGAGGAAGTTGTAGAAGTTGAAGAAACAATAGATGCAGAACCTACTAACCAACCGGCCAAGGAGAATTCTCCTCAAGCACATGAGAACACCAACCCATCTGGTGGTTCTAGGCCTGGTCGTAAGAGAACATACCCTGATGATGATGCACTGGAATCAGGCCTTATAAGTGTGTCCAACACAACTGCAAAGTTCTTGGAAGCAGAACAGGACAATGCAAAAACCATGAACGGTTTACAGAGGGCGTTTATGCATGAAGCTGAAGTTCATGAGCAAGCATCAGCCAACAGAACCAAGTTACTTGATATTATGCAGAATCTTAAAGATCTCAGTAAAGAAGAAGTTGTTATGGCTGTTCGTGTCATTGGTGGTGACGCTGGAAAGACCGAGCTTTTCATAAAGTTGCGTGATGATTTCAAAGTACTATTTGTTCGCCAGGAGCTTGAGGCGGCCAAAAAATAAGCAAATACCTAGATTTGAACTTCCAGATTAGCAGCTCATATATTCTTTTCGGTTCAGGACTTGTAGTTGTTTTCTTTCAACTCATCACTTGCAACATTCAGTGCCTCCATTTATTTTTTTATATAATCTCGTCTTGTACTCTTGGAAAGGATACTTTCATCTGTTCATTTGCTAGTTAAAATACTTGCTTCATGTCTTCGCTCTCATTTGCTGGGACTAAATGTTTATGATTTGCTTGATGGACTATTCAATACATCCAGCAAGCATGACATCTATTATCTGGTATCTCCTTCCTGACCTGGTATCTTCTGATATGTTGTATGTATGCAAGTCTATTGATCAAATGCAAAATTGTTGCTATCAACATCTTCTCTCTTTCTTAGGCGTGGAGCAAATAAAGTCAAAATATGAGTATTTTCTTTTTGCAGACCCGATTAACGGCAACACTCATTTGCCCAGCTCATAGAACAATTCCCATTCCTATAACCATGAACCAAACAAAGGAAAATAACTCCCTGTTGAATTCCCACTAATAATTCCCACCACACACCAAGCATGGGATTGGGACTAATAGTCTACTTCCCAAGTCCATTCCCTTCATAAACTCCCCCTCCTAAACTCCCATTCCCAATCCTTCAAGCTACCAAACACGCTGTCTAGGCTCATCCGTCTTAGGAAACATTGCAAAAGATGCGATGAAATCGGACACCCTTCCAAATGTCGACTCGGACATGGACTGGTTCTGGACCTGCACAACACAAGCACGATTTCAGGTTGTCTAAAGAAGAAGCATTTTTTCAGAGCACACAGAAACAGAAGCAAACATGACAACAAATCCATGAATACTGGTCAAAAATGAGTGATGCGATGGCTATAAAGATGCAGACAAAATTGTATGATTGCAATCTCTGTGGGCCTGGTACTGCTGATTGCTGAAATCAATGAGGGACCAGTTTGCCAAGTTGTGCAAATAAAATATCAAGATTTCCCAATCAACACAATAAAAGAGGCTGAACAAGCACACAAAGTAGGCATGATGTTTACTCACGATGGCCTTACTGGAGCTCTCATACTTGCCCTGGATCTGCAAAACAACATTCAGAAACAAGGAAAAAGTTCAGAATCACAGCATGAGAAACAACAGAGCAAAGGTAAATAAGCAGTTATGGACTTGATCTCTTGGTACTGACCCACAGCGAGAAGTCGGTGATGTCGAGGAGCAGCAGTTGGGCCTTGTGGTAGTGCGACAGAGCCTTGCTCAGGGACTGCAAGTAAGCCTCTGCAAACATGCATGAAACAACAGTCGATCAATAATGGAGCAGAGCAAAGGTGGAAATCATATTCATGATGGTGGCCGGAAGGAGGACTGATAGATAAGGTAGATCAGACTGCAGCAAGAAAGAAAAGAGAGAATGAACAACATAACAGCCCGTAGACATTTCATCAAACACGTCAGGAGCATCCGAACGGAAGAACACCTCACCATCATATGATAATACTGAGCAGCAGTAGAGCGAACAGTGACAAACTGAACGAACGAGAGATCCCATCTTGGGGCCTTTTCTGGTATCCTGCCGGAGGGGGATTCGATCACGGAGGGCATCTACATAAACTCTATTGCCCTTCGATGAAGCGTGTGTAGTGTACCACAAACCTACGGGTCCATAGCTAGTAGCTAGGTGGCTTCCTCTCTCTCTTTGATCTCTAATACAGTGTTCTCCTTGATGTTCTTGGAGATTGATACGTCTCCAACGTATGTACTTTTCCAAGCACTTTTGCCCTTGTTTTGGACTCTAAATTGCAAGATTTGAATGGAACTAACCCGGACTGGCGCTGTTTTCAGTAGAACTGCCATGGTGTTATTTTTGTGCAGAAATAAAAGTTCTCGGAATGACCTGAAAATCCATGGAGACACGTTTTGGAATTAATAAAAAATATTGGCAAAAAAATCAACGTCAGGGGGCCCACACCCTATCCACGAGGGTGCAAGGCGCGCCCACCCCCCTAGGGCGTGCCCCTGCCTCGTGGGCCCCTTGGACCTCCACCGACCTCAAATCCAACTCCATATATTCACTTTCAGGGAGAAAAAAAATTAGAGAGAAGGATTCATCGCCATTTTACGATATGGGGCCGCCGCCAAGCCCTAATCTTCCTCGGGAGGGCTGACCTGGAGTCCATTCGGGGCTCCGGAGAGGGGAATCCGTTGCCATCGTCATCAACAACCATCCTCCATCACCAATCTTGTGGGAGTGGTTGCTATCAATCTTGTTGAGTTTGGTTCACTTTTATTTTGAGTCACTAAAAATTTAAAAAAAATTCAGAGAAAAAAATGATGAAGAGATTGTTGAGGGGCTCGTCGAGCCGAAGCTCGAAGGACAAGCAGAATGAGGAGAATAAAAAGCCAAAATACAATCTTCCTTGCACTGCGGAGGTCCGGCCGTGTGAATGGCCTTGTGATGCGTTCTTGAGGCCGGAATTTACGACGACTTTTATTATTTGGCTGAAAATGCAGGCCTCACCGACTTCCTCCACGACCAATGTGAATAGTATCTCCTACTCACTGATATTTTCATACAAAACTTCTATTTCCATGCTAGGAAATCACCACCTTCAGTGGAGTTTTATTTATATGATGAGATTAAGGAGATGTTACTCCATGATTTTTGTTTGGTTTGCAAGTTGCCCTTTGTGGGCAGCATCGAGGAACCACATCCTAGTGATGTGGATGGATTTATTGATAGGATTGCTGTAGGGGAAACGAGAAAAGTTTCAGATGCAAGAACTACTAGTATGCATTTTCCTGTTCTACGTTACTTTGCGATATTTGCTAGTAGATGCTTGATTGGTCGCGGGAACAGTGGAAACCTTAGTGCTCCTGACCTTGTTATTTTGCGCCATGCTTTGTTTCGTGATACAACCTTCAGTTTAGGCGCTATTGTTGCTAAATGGTTAAGTGTGAACCATACAAAGGGCCCCATCTTCGGAGGTATCTTTGCTTCACACCTTGCTAAACACTTTGAGATACCTATTAGGCATCATGAGAAAGAGGAAAAGTTGCTGCCCACTATTTTTCTAGACTATAATAGTATGGTAGCACATGACTTTATTGTTAAAAATAATAAGAAGATCCTTAAGTATAACTTGTTATTTGCTAAAACTCACTGTGAGACTATTACCTTGCATGCACCCTCTTTGTTTAACATACTTTCAGGCACGTACCTCATCTTTCCCGAGGCCATTTATGCATACTGGAATCTGACACAAGTTCCAGAGCCTGAGCCTGAGCCACCACTTGACCCATATCGATAGTCTATTTATCAGTGGGATCTGGAGGAGCTCGCTAACCAGTGGCACCCCAAGGACCCTCCTCAGTACACCGGAGAGAGTAGATTCGATCCATGGGCATAAACCAACTTAGGCCAAAGGCCTAAGCTTGGGGGAGTACTTATTTCTCACCGACGTTACATTCATGTTCACACATTCATTCTAGTTGTCGGTGTTCATACTTTTTCAATGTACTATCCATGCTAGTTTATTTTCTTTTCTTGCTTTCTTCTTGTGTGTTTGAAAAAACCTTAAGAAAAACCAAAAAATTAGTTGTAGCTTTTATCTAGTTTACTTTCCATGCTTGTAGTAGTAGTATTAAAAGAAAACCCAAAAATGTTTCTCGTTCTTCTTTTGCTTGTTGGGAGCTTTCCCATGTAAATAGTTTTAGTTCTTTTCTTTTCTTTGGGGTTCGAGAGGAGAAGACCACGATGAAAATGTTGAGTGGCTCTCATATGCATTATTGTTGATCTAACCAAGAGCCCATATTACCTTGTCTTCTCCTTTGTATTAAATGCTTGCAGATTCCAGCTTAGTCCAATGCACATGCACTATTATTATTATCCACACTGTTCGGTCGTGTGAGCGAAAGGCAATAATGACGATATATGATGAAATGATTGAGATAAGAGAAGCTGGTATGAACTCAACCTATCTTGTTTTTGTAAATATGATTAGCTCATCATTCCTGATTCAGCCCATTATGAATGAAACATGCTTGCAATGACAATTAGAGATTATAGTTATTCATGCCATGCTTAATTAGCTAGGAGTTTATAATGGTTTACCTTGCGTGCCAACATGCTATTAAAATGGTTGTGATGTGGTATGATAGGGTGGTATCCTCCTTTGCATGATTCGAGTGGCTTGACTTGGCACATGTTCACGCATGTAGTTGAAACAAAATCAACATAGCCTCCACGATATTTATGTTCATGGTCATTTATATCCTACTCATGCTTGCATTCTTTGTTGGTTAATCTTAATGCATGTTCATGACTGTTGTCGCTCTCTAGTTGGTCGCTTCCCAGTCCCTTACTAGCCTTCACTTGTACTAAGCGGGAATACTGCTTGTGCATCCACTTCCATAAACCCCAAAGTTGTTCCATATGAGTCCACCATACCTTCCTATATGCGGTATTTACCTGCCATTCCAAATAAATTTGTATGTGCCAAACTCTAAACGTTCAAATGAAATTCAGTTTTGTATGCTCGAATAGCTCATGTATCAACTAGGGATGTCTATATCTTCCATGCTAGGTGGATTATTCTCACGATGAGTGGACTCCGCTCACCATTCACGAGAAAATGGCCGGTAACCGGGATGCCTAGTCCCATGCTCAAATCAAATCAAAATAAATGCAAACAAAACTCCCCCAGGATTGTTGTTAGTTGGACGACACCCGTTGTTTCAGGCCAACCATGGATTGATGTTCGTTGGTGGTGGTGGAGTATAAACTTTACCATTCTGTTTGGGAACCGCCTATAATGTATGTAGCATGGAAGATATCGAGATCTCTTGGTCGTTATGTTGACAAAGAAAGTATGCCGCTCAAAATATTATTTATCTTTGTTTCAAAACTCGAGCTCTGGCACCTATGCAAATCCCTACTTCCCTCTGCCAAGGGCCTATCTACTTACTTTTATGTTGAGTCATCATCCTCTTATTAAAAAGCACTAGTTGGAGAGCACCGCTGTCATTTGCATGCATTGCTATTAATTTACATTGAGTATGACTGTGACTGGATCTCTTTTGCCATGAATTACAATGTCTAGTCATTCCTTGATCTTCAGGGGTGCTCTGCATTTATGTTTTGCGGTCTCACAAAGGGCTAGCGAGGTACCATCTTGTTATATTATATTATGATTGTTTTGAGAAAGTGTTGTCATACGAGATTTATTATTATAGCTCGCTAGTTGATTATGCCATTGATATGAGTAAACATGAGACCTAAATGTTATTGTGAATATGGTTAGTTCATAACCTTTGCTGAAAACTTGAATGCTGGCTTGACATATTTGCAACAACAAGAGCAAACAGAGCTTGTAAAAGTTTTTCTTTATCACTTTCAGTTTGTCAACTGAATTTCTTGAGGGCAAGTAAAGGTTTAAGCTTGGGGGAGTTGATACGTCTCCAATGTATCTACTTTTCTAAACACTTTTGCCCTTGTTTTGGAATCTAACTTGCATGATTTGAATGGAACTAACCCGGACTGACGCTGTTTTCAGCAGAACTGCCATGGTGTTATTTTTGTGCAGAAATAGAAGTTCTCGGAATGACATGAAAATCCACGGAGACATGTTTTAGAATTAATAAAAATTATTGGTGAAAGAATCAACATCAGGGGGCCCACACCCTGTCCACGAGGGTGCAGGGCGCGCCCCCTGCCTTGTGGGCCCTCTGGACCTCCACCGACCTCAACTCCAACTCCATATATTCACTTACGGGGAGAAAAAACAGAGAGAAGGATTCATCATGTTTTACGATACAGAGCCGCCGCCAAGCCCTAATCTTCCTTAGGAGGGCTGATCTGGAGTCTGTTTGGGGCTCCGGAGAGGGGAATCCGTTTCCATCGTCATCATCAACCATCCTCCATCACCAATTTCATGATGCTCACCGTCGTGCGTGAGTAATCCCATCGTAGGCTTGCTGGATGGTGATGGGTTGGATGAGATTTACCATGTAATCGAGTTAGTTTTGTTAGGGTTTGATCCCTAGTATCCATTATGTTCTAAGATTGATGTTGCTATGACTTTGCCATGCTTAATTCTTGTCACTAGGGCCCGAGTGCCATGATTTCAGATCTGAACCTATTATCTTTTCGTGAATATATGTGAGTTCTTGATCCTATATTGCAAGTCAATAGTCATCTACTATGTGTTATGATCCGGCAACCCCGAAGTGACAATAATCGGAACCACTCTCGGTGATGACCGTAGTTTGAGGAGTTCATGTATTCACTAAGTGTTAATGCTTTGGTCCGGTACTCTATTAAAAGGAGGCCTTAATATCCCTTAGTTTCCAGTAGGACCCCGCTGCCACGGGAGGGTAGGACAAAAGATGTCATGCAAGTTCTTTTCCATAAGCACGTATGACTATATTTTTAATACATGCCTACATTACATTGATGAACTGGAGCTAGTTCTGTGTCACCCTATGTTATAACTGTTGCATGATGAATTGCATTGACATAATTATCCATCATTGATCCATTGTCTACGAGCTTTTCACATATTGATCTTTGCTTAGTTACTTTTCCGTTGCCGCTGTTACGATTGCTACAAAACTGCTACTATTACTTTTGCCACCGTTACCCGTTACTTCCATACTACTTTGCTACTAAATACTTTGCTGCAGATATTAAGTCTTTCGGTGTGGTTGAATTGACAACTCAGCTACTAATACTTGAGAATATTCTTTGGCTCCCCTTGTGTCGAATCAATAAATTTGGGTTGAATACTCTACCCTTGAAAACTGTTGCGATCCCCTATACTTGTGGGTTATCATAGATCTATCCAATGTAATCTTGTTTTGCGGTGTGTTTGTCGAGATCGATGAATTGTACGTGGATTTATGATCATCTTATCTATGAATATTATTTGAATCTTCTCTTAATTCTTATATGCATGATTTAATACCTTTGTATTTCTCTTCGAATTATCGGTTTGGTTTGGCCAACTAGATTCATTTTTCTTTCAATGGGAGAGGTGCTTAGTTTTGGGTTCAATCTTGCATGACCTCACCCAGTGACAAAGTAGGGGTGTCGGGACACCTATTTGCATTGTTGCCATCAAGGGTAAAAAGATGGGGTTTTCATCATACTGTTTGAGTTTACCCCTCTACATCATGTCATCTTGCTTAAGGCGTTACTCCGTTCTTATGAACTTAATACTCTAGATGCATGCTGGATAGCGGTCGATGTGTGGAGTAATAGTAGTAAATGCAGGCAGGAGTCGGTCTACTTGACACAGACGTGATGCCTATATTCATAATCATTTCCTTGGATATCGTCATAACTTTGCACTTCCTATCAATTGCTCGACAGTAATTTGTTCATCCACCATATTATTTTCCTTCAAGAGAGAAGCCTCTAGTGAAAACTATGGCCCCCGGGTCTATTTTCCAGCATATATTTTCAGATCTATAAACCAAAAATACAAAAAATTCCTTTCTTCAATTTATTTACTTTTATTTTGTTTTACGTTTTAGTAATCTTTTATATCTATCTCTATTGGATCTCACATTTGCAAGTGACGTGAAGGGATTGCCAACCCCTTTATTTTGTTGGGTGCAAGTGTTTGATTGTTTGTGTAGGTGCATATATTGGGGACTTGCTTGTACTCCTACTGGATTGATACCTTGGTTCTTAACTGAAGGAAATACTTATCTCTATATTTTGCTACATCACCCTTTCCTCTTCAAGGGAAAAACCAACGCAAGCTCAAGAAGTAGCATATGACACCTAGCTATGTAATGTATAACAAGAAAAAAATATACAACCCGACATATACCTATTGGTATTTTTTCTATACATTTGGGTAGATATTTCTTTCTTTCTTACATTACACTATTCGTATTTCATCCTTCTATCTGCATGCCCGAGCGAGTGATGCCAAAAAAATAGCCCGTTCCGCCTCCCCATCTTTCAGAACGAGGTCCACCGTGCTTTCATAGAAATATGCCTTGCTATGTCCATTCTATTGGTCCCAAAAGCACATCGCAGTGATCTTGTAAATACTTTTTCCTAAACTTTACCTTGCATTTTTGTGAACTTTCTGTTTAGCTCTTTGTTCAAGGCTTGTTGGATCGCCTTTTGTTGGGATCATTGACCTGCATCTGGATTTCGAGTCCCCATAACACTTTCTCAAGTTGTGCACCACAATAACACCATTGCCCCATCTGAAGTTGCAGCAATGGCACGCATTGCATAGGTAAACTTCTCTTGCACATTTTAAGGAAATTCTTACTGCTCATATGATTTTTTTCTCATCTTTTCCACTGAGAATAAAAGAGATATTAGATCAAATGCTAAAATGTCTTATATTTAGATATAGAGGATTACATTCAAATATTTATCCTTGTCCTTAACACCAAAGTGTCAAGTCCTGGATTTGTATGGCTATGTTTAGTAAAATGACTTTTGGATGAAAATCCAATTCAATCATTAATTTTGAAGTATTCACGTGCTCAACTAGAGGAGGTAATCTTAGGCCACAGCTGTGAAGTGTATTCATGGATCATTGATGGAATACTTACTGGTGGTATGAAACAATGTAATATTGAACTCAATAACCTTGATATTTTGTATTTTATGTGATATTTTGCCCACAAGAAGTATTATCAAATATATTCTATTTCTTGAAGGTGCCTTACATTTTCAAGGGTTTCACCATGTGTTCTGTTTATAACCTATCAATTTTCCATGGGAAATAAATGATGGCAGAGGAAGAAGAACAACAGTAAAATACACCACCATCGCCTTTGATACAAAGAAAATCAACATATGTGGATTGAAGAAATAGAGATCCGAGTAAAAGAGATGTCTGAAAAGCCTACAACCCAAGTTACCACTCACATAAATAGTCATTCAATCTTCCAACAAAGAAAATTATGACAAGGCATGAAGACTAGTAGCAATCCACTCAGAAAATCAACGATCCATGATTCACTACGTTGTTGTTCTTTATTATTTGCTACCGTGTACCATCTAGCCACACAATATAAACTCCTAGCTTCATGCACCAACTAGCCTCATAGTGCACCCCATACCTCCACAAATCAATGTTTCATATTGTATTTTATCATTCATCTACCCCTGTCTCCTCTACTGCTCCTACTTGATCTTTAGAAAAAAGAGCAACCAAATGAACAACAGCTAACCCAACAATGGGCAATTACACGGGCGCAGCGTGCCGGTGCTTCTTCCTTGCTACTCTGTCTAAAGAGTGGGAGAAAAACCCAATGAAAAGGAAGCCAAGTACCGACAGGAGCGAAGCCACAGAACATTGGTTGCTAGAGAGGAGGCCAACCAAGAACTTTGAGTGGAGAGAAGGGGAGACGTCGTGGAGAGGGGACTAGTTGCCTTCAAAGCACATGTAGAGAAAGGAAACACATGAGTGTGGACTTATGGTGCTTGGGCACCATGGAGGCCCATATTAAAAATAAAAATGATTAAAAACCATATTTAGAAAATTCAAAAAAAGTTCCATGAGAACTTGTATGTGTTCATTACAGATCCATCAAATTTCGTCTCAAAAAAAAAAGATAACAATTTGTAAAAAAAAATCTGACCCAACAAAAAAAAGCTCAATTTGAAAATAGATTTGTCTTTTTGGTAGATCACATGTGTAAGTAAAATGTTATGAAATTTTGCACATGCATAGTTTACAAGCTTATGCATGTTTAAAAAATATTTGAATTTTTTATGTGTTGTGGAAAATGGTGATTTAAACACGGGCACCAAGGAGCTCGGGCACCGTTTTTTCGGGGAACACATGCCCCACACGACTAGAGAAAAAGAACATCTTTCATCTTCATCGGTCGAAGTTGATACACAACATCAAATGTTTTCAGGGATGACCAACATTTACGTCATCAGCCAATATGGAGAAAAAATCAGGTACAAATAGATTGACAAAGTGAGGTGAAGCAAGACCATGGGACAACAACACTTTTTAGAGCCGGGCTAGTCGTATTTCCATCACTTTTATAATGGAAGGAGTTTTGCTTCAGTATAAACCCCTGAAAAGTTCAGGGATTTCGATGCAAAGGTGGACCCTTGTTTGATCAATGGAAGAATAGATTAGAAATAATTTGTCATGAATGTACGAGAATACTCTTTTAAGTTATTTTAAGATTCATGTTAACTTTTCAAAGGGTGTACTGAGGCAAAACTCTGAAAGAAAATAACCAAACCATTGCATTAAAGAAAAAAAAAGGAAATGAGGAAGTGTGAAAGTAGGGATATCAGTTTTCCCATGGTTATGGGTACCCGTGAGACTCTATCCGAAAACAGCGCACATGGACAAGCTTTGGTGAGATTTTATACCCACGGATAATGGGTATCCATACCCACACAATATATCGGTAGGCATAGGTATGAAATTGCGCCCATGGACAACCCAATGGATACCCAGGAAAAGTTAATCAATGAAAATAACTCCTATGACATGTGGGGTCGACACCAAGCTCTTATGATCCAACCCTAAATCACTTATTCCCTAAATCGGCCATAGCTCATAGGCCCAGAGCCACCAGCTTACTACTCCTCATATGTCCTATGTGACTCTTCGAAACGATGAAATCTTGACTCATCGCCACAAGACTCTTGTCCAACTCTCGATCCATCGTTCCCTAGTTCCCGCCTCCTCCCAATGTGTCGGGCTTCCACCAACCACTGCTCGTACTCCCTTGCCGTCTTCGGGAGGCACCCACTATATGATGCCGCGTAGTTACTAGACCGATCGCCTATTATAACTTGAATTCTACCATTTTGTTACTTCTTTAAAATGTAAATGCTATATTTTACTCACCGGATATCCATTGGGTATAGGATACCTGATGGATACGAGTAAGTGTCAATTTCTGTCAATCTTTATCTTTACCTAATAATAAAGCGACTATCACTTCTGGTCGTCCTTCACCGAAATTGCCCCTGAAGATGCAAATAATTACCACCATGCCACCGGTAAATGGGAACACGATTCGTTTTTCACATCGGCTGTTGTCATTGGTTAAGATGAAGTGGTCCTCCAATATTACAAAACTGCATGGGCGTCCTACTGGTTGGAATGTCACTCTTCTAGCCAGGTGACCTGAATTTGAGTCCCACGCCCCTTTGTTTTTCTCTCTGAATTTTTATGGGCGTAGGATACCTTATGGGCTGCACCTTTTGGCCCAGCTACTCTGTTTTACTTTTTATTTTCTTTTTTTGGCAGATTCAAAATGCTTTTCAAAATATTCATATCGTTTAAACGCTAACTTCAGATTTAACATAGTATATATGGAAATGCCACAGAAAATATGTAGATTCCAAATATGCCATTATCTTGCATGTTAATCATTTTTAAAATTACACTTTGGGTGCAACCTTAATTAATAGTTTAATAACTTCTTTATATGGGGTATTTTGAAAATCTCTATTATATATGTTTCCAACTCATTTGAGTGAAGTAAATAAGATTATTTGATGTTCTCAAAAAAATTATATATGAGATGTTGATTTCTATCAAATACTATATGTTAAAGATTACAACATGTACATAATCATCATCTCTATTTCGCATAATGCACAATAATTATCCTAAATATGGTGATGTACACGAAACTGCTGACACAAGCTTTATATAAACCAGGGGTTTAATGTTCATTTTGATATTGTTTGAAATTGTGCCCATAGTTTATTTTTTAAGAATATCGATGTTGATATGCAACCTTAAACATTTGGCATGCATGTCCTTACGGATTGATTGTTTTTAGTGGAGCTGTCTAATATGTTTGCAACTAAATTAAGTCTTGATTTGGATTACAGTTGCAAACACATAAATCAATGAGACAAAAATAATGCTCTTATGCACATGTTAACATTGAATACTAAAATATAGTTACTATTTTCATTATAATGAAATATTTGTTGGCATCACTAAGGAGAAACAACAACAAAGCCGTAAACATATATCGGCAAGTAGGTAGATATTTATGTTGTATAATGAATTGGAAACACCTCGAGTACATTTCAGAAATCATCATACCTTTATGTTTTTGTACAACACCACTTATCATGTTGCTTGGTATAGCATCATGAAAAATTCCAAGAGAAATAGTACATACTCGGGCTACTCTCGAAGGCTTTGGTCATTGGTCATTGAGAAATACTACATACTCGGGCTAGACACTTCCGCTTGGCCCTCCTTTGATTCGGTTAAAGATTGGTGGATGAGTACTTGCATCGACGGCACGCCAAATAGACAAGCCAAGGCATCCCTCACCATGCTCATATCATGGACAATATGGAACGAGCGTAACGCGAGAGTTTTTAAACATAACAGCGCCCCACCGACAATCTTGCTCTCCTCCATCTCTACAGAGGCCAACCTTTGGATCGTCGCCGGTGCAAAATAGCTAGGGCTTTAATTTTGCGTGAGTAG
This sequence comes from Aegilops speltoides, assembly GCA_021437245.1. Taxonomy (NCBI): domain Eukaryota; kingdom Viridiplantae; phylum Streptophyta; class Magnoliopsida; order Poales; family Poaceae; genus Aegilops; species Aegilops speltoides. The sequence goes on from CM038142.1 coordinate 69,753,203, forward strand.
TCCGCATGCCATGTAATTGGATGACTTACAACAAACTCTATTCTCTCTTATTTAATGGATGAGGCAAAGCTTTTGCTTCCGTTTCAAAAAAAAAAGACTTTTGCTAATGCCGCCTAGTGTATTTGAGGGGTAATTTTTTTTCTTCCGTTGCAACGCACGGGCATGTTTGCTAGTGGATATTGAAGTGTGTGGGTATAAAAAGTTCTTATGGATATGAGTTTCGGTAGAAGAAGATTGTACTCACGCCCATACCCTATCAATTGACATCCCTAGGCGGAAGCGAGTTCGAGGCACAAACTGGAACCCGCGGCATATGTAGTGGCAAGCACGCAGGAGTGGGCACGGACGTGTATGAGAGCATTGATGCGTTGGTTGCGCAAAGTAATGATCGCAAGTGCCAAAATCTCAGTTAGAGAGGCTTTGAAGAAGCACATGTATGTGATGCGCAAAAGCACATTCGTCAAAAGTAAAACTTCCAAATTATTGGTGGAGCAGGTTTATGGTCCAATCAAGCACAGGCTTACAGCGCGTATAGTTAGCGGAGCAGGTTTGTGATCAAACCGAACAGTCTTACAGCGAGCATAGTGTCTGGCCGGCAATGCTACACGTGTAAGTCTTTGTATGTCTAGCATTTTTGGTGTCTGGCCAACCATCTGTGCGTACTATATATATTAGTGAACAAACGTGTAGCACACCTCAACAATTCATCACCAATCATGCCTGCTGCAAAGTCGAAGCAGAGGAGCACCCTCTTCGTGTTCGTGTACTTCGCCTCTTCGGCTGCGCTCGCGGTGCTGCTCTCGGCGTCCTGGCAATGGCTTGCCGCAGCGTCCGCCCGGCCTGCCCGCATGCGCATGTTCATGCACGACGTGCTCACCGGCCCGGGCGCCACGGCGGTTGAGGTCGTGAACGGCACGGGTCCGTCACTTTTCGGGGGCGAGCCGCCCCTGCGGTTTGGGCAGGTGGTGGTGATCGACGACGCGCTGACGGAGGGACCGGACCCGGCGTCGAGGCCCGTGGGGCGCGCGCAGGGGACCTACGTCTTCGCGTCCATGCGCGACCCCGCGTTGCTCTTCTGCATGAATGTGGTGCTCACGGCGGGGCCCTACTCCGGGAGCACCTTCACCGTCGTCGGCCGCGACAACATCGTGGAGCCACTACGGGAGCTGTCGGTGGTGGGCGGCACGGGGAGGTTCAGGATGGCGGCGGGGTACGTGCTCTGGAGGACGGCGAACTGGCAGCTACGCAAGAACGCCGTCCTCGACCTGGACGTGTTTATCCACCTCCACGCCCACGCCCACGCATGATGGACGCCATGCCTTTTTTGTTTCTTTTTCACATATTAGTTTTATTTTAAGTCAAACTTTATAAAGTTTGACCAAATATATATATACTATTAAAATAAAAAGAAGTGGACAGAATACTATCACTGAAACTTTACCTTCAGTAGCTATGTATACTAGTAGAATGCCCGTGCGTTGCTACCGGTAAATGATTGTAAATTAACTAAGGAGGCACCCATATGTCAGGTACTTGACGATACTCTCCGCGTCAGTCACTTCTATTTTATGGCCATCAAATCAATATCCAACAGTTAGGAACATGCTGCCGCCTATTCATCTTGTCTCTCCTTTCCCATGAAGATTACTCTTCTTCCATCGTGCCCTACCCAAGCCTAAAGTCCTGCCTCCATCCCTGCAACCGGCGGCTATCACCTCCCTCCCCTCCCCTCGACCTCCCCCCACTGTCATGTCAGTTTCCGCCCCGACCATCCTCGATGAACAACTCCGATGTCCCCTGTCGGTGTCAAAACCGGCGGATCTCGGGTAGGGGGTCCCGAACTGTGCCTCTAGGCGGATAGTAACAGGAGACAAGGGACACGATGTTTTTATCCAGGTTCGGGCCCTCTTGATGGAGGTAAAACCCTACTCCTGCTTGATTCATATTGATGATATGGGTAGTACAAGAATGGATCTACCACGAGATCAAGGAGGCTAAACCCTAGAAGCTAGCCCATGGTATGATTGTTGTAATGGTTGTTCGTCCTACGGACTAAAACCCTCCGGTTTATATAGACACCGGAGAGGGCTAGGGTTACACAGAGTCGGTTACAATGGTAGGAGATCTACATATCCGTATTGCCAAGCTTGCCTTCCACGCCAAGGAAAGTCCCATCCGGACACGGGACGAAGTCTTCAATCTTGTAATCTTCATAGTCTTGGAGTCCGGCCGACGATGATAGTCCGGCTATCCGGACACCCCCTAGTCCAGGACTCCCTCAGTAGCCCCCGAACCAGGCTTCAATGACGACGAGTCCAGCGTGTATATTGTCTTCGGCGTTGCAAGGCTGGTTCTCCTCCAAATTCCATGTGTTTGCCGGATAGTGTCCGGCTTCCTTTACAAATGTTGCGCTCCTTGGCTTCCACGCCCAATAATGGCCCTCTTCCACGTGTCGCACGAATGCAAAAGGCCAGGGTACTTTTATATTTTACCCCCTAGCTGCGCAAATAATCTGCCTATAAGAGAGGCAAGAATCCAGATCCAAATCACACCATCTTCCTTCCACGAGTACTCATCGGAGCGCTTCTGACCAAAATTCCATTCTATCATGGACCGTCGACGCGGCTCCTCCTCTCGCGCTCCCAGCCCTCTGCCAGGAGATTGGAGGAGATGTTCAGTTCCGCACAACGAGCTGGTGACGCTCCAAGCGGAGGGATACCTTCCTCCGTCCTTTATGGTCCCGGTCCCTTATCTAATAAGGGGGCTCGGATTTCCCATTCATCCGTTCCTCCGAGGGCTTCTGGAGTTCTACGGACTCCAGCTTCATCACCTCACGCCCGCCTCTATTCTGCACATCGCGGGTTTCATAGCTCTTTGCGAGCTGTTCCTGGGCATCGAGCCCCATTTTGCACCGTGGAAGAGGTTATTCTGCCTCGTACCTCGTTCTCACGAGGGGTCAATATATCAAGTGGGCGGAGCCGAAATATGGCGCATCGCCGGGACCGGATATCTATCCGGAACCCCAAAGAAGGCGTCCGAAGACTGGCCCTCGGAATGGTTTTATGTGGAAGACGCTCCACTGCCGGACCCAGTTCGGATCGGCCTCTCGGAGTTCAACAAGGCTCCTCTGAAGAAGCGCCTAAGTTGGCGCCACGAGCCCTCAACAGAGGAAGACAGAGCGCCCATTACTTGATGGGCGGATTAGGTTATCGCCCATTCGGATTGACCATGATCGAGTCATGGCCACATGCATCATGCGAGGGTGCAGCCGCCCAATATAGGGGCCACCCATGTGGGATTTCAACGGGGAGAATGACGCCACCCGTCATGGCCGTAAGGGGCCGGGATCGGCCGCGGATCTGGTAAAGATCCTGTCCGGCCTGTACAAGGGGGAGAAGGAGGACTTCCTCCAGACGAGCCCATTGAATGGGTTCTCCATGAATAACCCTCGGAGCTGGGTAAGCGGACGTTCATTTATCCGACCCGTGCATTCAAAGTTAAGTACCTTACTTTATGGTTTTGACGCAGGAACTGCGCCGGAATGTGGAGAGCATACATAGTCCGGCTCCACAACCCGAGGATCCGGAAGATCCTTGATCCGCCTCCAAGAGGATCCGGACATAAAGGTGGAGCTAATTGACGGGTGTTCCACCAACTCAGCATGGACACTGCTCTAGTCGCCATTACGGCTGACTACCCCGGCCTAACTCCGGCTTCCCAGGTAATTATGACCGGAGTCCTGACACCATTACTTCATACTTGCGTATTTCTGACCACCGTATACAACGGTGTCTTGCAGGAGGTGCCTTCAAGGCGGGAAGCCGAACCCGCGGCGGCTGACCAACAAGGGTCAGTCCGGCCCCGCAGGCGGAAGAGGGGTGTGGCGCGAATCGAAACGTCACCGCAACGTGTAGGATCGAAAGTATGTCTAGAGGGGGGGTGATTAGACTACTTGACAATATAAAAATTCTACCTTTTGACAAAGAAAAGTTTTTGGCAGATTCACAATTATGATCAAGTCAAGCATCACCCTACACATGCAATTCTAGAGTATAGGCAGCGGAAAGTAAATTGCACATGTAGTAAAGAGAGGTGGAGAAGAGCAAACGCAATTTTGGAGACGCGGTGATTTTTCTCGTGGTTCCGATAGGTGGTGCTATCGTACTTCCACGTTGATGGAGACTTCAACCCACGGAGGGTAACGGCTGCAAGAGTCCACGGAGGGCTCCACCCACGAAGGGTCCACGAAGAAGCAACCTTGTCTATTCCATCATGGCCTACGCCCACGGAGGGCTAGCCTTATTCGGGGTAGATCTTCACGAAGTAGGCGATCTCCTTGCCCTTACAAACTTCTTGGTTCAACTCCACATCTCGATGACGGAGGCTCCCAAGCGACACCTAACCAATCTAGGAGGCACCACCCTCCAAAAGGTAATAGATGTTGCAGATGATGATGAACTCCTTGCTCTTGTGCTTCAAATGATAATCTCCCCAACACTCAACTCTCCTCACTGATTTGGCTGTGGTGGAAGAAAGGATTGAGTGGAAAGCAACTTGGAAAGGCTAGAGATCAAGCTTCATATGGTGGGAGTGGAGCAACTTGATCTCAACACAAGGGTAGGTAGTTCTCTTCTCGAAATATAAGGTAGGAGTGGTAGTTCTTTCGATGGCTCTCTCCACGAATGAAGAGGGGTGGAGGGTATAAATAGCCTCCACACAAAATCCAACCGCTACACACATTTGAGCAATCTCGGTGGGACCGAAGTTGACAACTCGGTGAGACCGATAGTTCAAATAATGTGAACGTTGGGATTTTAGTGGGACCGAAAATACAATCTCGGTGAGTCCGATTCGAGCAATGACAAGAGCATGCCAATTTCGGTGGACCGACTTCATCATCTCGGTGACACCGATTTGATGATGAAGGTTCTGAAGCTTGGCAACTCATTTTCGGTGAGACCGAGTTCGAATCGGAAAATCCGAGTTTGCTAGGGTTTGGCTTATGGCTGAGGTGGTTCATCTCGGTGTGACTGAGTTTGGAAAATCGGTGGGACCGAGACTACTTATGAGTGTATATGGCGGTGAAAGTTGCCGATAGTTTAGGAGATGTATCACTAAGCACTTGAGCAACCAGATCATCATCATAACCTCATCCCTTTTAATAGTATTGGCTTTTCCTATGGACTCAATGTGATCTTGGATCACTAAACCAAAAATGGAGTCTTGAGCTTTTGCCAATGCTTGCCTTAGCATTTTGAGGGTCCACTTCTTGATCCTTGCCATACCCATATCCTGAACTTTCTGAAATGATTCTCAAGTAACTATTAGTTCAATGATATATATGTTGTTATTAATTACCAAAACCACCCGGGGATTAGTTGCACTTTCACAACGGTATAGCTCGCGACCGTTATTCAGGAAAAGGATTCCCAGGAGGTGTATTAACGCTCATGACTTTTCCAGGAGAAAGAGCACTCACCGGACTGTGCCCGGAGAGGTTGCCAACCAAGCCTCCGCCAGCCAGGCTCCAACACCTGGTCTGGAGGGGGAGGCGAGCGCAAGGCGCGAGCCGGATACTCCTCCAACGGAGGATGCCGACAGGCTGTCCGCCACCAGGTCTAAGGTGGAGAGCGCCATGAACCATAGGCGTCGCCGGACAGTTCTTCGTGACGCGTGTTTCTCCCCTGAGGCGTTGAATGCCTTTAACGCGGGAGACGCGCACCTCCGTGCTGCTCAAGATGGTTTAACCAGAGCCACAGAGCAGTATGTAAAAGACATACGGGTAAGGGATTATAATAGTTGTATATGCCAGTAGCCCCCGAGACTTAAAGTAGTTAAAATAATTGATTTAAGGATCATATAATGTGCAGGATCTTACAGAGAAGAATACCCAATTGTCCCAGGAGCTACAAGAGTGCAAGGCCCAACTTGAGGCCGCACTAGCTGCCGCAGGAGGAGACACAGAGACCCCCCTTGTAACACATTATTTCAAAAAGATAAGCGGTGTGCGACGTGCGTATAAGTCTGACAAGGATATTGCAGATGTTGTCGGACTTGATTCGGACAAGCAACAGCTACTATGCCAGCTCAAGGCCGGCGAAAGGGTGCTTATGAAGGTGCAGCAGGAGAGGAACAAACTCCAGGATGCCCACACCCAGCTGGGAGAAGAGCTAAAGGGTGTTCGGGCCGAGCTGTCTGGCTCCGTGAAGGAGAATCAGCGGCTTCGTCGCGGCATCTATAGTAAGTGCTTGAGCAAACTCTTTTGAAAAGAAGAGTTCGGCGAGGAAGTCAATTGACAGAATTATGTCTGTAGGTGTGCTCACAGGTCGCCCTGCGGAGGAAATGCCAAGTTCAACGGGTGACCAACTTCCCGAGCTGGTGCAACTGCTCGAACGCGTTCGGCACGCGATGAGTGGCGTCGTCCAGGCCTTATGGCCGTCCGTCTCCCTACCCGAGGGCCTTGGAGAGCTTATGGAGAAGCTTGGAGTACGGCAGCGCCTGCTTATGGAAGATATCACTGCCGTCAAGGTGCGAGGAGGCACTGGGCCATGGTGAAGACGTGGTACAAGAAGGCGGAACCGAACCACATGGCGAGGTCGGACTGTGGGGCCCGATGGGAAGGAGATCCTGTGAGCTTAGTGTACGGCCAAGTAGAGTTGGCGCTAAGTATTCTAACGGATGTAAATTAGACAGCCTGTTAGGCGGGATTGAGGGGAGTACTGTCGGTCAAATTGACGATCTATTTAAAATGACATGTAAAATGTCTTCTAGCCGGATTGTAGATCGTTTGTCTTTGCCGACCTTTTCGCTTCGACCTCGGGACCCTAGAGTCCGGAGTGTGTCCGAATACCTTCTCGGTTATGAAAAATCCGGGGCATGCATGGAGACCAGGCGTAGGGGTCATTAGTGCTTTATCAGACAAGTGCCCAACTAGTTATGTTATATTACATGGTTAGTAAGAAACATCTTCCAGGGAGAATAGTTCCGTTAAGGGTTCCTTTCCCTAGGAGGCATGCCCTAAAGTGCATGTCCGGACTGCGAAAAGAGCAGGAAAACATCTGGGGGCAGATAAATAAATAGGTAAAAAATCATCTTTCAAGTCACCGACCGAATATTCCCTTAAGAACGCTAGCTTTCGGCTTCACCCAGTCTGAGGTACACATCCGGCTGACCCGGCAGTAACAATCGCAGAGGTGCTCCCTTTACCTCCTAGCCGAACAATCGGGAACGTAGGGGTAAGCACAGGAGCCAGGAAACCCAGCTTGGCCAAAACTGAAGTCATATCGATGCATATAATGGTGAATAAAAGGTACATGCGGAAGTTTGACACATGTGTTGGCATGAAGCCCGTATAAGTAAGCTTCTGTTAAAGAAGCCCCCAGATATAATGAGTGCGGGTAGCACATCAAGTGTGTGCGAACAATGCGCAAATCGGCCCTCCAGGGGCTTTATGAAAAAGTGGGATAAAAGAGAGATAAAAGGCAACTGAAGTATAAAATGTGGACGGGGGAAGGAGACGAACTCTGAGTCCGGCGCTAGGCGTAGAATCTTCGGAGGCGGGCTGCGTTCCATGGGTTCGGCTCGAGTCGGTTGTTCGATGCGTTTCGCAGACGGTATGCTCCGCCGGTCAGGACTTGGTCGATGATGAAGGGACCTTCCCATTTGGGCTTGAGTTTGTCCTTTTTCTTGTCCGGCAGGCGTAGAACTAGTTCGCCAACATTGTAAGTTTTAGCCCGTACTTTTATGCTTTGATATCTTTGAGCCTGCTGCTGATAGAATGTGGAACGAGCCTTTGCCACGTCGCGCTCCTCCTCTAATGCGTCCAAGCTGTCCTGCCGATCCAACTCGGCTTCTCTTTCTTTGTACATGCGCACTCGAGGTGAGTCATGAATTATGTCGCAGGGCAAAACTGCCTCTGCGCCGTATACCATAAAGAATGGTGTGAATCCGGTAGTACGGTTTGGCATGGTCCGCAGCCCCCAGAGTACGGAGTCGAGCTCCTCTACCCAGTGCATGTTAGATTCCGTAAGGGACCGCACTAGTCTGGCTTGATGCCGCTCATTATTAGACCATTTGCTCGCTCAACTTGACCGTTGGTTTGAGGATGATAGACTGAAGCGTAGTCGAGCTTAATGCCCATATTTTTGCACTAGAGTTTAACCTCGTCGGCCATGAAGTTCGTGCCATTATCGGTGATGATGCTGTGGGGGACGCCATAACGGTGTACTACCCCGGATATGAAGTCTATCACTGGTCCGGATTCGGCCGTTTTAACAGGCTTGGCCTCTATCCATTTGGTGAATTTGTCCACCATGACCAATAGGTACTTTTGCTTGTGGGTTCCCCCTTTAAGGGTCCAACCATGTCAAGCCCCCAGACCGCGAACGGCCAGGTGATGGGTATAGTTTTGAGGGCGTTGGGTGGCATGTGGCTCGATTAGCAAAGAGTCGACAACCGCGCGATCGTTGTACTAAGTCCTGAGCGTCTGGCCGGGCCGTCGGCCAATAAAATCTTGTACGGAAGGCCTTGCCTACGAGGGCCCGGGCTGCAGCGTGGTGTCCGCCTAGTCCGGCGTGAATTTCAGCCAGGAGGTTTCGCCCTTCCTCTTCGGAGATGCACCTTTGAAGGACTCCGGTTGTGCTTTTCTTATAAAGTTCTCCCTCGTGGACCTTGTAGGCTTTAGATCGCCGAACTATGCAGCGGGCCTCATTTTGGTCTTCGGAAGTTCCTGCCTAATTAAGTAGGCTAGGAATGGTTCTGTCCACGGGGTAATTACTGCCATTATTTCATGGGCTGAGGGTGTTATTTCATCGGCTGAACCGCCGATTATGTCAGATTGTTCTGTGTTGGGTGGTGCGGTTGCTTCCGGGTTGTTATTTCTGGACTCCTCTTCCCATAGTACGTATGGCTTAAAGAGCCGCTCCAGGAAGATGTTTGGAGGAACAGCGTCGCGTTTTGCACCGATGCGTGCCAACACGTCGGCTGCTTGGTTATTATCCCGGCCTACATGGTGAAATTCGAGTCCTTCGAACCGAGCTGACATTTTTAGGACAACGTTACGATAGGCTACCATTTTCGGATCCTTGGCGTCAAAGTCTCCGTTTACTTGGGATATTGCAAGGTTTGAATCCCCACGCACCTCTAGGCGTTGAATACCCATGGAGATTGCCATCCGGAGACCATGTAGGAGGGCCTCGTATTCGGCTGCATTGTTGGAGTCCGTGTACATTATCTGAAGTACGTATTGGACTGTGTCTCCGGTTGGAGACGTCAATACGATGCCAGCCCCCAGGCCGGCCAACATTTTGGAGCCGTCGAAATGCATAATCCAATTGGAGTATGCGCCGTACTCTTTAGGGAGTTCGGCTTCAGTCCATTCAGCGATGAAGTCAGCCAAGACTTGCGACTTTATAGCTCGCCGAGGTTTATAAGTTATGTCGAATGGTAAGAGCTCAATGGCCCATTTTGCAATCCTGCCCGTCGCGTCGCGGTTGTTTATAATGTCGTTGAGGGGCACTTCGGAGGCCACTATTATCGAACACTCTTGAAAGTAGTGTCGGAGCTTCCGGGATGCCACGAACACCGTGTATGCTATCTTTTGATAATGCGGGTACCGGGACTTGCAGGGAGTTAAGACAGTGGATACATAGTACACTGGTTTTTGAAGAGGGAATTTATGCCCTTCTGTTTCTCGTTCGACGACGAGCACCGCGCTTACAACTTGTTGTGTTACCTCAATATATAACAACATTGGTTCGCCCAGGTTAGGCGCAGCTAGGACCGGATTTGTTGCTAATATGGCTTTTATTTCTTCGAGTCTGGTATTGGCAACATCCGTCCACTCGAAGTGTTCGGTGCGCCTGAGGAGGCGATATAGGGGCAGTGCCTTTTCTCCCAAACGGGAGATGAAGCGGCTTAGAGCTGCCATGCATCCAGTCAATTTTTGTATTTGTTTGAGGTCTTTTGGAATATCCAGTTGTGACAGAGCTCGGATCTTGGCTGGGTTTGCCTCAATTCCTCTACCGGATACAATGAAGCCCAGGAGCTTTCCGGCTGGTACGCCGAAAATGCATTTTTCCGGGTTGAGCTTTATGTCATATGCTCGGAGGTTATCGAATGTGAGCCTCAAATCGTCGACTAGAGTTTCGACGTGTTTGGTCTTGACGACCACATCGTCTACATATGCTTCTACTGTTTTGCCGATCTGGGTAGCCAGACATGTCTGAGTCATGCGCTGATAGTTGAGCCGGCATTTTTGAGTCCGAAGGGCATCGTGTTGAAGCAGAATGGTCCATATGGAGTAATGAATGCCGTTGCGGCTTGGTCCGCCTCCGCCATCTTGATCTGATGGTAACTGGAGTATGCGTCGAGGAAGCACAATGAATCGTGCCCTGCAGTAGCATCGATTATTTGATCAATGCGGGGAAGGGGGAAAGGATCCTTTGGGCAAGCCTTATTGAGGTCTTTAAAATCGACACATAGGCGCCAAGATTTGTCCTTCTTTGGTACCATTACCAGGTTTGCTAGCCATCCGTAAGTTTGATGTCTCGATGAATCCGCTTCTAATAGTTTGGCTAGCTCTTCTCCCATCGCTGTCTTTTGGGTTCAGAAAATCGCCGAAGAGCCTATTTGAGTGGCTTGAATCCTTTTAGGATGTTTAGGCTGTGTTATGCCAATCTGCGTGGGACTCCTGGCATATCGACGGGTGCCGGCGAAGATGTCCCAATTCTCCGAAGGAATTCTCGCGAGGCTGGCGTCTACATCGGGGTTTAACTGTGCCCCAATGGAGGCCGTCTTTGTTGGGTCTGTTGGATGGACTTGGAATTTGACTATTTCGTCCGCTGGTTTAAAAGAGGTGGACTTGGACCTCTTATCGAGTATCACATCATCCTGTTCACCATGGAGCGCTTGGCAGTGAGCTCCTCGCCACTAAGGCTTGGATAGTGCCTCTAGGGCTAGTGCGGCTGTCTTGTTTTTGTGAGTCTTTGTGTCCGGATCAACGACAAGAGTGATTATTCCGCTGGGTCCGGGCATCTTAAGCTTCATGTACCCGTAATGGGGTATGGCTTGAAAAATTGTGAATGCCTCTCGTCCTAATATAGCGTGATATCCGCTGCTGAACGGGGCCACTTGGAACGTGACCTCCTCGGACCTGTAATTGTCCGGCGAGCCAAACACCACATCAAGTGTGATTTTTCCTATGCAACGTGCTTCCTGGCTAGGGATTATTCCTGTAAAGGTTGTGCTGCTTCGCTCAATGCGGCTCCAGTCTATTTCCATTTTTGAAGAATTTCCTTGTAAATGAGGTTTAATCCACTGCCGCCATCCATGAGTACCTTGGTAAGACGAAAGTCGTCCACTATTGGACTGAGGACCAATGTGGCTGGTGCTCGGGCTGTTCGGAATTTAGGTTCATCGCTGGCGTTGAAGGTGATAGCCGTGTCGCTCCATGGATTTGTTGATGCTACTTGGTAGACTTTGGCGAGGCTGCGGATTGTTCGTTTCCGCATATTATTTGATGCGAAAGTCTCGAAGACTGTTGACACCGTACTGGTACTGTTGGAGTGGTTCTCCGGCGCTAGAAGCTCTTCGCCACTTTTGGCCACCTGCCGCAGTATCCAACATGCCCGAAGGCTATGTGTTGGAGTGGCGTATTCATCTTGTGAATTTTACAGGGTCCGCTGAGCAATCCCTCCAGTACGGTTCCATGCCCTTTATGGGGTTTTTGCTTTTTGGTTTTTGTACCTGGTGCCTGAGTATGATGCACCCTTTTGTTTTGGACTAGGGTTGTATTCGGAGATGGATTGTCCCAAAACTTAGTTTCGGTTTTCCGGAAACTCTCCATCGCACAGTACTTGCGTATTATGGACCTTGGTCGTGGCGTGTAATTTCACGACGACTTGCAGCGTTCAAGATTCCCTTGTCCGTGCAATTATTGCAGAACATTGAAATTGCGTTTTCCTCATGGCAGTCTTTTATCCTGTCCATAACCAGGAGGAATCTAGCCCAGTAATGATGTACTGTTTCAGCGGGCTCTTGCCGGATTTGATATAGTTCGCATATGTTTGGGTGGGCGGGTGGGATTGAGTCCGGAACCTTACCCATCTCGAGGCTCAAGGGCCGAAAAGTTTCCGAATTCGGAAGCTTGGATTGCCGGACGTTGTCCAACGAGTCTGGTCCGATGCCTGACTTTAGGTTCAGTGCTTGATCGACGTCCGTCCCACCGCGGGAATCCGCCATGGAGGGTTCGGGAGTCCGGACATAACTAGTTTTTAGTACAGAAGAAGAGTCGCCGCTTTGTTCCTCTACCACCGCAATGTGGTGGGTAACCTGGGGAGAGTTAATCTCTCTCAGATCGGTTTTAAGCCCAATCTGATCGTAGTCTGTAGCGACTCCCAGGGCGGCGATGCGGTCCAAGAACTCGTTTATTGACGAGAGCTCTATTGGATCCAGCTGCTCGGCGAATTCCGAGTTGACGTGAAGATTGCTTTTGATGACCCGAGAGGTCATGTTGAAGCGGTGGCCGAACAGGTGGTCATGAGAAAACCACCTAGCCGGATAGTTTGGCTGGTGGCCAAGGCTCCTTTGGCGATTATACCGTCTTTAAAGGCAGGAAGAGGCATCCTTCCTGATCGTGACGGCACAGAGGAACTCTCAATGAAAGCAGCAATGTCGGTGTCAAAACTGGCGGATCTCGGGTAGGGGGTCCCGAACTGTGCGTCTAGGCGGATGGTAACAGGAGACAAGAGACACGATGTTTTTACCCAGGTTCGGGCCCTCTTGATGGAGGTAAAACCATACTCCTGCTTGATTGATATTGATGATATGGGTAGTACAAGAGTGGATCTATCATGAGATCAAGGAGGCTAAACCCTAGAAGCTAGCCTATGGTATGATTGTTGTAATGGTTGTTCGTCCTACGGACTAAAACCCTCCGGTTTATATAGACACCGAAGAGGGCTAGGGTTACACAGAGTCGGTTACAGTGGTAGGAGATCTACATATCCGTATTGCCAAGCTTGCCTTCCACGCCAAGGAAAGTCCCATTCGGACACGGGACGAAGTCTTCAATATTTTATCTTCATAGTCTTGGAGTCCGGCCGACAATGATAGTCCGGCTATCCGGACACCCCCTAGTCCAGGACTCCCTCATCCCCCTCCCCCACCCGCATCCCCATGCACCCTCACTGGTTAAGTCTCCAACTCGCTCCCGCTCGTGCACGGCTCGGCCTCGCTGTGGCCGGCTCTCCTCATGTCATCCTCGTCTTCGGCCTCATGCAAAGCAGAAAGTTAGTGACACAACAACAACAAAAATCACACATGAGATTTAGCAAAACTGATCAAATCAAAGAATAAGTGGATGATACTTGATTCATCCACATACTTCACATCGCTTGATTAATGTTGGCAAGTTGGTCAGCCAGGCCGCTGAGAGCCTACTTGCAGTCTCTAACGTTCACCTAGTCAACCTTGCCCACGAGCATTTTCAAATTAATTTGACATGATTAATTGTCTGACTAATTAATTAACTATAGAACTATTTAACTGCTTGATTAATTGTTTGCATGCCTAATTAACCTTATGCATTAATGGCTACATGCAAAACGATGTCCTACCAATTCCCCATAGATTGTATATAATAGTTCTTTTTGGAAAAGGAGGATAACTCCGGCTTCTGCATCATAATGATGCATGCAGCCATATTATTAAAACAAGTACGATAACAAGTCTGTAGTGCAAGTCTGACTCTCAAACGGAGCGGAATAAAATAAAATAAAATGGTGCCGCATCCGGCAAAAATAGTAACATGCCATGATGCCTACACACCTAGCCTATTAGTAGCTCGCCATCCAAATCGGTTGAAAATACTCTGTGCTACCGTCTCCCATCGGTTGCAACTAGTATCCAAACGCTCCGTGGAATCCGCATGGGTGAGTAACGACCACGCACGGATCCAAGCAGTAGCTCTATAGATAACCTGCAAAAAGTTGATAAAGTTTTTCCGGTTAAAGATTATGTCATTCCTAGTGTTCCATATAGCCCATAATAATGTGCATGCTCCCATTCGAATATGTGTCGCTGTGTTTGAATCCACTCCATTTAGCCACGTTCAAAATAACGTGTTCATGCAAATTGGAGGATTAACGTTTAAAGCTATATGTATTGTACGCCCTAATAATTTTGCCGAAGGGCAATCGAGAAAGAGGTGTTGAATAGATTCATCCTATCGCAATAACTACAACGAGAGCTATCAACCCAGTTTCGCTTAATCAAATTCTCTTTCGTCAATATCACTCCCTTGTGGACAAACCACATGAAGATTTTAATTCTTAGCGGAACTTTAATCTTCCATATGTGAAGTGATCTCAGGATTGGCCCAGTATCAATTACATCCATATACATAGACTTCACAGAGAAACTACCGTTCACCTGATAGTTTCCAAAAAATGGTGTACGCCTAGTCAGAGAGTTGAACTGCCATCAATCTACAGACCAAGTGTAACCAAGAAGTCCACCGTCCCCCCACCAAAGACCTCCTGAATTGGATATTAAGAGGGACCAAATTTAGTACTGTAGTAGTAGTATTTATTTACATTACTATGGAAGGAATGATTTATCGTCTACGTTGCATGTGTAGGAAATATTAGATCTCACTCAATTCTCCTCATAATATGAGAAAAAATGACAGAATATTCACCAACATGTAATGCACATATTACAACTGGACAGCAACAACTATCTTTAAGCAAAAAGAAACAAATGAAGCTCTGAAACATAACTGGAGTTGTTTAGCTAGACACCATTAGCTTGTATTGCTCACTAGCAAACATAAGTGTAGTCATCTTCTTTATCTTTCTATTAAAACATAGATGAACACAAGAGCATAAACTGTGGTCATCTTTGTTGGGGAACGTAGTAATTTTAAAAAAATTCCTATGCACACGCAAAATCATGGTGATGCATAGAAACGAGAGGGGAGAGTGTCGTCCACATACCCTCGTAGACCGTAAGCGGAAACGTTATGACAACATGGTTGATGTTGTCGTACGTCTTCACGATCGACCAATCCTAGTACCGAAAGTACGGCACCTCCGTGATCTGCACATGTTCATCTCGGTGACGTCCCACGAACTCATGATCTAGTAGAGCTTTGAGGGACAGTTCCGTCAGCACGACGGTGTGATGACGGTGTTGATGAAGCTACCGACGCAGGGCTTCGCCTAAGCACCGCTACGATATGACCGAGGTGGATTATGGTGGAGGGGGCACCGCACACGGCTAAAGATCAATGATCAACTAGTGTCTATGGGGTGCCCCCTCCTCCGTATATAAAGGAGTGCAGGAGGGGGAGGGTCCGGCTCTCCTAGGCGCGCCCAAAGTGTGGAGTCCTACTAGGACTCCCTAGTCCTAGTAGGATTCCACCTCCCACATGGAGTAGGAAAAGGGGAAGGGAGAAGGAGAAGGAGGGAAGGGGGCGCCCCCCCTCCCTAGTCCAATTCGGACCAGACCATGGGGAGGGGTGCGCCCACCCTTGAGGCCTTTTCTTTCCTTTCCCGTATGGCCCATTAAGGCCCAATACGAATTCCTGTAACTCTCTAGTACTCCGAAAAATACCCGAATCACTCGGAACCTTTCCGATGTCCGAATATAGCCTTCCAATATATCGATCTTTATGGCTCAACCATTTCGAGACTCCTCGTCATGTCCCTGATCTCTTCCGGGACTCCGAACAAACTTCGGTCCTCAAATCAATAACTCATAATATAAATCGTCACTAAACTATCAAGTAGTCATCAAATTGAGCTTAGCCAAACGTTCATAACGTCTGCATCTGCTCCTACAATAGGTCTATCACCTAGCGGTGCATCAAGGACATAATTCTTCTGTGCAGCAACTAGTAAGCTTGCACGTGCAATGCACGTTTTGGTAGAAATTCATTAGAAAATAATATTTAAATATATGAAACTTACATTTTTAGTTTACATATAGCGATATCTTACATGAGCAATGGCTTACCGTACATCTCACATACTCTATGAATTTAAATCTCGATGTAATATGTACATAACAGACTTTCTAAAGCATATTGAAATTAAATCCGCCACCACAATTCACCAATCAAGAATCTTAATGAACACCCGAAACATTTCTTCCTTCCTAACCCAGAAAAAGACCTATTCCAATGCAGACACCTATATGGGGCCTATCCGACCATCGCAATGAAAAAAATCAGATAGGTAAGTTAAAATTAATCATATTGTATTTCTCACAATATTACGGCAGCTATAGTTCACCATCATTTAGCTGCCGAGACCATCGCCTGTGTTGCCCAAAAAAACATCCTCATAGCTCAATGTTCTCCTTGACAACAATCTGCGGGCCTAATCCTCTTTTCTGCATCTTTTAGCTCATATAGTTCCTTCTTTCCAGGCTACATGTTATTTCCAATCATAATCAGCAATTATAAAACAAATAATGTAAGCTCACATACATGCCATAACGTATATATTTCAATTGCAGCTTCATACACAAGGAATATAGTAAGTGTCACTACTAGGGAAAAGCCTAGCAGCAGCGCGGGTTTGGCACCCTCGAGCGCTGGTACCGCACTACTAATAAGGCGCTATAGTTAACGTGTAGCAAGAGTGCGTGTTGACACACGCCATCGCTACACACCAATTGCTGCTGCAGCGGTTTAGGAAAGGGCGCCATTGGTATTAGCTGCAACGCGTTTGGTGTAAGCGCCTTTGGTAAGTCGGCGCCATCGCTAAATCCCCTCGCTACTACTAGTTTTATTAGTTTTTTCCTGCAGATTTGTTTTTATTTGTTTTGCATTTGAATAGGCTTTATACAATAATCTTTAGCATATCATCCACATACAAATGTAATCATAGCATATACATACAATTAGTCTCATCAAATCATGTCATCATCATAATCATCATCCAACACAAAGTGGTCTCGATCTCGTCATCAATCTCGAAAATAGCGATACAAGTCTCGATTACTTGCAAATACATCGTCATCCATCTAAACAATGATATACATGAGAATAGCTATCACTTTGAGTACATGAGTTCAGATCCTCTCTCGCATTAGCGTGAACCTAAACTAAGCATCTGCGTGTCGCTCGGAAACCGAAAACCGGTACACCTTGGCCTTTCACTCCGGCCACTTGTCGTATATATACTCCTGGCGTAGCACTTCTTCGCCATTTATGATCTATGCACCTGCATCATCACATGAGTCGATGATATGCAACATATATAGTTGAGCAACACAAAGAGACAGACTTGGCAAAAATAGAAACAACATATCATAAGCATAAATAACAAAGTTCATCGTACCCAAATGACCTAACTAGAGTGATTTTCGCTAGTCGAGGAGGACAGTTTAATTACATCACAAATAAAGTTTCACGTGCATAACTCAAAGTTTTGTCATAAAAGAAACTATGGACTAAACGGACACATTGTCATATATCGACAATCACTCCAGATGTCGTGCCATCCATCCAAGTCGGGAGATAGTCATCAAGCTTTGTGAAAGGCTTCATGTCGAGACGCTGAGAGGCTATCCATGTTCGGACGCCTTCTCGCGACATTTGTCCTTCTCGCATGGAACATCCCTGTTTTTCCGACGACCTCATTCATGATGATTTGGGCAAGTTCGCTGGATGTTATAGAACTCAGCTCAAGTCGATGATCCTCGATATCTCCTATGTCCTTTGCCCATTGCAGAATATGGGCATCACTAGATCTAGGTGCCATGTGAAGGTTCTGGTGATCCCGTCGGTACTCCAGCATGTGGTGTAGGACATAGAATCCATCATCAAGAGAATCGTTCGGTTGCTGGATGCAGCAGAAGTCGGTCTTATGGCTGAAGGCGTGCCTGCCGCCCCTTTTCTTCTTGTCCTTAACATCTCCACCCCTTGCTTGGTAGTAAAACATAGCACCGTCGAGAACATCTTTGATGTCGGTGTAATCCTTTTTGTGAATGTTCTTCGACGAGTCCAAGTAAAGAGCGTGGGAGAATCGGGGGTAGAGGATGATGAGGACGGCGCGCCCGCCGCTGCGCAAAATAAGTACACCTCAAATTAATTAGCCTCCACCGTGCAAATGAATTATTGAAATCGAAGGAAGGATAGCAGCGCGGATGACTTACACGGGATGATAAGGCACAAGAATCGCCTCCTTGTCCTTATTGGCGAGCATGAAACTGACGATGTAATCCCTCGCGTATTCACGATGCTGTGCACAGACTCCCAAGAAGGCCTCGTGCATGTAGTACGGGTCAGCGACACAGATATTAGCTATCTGCTCAACCCCAATGATGTAGCTCATGTGCAAGGCATAAAGGCGGACAAAAGTAAAATCCAGCTTCTTCACGTGAAACATGTCGAATATGTAATCGAATCGGAGGAAGAACTTATCGCGGGAAGCCCTTGACGCACGACATTTGCTGCGGAACATTAACCACGTAGAGTGGGTATCCCGGATCTTTCGAGGCGATGAGGCCTTTTCTACCCGCAGCACATCGTCATGAAGTCTCCTCGGATCGCCGAATCTGGCCCGTAGCGCTGTTTCGTAGGATTGGTTTACGGGGATATGCCATTTATCCGCATCGGGATATCTACACGGTCCCGGCCGAGGCTGCCGAGGCGGCTGGATCATAGACTCAGCTTTTTGCCTTTCCTCGCTCTCTTCCTAGGCTTCTTTACCACGGATGGTCGTCAATAACACGTTGAGACGGTAATTCGTGCATCGACTCATGATGCTCAAACCGAGGAGGCGCCAGATAGACATCTTGCTCAGCGCCATCGTCATCCTCATCCTCATCCATGGCGACGTCATCAGCCTCTAATGGAGCCACCTGCTTACCCCGTCCGCTATCACCCAACCCGACACCCAACGGTAATTGGGTAGGTGGGGTGTTGATGTTCATACCTTGCTGAGGCTGCGTGCTCGTGGGTGTGCTCTCGGCCGCCTCCAAACGAAGCAGACTCTTTGGCCACAACAGGACCCACCCATTGCAACAATCACCAAGCCGCCTCCGGGGTCTCGTCGTCATCCCCCACTAGTATTAGAGGAGGCAAATTCTCGTGGCCCGGTTTGACACTGGCCACGGAAACCTTGAAGACATTCGGGGGGATCGGCCGGCTGTGGAACAATGGTTCCTTCGGCTCCATTATCGTCCCCTTCCCCACGTCCACCCTCCGTTCACCGATGGTGTACAATATGGTGCACGGGGTTTCGTCGGCCTGCAAATAAAAGTCTGCGACGTGAGACATCCGAAAGGCAACGAAAACGGGAGATTATACATTTATATTGAAGGGGGCCGGTGTGGAAGATACCGTGAGGGAGTCGAGCTCAGCCAAAGAGGAGGCACCACCGAGCACGTCCGGTGCGGCAGCTGGTGCAGGAGCCGATCGGGAGCAGTGCGGGAGCAGTGGGGGAGCAGTCGCGGGAGAGCAGTGCGGGGAGCAAAAGGGAGCCGGTGCGGGAGCATGTGCTGCCAAGAAGTCAGCAAGGGGAAAGTCCTCTGCATTTTTTTTTGGATTTTCCCTTGTCCAAGTGTGAACGCCCGTCACCAAGGAAGTAGATAAATCTGCAACCGCCTGTTTTGCGGCAGCTATCGCTGTTGCGACTGTCTGAGATGATTTCTTCTCAACCGCAATCTCAACCTTCTTGTCGATGCTTTCTTCAGTTAACCTCCGTCTTTCCTTTCTCTCCTCCGTGGTCTCACGGTAGTACTTCTTCCACGTGGCGCCGTCTCCGACACCGTGCACGCGTCCATACGACGGTCGAGTATCCACCGGTTGTCGTTTCAATATGTTCAACGCCCGGTTGAATGGAGTGTCCCACTTGGCCTCGCCAATGCCTCGACGGCGAAGTCGCCACCGCAATCCGGCGTTGCTCTCTCCGCAAAAGGCACAAGGATCGTTTAGAAATATGACTAACGTGTGCAAATGAATTGATCGAAACTAAAATTACCAAGAGTCTCATGAACTCCGTAATGACCGTGTTGTCTCATAAACCTTCTTGATGGGTCCCAACGGTGGCGGGCCCTCGGGGCGTCACGCTCTCGGGACGGTGAAATCCGCCAAGGGTGCAGGATGCCTGGACTCGCGGCTTCGCGTCCTCCTTGGCCCATTTGGACCTCTTTCCGACGTAACCACGGCTTCCGAGGTGGTGGGTCCCAATGTTCCTCTTTTGAAGCCCCTTCATGTACTTAGACTTTTCTTTGGCGGCTTCGGCCTTGCAAGCCTCCTTGAATATTTGAAACTGCTCTTCCGTGATTGTCGGACTTTCCTTTACAATCTCGGAGTAGGGTTCCCGTCGTTGATCTTTGCTTTCACTCGATTTTTCCAGCGCCAACGCGTTGCTAAACTTGGTCATGGCGTGTTTGTTTATCTTCTTCATTGCCGGGTCATTGTCTGGATCTTCATAATCCTTCTCATTCGGGCCCGGGAAAAAGAATATCTGGTGAAACTTCTTTAGGAGGGAGCTCCTCATATTTTCTATCTTCTTTAGATTCTCATCATTGATGGTGGCGGTTGTCCGTATGATGCAGCCTATTTGATTGCCGTAGCACGGGCGCGCTTCCTCGGGCGCCTTTGGCTCAAAATTGCCGTTGTCCACCTCCGTGACCACCAGTCTAGTAGTCCTGAGTTTGTTAGGAACCCGTTGCCTCTTCGCTTTCGGTGCTACACCGGATCCGCTCCCGAGGCAGCACCGGTCTCGGCGCCGGTCTCGATGCGGTCTGAATCTCAGCGCGGTGTCGGTCTCAAAGACCGGTCTGCAGATCGGTCTCAAAGACGATCTGCGTGTCGGTCTCGATCCCGATGCGGGCCCAGCAACAACATCTGCTGATCGTCGGTAAAGCTAAAAATTAAATCGCCGCCCGGTAGACGTCGTCATAATCACCGTAACCCTGTCCTTCATCGTTGCTAGCCATGTTTCGTATGATTAAATCTAGTCAATTAATTCTAGGCCTAATAAAATGAATAATGACATAAAAAGGACTATTGTTTTGCAGGAATGTTGACTCCTTCTTGGTGCGGCAAATCCGGCACTCGATATGTCCTAGTTTGTAGCACAAGTCATGCCGAAATTCACGGAAATTTCGCATGACCTTTGCTAAAAAGTGGACAAATCGAGAACCTGAAATTTTAGGAATGTAAATGAATCAACATTCCGCAAAACATAGGCCACTCAAAGATCATTCCTCGAAACAACAAAGCCACCACTTGGGCACAATCGAACAACTTCAATGAAAAGATATGACATGACCACTTCAATGAAAAATAAAATTTGCCTAAATTCTTTTCCTTGAAAAATAGTGGTCTTTTGAAAAATCAAAACCTTTGCCAATCTACTTAACCTAGCTTCTTAATCCAACGAACCTAATTAACCTACCTATTTAACCTAGTTGGTTAATCTTGTTTACCTAGATAATTAACCCTAATTAAACTAGTTAACGCAGCTAGTTCTCTGTCAAAGCCTAAAATAAATTTTTGCACTAATTAACATGGATAATTAACCTAATTAAACTAGTTAACCTGACAAGTTCTCTGTCAAAGCCCTAACTAAGTTTTTGCACTAACCTAGATAATTAACCTAATTAAACTAGTTAACCTAACTACTTCTCTGTCAATGCCCTAACTAAATTTTTGCCCTAAAACCTAGATAATTAACCTAATTAAAAACTGGCTAACCTATGCATGAGAGAGAGAGGAGGGGTGGGGGCTTACAGATGATGGCTCCGGTGGTGGCGACGGAGGCAGTGTGGTGGCGAGGGAGGCAGGGCGTCTTCGGTGACGGCGAGGAGGCAGGCGTCTCCGTGACGGCGAGGAAGGTGGCGTCGACGGCGGCTCGGTGGCGTTGACGAGGTCAGCTGGCTCCGTGGCGTTGGGGTGGCTCGATGTCGCCGACGGCAAGACGGCTCTGTGGCGCGGCGTCGTCGGCGGCGAAGTGTGGGCGACGAATCGGGAGACGGCGGCTGCTGGGTGGGGTTTGAGGATTTGGGGAAGTGGTGGCGGGGGGAACGGTTTTTGGCTAAGTCAACTTAGCGGTAGCGTTGCGTTTAAAAAGCGCTATAGCTAAATTAGCTATAGCGCGTCAAAAGCAGCGCTGCTGCTATAGCTAATTTCATATTCTGTTTCTATAGCGGGGTCAGGGCATGCGCTGCAGCCACGTTAGCTATAGCGCCTCTTACAAACAAACGCTGTTGCTATGCCTTCCTCCGATTTTTCACTTTTTCGCTTATTTTGCTTTACATTTTATTTTTCCCTTTCTCCTTTTTCTATTTCTTTCATTTTCATTTAAATTTCTATTTGTTTATCATCTTATTTTATTTTTGTTAGTAGTAGCGCTCTTCCTCGAAACAGCGCTAAGCTGTGATGTAGCGAAGAGCGTTTACGCTAAGATCGCCATTGCTATGCGTAGCCTAGCATTCTACCAATCGGAATATTATTAGTAGCGCTTTTTATGCAACAGCGCCATGCTAAGTTTGTGTCTCAGAAGCGGTTTCTAGTAGCTCACATCGCTAAATAGCACTAGCGCTGTTTTTTGAACCGCGCTGCTGCTAAGATTCTGTGTATAGCCTTTTCCCTAGTAGTGTGTGCACAATCAATGCAGTCCTCGACTGATGTTACAACCAGATGTGCAAATTCTTAAGATATTATGATTACACTAAAAATATGACAATCAACCTATAATTTAAATGATCTTCAACCAACACTTCAATTTAGCATCATATGCATGGAGTGAAGACACCTGATTACCTTAGTATGTCTTAATACACTAACCAATTCTTGTACAACATAAGGGGTGCATGTTGTATGCGGCTTCATTCTCAGTGTAGTTGATTAGACGCACCAAAATTCTTATCTTACAACTATACTTTATGAGAACCACATGCCATTATCTTGAGAGTTTTCATGAGGTAGAATAAAAAACTGAAATATTAAATATTCACCTTGCAAATTGGTTGGTTCAATTCTTTCTCGTTCGATGAGTGCGCAAACCAAAAAGCAAAACAACCAGCTAGACATGCTACGTACATTGGAAACCAATTGAAATCATGTAGTGTTGATTGCATGCTTGTTTGTCTATGGAACATCCGCCTTGAAAGCAATTCAGTGACAATTGTTCTTTGCAAAATCAACAGTTTTCTCGCTCCTTGTCTCTCTGAAGTTTCCTTTTGAGCCCTCGTTCTACTATGGTTTGGATTCTAGTTGAAGCGTGCGACCATCTATTCAGATGAGGAGACCGAGTAAGAAACCACTAAGCGGAGAGAGACAACAATGAAATCAAGTATATCTTGAGATAAGTAAATATAGAAATTTCATCTAAATATATACTAATATAAAACCGATGTCAGCCACATGAGAGTTCCATTTTGATTCCTACAACCTCATTTGAAATCTCAACAAATTAAAGTACATTATGCATATTCATCAATGACAAAATAATTCAAATCTGTGTATGGTATAAAAGAACGAGCCCGATCTATCTAAATATCAGGAAAAGAGAATCACAAACCGCACATCCACAAATATAGTATTTACAACAATAATTCCAAGGAAAACAAGCTTTAATAAAAAAAGGCTCCATCATAATTATCCTTCAAGTTCAAACAGAATCACTATATCAACACATGAACAAATAATCACTTCCTTTCAGATTTGCCATTCTCATTCATGACCACAAAACAAGCATATATTTCCAACATACGTGACCAAAACTACACTTATGAAATGAGGCAAAGTAGCGTACGAATATTTTGCCAGGATGTTTTTTGTGAAGGAGTATAAAGTCCTAATGTATAAGATTGTGCAAAACAAGCACCGGCGTGGTGGATATATGAATTCCTCTAAGGTTAGCTGATGGATGCAACTCCAAAAACCAAGCATGCTTTATTTTGAACAAAAGGTACATGCCAACTTTATTATAGACAGACATCAAGACAAGTGGATGATATGTAGACATTCATTGGAAAATAACTGCCAGTACGACAAGGCTTTTTGTCACTGGAATTTAGTGTTTCAACTTTATAAAGATTGGCATATAATTGGCTGCTGCTAACAAATGGCCCAGTGCAGCGGTATAAATAATAATGTCGTCATCAAGTCTAGGTCCTAGATTGTTTAAAATGGCAGTACTGTTCATGAAATAGGCAACCCATGGTTCAGTAAAGCATCGAATTTACATTAAATTGAAGATCGGATGTGATTGATCTCTCTATATCTTACGGCTGAGCTGATCATAATTACAGAAACCAACATGAAATAAATTTTTAGTCTGGATCGAACACCACCAATCGATCTTCAGCAAGGATAGCTAGAATGGATTTTATCTCCAGTAATATTGGAACAATGACTGCAAACAGAGGAGATGGAGCGGGACTTGCATTACCAGCATAATGCCGGTGTTGAGCTGCTGCCCCGGTGACACGATGCCAATATCATTCAACACGTCGTGCTGGTGACGGTTGGGATGTTGACGGCAGCTGCCACATCCAGGCCGTTGGTGACGGGATGAGAGGACGTGTGTAGCACCACTGAACACGCAGATTGCTACCACAAAATAGTTCATCAATCTAAATTACCCTATCTAGAGCTAGCTCCGAATGTCCAGTCAATTGCATCTACGGCGAGCAGTCTTACACCAACCTGAATATCATGGAAGAGGCGTCCACTGCTACATCTCAAACTGACTTCCGTTGCAGTCCGTTCTCTTCTCCTGCATGCATCCTTTCCCCCATCTCATATCTGGCCTTCTTACTTATACCCACAGCCAGTCCCTGCCCACAATGCCTTACTTCTCCTTCTCTCCCTGCCAGCACAAACACTGCAAGGATTTTAATAAAAAAAATTGATTGGTTCAGCATAAAAACATTTTTTGTTAATTCATCATAGTCAGAATATCCTCACTACTTCAATCAACCACTGAAACGGTACCATAAACATCACAAATTTGCAAATAAAAATTGGAAGTAAGTGGAATACCAGTTGTGTGGTGGTGGAATAATTGAAAGTTAATGGACCAAGAATAATCCAAATCGACCTTCTATCGTTCGTCATGTTCATCTCTGAATCCATACACCATCTAGTTTTCCAGACCGGGATCCTGAATAGAAAGACCAAACACACTGAAGCAATCAACTAAAGGCGCAAAAATAAGTATGAGTCGGCTACTCAGAGTCAGAATTCAGAAAGTAACAAGTCTAGGGAATTTCAACGAACCTAGCTATAGGCATGTTGTTTGAATTAGCACCTAAGTAATTATCTCAATTAGAAAAATACTTGCCACCAGGCTGTAAACAATCCAAAGTCCATACACGCCACTCAAAGGTTTGGGCGTCACACTGACTGGTGGCACCCAAAATTTGCAGAGAACAAGAAGTTCGCAAAATACTGTTTAATGGAAATCAACGTCCATGGAAGCCTGATTAACAAACAACTTGAAAGTATGAATTAGTTATACTATTTGCAATCAATATACAGGGTTTAAAAGGAGGGCTTGCCTCACTGCCGGCCACAACAGATGTAGCCGCCGTCAATTGTCGAGCTAGAGTGGGGCACCGGGTGTATGTGCAGTTGACAAATAAGGAACGAAAGAATAATGGAATGATGATGGAGGGAGGCACCTTGTTGCAGTACACCGCCTAATATAAAGCCATTCACTGACTTATTACTTGAATATGTGTTTGATTTGCGCAATTGTCTCTTTGCATACTTGCGCTGCAATTTTTTTTTCTGGTTTTGTACAATCAGTGACTTTCTGCAGTCTCAGTTTGTTTGCATGACGCAGTCTCAGTTTGTTTGCATGACACAGCTGCATGCTTGCTGCTACTTGACCTCTCCTCTCCATGTCGTAAGATCAGTAAGCGGCAACATAAAAAAATTAGAAAATACCCTAATAAGTAGTTACAGATTGAACATGGCATTTGTTAAGGATGATTACATGGGAAAGAATGTATATGAGTAAGAAGACATAGATATAGATGTAAGGGGGACATAAAATGCACCACGGGAGTAATTCAGAGCATAGAGTAATTTAGGATTGAATAAATTATGTGTACAACTATCTCTAGGCTTAGAAGGGAATTATTATATATCATTGTTGTGCAGGCAAATGTTCAAGAGCTCAGAATACAGAACAATATTAGAACTCAAAAGCTTGGAGAAATGAAATATTAGGACTCAAGCATTAAAATGAAAGAGGCTCAGCTGGCATAAAATTCACAAACCTATGGTTTGAAGGCTGCATATTATAGGGAGAGGAGTTTATACTTCACTATATCATATAGTTACCTTGATTCACCTCACATGCAGCCTGCTTAGATATCTTATCAAAGACACCCTTGTCGACATGACACATAAAAGGTCTTCAGAATTAACATGAGAGATGGAAATGGTTAAGTTAGCAAATGGTAATAATAAGGGTAAATCAAGAATCAATGTAGATGAACCGCAGCAGCAGTAATCGCTTAGCAAAGTCAGTACCTATCCTGTGAAGAGGACCTGCACTTTTTATCCTCCTTCTCTCCCTACAAGAAAAAAATATCACCATGATGTAATCAGAATTTTGTGCCATATTTTGAAAAAAAAAACTTATTTGGAGTTAACTTATAGCCATAAGCATCAGAAAAATGAAAATAAATAAATATTAGGAAGGCCATCACCCAGGGTGATCTTTGTGGATACCGAGGATAGTTTTGTGTCAGTCGCATTGCGGGAAATTAACTCGAGTGAAGTCATGGAGGGGTGGAGCATAATCCATATCAGCCGTCTACAAGATGTGGTCTACACATCTATCTGCACAAGAACAAACCGACCGAGGCAAGACGACTCAAGGGAAAGGAAACTTGCTGAGCATGAAGCATCAACCCGATGAAGCAGATGTAACTTGCTGAATTGTTTATGTAGCCATCATATCAACGATACAAAATTGGCTACCCCAATCCCATAGGTTCAAACGTTCAGGAAGATTTCATAGGTTGTAACTACCCTGATCTGACAAGTTATAAATTCAGCAATAGTTCAGAGGTTGAAATAGTAGGCCATTCATCAGCAGGATTAAAAAAAATCAAGTCTTCTCAATCAGAGTTGGATTCAAATTTTATACTCGACATCTGTAGATAGAAGACCAAATAATTAAGCTACCAACACCCAAAGTCACAAGTTTGTTCACCCAGGGGACACTGAACGACACAACCAAACAGATTCTGTAATCTTTGGGATTTCTTAACAAACCCCAGCAAATAAATCGTTAAAGAATGCATCCTACCGAGATATAAGAGGGAGAGGACTTTACCAGCAAATATGTCACTGAGGTTCAGATTTGTTTTGTTGTGTGTCCTGCGCCAGGGATGTAATGGGCTTGGCGAACATTAAGATGCAGGCATGAATCCTCCTCGAAGGCAGCGACGGTGGTAGAGGTGTCAACCGTTCAGGCATGACAAATCCGCACATCTTCGAAGAGCGTGGTGGCAGCATCCTCCCTGGCACACGCGTGTCCGGTCCTCCCTTAACACACACCTGGTGACGGCTGAAGCAGAAGGAGGCACAATCAGTGGCGATTTTTTCTCCTTCTGACGGAATAAATGGAGCAATCTGAAGTGGGTTCATGGAGAAAGGGTTGGATGCCTGGATCTTGTATGGGCGGCGGGCGGCGAACAGCGCAACGGGCGGTGAACATGATGGTGGCGAACGGCACGTCGGCAGGGCGGCGACCTGCGGCGGGCGGCTCACGCGGCGAACGGCTCCAGGGCGCGATGGGCGCGACTGCGGCGGGCGGCTCACGCAGCGAACGGCGCGACGGCGCGGGAGGAGGAGGAGGGGGCGAGAGGTCGTGCGGGCGAGGAGAGAGGTCGTGCGAATGGTTTTTGTTTTTATCGGGAGCGCGGGTTAGCGATCGAAGGACTGTCAGTGACTTAATTGCGTGGCTTGTTGGGGTTAAACACGAAAGGATTATGTGCCATCAGATTTTGTAGATCAACGGGTATAATTGTTTAGATCTGCCCATCTCTTTTTTTTATAGTGGTAGTAGATGAGGATAAACCTCAGATCACGGACCCAGTCCGCATCATTGCTACTAACATCTTCAACTTAGTTTTCTCTAGGAACACATATAAAAACATAGGGAAGCAACAACGCGACCTATTGATCCACAAAATAATTTGCAAAATACTATCAGGTCTAAGTTCATGATAAATTAAAGTTCAATTAATCATATTACTTAAGAACTCCCACTTAGATAAACATCCCTCTAATCATCTAAGTGATCACGTGATCCAAATAAACTAAACCATGTCCGATCATCACGTGAGATGGAGTAGTTTTCAATGGTGAACATCACTATGTTGATCATATCTACTATATGATTCAGGCTCGACCTTTCGGTCTCAGTGTTCCTAGGCCATATCTGCATATGCTAGGCTCGTCAAGTTTAACTCGGGTATTTCTACGTGTGCAAAACTGGCTTGCATCCATTGTATGTGAACGTAGAGCTTATCACACCCGATCATCACGTGGTGTCTCGGCACGACGAACTTTGGCAACGGTGCATACTCGGGGAGAACACTTATACCTTGAAATTTAGTGAGGGATCATCTTATAGTGCTATCATCAATCAAAGCAAAATAAGATGCATAAAAGATAAACATCGCATGCAATCATTATAAGTGATATGATATGGCCATCATCATCTTGTGCCTTTGATCTTCATCTTCAAAGCACCGTCATGATCACCATCGTCACCGGCGCGACACCATGATCTCCATCATAGCATCGTTGTCGTCTTGCCAACTATTGCTTCTACAACTATCGCTGCCGCTTAGTGGTAAAGTAAAGCAATTACATGGCGATTGCATTTCATACAATAAAGCGACAACCATATGGCTCCTGCCAGTTGCCGATAACTCCGTTAAAAAACATGATCATCTCATACAATAAAATATAGCATCATGTCTTGACCATATTGTTGGGGAACGTAGTAATTTCAAAAATATTCCTACGCACAAGCAAGATCATGGTGATGATATAGCAATGAGGGGAGAGTGTTGTCTACGTACCCTTGTAGACCGAAGCGGAAGCGTTGACACAACGTAGTGGAAGTAGTCGTACGTCTTCCCGGTTCAACCGATCCAGGCACCGTTACTCCGGCACCTCCGAGTTCTTGACACACGTACAGCTCGATGACGCACCCTTGATCTCCAATCCAGTAGAGGCGCCGAGGGGGAGTTCCGTCAGCACGACGGCGTGGTGACGATCTTGATGTTCTCTGTCGCAGGCTTCGCCTAAGCACCGCTACAATATGACCGACGTGTAATATCGTGGAGGGGCACCGACACGGCTAAGGAACGATCAATGATCAACTTGTGTGCCTAGGGTGCCCCCTACCCCCGTATATAAAGGAGGGAGGGAGGAGGTGGCCGGCCCAAGGGGCGCGCCATAGGGAGGGGGAAACCTACTCCAAGTAGGTTTCCCCTCCTTTTCCTAATCCAACATGGAGGGGGAAGGAAGGAGTAGTACTAGTAGGAAGGAGAAGGGGGAAGGAGAAAAGGAAAGGGGGCTGCCCCCCCCCACCCAATTCGGATTGGGCTGGGGGGGGGGCACCCCCTCTCTTGCTCCTTCTCGCTCCCTTCTACTAGGGCCCAATAAGGCCCATATACTTCCCGGGGGGTTCCGGTAACCTCCGGAGCTCAAATATATTCCCAAACTCTCCCGGAACCTTTCCGGTGTCCAAATATATCCGTCCAATATATCAATCTTTATGTCTCGACCATTTCGAGACTCCTCGTCATGTCCGTGATCACATCCGGGACTCCGAACAACCTTCGGTACATCAAAATACATAAACTCATAATATACCTGTCATCGAAACCTTAAGCGTGCGGACCCTACGGTTCGAGAACAATGTAGACATGACCTAGAACTATTCTCGGTCAATAACCAATAGCGGTACCTGGATGCCCATATTGGCTCCTACATATTCTACGAAGATCTTTATCAGTCAAACCGCATAACAACATACGTTGTTCCCTTTGTCATCGGTATGTTACTTGCCCGAGATTCGATCATCGGTATCCAATA
The DNA here is from genome assembly GCA_021437245.1 of Aegilops speltoides. Taxonomy (NCBI): domain Eukaryota; kingdom Viridiplantae; phylum Streptophyta; class Magnoliopsida; order Poales; family Poaceae; genus Aegilops; species Aegilops speltoides. The sequence goes on from CM038142.1 coordinate 69,783,306, forward strand.
CCTAGTTCAATCTCGTCACCGGCAAGTCTCTTTACTCGTTCTATAATGCATCATCCCGTAACCAACTCATTGGTTACATTGCTTGCAAGGCTTATAATGATGTGCATTACCGAGAGGGCCCAGAGATACCTCTCCGACAATCGGAGTGACAAAACCTAATCTCGAAATACGCCAACTCAACATGTACCTTTGGAGACACCTGTAGTACTCCTTTATAATCACCTAGTTACATTGTGAAGTTTGGTAGTACCCAAAGTGTTCCTCCGGTAAACGGGAGTTGCATAATCTCATAGTTACAGGAACATGTATAAGTCATGAAGAAAGCAATAGCAACATACTAAACGATCAAGTGCTAAGCTAACGGAATGGGTCAAGTCAATCACATCATTCTCCTAATGATGTGATCCCGTTAATCAAATGACAACTCTTTTGTCCATGGCTAGGAAACATAACCATCTCTGATAAACGAGCTAGTCAAGTAGAGGCATACTAGTGACACTATGTTTGTCTATGTATTCACACATGTATTATGTTTCCGGTTAATACAATTCTAGCATGAATAATAAACATTTATCATGAAATAAGGAAATAAATAATAACTTTATTATTGCCTCTAGGGCATATTTCCTTCAGTCTCCCACTTGCACTAGATTCAATAATCTAGTTCTTATCGCCATGTGATTTAACACCTATATTCATATCTGTATATGATTAACACCCATAGTTCACATCGTCATGTGACCAACACCCAAGGGGTTTACTAGAGTCAATAATCTAGTTCACATCGCTATGTGATTAACACCCAAAGAGTACTAATGTGTGATCATGTTTTGCTCGTGAGAGAAGCTTAGTCAACGGGTCTGTCTCATTCAGAGCCGTATGTATTTTGCAAATATTCTATGTCCACAATGCTCTGCACGGAGCTACTCTAGCTAATTGCTCCCACTTTCAATATGTATCCAGATTAACACTTAGAGTCATCTGGACTGGTGTAAAAGCTTGCATCGTTGTAACTTTTTACGACGAGCTCTTTTATCACTTCCATTATCGAGAAATATTTCCTTAGTCCTCACTAAGGATGTTCTTGACCAATGTCCAGTGATCTACTCTTAGATCACTACTGTACTCCCTTGCCAAATTCAGAGCAAGGTATACAATAGGTCCGGTACATAGCATAGCATACTTTATAGAACCTATGACTGAGGCATAGGGAATGACTTTTCATTCTCGTTCTATTTTCTGCTGTGGTCGGCATTTGAGTCTTACTCGACTTCACACCTTTGCAACACAGGCAAGAACTTTTTCTTTGACTGTTCCATCTTGAACTATTTCAAAATCTTGCCAAGGTATGTACTTATTGAAAATCTTATTAAGCGTCTTGATCTATCTCAATAGATCTTGATGCTCAATATGTAAGCAGCTTCACCGAGGTCTTTCTTTGAAAAACTCTTATTCAAGTATCCTTTCATGCTTTGTAGAATAATTCTACATTATTTCCGATCAACAATATGTCATTCACATATATTTATCAGAAATGCTGTAGTGCTCCCACTCACTTTCTTGTAAATACAGGCTTCACTGCAAGTCTGTATAAAACAATATGCTTTGATCAACTTATCAAAGTGTATATTCCAACTCCGAGATGCTTGCACCAGTCCATAGATGGATTGCTGGAGCTTGCACACTTTGTTAGCATCTTCAGGATTGACAAAACCTTCTGGTTGCATCATATACAATTCTTCTTTAATAAATCCATTAAGGAATGCAGTTTTGACATCCATTCGCCAGATTTCATAAAATGTGGCAATTGCTAACATGATTCGGACCGACTTAAGAATCGGTACGAGTGAGAAAATCTCATCGTATTCAACAACTTGAACTTGTTGAAAACCTTTCGCAACAAGTCGAGCTTGGTAGATAGTAACACTACTATCAGTGTCCGTCTTCCTCTTGAAGATCCATTCATTTAACATGGCTTGCTGATCATCGAGCAAGTCAATCAAAGTCCATACTTTGTTGTCATACATGGATCATATCTCAGATTTTATGGCCTCAAGCCATCTCGCATGAATCTGGGCTCATCATCGCTTCCTCATAGTTCGTAGGTTCATCATGGTCTAGTAACATGACTTCCGAACATGATTACTACACCACTGTGCGGATCTTACTCGAAGACCTACGAGGTTCTGTAGTAACTTGATCTCAAGTTTCATGATCAATATCATTAGCTTCCTCACTAATTGGTGTATTTGTCACAGAACTGATTTCGTGATGAACTACTTTCCAATAAGGGAGCAGTACTGATTACCTCATCAAGTTCTATTTTCCTCCCACTCACTTCTTTCGAGAGAAACTCCTTCTCTAGAAAGGATCCATTTTTAGCAACGAATATCTTGCCTTCGGATCTGTGATAGAAGGTGTACCCAACAATTTCCTTTGGGTATTCTATGAAGACGCACTTCTCCGATTTGGGTTCGAGCTTGTCAGGATGAAACTTTTTCACATAAGCATCGCAGCCCCAAACTTTAAGAAACGACAACTTGGGTTTCTTGCTAAACCACAGTTCATATAGTGTTGTCTCAACTGATTTAGATGGTGCCCTTTTAACGTGAATGCAGCTGTCTCTAATGCATAACCCCAAAACGACAATGGTAAGTCAGTAAGAAACATCATAGATCGCACCATATCCAATAAAGTACGATTACAACGTTCGGACACACCATAATGTTGTGGTGTTCCAGGTGGCGTGAACTGTGAAACTATTTCACATTGTTTTAGTTGAAGGCCAAACTCGTAACTCAAATATTCGTCTTTGCGATCAGATTGCAGAAACTTTATTTTCTTGTTACGATGATTTTTCCACTTCACTCTAAAACTCTTTGAACCTTTCAACTATTTCAGACTTATGTTTCATCAAGTAGATATACCCATATCTGCTCAAATCATCTTGTGAAGGTCAGAAAATAATGATACTTGCCACGAGCCTTCATACTCATTGGTTTGCATACATCAAGATGTATTATTTCCAATAAGTCAAGAGTTCGCTCCATTGTTCAAGAACGGAGTTTTAGTCATCTTGCCAAAAAGGCACGGTTCGCAAGCATCAAATGATTCATAACCAAGTGATTCTGAAAATCCATGTTTATGGAGTTTCTTCATGCGCTTTACACCGATATGACCCAAACGGCAGTGCCACAAATAAGTTGCACTATCATTATTAACTTTGCATCTTTTGGCTTCAATATTATGAATGTGTGTATCACACGATCGAGATCCAACAAACCATTTTCATTGGGTGTATGACCATAGAAGGTTTTATTCATGAAAACAGAACAACAATTATTCTCTAACTTACATGAATAACCGTATTGCAATAAACATGATCAAATCATATTCATGCTCAACGCAAACACCTAATAACACTTATTTAGGTTTAACACTAATCCTGAAAGTATAGGGAGTGTGCGATGATGATCATATCAATCTTGGAACTATTTCCAACACACATCGTCACTACACCCTTAACTAGTCTCTGTTTATTCTGCAACTCCCGTTTCGAGTTACTAATCTTAGCAACCGAACAAGTATCAAATACTCAGGGGCTACTATAAATACTAGTATGGCACACATCAATAATCTGTATATCAAATATACCCTTGTTTACTTTGCCATCCTTCTTATCAACCAAATATTCAGGGCATTTCCGCTTCCAGTGACTATTTCCTTTGCAGTGTAAACACTCAGTTTCAGGCTATGGTCCAGCTTTGGGCTTCTTCGCAGGAGTGACAACTTGCTTGTCTTTCCACTTGAAGTTCCCTTTCTTTCCCTTTGCCCTTCTCTTGAAACTAGTGGTCTTGTCAATCTCAACACTTGATGGTTTTTTCTTGACTTCTACCTTCGTCGATTTCAACATCACGAAGAGCTCGGGAATCATTTTCGTCATCCCTTGCATACTATAGTTCATCACGAAGTTCTAGTAACTTAGTGATGGTGACTAGAGAATTCTGTCAATCACTATCTTATCTGGAAGATTAACTCCCACTTGATTCAAGCGATTGAAGTACCTGCATAATCTGAGCACATGCTCACTAGTTGAGCGATTCTCCTCCATCTTTTAGCTATAGAACTTGTTGGAGACTTCATATCTCTCAACTCGGTGTTTGCTTGAAATATCAACTTCAATTTCTGGAACATCTCATATGGTCCTTGACGTTCAAAACGTCTTTGAAGTCCCGATTCTAAGCCATAAAGCATGGTGCACAAAACTATCAAGTAGTCATCATATTGAGCTAGGCAAACGTTCATAACGTCTGCATATGCTCCTGCAATAGGTTTGTCACCTAGCGGTTCATCAAGGACATAATTCTTCTGCGCAGCAATGAGGATAAACCTCAGATCACGGATCCAATCTGCATCATTGCTACTAAAATCTTTCAACACAGTTTTCTCTAGGAACATATCAAAATAAACATATGAAAGCAACAACGCGAGCTATTGATCTACAACATAATTTGCAAAATACTACCAGGACTAAGTTCATGATAAATTAAAGTTCAATTAATCATATTACTTAAGAACTCCCACTTAGATAGACATCCCTCTAATCCTCTAAGTGATCACGTGATCCAAATCAACTAAACCATGTCCGATCATCACGTGAGATGGAGTAGTTTCAATGGTGAACATCACTATGTTGATCATATCTACTATATGATTCATGCTCGACCTTTCGGTCTCCGTGTTCGAGGCCATATCTGTATATGCTAGGCTCGTCAAGTTTAACTCGAGTATTCGCGTGTGCAACTGTTTTGCACCGTTGTATTTGAACGTAGAGCCTATCACACCCGATCATCACGTGGTGTCTCAAAGACGAAGAACTTTCGCAACGGTGCATACTCAGGGAGAACACTTCTTGATAATTAGTGAGAGATCATCTTAAAATGCTACCGTCAATCAAAGCAAGATAAGATGCATAAAGGATAAACATCACATGCAATATAAGTGATATGATATGGCCATCATCATCTTGTGCTTGTGATCTCCATCTCAAGCACCGTCGTGATCACCATCGCCACCGGCGCGACACCTTGATCTCCATCGTAGCATCGTTGTCGTTACGCCATCTATTGCTTCTACGACTATCGCTACCGCTTAGTGATAAAGTAAAGCAATTATGTATGCTTGCATTTCATACAATAAAGCGACAACCATATGGCTCCTCGCGATTGCCGATAACCGGTTACAAAACATGATCATCTCATACAATAAAATATAGCATCACGTCTTGGCCATATCACATCACAACATGCCCTGCAAAAACAAGTTAGACGTCCTCTACTTTGTTGTTGCAAATTTTACGTGGCTGCTACAGGCTTAGCAAGACCCGTTCTTACCTACGCATCAAAACCACAACGATAGTTTGTCAAATAGATTCCGTTTTAACCTTCACAAGGACCGGGCGTAGCCACACTCGGTTCAACTAAAGTTGGAGAAACAGACACCCGCTAGTCACCTGTGTGCAAAGCACGGCGGTAAAACCAGTCTCGCGTAAGCGTACGCGTAATGTCGGTCCGGGCCGCTTCATCCAACAATACCGCTGAACCAAAGTATGACATGCTGGTAGGCAGTATGACTTATATTGTCCACAACTCACTTGTGTTCTACTCGTGCATATAACATCAACGCATAAAACCTAGGCTCGGATGCCACTGTTGGGGAACGTAGTAATTTCAAAAATATTCCTACGCACACGCAAGATCATGGTGATGATATAGCAACGAGGGGAGAGTGTCGTCTACGTACCCTTGTAGACCGAAGCGGAAGCGTTGACACAACGTAGTGGAAGTAGTCGTACGTCTTCCTGGTTCAACCGATCCAGGCACCGTTACTCCGGCACCTCCGAGTTCTTGACACACGTACAGCTCGATGACGCACCCTCGATCTCCAGTCCAGTAGAGGTGCCGAGGGGGAGTTCCGTCAGCACGACGGCGTGGTGACGATCTTGATGTTCTCCTGTCGCAGGGCTTCACCTAAGCACCGCTACAATATGACCGAGGTGTAATATCATGGAGGGGGGCACCGCACACGGCTAAGGAACGATCAATGATCAACTTGTGTGCCCTAGGGTTCCCCCTACCCCCGTATATAAAGGAGGGAGGGAGGAGGTGGCCGGCCCAAGGGGGGGGCGCGCCATAGGGAGGGGGAAACCTACTCCAAGTAGGTTTCCCCTCCTTTTCCTAATCCAACATGGAGGGGGAAGGAAGGAGTAGTACTAGTAGGAAGGAGAAGGGGGAAGGAGAAAAGGAAAGGGGTCGCCCCCCCAATTCGGATTGGGCTTGGGGGCCCCTCTTGCTCCTTCCCCTCCTTCTACTAGGGCCCAATAAGGCCCATATACTTCCCGGGGTTCCGTAACCTCCCGAGCTCTCAGATATTCCCAAACTCTCCGGAACCTTTCCGGTGTCCAAATATATCCGTCCAATATATCAATCTTTATGTCTTGACCATTTCGAGACTCCTCGTCATGTCCGTGATCACATCCGGGACTCCGAACAACCTTCGGTACATCAAAATACATAAACTCATAATATAACTGTCATCGAAACCTTAAGCGTGCGGACCCTACGGTTCGAGAACAATGTAGACATGACCTAGAACTATTCTCGGTCAATAACCAATAGTGGGACCTGGATGCCCATATTGGCTCCTACATATTCTACGAAGATCTTTATCGGTCAAACCGCATAACAACATACGTTGTTCCCTTTGTCATCGGTATGTTACTTGCCCGAGATTCGATCATCGGTATCCAATACCTAGTTCAATCTCGTCACCGCAAGTCTCTTAACTCGCTCGTAATGCATCATCCGTAACCAACTCATTGGTTACATTGCTTGCAAGGCTTATAATGATGTGCATTACCGAGAGGGCCAGAGATACCTCTCCGACAATCGGAGTGACAAAACCTAATCTCGAAATACGCCAACTCAACATGTACCTTTGGAGACACCTGTAGTACTCCTTTATAATCACCCGATTCGTTGTGACGTTTGGTAGTACCAAAGTGTTCCTCCGTAAACGGAGTTGCATAATCTCATAGTTACAGAACATGTATAAGTCATGAAGAAAGCAATAGCAACATACTAAACGATCAAGTGCTAAGCTAACGGAATGGGTCAAGTCAATCACATCATTCTCCTAATGATGTGATCCCGTTAATCAAATGACAACTCTTTTGTCCATGGCTAGGAAACATAACCATCTCTAATAAACGAGCTAGTCAAGTAGAGGCATACTAGTGACACTATGTTTGTCTATGTATTCACACATGTATTATGTTTCCGGTTAATACAATTCTAGCATGAATAATAAACATTTATCATGAAATAAGGAAATAAATAATAACTTTATTATTTCCTCTAGGGCATATTTCCTTCACATATCACATCACAACATGCCCTGCAAAAACAACTTAGACGTCCTCTACTTTGTTGTTGCAAGTTTTACATGGCGTCTACGGGCTAAGCAAGAACCGTCTTACCTATGCATCAAAACCACAACGATATTTCGTCAAGTATGTGCTGTTTTAACCTTCACAAGGACCGGGTGTAGCCACACTCGATTCAACTAAAGTTGGAGAAACTGACACCTGCCAGCCACCTGTGTGCGAAGCACGTCGATAGAACCAGTCTCGCGTAAGCGTACGCGTAATGTCGGTCCGGGCCGCTTCATCCAACAATACCGCCGAATCAAAGTATGACGTGCTGGTAAGCAGTATGACTAGTATCGCCCACAACACACTTGTGTTCTACTCATGCATATAACATCTACGCATAAACCTGGCTCGGATAACACTATTGGGGAACGTAGTAATTTCAAAAAAAATCCTACACACACACAAGATCATGGTGATGCATAGCAACGAGAGGAGAGAGTGTCGTCCACGTACCCTCGTAGACCATAAGCGGAAGCGTTATGACAACGCGGTTGATGTCGTACGTCTTCACGATCGACCGATCCAAGTACCGAACATACGACACCTCCATGATCTGCACACGTTCAGCTCGGTGAAGTCCCACGAACTCACGATCCAGTAGAGCTTCGAGGGAGAGTTCCATCAGCACGACGGCGGGATGACGGTGTTGATGAAGCTACCGACACAAAGCTTTGCCTAAGCACCACTACAATATGACCGAGGTGGATTATGCTGGAGGGGGACACCGCACACGGCTAAAGATCAATGTTCAACTTGTGTCTATGGGGTGCCCCCCTCCTCCGTATATAAAGGAGTGGAGGAGGGGGAGGGGCCGGCCCTCCTAGGCACGCCCAAAGTGTGGAGTCCTACTAGGACTCCCTAGTCCTAGTAGGATTCCACCTCCCACATGGAGTAGGAAAAGGGGAAGGGAGAAGGAGAAGGAAGGAAGCCCCCCCCCTCCCTAGTCCAATTCGGACCAGTCCATGGAGAGGGGTGTAGCCACCCTTGAGGCCTTTTCTCTCCTTTCCCGTATGGCCCATTAAGGCCCAATACAAATTCCTGTAACTCTCCGGTACTCCGAAAAATACCCGAATCACTCGGAACCTTTCCGATGTCCGAATATAGACTTCCAATATATTGATCTTTACGGCTCGGTCATTTCGAGACTCCTCGTCATGTCCCCGATCTCATATGGGACTCCAAACAAACGTCGGTCATCAAATCACATAACTCATAATATAAATCGTCACCGAACATTAAGCGTGCAGACCCTACGGGTTTGAGAACTATGTAGACATGACCGAGACACATCTCCAGTCAATAACCAATAGCAGAACCTGGATGCTCATATTGGCTCCTACATATTCTACGAAGATCTTTATCGGTCAAACCGCATAACAACATACGTTGTTCCCTTTGCCATCGGTATGTTACTTGCCCGAGATTCGATCGTCGGCATCACCATACCTAGTTCAATCTCGTTACCGGCAAGTCTCTTTACTCGTTCCGTAATGCATCATCCCGCAACTAACTCATTAGTCACATTGTTTACAAGGCTTATATTGATGTGCATTACCGATAGGGCCCAGAGATACCTCTCTAACAATCGGAGTGACAAATCCTAATCTCGATCTATGCCAACTCAACAATTACCATCGGAGACACCTGTAGAGCACCTTTATAATCACACAGTTACATTGTGATGTTTGGTAGCACACAAAGTGTTCCTCCGGTATTCGGTAGTTGCATAATCTCATAGTCATAGGAACATGTATAAGTCATGAAGAAAGCAATAGCAATATACTAAACGATCAAGTGGTAAGTTAATGGAATGGATCAAGTCAATCACATCATTCTGCAATGATGTGATCCCATTAATCAAATGACAACTCATATCTATGGCTAGGAAACTTAATCATCTTTGATTCAACTAGCTAGTCAAGTAGAGGCATACTAGTGACACTCTGTTTGTCTATGTATTCACACATGTACTAAGTTTCCAGTTAATACAATTCTAGCATGAATAATAAACATTTATCATGAATTAAGGAAATAAATAATAACTTTATTATTGCCTCTAGGGCATATTTCCTTCAATCTTTTATCTTCTCCACCAAGATCCAGTCCCTCAACTTTTCTACATACATAGCTATTGTACTTTTAGAGATACATAACAAAATTGTGGGAAGATATGAGAGAATTTTTCATTTCTCTTAATTCCTTTGCATTTACTCCTCAGTCAGCACCGCAACAAGACATGCCAGTATCTTCATTCTCCCTGCTTGCCTCATATTTTCTAGCAGCCCTTCGATCCTCATCTTAGACCTTGTTGTCAAATAGTCATCACTCTTCTTTGCCATGGTCCATATCATTTCTTTCCACGGAAGATGGTGCATTGAACAACTCACGTTAATATTGAGGTCAAAAAACATGAAGAACTTGTGACTTGGGAGTTTATGGAATCCATTTCCTCACTCTACAAACTTTATTCTTTCACCATTTTTTCTTCTACATGTGCTCTTTCAAGAAAGCACATGGAAATAAGAGCTCCAACAGATGATGTAATGCCAGCTCTTGAAATAGTTTACCAAAATAAGACCTGCAATGGATGGTGTCATGGCAGCTAACAAAATTGTTTACCAAAATAATTCAAGTTCACTATCATCAATAATCACTTATTTTGAATCATCTACTTCACTTCATTAGCAACTTGATTTCCGGCCCAATCTAAGGAAGAAAAAGAACCGAGTTCTCCAGCACATGTGAAATCCCTAGGACCTAAAAGTTTCAAATAATTAATAGATAATAAGGGCTTCTAAAAAACCCAAAGAGAAGGCATAAAAAATCATAACAAATGGATTAGTAGCTCAAGGCCTCATTGTCGGAAATTCATCATCCAATATACGTACATCAAATTGTACAATACTTGATTGTTATCAATGGGAAAAAATAGTTCATCATTTTGGATAAATATTGTGTCATTTGCTTTGTACCTATTTCATAGGAGTTGGTCATAAATGACAAACTACCGTATGTTGTCATTTGTTGTTTACTATTTCAGAGTTGATCATATAAACAGTTGTTGGAAGCCTATTTTTTAAAGGATCCGTTGTAGGCACACAACAGATTATAGTTAGTTTGTGAATTCATCAGATCAAAACCACAAGGTCAATCTAAGTCAGGTCCTTGAAGACCCAACAGGGGGTTCAGGATTCTGGCACCTATTTTGTCCCTATGTAAGAAGTGAACCTTTAAAATACAGTTCACGAATTAACCTATGAAGATGAACAATCTTGAAATTTGATTACATGAATAATTATTTCTGAAACTTGACTGATGTGCATTGTGTTGCCTCCCTCTCTTTGTATCCGACGTATGTCGATCAACTTCCAACCGGCACACCAGTCGGCACACATTATTTGCATACATTAACCAAAAGAGCAACACACTAATGCATATCAATCGACAAAGAACATGATGTACTAGGATTTTGTAAAACAACAGGCATTAATGTGTAGCAATAATAGATAGATGGACAATTCAGATTACCCACAATAATAGCAAGGTGGCTCCTGACTGAGAACATGAACAATTCTTTTGATAGAAAATTTAAGGTGTTGCTATATTAGGAATCAACTTGATAAATATAGAGGAAAATATAAAACACCTTGCATGCTAATTTTTGGGCAAACATAAGATTACTATGGCTTTGTTAGTACGGCATAATTAGAGTACCTAAAAAGCAATGTAAAAAATGATATCCCTAGGACTACGCAAACATGCAAGTTGTTGATATGTAAGCGCCTAGCTGAAATATAAATCAATGGCTATGTCATTACGACATAATTAGATCTCCGTGAAAAGCAGTGTAAAAAAGAAAGATCTCCATAGAACTACCCTAACCTTGCAAATGCATTCATGTTGTTGAGCCGTAAGCACCAAGCTAAAATTAAAACCAGATCATTAGGGTCCAATCCAAAACCCAACAGGGAAAATAGCAAATTGCAAACATAAGTCATTAGGACTTTAGGATTCAATAGCTGTGAAATACAGGTTAGCGCAACTACGTAGAGGAGTTGGGGGGCTCTGCGTCGGCTCCTAGCTCAGCAGCACATGCGACTTACCTTGCCTGGCTATTTGTGTTTGTACTTTCAATTGCACGTGACAAAGATCCTCGTGCCAAGTGCATGGCCATTTCTTCTTTTGACTTGACCTCAGCCTCCGTCACCCCAACAAGTGTAATGCTTCCATCTGCATTTTTATCGAATCTGAATGGCACTCGGGCGCTGCTGATTTTGCAACAGAGCCATGATCATCAAGTAAATCGAATACTTCCTCTTTGAATATCTGATGTGAACAGCAACACACACCAAATGATAATAAGCAAAATACATATTCCAGTTAGTTAAGTAAAGATAACTGCTACGCGCTAGTGTACCTCGATGAAGGATACCCTAATTAAGAACTCTGTATGACGCTTCATCGCATCAGCTTTCTCGAATATTGTCTCCATGACATGTGGATTATTGCTCCACGATGAGCTTCATCAGTATAATTGGTACCCGTCGTATATGTCTTTCCAGGTCCAGTCCAAATATTGTACGAGAAAAAGGCAAGCTAGAAGATAAACATGCAAGAACTAAAATGATACTCTTAACACTATAACTATTCATTGTTACCTTGCATTAGGGATCCGATAACTAATCAAGCCATAGATGTTGTTTGAATTATTGGAACCATAGTAAAAGAAATGATGTGAAAATTTTAACGGTGCAAACTCACATCCTAAAAAGAAAGTTGACAGAGGTCATGATTATTTTCTCAAGAATACCTATACCTTTGGTTTCGTTTCTATGAAAATGGAGCCGGGGGAGCTCCCCTTTGATCGGAAAAAAAGAATACAGAGACCTAATTTCATGGACCACCCCTAGATGACAACAAAGAAGATAAATAGGTAAACGAATGAATCAACTTTCTGAACATGTCGTGTCGACCCAAATCTATCAAATTCCTACCCATCCGGTAGTTGAATTTGTAATCCTAGGGCGTGGTTGTGGGATGACTCCCAGGATTACAAATTCACTGCATTATAGTGACACAGTATTACATACCACCAGAGGCAACCAATTCAACAACACATCATGTTCCAGACCACCGGAGGCAACCAAGAAAATCATACCTGCGGCTCACCCGGCATGACAGTGACACAGTCCGAGCAGCCGGGGAGGAGCTTCGGCGCGGTGCCGCTATGCTGCCGCGATGCCATATCCGAGCACTCCATCGGATCCCTAAACAAGAATTCCTAGAACCGATCAAGAAAAGGTCCAAGACCCAAAGTTCACCCCAAGAAAACAAGAAATCTGGACATTCCAAGCCGGAAATCTGAGAATTTCGGACATCTATTTGGGGAAGTTTTGAATTCGTCTCACCTTAGCTCCAGCGGCAGCCTTCCCGTTGGGGGCCTCGGCACCGGCGCCCAAATCGAGCAGCGTGCACGGCCGCCACATGACTGCAATGATCTCCAATAGCGTCAGTCGTCAGTGCGACCACGCTCTAACCCTGGGGGTTCCGCGATGGCGGCGGCGGCGGCCAACGAGCACTCCCTCCCTCGACCACGCCCTAAACCTAGGGTTTCATGATGGCTGCGGCGGCAGTCTTGGTGGTCAGCGAAGGAGCACAAAGTTGGGCGGCGAAGACCGGGAACCCTGGTTCGGGGATGGCGACTGTGGCGGAGCCATATCACAACCACGCCGTAGGACTCCCTAGATCGGAGGAGCAGTTGGATCGAGAGGAAACCAGCAGCGTACATTTTTTCTCCTTGTGTATGAAAAATAATTGCTTTAATTTTCTTAAAATTGGTTATTTATTTCCTAATTAATGTGATTGAGCGATTTAAGGTAAGCTTAATTAATTTAGATTTGATCTTTAAAGATTGATCATGATCGATTCTTTCACATAAAGACATTACTAAATAATTTTCGCCAGCATGGAATGTTCCGATCCGTTTAGATTTTTTCCATTTGTGTGAGAGTGACACGAAAATAAACCGGTGGGTGGTGGGGGGACGAAAAAAACCAGCAAAAAGAAACGGTTGAAAGTGGTGGGACGAAAATAAATCATGGATACTATTCAACCAACTCGGACATTAGGAGTAGAGACAGAAAAATGAAGGACTGCATGTCGGTGAGAAGATAAAAGATGACCACAACTTATGCTCTTGTGTTTTTCTATACGTTTCTCTTGCGTCCGTATTAACGCACGGCTTCTAACTATTTTTCCTAAATCTACCATTCTTAAGAAGTTGCTCCCCACTTCTCCCTATTCTCTGAGCATGCAGCCCGTCCACATCATCATCTAGCCATGTCAGCAATTCTCCTGATTTTCCTCGCCTATTTTACCTTAACTATCGCGAGCATAAGTGCAACAGATAATTAGGAAAAAACTGAACACAAGCGTCCATGCGTCCCTTGCTTGCCCTGCATAATAAATGGTAATCAAAACTTGCATGTGTCGGTTCCACAGATATAGCCATTAATATAGGAAACTGTTAAGAGGGTGCTTGGATATGTTTTAGTCACATGACTAAAAGTAGTGGGACTAAAACTTGTTAGCCTCACCCATGCTTGGATCCAAATACTAAAGAGACTAAAATCAAGTTATTGAACATTTATTATCCTCCAAACCCTCCAATCCAGAACTCGCATGTGTTAAAGGAGAGGAATTAAATGAGGAGAGAGAGGGCTAATACATATTTTAGTAGGTTTTCTATGACTAAAAAATTTTAGCCTCAAGACTAGTCCTAGCCTCTCTTTAGTCAGGAGTGCTTGGAACTTTAGCCTCTAAAAGAGACTATTTTTAGTCAGACTAAAAATAGTCCCTTGGATCCAAGCACCCTCTAACTATGTACACAGGACGTGAATAACGAAATTGCTTTGACTAATGAGAATTAATACTCCGACGACTAGGTTCCTCCTTCTTCCTGAAGGAATAAATCCACGGTTTCCCTACAAAAATCCCAACCGATTCTCCCATATATATATCTCTACTCGTCTCTCTATTTTGTGCCGCCGCCGGCCATAGGTCCATAGACGTTGGAGTCACACTGCTGCCATAATACTTGATTGTGTATGCCCCTGGTTTGTTCACATCCGCAGTCGAACACCACGTGCCGCCGACTCGAACGCGGCAACCCGTGCCCTTCTGGCCGGTCAGATCTCCGATGAGCACTACTCCTCGCAAATCAGCTGGCACTGGTCGTGATCTTCCAACTCGCGTCCGGTGCACTCCCAAGAAAGGCGCCATCTCGGTGGTGATTCCGGGCCAGTACATGGTCGTCGAGCGCTTCTGCAGCGCTCGCCACGGTCTCCACCGCTTCTCGGCACGGACGCCGGCGTTGGGTATGCCTACGCGTGGGTGGGTGATGCCGAGCGCGAGTGCCCCGGCCAGTGCTCTGGTATGCCCAATAGTTTATGGACTGATATTGCACTGAAAGAGTGTCATTTTTTTTACCTTCTGCTCATGTGCTCATGTATTTTTATGCAATGGAAAACATAGTGATTTTTAATCAAGTATATTGGATGCATGCCATCATTTTATTTTTGTTCATGAAATACTTCCATGGATTTTCAAGGGGATTATCTTTATATCTTCCTAAGTGACTTGCAGCTAGCAGTGCTGGATTGGTAACTATACCTTTTTTTTGCAACGAGGTAACTATGCACTAACTGTTTTTGTATGATGATTGGTTGTTAAAGTTATACAATAATATTGGATTGATTTTTTCTGCCATAGTATGCTGCTTGCCAGGCATTTCTACACTGGATCACCTTCAGTCATTTGTGCACGTACAGACGTGTAATCCGGATTATATATGTTTGATATTTTTCAACAAAATTGTAATCTTAATTTTAAGTGACACCATTAGTTCAATGGCAAAATCCCGAGCATTTTATGTGCCTTTAGGTATTGTGACAGGATTAATGTAAATACTTTTGCCTCTCTTCATAGCCCTCTTAAATCACCACATTAGTTCTCATAATGACCAGTACATCTTATTGCAGAGGTTACATCTTCTTCAACTTTATGCCGGGCTTAAAGGGAGAGCACCGAGCACTACAGGAAAAAAATTGTAAGCCATGTACCTAATACACTCGGCTTATGCCGATTTGAACTCGGTTTATGTATGAGCCAAGTAAAACTCCCGGCTTATAGTACACGGCTTACAATGGACCGGCTTATCAGGTATAAGCCGGGTGCCGTGGCAAAAATACTCGGTTTATACATAAGCCGAGTGTTTATACGAGGCACTCGGCTTAATAAAGTAACATGACGGTAGACGGTTGTTAACAGCCACGTGTCACCATCTGTATAAGCCGAGTGCCGGTGTGTGTTGCACGGTTTACACATACGCTGAGTGCCCTGTACATTGCACGGTTTATAGATAAGCCGGGTAAGCCGGGTGCTAGATAGCTGAGGCACACGGCTTATATAGCCCTCCGGTGGCTTATTTATCCTATAGGCCGGGTGCCAGGTTGCTGGGATACACGGCTTATAGCCTGCCCGTGGCTTATATGGCCTATAAGTCGGGTGCTATTTGCTAGGGTACACGGCTTAAAGGCCATATGGCATTTTCTTTAGTTGCTTCAAAGCAGCAACAATGTATATCCTGCAATGTATGTATCCAACAAATATATATCCAGCAATGTATATATCCAACAAGCAAGCAATATATATCCAATGAAGGTTCACAACAACAATATATTACAAGTTGACAACCATAACAAACGAAAGGACCATTAGTTCAAAGTCCACACATGCATACATATGCAACCAGAGTTCACAAACGAAAGGACCGTGAGTTCCAAGTCCACACATGCATACATATCCAAGGAAGGTTCACAACAACATACATGTAACCAGAAGTTCACAAATGAAAGGACCATGAGTTCCAAGTTCACACCAAGCATGAACCTAAAAGATGCAATGAGCTCCACCGCAGCATGTATGTCCACCGTCAAAGGCATCCACGATGCAACCCTACAAGTCCATTATCACATGCATGAGTTTCTAAAGTTAAGTTGCAGAGATCGATAAGGCACAAGAGTCAACAAGCATCAACATATAAGGTTCAAATTGAAGCTAAGAAGTATGAACAATATAAGCATCAACACTTGTGGGCTCTACCATCAACAATGCACAAGTTGTAAGTTGAGAAGCACAAGCAACGACAAGACGCAAGCATCAACAATGCACAAACATAGACAACTACCTCGAGTGATCATTGTTGCGGGGAGATCGAAGCGACATGAGCCGTAGTGGGTGTCACTGGGCTTGCTTGGCCAGGTGTAGGTCCACCTACCACACAATTATTGGAGCCTTGTCCCGACTAAGAGCACCTCAAGCCCGAAACAGTGAGATGATAAGATGCATGATCTTTAAGCAGGATGGTAAGATGCATGATTGAAAAGTTGGAAGACTTACAAAGTTGAAAGTAGGAAGAGGTGGAAGTGGAGGAAGATCCGACAAAGTGGAACCCTGCATATTAGCTCTGAACTGAGCAAACGCCTCCTGCAGGGCCGCCTGTTGTGCAGCCATGAATTGTTGTTGTTGAAACAGGGGTTGCTGCATTTTCATGGCTTGCTCCTGTTTAAGCAGGGCATTCGCCTGAGCCTCCTCCCGCAACCTGGTTTCTTTCTCTAGGCGGGCCTACAATATGCCATCGCAACAAGTTCACCGTCGTTGCAATACAAAGAAGAAATCACAAGGAAGGTCAATGAAGCAAAACATACCTCAAATTGATAGAGCATGTGCAGCCCAGGTTGTGGGCGACACTCTATAGCAGGACCTGAGCTCGACGTGGTACCACGGAGGTGGGAGAGTTTTGGAATGTCCTTACGGATGGCACCATCGCCAACGTATAACCGGCCACACTTCTTGGTCCTGACTGGACGGAAATCATAGCATCAATATACCTTGAGGCCGGATCAGAGTCGGGCCCGTTGTGCTCCTTGGACTTCCTACTGTATGCATCAATCCTCAAGCCAGCACCTCGGTTGACCCACCCCCTTCTGGTTTCTTTGACTTGCGAGAGAGACATAATCCCGTGAATGTATTGGGCGGCTCTTCGCCCTCACATCTCTCCCTATTCTGCAATAGAAGCAATAATATCCATAAGGGCACAAGTTCAGAAGTTTAGAGCCGGATGAAATTATTACCTTCTTCTGCACGTAAGCGTGGAGGTTGAGGTTGCCTTGAAGGTGTACCATACCACCCATCAAGGCATGCCGGTCCTTAGCCATTCTATGCTCAGCCCACCACTCCGGGTCTATCCACCTGGATATGATTTGCTGGTAGCAAGTAATCTTGTTGTTGCACCACGAGGGAACCGCCTGAAGTATGACAAATACATCCAACATAGGAATTAAAGTAAGATGTTTTGATCCAGGCAACCATAAGTAAATGGAAACTACCTTCATGTACATTGAACAGGTGAGATGCACTCTCCGGGCTAGAGGTTTATTGAGAAGCATTTTGCGTTCGTGCGCGAAATACTTCACCACGGCATGGACGCGCGCCTTGTAGGGCATGCCTTGGACAAAGAATAACTACGAAAATTGACAAAGAATTTTACCCAAAAATTGTTGACCACCCGCTCAGCAGCACTGCTGTATACCCTGCCCCACTTGTCTTCGGTATCCGGAGCGCGTTTCCAATGCTCCCAAGACCAAGCAGGCTCCTCCTCACCGTCTCCTATGGGGATCAGGCCAGGGTAATAATGCCTGCAAAGACATCCAATGATGTTGCTTGGCTGGCGTGGCACCTTTATGTCTTCTCCAAGAACCACCAAGGCCCTGCACAATGAAAAGGCAAGTAAGTTAGTATCTGCAAAAAATCTTGAATGTAAAGACACAAGTAAGAGTCCACATAAGCACTTACCTCACACCGACTGGTTTGACAATGAGACCCTTATGTGGATATGGTCGCGAAGGGAGCGTGGACACCACACGCAACCAGATACATGCCCTGGCCACTCCTTTTGTATTTAAAGTGACAACACTTGTATTTCCACAAGCTTAACGTATAATTTACAATGACTTATTCACTAGATTACAATATATGTATGAATTCTAGCATTTGTAATGTTTGCTTGTGCCTTTAACTTGTAAGGGGGGCAAATAATTTCTTCTAAAGAGATGTTGGCAGAGAGCACAAAGAGGAAATTCATATATGCTCCATGGCCCTCTCGGTGGAATCAAGGATTTGCATCAGAAGTAAAACCAAGTGAGCATTTTCAGTAAACATCTAGCAGATAGGGAACTCTTGCAGCTCATGAACACTTGTATTTAGCCAGTATGCTATTTCATTAGTTTGGTATTCTTGCAGCACATGAACACCTGGGTAGACAAAATGCATTTATTTATTTTTGAAGCGAAAACAGAAACAAAAGCAGTGTCAACAAGTACCAACTCAAGGTTACAGAACCAAATCAGGGGGTCAAGTTCCCTCCCGACAACACAAACCTACATAATTTGAGAACAGAGCAAAAATGGGGCGGCCTTATTTCCATCCATGGGGTCAAGTACCAACTCCAGCTTACAGAACCAAACCAGGGGGTCCCCATTTTCCAAAATGCAGTTTTTTATGTATGTCAGCCTTATTTCCAACCAAATCCATGATCATATCTCATACACTTGCTGCTGTGTCCATCACAATTGATTCAAATAAAATTACAAAGTAATGGACAGATGCAAACTGAACCAAATATGTAACAGAACATGCATTTGTTCATGAAGATGCAATTGGGGGAGGGAGGGGAACCAATACCATGTTGTTTTTGCACAAGGAGGAGATCAGCAGGGGCACGCCGGAGCACCTTCACGCCGGACTGTCGGAGCACCTTGCCACCGGAGGAGCCCGCCCTGGACAACAGAGAAATAGGCCAGTCAGAGAGAGAGAGAGAGAGAGAGAGAGAGAGAGAGAGAGAGAGAGAGAGAGAGAGGTACCTGCCGACGGAGATGGCCGGGAGACCTAAACCCTAGCGGACGGGGAGGGGCGGCGGCGCCAATGGGAGGGCCGGCTCGGGCCAGCTCGGGGCTCCTCGTGCTCGGGGAGGGGGCGGCGGAGATCTATGTGCCAAGGAGAGGGCGGCGCCGGGGGGGAGGGGGTGACGGCGAGGCGGCCGGTGGGTGGAGGGTGGGCGGCGGCGCGAGGAGAGGGACGACGCGGGGAGAGAGACAGGGGAGCGGCGCGGTTTGGGGCCAAAACTGAGCTATGCGCGCGGTCGATTTGGGCCAAAAATGAGCTCTGCGCGCGTGTATTTTTGCTAAGTCCCACGCTGGGTAAGCCGAGTGTCATAGCTAGATACACAGTTTATAATTTTTTCTTCTTTTATTTCAATACAAAAAGTTTATTAGTTTTACTTTTAATAATTTCTGTATTTTATTTTATTGTATTTTTATTATACTTAAGTTATTTTCTTCTTATTGTATTTTCTTATTATTGTATTTTTATTTCATTGTTTTCATAAATGAAACCTCTCCCCTTATTTCATGATTTTCACTGTTCAAGATATCGGCCGATATTCCGATAAACCGGTTGATTTATTGCTTCGGTGTCTAGCCAATAAGATAAATTGGCCAATATGGCGATAAATCGGCTGATATGTCGATAAACTTACCAATTTACGCATTATCTCGGGTCGACCGATAAGTTCCTGATAAGTGATATCCCCAACATTGATTATTTCATACATATATTAGGTCATTGTTACATGTCGAACCAACATTGGGCCGCACGCAGGTGCGAGCGGTCTTCCTACCCTCTCTCGCACTATTTAAATCCTCGGAAAAGCGTACGATGCCGAAAATCCTCGGGAGCTGGCACGGCGTAATCACATGGCCCCTGTAAGGTGTGGTAAAAGTTTGGGCGCATTTCGAATAGGCCCCACCTTAGGCCGCTTGTAAACTAGACCATCTCCGAGGTAGTCTATGGGTACCGAGAGAGAACGTGTTGGGTTTGTGAAGGAAGTGCGGGTCCTGTTGCTCCGTTGGCATCGAAACTTCTCGTGCCCTCAAAGGAGGCCATCGAATGACACGTGCCAGGCCCTGCATTTTTCGAACCCGCCTGCAATATTTGAGATATTTTTTTGCACTGATAGGGTTTCAACGCCGGAAATTGCAGATCTGCAAGGCGCTATATGAAATCATGCCCAGAAGCGGCATGGAAAATCCTATGCGATGTCTTTTAGACATGCGTTGGCCTTGTGCGGATGAGGGAGGGGCAGGCCCAGCCATCGGGGGGCGAAATTACCTCGGCGGCATGCCTGTTCTAACCGTTCAAATCCTCGAAAAATCGTACGATTCCAGAAATCCTTGGGAGCTGCCATGGTGACATCACATGGGCCCTGTACGGTGTGGTAAAATTTTGGGCGTGTTTCTAATAGGCCTCACCTGAGGACGCTTGTAAACTACATCATCTCCGAGGTAGTCTCTGGGTACCGAGAGGGAACGTGTCGGGTTTGTGAAGGAAGTGTGGGTCCTATTGCTCCAATGGTCTTGAAACTTTTCGTGCTCTCAAAGGAGGCCAAAGAATGACACATGCCAGGCCCCTGCATTTTTCAGACCCGCCTGCAATATTTGAGGCATTTATCGCACTGCTAGGGTTTCAGCATTAGAAATTGCAGATCTCCAAGGCGCCACACGAAATCATGCCCAGAAGCAGCATGGAAAATCCTATGTGATGTCTTTACGACATGCGTAGGCCTTGTGCAAACAAGGGAAGGGCAGGCCCAACCACCGAGGGACGAAATTACCTCGGCGACATGCCTGAACCAATTGTTCAAATCCTCAAAAATCATATGATGCTGAAAAACCTCGGGACCTGTCACAACATGTGTAGGCCTTGTGCAGCAGAAGGAGGGGTGGGCCCCGCCACCGAGGGTGCGAACGTACCTCAGTGGAGGATGCACCCTTTCTAATTAATCCACGAAAAATCATATGATGACGAAATTCCTCGGCACCTGGCATGGCGTTTTGATATGGCCCTGTAGTGTGTGGTAAAAATCTCAACGTATTCCGCATAAGCCTGCCCGGAGGCTGCTTGTAAACTGCACCGTCTCCGATGTAGTACCTAGCTATCGAGATGGAACGTGTCCGGTTTGTGAAGGAAGTGTGGGGCTCATTGCGTTGTTGGCCTTGTGTCACATCCCTAGTTCTGGTATGCTCGAGGCTAGCTAGTCATGTGTGCACCATGTTTAAATTCCATTTAAATTTGAAATGGGGACTTGTGAAACCCTCATAATCATTTCTGGAAATGACCTAGATAAAAATTGTTTCAATTTGGCCCAAGTAAATGTTCCTGTTTTTCTCTAAAAATATTGGTCAGAGGTAAAATTCCAACCAATATTTTTGGGAGTTCAGAAGTATCTATTTTTGGCCATTTGAATTAATGCAGTAAATATTTGCCTTGGATATATATATATATATATATATATATATATATATATATATATATATATATATATATATATATATGTCAAAAATTGTGCCATTTGTTGAGGAGCTCTGGAATAATACCACTAGTTCCTACAAAAACTGGCATAAGAAAATAAATTGGTTTAGTATTATTATTAAATCAAAACAAATGTCAGAAAATAGAAAAGAAAAATAAAGTAGGAGAAAACTTACTGCAGGGTCAGGCTCTGCTACTGCCAAGCATCTTGTCTTGACTGGTCGGCCCAGCTGGCCAGCCCAGCCCACCTGTCCCCCTCCCTGTCATCTTCCTCCGCTAGAAGGATCAAGCGTGCCCGACGCGCGCACCGCCGCACCGCGCCACCTCCTCCCTCCCTGCCTGCCTGTCTCTCTGTTGATGCGTCTGGACGACGCCATGCGCCCCCCCGGACCTGCTCACTCTCCCCAGTCCTCTCCTCTCCTCTCTCTCTCGCCTTCTCTCTCACGCCCGAGCACCATAAATCGCCACAGACGCCGCTGCCGCGCCGCCGCCCGCCTCGCCTCTCCGACAAGTCCAACAGCTCCGTGCCGCCGTCCTCGTCCTCTCTGTCAAGCCACACGTTGCCGGACGCCCCGTGGAGCCTTCACCACCGTCGTCTTCATCATCGGCCCCCGGAGATCGCCCCCGACATGCCATCGTCTCCAAGCCGTCCCCGAGCACGCTGAGATCACCGAAGGCCTCGCCGTGAGCTCCTCTACCGAAACCCTCTTCTCCCCCTTGTTTTTGCGCTCCGTAGCTCCATCCCCCTTCATGGCCGTAGCTCCTCGCCGCCGTCCATGTCGCCGCCGTCGCCAGCCGCAGCAGCCGCGCCGCACTCGCCACGCCGCCATCGCCTCCCAGAGTCCAACGCCATGCCCGCAGCCTCTGCCGTGCTCGCAAACACCACGCTTTTCGGCGAACTCCGGCCGCCGCCCCGAGCTCCGCTCCGGTGAGCTCCGACCGTCCCCGCCTCTCCCATTTGCTCCAGATGACGCGGACGAGCGCTGGCTCCTTGCCAGTGGTCTCCGCCGTCCAAATGGTCGCCGGAGGGCAAAATCCGAGGCCCCCCGCCGCGTCTGGCCTCGCCGGCGTCGAGTCGCCGGCAGGTTTGACCTGTTCGACCCGGGGTTTGACCTTCCCGGGGTTAACACACGTGGGCCCCGCCCCTGACTAGATTAGTTTAGGACTAACTACCCCTGCTGACACTGACCAGTGGGCCCCAGCGCCACTAATCTTATAATTAGATAAAACTAACCCCCTGTTTAGCCCGTGTCACTGACGTGTGGACCCCACATGACAGGTTTGACCTGGACCTGGCCGTTGACTCGCTGACGTCACGCTGACATCAGGCTGACGCAGTTATTCATTTTCTGGATTTAAAATTAAATCAGGAAATTCCAGAAAATTAGCAAAACTTCAAAAAATCATAGAAATTCAACCGTAACTCAGATTGAAATAATTTATATATGAAAAATTATCAGAAAAATGCAATCTTTCCATCTATACTAGTTTAATGCATGACAAACCAACTTATACCTACTGTATAAGTGAAAACATGTAAATGGCATTTATAAGAGCTTAATTTGGAGTTGCATTTGAACCCTTGATTCAAATGGACTTCATTCAATTTGAATACTAGTTGCATTATCTCAAACAACATCACATCTACATGCCATGTTCATGCATCATATTGTTGCATATGTTTGTGTATTGATTGCCGACACTGTTCCTTCTCGGTAGGTCCTGCTCCGGAGACCGTTCCAGAGTACCTGTTTGAGGAGCAGTGCCCCCCTTGTTGATCTACCAGGCAAGCAAACCCCCTTGTTCATTCCGATACAATCCTACTCTCTCGCTCCTGCTCTCAATTATTGCATTAGTACAACAACGATTCACTGCTACTTTGTGCTGTGGTAGTTGAACCCATTCCTCTGCATGACCTGTCATTGCCACAGTAAATAGTTGAAACCCACTAGCATGTGTAGGAGTTGATTGAGCCATGTTGTGTTCCTACCATGCCATGCCTGCTATTGCTTAGAGTTGTGTCAGGTCTGATTCATTGGGAATGAATTGGAGTGTTATGATTTGTTCTGGTGCTGAGAGTGATGTGTGTGAACACGATTTGGTAAAGGTAGCGGTGAGAGGCCATGTAGGAGTACATGGTGGGTTGTCTCACTGGAACCGTCCTTAAGCATTGAGTTCTATGTATGGTGTCCAATGACTCGATACTACCACACATTGGGTTCCGGTAACTCGGCCCCTCTCGACTTATTAACCAACTTGGTCTCTGTCCAGGAGTCGCAACTAGTTTCTGATGTTTGTAGGTAGTGTTAGTAGTCTACCAAGTGGCACCCGCCGTGGGCTTGGGACAGATTAGGCACAAGATGCACGGTGTACCAAGTGGCACCCGGATGGTGGGCTTGGGAACCGTGCTCACATCGTTTGGGGCCGTGAGCGACACCGCGGCCGGATCTCCTTGCGGATGGAACCCGAATAGGTGATAAACCTGGATTAGAGTCTTGTGTGGTTAGTCAGGTCGTGGTCGAGTTACATGACGTGTACATGGCGGTAAGTGGCGAGAGCGTGTGTGAATAAGTACACCCCTGCAGGGTTAACATGATCTATTCGAATAGCCGGGTCCGCAGTTATGGACTTCTTGGATGCTTACATGGTACATAGACAACTTGAAGTGGATACTCTAAAATGCTCAAGACAAGTGTGAGTGCTATGGATGGCCTTCTCGTAGGGAGACGGGGATGAATCCATAGTAGTGTATTGTGTGGTGATTAGTGGACTCGTGTGCGCCATATCACCTCAAAGAAGTTCTGGTAGTCATAGAACAGAATAGCCACAGAGTCAAAGCTGGCTTGCTACAACTAAACCCCACATTACCCTCTTGATACAAATGCATGTATGATAGGATTTGATGTAAGTCTTGCTGAGTACCTTTGTACTCATGTTGCTTTATTTATGTTTTTGCAGCGGAGACTTTGGTCTTACTAGTGTCTTGTGGACTTCGACAAGTAGCTTGTACCTCAGCTACGATCTTGATCGGATGTTGTAGATAGTTAGGCTCTTCAGCCTTTTTCATTTGTAGATGTCTGTACCCAGACATGTAATGCTTCCGCTTGTTGCTTGTATGCTCTATATGATGGGTCCTGTGACCCCTGTTTGTAATATATGCTATGATGGCTCTTTGAGCCTTATCGATATGAGTTGTTGAGTTATGCTGTGATGCCATGTTGTACAACACATACTTGCATGTTATGCGTACGTGTAATGTGTATTGCTATGTGTGGATCCGACTATCTAGTTGTTTATCCTTAGTAGCCTCTCTTACCGGAAATGTCTCCTAGTGCTTCCATCGAGCCATGGTAGCGTGCTACGCTCCCGGACACTTAGGCTGGCGGCATGTGTCCTTCTTCGTTCCGTGTCCGTCCCTTTGGGGAAATGTCACGCGATGAATACCGGAGTCTGTTAGCCGCTATAGCCGGTTCATCGGAGTCTGTTAGCCCGTGCTACAGCACTGGATTCACTCGTGATGACCGACACGCTCGATCTTCGGGTCATGGATGCTGTCCTCGTAAGTTTGTGCCACTTTGGGTTTACGACTAGCCATGTCACCGGGCTCCTTATCATATGGATGCTAGAGACACTATCATATACGTGTGCCAAAAGGCGCAAACGATCCCGGGCAAAGGTAAGGCGACACCCGTGGGGATACCGTGCGTGAGGCCGCAAAGTGATATGAGGTATTACATGCTAGATCGATGTGGCATTGAGTCAGGGTCCTGACAGCTTTGGTATCAGAGCCTGACTACCTGTAGGATTACCAAGCCAAACTGGTCGGAGTTGAGTCTAGAAATTCTTTAGTTATGTAAGGGAATTGATTGTGGGAAGGAACGTAAGGCTCTTTTTACTCCTTATACCTCATGGCCTTCTGATCTGAGTCATCCTATCTTTCCTGCGGGGTTAAGGAACTAGGCTTTCTCTTCCGTCTATCAGGATCACGTGTTACTACTCCGTAGTCCCATAGGATTGGTTTATCAGAGTCATACCCCAGTTTTCAAGTACTTCCGGTGTAGCCTGTTTAGTACTATCTCAGAACCTTAAGTGATGATGTTGAGTATGTTACTACCCCATTTTAGCAAGATGTCTCATTCTGAGCATTTTACTGCCGT
The DNA here is from genome assembly GCA_021437245.1 of Aegilops speltoides. Taxonomy (NCBI): domain Eukaryota; kingdom Viridiplantae; phylum Streptophyta; class Magnoliopsida; order Poales; family Poaceae; genus Aegilops; species Aegilops speltoides. The sequence goes on from CM038142.1 coordinate 69,809,442, forward strand.
TATGCTGCCGGAATTGCCCTAGGAGTTCGAGAGTTACTAATTTCCTTATCCTACATTCTATAGCCTATAGATGATGCTGATCCGTACTTGGTTTCGTTTCTCAGGATGTCATCAGTTAAGTGAAGTTCTGTTGCTCGTAGCCAGAACCACGGAGATGATAGGGATGAGGATCCTCCCGACCAGCCTTCGTTGGCAGAGTTCATGTTAGAGATGGAGAGGACCAAGCGTGAGTCTAACCGCTTGTTAGCATGTATCGAGGAGAACACCGCACCCCAGTGTAAAGAGTCAGCGACCATCCATGATTTCATTGGTCTGAAACCACCAACCTTCCATCATTCCATTGAACCACTCGATGCAGATGACTGGCTCCGTAGTATCACACACAAGCTCCGTTCTGCGAACGTAGCTGAAAGTGACAAGGTCACCTATGTCACATACCACCTGGAAGGTCCTGGTAGTCTTTGGTGGCAGAACTATGAGGTTATGCTTCCAGCTGGTTAGATTCCTACCTGGAGAGGTTTCACTGAGGCTTTTCGCGAGCATCACATTCCTGAAGCCCTCATCGATCGCAAGAGAGAAGAGTTCTGTAGTTTCACCCAGGGTAAGATGGATGTTGATGCTTACAGTAGAGAGTTCGAGAACCTCGCCCGCTATACTTCAGAAGAGGTGTCCACGGACGCCAAGAAGCAGGGTAGGTTCCGGAAGGATCTCAACCCCAAGTTGCATCGTGATCTCCACCTGCATCATTGTGATACATTCCAAGCTCTTGTGAACAAGGCCATCAATGCAGAGACATCTCAGCTCACTTATGAGGAGTCTCATAAGCACACCCGTGATTTGGGATCTTCCTCCGGTTCTAGTTCTCAGAAGCGCCGGATTTGGGTTCCAAACTCCGCTCTTCCTTCCAGATATGCACCGAGACCATCTTATGTGGTGCCTCCCCCAGCTCAGTCATATGCTCCACCTAGGCCTATTGGTAGACCGCTTGTCAGTGCGGGTCCACGTCCAACTTCAGGGACTTGCTTCACATGCGGGAAGCCAGGACACTATGCACGTGACTGCTCTCAGACCAGTTACGCTCCACCCCAGCCCGAGAAGTCTATTGGCTGTGTTAAGCCACCATGCAAGATGATCAGTGTCAAGTCAGCTCCCACTAAATGTGGACGTGTGCATCACGTCTCAGCTAGAAACGCTCATGATGATCCGGATGTCGTTCTTGGTACACTCCTTGTCAATTGTCATCCAGCATCGGTTCTATTCGATACTGGAGCGTCTCACTCCTTCATTTCTGAAAGCTATGCTAATTTGCACAACATGTCATTTTGTGATATGCCCTCTCCACTAGTCATTCAAACTCCTGGATCCAAATGGCAAACTTCTAGTGTAAGCCATGGTAACGAAATCCTTGTAGATAGACTTGTATTCCTCGCATCACTTATAGCCCTCAAGTCTACAGATATTAACATCATCTTGGGTATGGACTGGATGACAGCTCATTATGCTAAGATTGATTGTTACACCAGGTCCGTTCAGCTAACACACCCATCTGGCAAGATAGTCACTGTCTCCACTAGAGTTGCAAGGCGTCAGCTCTATTCTCTTAATGCCAGCCCTCTTCCAGACCTTGAAGATATCCCGGTAGTCCGTGACTTTCCGGATGTCTTTCCAGAGGAACTGCCAGGTGTTCCACCTGACAGAGATGTAGAGTTCGTCATAGATCTCATTCCAGGAGCCGCTCCAATTTCCAGGAGACCTTACAAGATGGCACCCTGAGAACTAGCCAAGCTTAAGAAACAACTTGATGAGTCCTTGCAAAAGGGTTTCATCCGTCCTAGTTCTTCTCCTTGGGCTTGCCCCGTCCTCTTTGTCAAGAAGAAGGATGGTACGGATCGGATGGTTGTAGATTATCGTCCCGTTAATTTGGTCACGATAAAGAACAAATATCCGCTCCCCAGGATCAATGACCTGTATGACCAGCTCGCTGGATCCTCAGTCTTCTCCAAGATGGATTTGAGGTTAGGCTACCACCAAATCAAGATCAGAAACGGGGACATTCCCAAAACGGCTTTTGTCACTCGTTATGGTCAGTACGAGTACACTGTCATTTCCTTCGGTCTAACCAACGCCCCAACCACTTTCTCCCGCTTGATGAACTCGATCTTCATGGAGTACTTAGATAAATTCGTCGTGGTTTACCTCGATATTCTTATTTACTCGAAGAACGAGGAAGAGCATGCCGAACATCTTAGACTTGTATTAGAAAAACTCAGAGAGCATCGCCTTTATGCCAAGTTCTCCAAGTGTGAATTTTGGTTGCCAGAAGTGACCTACCTAGGCCACGTAATCTCTGGTAAGGGCATTGCTGTCAATCCCGAGAGAGTTAAGGCCGTTCTTGATTGGACTCCACCTGAAACCGTTAAACAAGTTAGGAGTTTCCTTGGACTAGCCAGCTATTGTCGCCGCTTTGTTGAAAACTTCTCCAAAGTAGCCAAACCCCTCACGGAACTTCTCAAGAAAGATAAAAAGTTTGAGTGGTCCCCACAGTGTGAGTATAGTTTTCAGGAACTGAAAAGGCGCCTGACTTCTGCTCCCATACTTGTGCCACCGGATTTCACTAAAGACTTTGTTATCTACTGCGACGCCTCACGACAGGGACTAGGTTGCATTCTTATGCAGGATCGTCATGTGATTGCCTATGCATCTCGACAGTTGCATCCACATGAGGAGAATTATCCTACAAATGATCTAGAGCTTGCAGCCGTAGTCTATTCACTCAAGACATGGCGACATTCACCAGAGTCTCAAGTATATCTTCACCCAACTAGATCTGAACCTTAGGCAAAGACGTTGGTTGGAGTTGATCTCAGATTATGATCTAGGGATTACCTACACCCCAGGCAAAGCTAATGTCATGGCTGATGTGCTAAGTGGTAAGTCCTATTGCAACAATCTCATGTTGCAGCAAGGCCAACCACTTCTCCATGAGGAATTCTGTAAGCTTAACCTTCACATTGCTCCTCACGGATTCCTTTCTACCTTGGTGGCGAAACCTACTATTGTGGATCGTATCATAGAAGTCCAGAAGCATGATACGGGAATCTCCCTAATCAAGAAAAATATCTCCAAGGGAGTAGCTGGTTGTTTCTCTATGGATGAACGAGGTGTTGTTTACTTTGGGAACCGCTTGGTAGTTCCCAAGAGTCAGCAGATGCAACAATTGATTCTTAAGGAGGTGCATGAATCCCCTCTCATGATTCATATCGGTAGTACTAAGATGTATCAGGACCTACGCCAGAGGTTCTGGTGGACTAGGATGAAGAGAGAAATCGCCGACTTCGTTTCTAATTGTGACGTTTGTCGTCGCGTTAAGGCAGAGCATCAAAGACCTGCTGGCACCCTTCAGCCTTTAGCTATTCCTGAATGGAAATGGGATAAAGTTGGTATGGACTTCATCACCGGCTTTCCCAGGACCAAGAAAGGGAATAATGCTATCTTCGTAGTCATTGATCGTCTCTCCAAAGTGGCTCACTTCCTTCCTGTTCCAGAGAGTATCACTGCTAGTTAGCTCGCTGACTTATATATTTCCCGAATAGTGTCACTTCATGGTGTTCCACTAGAGATCAATTCAGACCGTGGCAGTCTTTTCACTTCTCATTTCTGGGAGAGTTTCCAAACTGCCATGGGAACCCATCTTTCCTTCAGTACCGATTTCCACCCTCAATCAAGTGGTCAGGTGGAACGGGTCAACCAAATTCTCGAGGACATGCTTAGAGCTTGCGTTATCTCATTCCGTATGGATTGGGAGAAATGTCTTCCTTTTGCCGAGTTTGCTTATAACAATAGCTATCAATCCAGTCTCAAGAAAGCTCCTTTTGAGATTCTCTATGGACAAAGATGTCGAACACCTTTGAACTGGTCAGAAACCGGTGAAAGACAATTCTTTGGACCGACATGATCCAGAGGCGTAAGAGCAAGTTCGCATCATTCGTGAGAATTTGAAAACAGCCGATCTCGTCAAAAGAGCAAGATGATCGCCATCATAAGGATATGACTTATGAAGTTGGCGACAAAGCTTACCTTCGGGTTACCCCTTTGAAGGGTACCCATTGTTTCGGTATCAAAGGCAAGTTGGCTCCTCGTTACATTGGTCCCTTTCGCATTCTCGCTAAATGAGGAGAGGTTGCCTACCAGTTGGAACTACCCCCACATATTTCCAGAGTGCATGATGTCTTCCACGTCTCTCAACTCAGGCGTTGCTTCTCGGATCCTATCCGTGGAGTGGACCATGAAACGCTTGATCTCCAAGATAACCTCACATACCGAGAGTACCCGGTTCGCATTCTTGATCAAGCAGAGCGTGTCACTCGACGTCATAATATCAAGTTTCTCAAGGTCCAGTGGTCTCATCATTCTGAGAGAGAAGCTACTTGGGAGCGAGAAGATCGTCTTCGACTGGAGTACCCCGCTTTCTTTCCGTCGACCCTTGAATCTCGGGACGAGATTCTTTCAAGTGGGGGCGAGTTGTCACATCCCTAGTTCTGGTATGCTCGAGGCTAGCTAGTCATGTGTGCATCATGTTTAAATTCCATTTAAATTTGAAATGGGGATTTGTGAAACCCTCATAATCATTTTTGGAAATGACCCAGATAAAAATTGTTTCAATTTGGCCCAAGTAAATGTTCCTGTTTTTCTCTAAAAATATTGGTGAGAGGTAAAATTCCAACCAATATTTTTGGGAGCTCAGAAGTATCTATTTTTGGCCATTTGAATTAATGCAGTAAATATTTGCCTTGGATATATATATGATATATATATATATATATATTATATGTCCAAAAATTGTGCCATTTGTTGAGGAGCTCTGGAATAATACCACTAGTTCCTACAAAAACTGGCATAAGAAAATAAATTGGTTTAGTATTATTATTAAATCAAAACAAATGTCAGAAAATAGAAAAGAAAAATAAAGCAGGAGAAAACTTACTGCGGCGGCTCTGTCTTGGCTCAAGATCTTTATCTTCTTTGCCCAGCTGGCCAGCCCAGCCCACCTGTCCCCCCTCCCCTGTCATCTTCCTCCCGCTAGAAGGACGGGCGCGTGCCCGACGCGTGCACCGCCGCACCGCGCCACCTCCTCCCTCCCTGCCTGTCTGTCCCTCTGCTGATGCGTCTGGGCGACGCCACGCGCCCCCCGGACCCGCTCACTCTCCCCAGTCCTCTCCTCTCCTCTCTCTCTCGCCTTCTCTCTCACGCCCGAGCACCATCGTCGCTGCCGCACGCCGTTGCCGCGCCACCGCCACGCCCTCGCCTCTCCGACAAGTCCAATAGCTCCGTGCCGCCGTCCTCGTCCTCTCCGTCAAGCCACGCGTTGCCGGACGCCCCGTGGAGCCTTCACCTCCGTCGTCTTCATCATCGGCCGCCGGAGATTGCCCCCGACATGCCGTCATCTCCAAGCCGTCCCCGAGCGCGCTGAGATCACCGAAGGCCTCGCCGTGAGACGAACCCCTCTTCTCCCCCTTGTTTTTGCGCTCCGTAGCTCCATCCCCCTTCACGGCCGTAGCTCCTCGCCGCCGTCCATGTCGTCGATGTCGCCCTGGCCACCGTAGCCCACGCCTGCACCTGCCACCGCGCTCATCAGTCTCCCAGAAGTCCAACGCCCGCGGCCGCAGCGGCTCTGCCAGGCTCCACAAAGACCGCAAGACTCGGCGAACTCCGGCCGCCGCCCCGAGCTCCGCTCCGGCGAGCTCCGGCCATCCCCGCCTCTCCCACTTGCTCCAGATGACGCGGACGAGCGCTGGCTCCTCGCCAGTGGTCTCCGCCGTCCAAATGGTCACCGGAGGGCGAAATCCGAGGCCCTCCGCCGCGTCTGGCCTCGCCGACATCGAGTCGCCGGCAGGTTTGACCTGTTCGACCCAGGGTTTGACCTCCCTAGGGTTAACACACGTGGGCCCCGCCCCTGACTAGATTAGTTTAGGAGTAACTACCCCTGCTGACACTGACCAGTGGGCCCCAGCGCCACTAATCTTTTAATTAGATAAAACTAACCCCCTGTTTAGCCCGTGTCACTGACGTGTGGACCCCACACGACAGGTTTGACCTAGACCTAGCCGCTGACTCGCTGACGTCATGCTGACGTCAGGCTGACGCAGTTATTCATTTTCTGGATTTAAAATTAAATCAGGAAATTCCAGAAAATTAGCAAAACTTCAAAAAATCATAGAAATTCAACCGTAACTCAGATTGAAATAATTTATATATGAAAAATTATCAGAAAAATGCAATATTTCCATCTGTACTAGTTTCATGCATGAAAAACCAACTTATACCTAATGTATAAGTGAAAACATGTAAATGGCATTTATAAGAGCTTAATTTGGAGTTGCATTTGAACCCTTGATTCAAATGGACTTCATTCAATTTGAATACTAGTTGCATTATCTCAAACAGCATCACATCTACATGCCAGGTTCATGCATCATATTGTTGCATATGTTTCTGTATTGATTGCCGACACTGTTCCTTCTCGATAGGTCCTGCTCCGGAGACCGTTCCAGAGTACCTGTTTGAGGAGCAGTGCCCCCCTTGTTGATCTACCAGGCAAGCAAACCCCCTTGTTCATTCCGATACAATCCTACTCTCTCACTCCTGCTCTCAATTATTGAATTAGGACAACAACGATTCACTGCTACTTTGTGCTGCAGTAGTTGAACCCATTCCTCTGCATGACCTGTCATTGCCACAGTAAATAGTTGAAACCCACTAGCATGTGTAGGAGTTGATTGAGCCATGTTGTGTTCCTACCATGCCATGCCTGCTATTGCTTAGAGTTGTGTCAGGTCTAATTCATTGAGAATGAATTGGAGTGTTATGATTTGTTCTGGTGCTGAGAGTGATGTGTGTGAACACGATTTGGTAAAGGTAGTGGTGAGAGGCCATGTAGGAGTACATGGTGGGTTGTCTCACTAGAACCATCCTTGAGCACTGAGTTCTATGTATGTTGTCCAATGACTCGATACTACCACACATTGGGTTCCGGTAACTCGGCCCCTCTCGACTTATTAACCAACTTGGTCTCTGTCGAGGAGTCGCAACTAGTTTTTGGTTTTTGTAGGTAATTTAGTAGTCTACCAAGTGGCACCCGGCCAGGTGGGCTTGGGACAGACTAGGCACAGTGGCACGGTGTACCAAGTGGCACCCGGCGCCGCCTCGCGCTCGCACCTCCGCGGCCGCGTCCAGCCTTGCCGAATCCGGCCTCCCAACGCACCGGCTTCCCGCGCTTGCCGCCTTGCCGCGCCGCCTCACAGCTGCCGTCTTGGCGCGGTGTCCTCCCGCGCCAGATACTGCCACGCCGAGGTCGGCCGACTGCCACGGATCCGCTGTCGGGTCTCCCGCTGCCCCACGCGAGACAAGAAGAAAAGTCAGGCTGATCAAGAAAAAAGAAAAATCGTGCATCCGATCGCGCGCGTCGAGTCGGATGCATGAAAAAGTAAGAGAAACGCGGTGGTCGGCTGGTTTAGCACAAAGGCGCCGGCTGAAGCAATGAGGAAAGGAAGGGCCGGCTGCCTAAGGTCCGCTAGAAAAGTCAACGGGCCGCTACTCAAGCAAAAAGAAAGAGCTGCCACCGAGAAAAAGTGTCCGACCGCCGGAGGAGAAAAGTCGGGCGGCTGCCCAAGCCGGCCGAGAAAGAAGTGGTTGAGTGCCCACAGCCGGTGAAAAAAAAAGATAAAGAAGAGGCCGATTGCACGGTGGCCGACTCCTCACATGGCCGGGTGCCCACCGGCCGCCGAAAGTCAGCCGGGTTCCCACCGCCGACTAAAAAAAGGAAAGAAAGAGCATCGCGTCCCGCGAGAAAGTGGCAGTCTTTGAGAAAAGAACGAGCCGGTCCGATCGCGCGGTCAAGAGAAAAGAGAGAAGACAAAGTAGTTGTCGGAGATCCGCCCGATCGCCGTGAGCGGCCCGAATCTCGGGCTACACCGCGGTGGCCGACGCTTCGCGACGACGAACAAAGTGGTGCGGAAGATCCGGCCCGACTGCTCGGCAGTCGGCCCGAATCTCGAGGGCTACACCCAGTGGGTGCGCTGGCGCGCCCCCACGAAAGATTGCAGACAAGAGAAGACTTTTGTCCGGCTCCCAGCAGCCGGCAGAAGAGAAGAAAAAAGGGCTCTGCCAGACGCCTCACCGCCTGGCCAGCTGTGCCAAGCCGGCTCGGCCGCGTTCCGCTCGCCGCCTGGCTGGTTGAGCCTAACCGGCCGGGGCCCGCCGAGCACCGGGGCTCAAGGCCACACCAGCTGGTGCGGCGGCAAGACTCATGAGCGCCGAGCCGCGCCGGCTGTCTTCGGCAAACTCTGCCTCGGCTACACGAAAATCAATGTGAGCTCCTCACCAGCATATTTTTGCATCATGCAAGCACTGATAACCCCGAGCGATGCTCGGGGGCTATCTTCGCATTTTATTACAGTTGCACTACTGTTCACCCCGGCGCCAGCCAGAGTTGGCCCGGGGGCTGGCCGCTTGGCCTGAGACGTTAGTTCCCGCAGACGGCTTAGTAGCATGCGCGGTACCAAAGGCCCACTCTCAGTCACAGACCGCAGAGCGGCTGTCCGACTGGCAAGAGTGAACGCTGGAGGCCACCCACGCGAAAAACGTCCGGAAAGAAAAACGCTTCGGGCGACCCGACCGTTTCCTTTACAAGTATCTACTCGGTTGAATCTGCTCCCAGACTCTGATTATTGTACACTCGCCATGCCCTCTCACCACATGCATCGCAGAGCGGCTGTCCGGCGAGCGAGAGCACAAGCCAAAAAGCAGAGGGAACAGGAAAAAGATTAAGGGGGCTCGGACGAAACCGAGTTGGCACCCTCCGCATAACACTTGCAATGCTAAAAGCAAACATTCGATATATCTGCGTGGACTAACTTCGTCTTTTTTCATGATCATTTCCATGAAAACTCGCCAAAAAACCTCCGCCCAACTTTGCCAAGCTGCCCAGAGGCTTGGGGGCTACTGTCGGAGTAATTGGACACGGATACCCCGAAGACGGCGAGACGATATTTCAAGACATCGGGGCTAGCAAAGCCCTCGTCCGACTTCGGTCGGCCGGTAGCCGATCGCGCCACCAGCCGATCATTGGCTGCCGATTGCGCCACCCGCCGATCGGCGGCGGCCGATCGCGCCACCAGCCGATTGCGCCACCAGCCGACTCGCTGGCTGCCGATTGCTGCCGATCGCACCACCAGCCGATCGCTGGCTGCCGACTGCGCCACCAGGCCGACTGCTTGCTTCCCGAAGTCAACTGCAGCCTGACACGAATTTCGACGTAACGACCGTGCATCTTTAAGACTGCTCACGTGACGCCCCAGCCATCATGTACAGTGTCACTTGTCCCTGGCACTATTTATGAAGTGACCCAGGGGACAAGGATGACACCCACCTTGCCTTGCCCATACCACTAGCTAGCTTACATACCAAGGTAGCCACACTATATATAGCATCCATCCATCCACCACACCCAGGAGACATGCACTTGGCCGGCCACAATGGCTCCCTGGACAAGCACTCCACGCATGATGATAGCTAGCAAGCTACTCCCTCCATTCCAAAATAGATGACCCAACTTTGTACTAACATTAGTACAAAGTTGAGTCATCTATTTTGGAACGGAGGGAGTAGCTAGCTAGCACACACATATGAGACATATACGAGGTCAGATGCCTATGGCACTGACCTCGAATATGACTCGAGAGCACTCACATGCAGATATACCAGATACACTCAGACATGCAAGAAGAGGAGTATTATCTCTCGAAGAGCTCAAGTTGGGTAACCACCAGCAGATTACTACTGATACCCGCTCCCGGCCTATCAGCAGCAGTCTTGCCCTCACACGAAGCCACCTTGTGGCATATGTCGTCTCGCACCCCCCGAGAGAATACCACGACATTAGTGTTACTAAATAATTATTATTTTTAAACAATAGTTTCAAACTCAAACAGTGAAATGTGTCACTTCATGCTCAAGCAAAATTCCTGAGGGTTAATAGGATTGACATCTTACTATTGTCAGGAAAACAACAAGTGCAGACTTGGAAACGAGGGAGAATAGAACCCGAAGTTAAGCGTGCTCAGGCTGGGGGAGTGGTAGAATGGGTGACCGTTCGGGAAGTTAGATGATTTGGAATGATGAGGGGTGACTAGAGATTAGAGGATAAATTGAGCAGTGATGAGGGTGGTGATTAGAGATTAGAGGTTAAAATAATTCAGAAATTTGAAAATAAAAAAAATTGAATTTTTTTTTGAAAAAGAATCATAAAAATTCCTTTAGTCCCGGTTGGTGTTACAAACCGGGACTAAAGGTGGAGCTCCACGTGGCCGCAACCTTTAGTCCCGGTTCGTGTAAGAACCAGGACTAAAGGGGAGAGGCATTAGTAACGACCCTTTGTTGGGGAACGTAGTAATTTCAAAAATTTTCCTACGCACACGCAAGATCATGGTGATGTATAGCAACGAGAGGGGAGAGTGTTGTCCACATACCCTTGTAGACCGGGCGAAGCGATCACAACGTAGAGGAAGTAGTCGACGTTCTCCTCGCGATCCGACCGATCCGGCGCCGTTACTCCGACGCCCGAGTTCTTGACACACGACAGCTCGATGACGCCCTCAGACTCGATCCAGCCGAGTGTCGAGGGAGAGTTCGTCACAAGACGACGTGCAGGACGATCTTGATGTTTCACCGGCGCAGGTTTCGCCTAAGCTTCATGACAGTATAACCGAGGTGGAATATGGTGGAGGGGGCACCGACACGGCTAAGGAACGATCTTACGATCAACTTGTGTGTTCCAAGGTGCCCCCGCCTCAGATATAAAGGAGCAAGGGGAGGGGGGGCGGCCAAGGGAGGCGCTACAGGAGTCCTACTCCCTGGGAGTAGGATTCCCCCAATCCTAGTTGGACTAGGATTCCTGGGGGAAAGAGAGAGAGGGGGCGGCCCCTTCTCCTAGTCCTAGTAGGACTAGGGAAGGGGGGCGCGCCTCCTAGGGCTGCCCTTCTCCTTTCCACTAAGGCCCACCGAGGCCCATTTACCTCCCGGGGTTCGGTAACCTCCGGTACTCAGCATAAATTCCGTTTTCGCTCGGAACCATTCCGAACTCCAAACATAGGCTTCCAATATATCAATCTTTATGTCTCGACCATTCCGAGACTCCTCGTCATGTCCGTGATCACATCCGGGACTCGAACTCCTTGGTACATCAAAATACATAAACTCATAATAACTGTCATCGAAACCTTAAGCGTGCGGACCCTACGGTTCGAGAACAATGTAGACATGACCTAGAACCATTCACGGTCAATAACCAACAGCGGGACCTGGATGCCCATATTGGTTCCTACATATTCTACGAAGATCTTTGTCGGTCAGACCGCATAACAACATACGTTGTTCCCTTTGTCATCGGTATGTTACTTGCCCGAGATTCGATCGTCGGTATCCAATACCTAGTTCAATCTCGTTACCGGCAAGTCTCTTTACTCGTTCCGTAATACATCATCTCACAACTAACTCATTAGTTGTAGTGCTTGCAAGGCTTGATGATGTGCATTACCGAGAGGGCCCAGAGATACCTCTCCGACTATCGGAGTGACAAAACCTAATCTCAAATACGCCAACCCAACATCCGCCTTTGGAGACACCTGTAGTACTCCTTTATAATCACCCGATTCGTTGTGACGTTTGGTAGCACCAAAGTGTTCCTCCGTAAACGGAGTTGCATAATCTCATAGTTACGGGAACATGTATATGTCATGGATAAAAGCAGAGCAACATACTAAACGATCGTGTGCTAAGCTAAGGGAATGGGTCATGTCAATCAGATCATTCTACTAATGATGTGACCTCATTAATCAAATAACAACTCCTTTGTTCATGGTTAGGAAACATAACCATCTTTGATTAACAAGCTAGTCTAGTAGAGGCATACTAGTGACATGTTGTTTTGTCTATGCATTCACACATGTATCATGTTTCCGGTTAATACAATTCTAGCATGAATGATAAACATTTATCATGAAATAAGGAAATAAATAATAACTTTATTATTGCCTCTAGGGCATATTTCCTTCAGTCTCCCACTTGCACTAGAGTCAATAATCTAGATCACATCACCATGTGATTAACATTGATAGTTCACATCATCATGTGATTAACACCCATAGTTCACATCTGGATTCAGTAATCTAGTTCACATCGCTATGTGATTAAGACCCAAAGAGTACTAAGGTGTGATCATGTTTTGCTTGTGAGAGAATCTTAGTCAACGGGTCTATCATATTTAGAGCCGTATGTATTTTGCAAATAGTCTATGTCTACAATGCTCTGCATGGAGCTACTCTAGCTAATTGCTCCCACTTTCAATATGTATTTAGATCGAGACTTAGAGTCATCCAGATTAGTGTGAAAACTTGCATCGACGTAACCCTTTACGACGAACCTTTTTTCACTTCCATAATCGAGAAACATATCCTTATTCCACTAAGGACAATTTTGACCGCTGTCCAGTGATCTATTCCTAGATCACTATTGTACTCCTTGCCAAACTCGGTGCAGGGTATACAATAGATCTGGTACCTGAGATGGCATACTTTATAGAACCTATGGCGGGGCATAGGGAATGACTTTCATTCTCTTTCTATCTTCTGCCGTGGTCGGGTTTTGAGTCTTACTCAATTTCACACCTTGTAAACAGGTAAGAACTCTTTCTTTGATCTGTTCCATTTTGAACTACTTCAAAGTCTTGTCAAGGTATGTACTTCATTGAAAAAACTTATCAAGCGCCTTGATCTATCTCTATAGATCTTGATGCTCAATATGTAAGCAGCTTCACCGAGGTCTTTCTTTGAAAAACTCCTTTCAAACACTCCTTTATGCTTTGCGAATAATTATACATTATTTCCGATCAACAATATGTCATTCACATATACTTATCGTAAATCTTTGTAGTGCTCCCACTCACTTTCTTGTAAATACAGCTTCACCGCAAGTCTCAGATAAACTATATGCTTTGATCAACTTATCAAAGCGTGTATTCCAACTCCGAGATGCTTGCACCAGTCCATAGATGGATCGCTGGAGCTTGCACACTTTGTTAGCTCCCTTTGGATCGATAAAACCTTCGGTTGCATCATATACAACTCTTCTTCCGTAAATCCATTCAGAATGCAGTCTTTACATCCATTTGCCAAATTTCATAATCATAAAATGCGGCAATTGCTAACATGATTCGGACGGACTTAAGCATCGCCACGGGTGAGAAGGTCTCATCGTAGTCAATCCCTTGAACTTGCCGAAAACCTTTGCGACAAGTCGAGCTTTATAGACGATAATATTACCGTCGCGTCGGTCTTCTTCTTGAAGATCCACTTGTTTTCTATTGCTTGCCTACCTTGGCAAGTCAACCAAAGTCCACACTTTGTTTTCATACATGGATCCCATCTCAGATTTCATGGCCTCAAGCCATCTTGCGAATCTGGGCTCACCATCGCTTCTTCATAGTTCGTAGGTTCATCATGATCTAGTAGCATGACTTCCGTAACAGGATTACCGCACCACTCAGTGCGGATCTTACTCGTTGATCTACGAGGTTCTGCAAAGTAACTTGATCTGAAGTTTCATGATCAGCATCATCAACTTCCTCACTACTTGGTGTAGATGTCTCGAAACCGGTTTCTGCGATTTAACTACTTTCAAGTAAGGGAACAGTATGATTACCTCATCAAGTTCTACTTTCCTCCCACTCACTTCTTTCGAGAGAAACTCCTTCTCTAGAAAGGATCCATCTTAAGCAACGAATATCTTGCCTTCGGATCTGTGATAGAAGGTGTACCCAACAATTTCCTTTGGGTATTCTATGAAGACGCACTTCTCCGATTTGGGTTCGAGCTTATCAGGATGAAACTTTTTCACATAAGCATCGCAACTCCAAACTTTAAGAAACGACGACTTGGGTTTCTTGCTAAACCACAGTTCATATAGTGTCGTCTCAACGGATTTAGATGGTGCCCTATTTAACGTGAATGTAGCTGTCTCTAATGCATGATCCCAAAACTATATTGGTAAATCGGTAAGAAACATCATATATTGCACTATATCCAATAAAGTGTGGTTACGATGTTTGGACACACCATAACATTGTGGTGTTCCAGGTGGCGTGAGCTATGAAACTATTCCACATTGTTTTAATTGAAGACCAAACTCGTAACTCAAATATTCGTCTCCGTGATCAGATCACAGAAACTTTATTTTCTTGTTACGATGATTTTTCCACTTCACTCTGAAATTCTTTGAACCTTTCAACTATTTCAGACTTATGTTTCATCAAGTAGATATACCCATATCTGCTCAAATCATCTGTGAAGGTCGAGAAAATAACGATACCCGCCATGAGCCTTAACACTCATTGGATCGCATACATCAGTATGTATTATTTCCAATAAGTCAGTTGCTCGCTCCACTGTTCCGGAGAACGGAGTCTTAGTCATCTTGCCCAAGAGGCATGGTTCGCAAGCATCAAGTGATTCATAATCAAGTGATTCCAAAATCCCATCAGCATGGAGTTTCTTCATGCGCTTTACACCAATATTGTTGGGGAACGTAGTAATTTCAAAAATTTTCCTACGCACACGCAAGATCATGGTGATGTATAGCAACGAGAGGGGAGAGTGTTGTCCACATACCCTTGTAGATCCGGCGAAGCGATCACAATGTAGAGGAAGTAGTCGACGTTCTCCTCGCGATCCGACCGATCCGGCGCCGTTACATCCGACGCCCGAGTTCTTGACACACGACAGCTCGATGACGTCCCTCAGACTCCGATCCAGCCGAGTGTCGAGGAGAGTTCCACAAGACGACGGCGTGGTGACGATCTTGATGTTTCACCGGCGCAGGCTTCGCCTAAGCTTCATGACAGATAACCGAGGTGGAATATGGTGGAGGGGGCACCGACACGGCTAAGGAACGATCTCACGATCAACTTGTGTGTTCTCAGGTGCCCCCTGCCCCGTGATATAAAGGAGCCAAGGGGAGGGGCGCCGGCCAGGAGAGAGAGGCGCAGGAGGAGTCCTACTCCTTCCGGAGTAGGACTCCCCTCCAATCCTATTCCAATTAGGATTCCCGGAGGGGGAAAAGAGGAGGAGGGGGCCGGCCACCTCTCCTAGTCCTAATAGGACTAGGGGAAGGGGGAGGCGCGCAGCCCATCTAGGGCAGCCCTTCTCTTTTCCACTAAGGCCCACTATGGCCCATTTACCTCCCGGGGTTCAGTAACCTCCGGTACTCAGTAAATTCTGTTTTACCGAACCATTCGAACTCCAAACATAGGCTTCCAATATATCAATCTTTATGTCTCGACCATTTCGAGACTCCTCGTCATGTCCGGGATCACATCCGGACTCGAACTCCTTGGTACATCAAAATACATAAACTCATATTAACTGCCATCGAAACCTTAAGCGTGCGGACCCTACGGTTCGAGAACAATGTAGACATGACCTAGAACCATTCACGGTCAATAACCAACAGCGGGACCTGGATGCCCATATTGGTTCCTACATATTCTACGAAGATCTTTGTCGGTCAGACCGCATAACAACATACGTTGTTCCTTTGTCATCGGTATGTTACTTACCCGAGATTCGATCGTCGGTATCCAATACCTAGTTCAATCTCGTTACGCAAGTCTCTTTACTCGCTCCGTAATACATCATCTCACAACTAACTCATTAGTTGTAGTGCTTGCAAGGCTTCAGTGATGTGCATTACCGAGAGGGCCCAGAGATACCTCTCCGACTATCGGAGTGACAAAACCTAATCTCAAATACGCCAACCCAACATCCGCCTTTGGAGACACCTGTAGTACTCCTTTATAATCACCCGATTACGTTGTGACGTTTGGTAGTACCAAAGTGTTCCTCCGTAAACGGAGTTGCATAATCTCATAGTTATAGGAACATGTATATGTCATGGATAAAAGCAGTAGCAACATACTAAACGATCGTGTGCTAAGCTAAGGAATGGGTCATGTCAATCGATCATTCTACTAATGATGTGACCTTGTTAATCAAATAACAACCCCTTGTTCATGGTAGGAAACACAACCATCTTTGATTAACAAGCTAGTCTAGTAGAGGCATACTAGTGACATGTGGTTTTGTCTATGCATTCACACATGTATCATGTTTCCGGTTAATACAATTCTAGCATGAATGATAAACATTTATCATGAAATAAGGAAATAAATAATAACTTTATTATTGCCTCTAGGGCATATTTCCTTCAGTCTCCCACTTGCACTAGAGTCAATAATCTAGATCACATCACTATGTGATTAACATCGATAGTTCACATCATCATGTGACCAACACCCAAAGGGTTTACTAGATTCAGTAATCTAGTTCACATCGCTATGTGATTAACACCCAAAGAGTACTAAGGTGTGATCATGTTTTGCTTGTGAGAGAGTCTTAGTCAACGGGTCTTTCACATTCAGATCCGTTATGTATTTTGCAATTTTTCTATGTCTACAATGCTCGCACGAAGCTACTCTAGCTAATTGCTCCCACTTTCAATATGTATCTAGATCGACACTTAGAGTCATCGGATCGGTGTCAAAAGTTGCATCGACGTAACCCTTTACGATTTAACCTTTTGTCACTTCCATAATCGAGAAACATATCCTTACTCCACTAAGGATAATTTTGACCGCTGTCGATGATCTACTCCTAGATCACTATTGTACTCCTTGCCAAACTCTGTGCAAGGTATACAATAGATCTGGTACACAGCATGGCATACTTTATAGAACCTATGGCCAAGGCATAGGGAATGACTTTCATTCTCTTTCTATCTTCTGCCGTGGTCGGGTTTTGAGTCTTACTCAATTTCACACCTTGTAACACAGGCAAGAACTCTTTCTTTGACTGCTCCATTTTGAACTACTTCAAAATCTTGTCAAGGTATGTACTTCATTGAAAAAACTTATCAAGCGTCTTGATCTATCTCTATAGATCTTGATGCTCAATATGTAAGCAGCTTCACCGAGGTCCTTTTTGAAAAACTTCCTTTCAAACACCCCTTTATGCTTTGCGAATAATTATACATTATTTCCGATCTACAATATGTCATTCACATATACTTATCGAAATGTCAGAGTGCTCCCACTCACTTTTCAAGTAAATACAGGCTTCACCGTAAGTCCAGATAAAACTATATGCTTTGATCAACTCATGAAAGCGTATATTCCAACTCCGAGATGCTTGCACCAGTCCATAGATGGATCATTGGAGCTTGCACACTTTGTTAGCTCCCTTTGGATCGATAAAACCTTCGGTTGCATCATATACAACTCTTCCTCCCGAAACCCATTCAGAATGCAGTTTTACATCCATTTGCCAAATTTCATAAATTGTGGCAATTGCTAACATGATTCGGACAGACTTAAGCATTGCTACAGTTGAGAAAATCTCATTGTAGTCAACACCTTGAACTTGTCAAAACCTTTTTTGCGACAAGTCGAGCTTTGTAGATAGTAACACTACTATCGGCGTCCGTCTTCCTCTTGAAGATCCATTTATTTTCTATGGCTTGCCGATCATCGGCAACGCCACCAAAGTCCACACTTTGTTCTCATACATGGATTTCATCTCGATTTCATGGCCTCAAGCCATTTTATGGAATCTGGGCTCACCATCGCTTCTTCATAGTTCGTAGGTTCATCATGATCTAGTAGCATGATTTCGAATAGGATTACCGTACCACTCAGTGCGGATCTTACTCTGGTTGATCTACGAGGTTCTGCAGTAACTTGATCTCAAGTTTCATGATCAACATCATTAACTTCCTCACTACTTGGTGTAGGTGTCTCTAAACTGGTTTCTGCGATGAACTACTTTCAAGTAAGGGAGAAGGTACTATTACCTCATCAAGTTCCACTTTCCTCCCACTCACTTCTTTCGAGAGAAACTCCTTCTCTAGAAAGGATCCATTTTCAACAACGAAAATCTTGCTTTAGGATCTGTGATAGAAGGTGTACCCAACAATTTCCTTTGGGTATTCTATGAAGACGCACATCTCCGATTTGGGTTTGAGCTTATCAGGATGAAACTTTTTCACATAAGCATCGCAGCCCCAAACTTTAAGAAATGACAACTTTGGTTTCTTGCTAAACCATAGTTCATAAAGTGTCGTCTCAACGAAAGATGGTGCCCTATTTAACGTGAATGCAGCTGTCTCTAATGCATGATCCCAAAACGATATTGGTAACTCGGTAAGAAACATCATAGATTGCACTATATCCAATAAAGTGCGGTTACGATGTTTGGACACACCATAACATTGTGGTGTTCCAGGTGGCGTGAGCTGTGAAACTATTCCACATTGTTTTAATTGAAGACCAAACTCAGAACTCAAATATTCGTCTCGCGATCGATCGCAGAAACTTTATTTTCTTGTTACGATGATTTTTCCACTTCACTCTGAAATTCTTTGAACCTTTCAACTATTTCAGACTTATGTTTCATCAAGAAGATATACCCATATCTGCTCAAATCATCTTGTGAAGGTCAGAAAATAACGATACTTGCCACGAGCATCAACACTCATTGGATCGCATACATCGGTATGTATTATTTCCAATAAATCTGTTGCTCGCTCCATTGTTCCGGAGAACGGTGTTTTAGTCATCTTGCCCAAAAGGCACGGTTCGCAAGCATCAAGTGATTCATAATCAAGTGATTCCAAAATCCCATCAAGATGGAGTTTCTTTATGCGCTTTACACCAATATGACCTAAACGGCGATTGCCACAAATAAGTTGCACTATCATTATTAACTTTGCATCTTTTGGTTTCAATATTATGAATATGTGTATCACTACGATCGAGATCCCATGAACCATTTTCATTGGGTGTGTAACCATATAAGGTTTTATTCATGTAAGCAGAATAACAGTTTATTCTCTTACTTAAATGAATAACCGATTGCAATAAACATGATCAAATCATATTCATGCTCAACGCAAACACCAAATAACATTTATTTAGGTTCAACACTAATCCCGAAAGTACAGGGAGTGTGTGATGATGATCATATCAATCTTGAAACTACTTTCAACACACATCGTCACTTCACCCTTAGCTAGTTTCTGTTTATTCTGCAACTCCCGTTTCGAGTTACTACTCTTAGCAACTGAACCAGTACCAAATACCGAGGGGTTGCTATAAACACATCAAACACCTGTATATCAAATATACCCTTTTTCACTTTGCCATCCTTCTTATCCACCAAATATTTAGGGCAGTTCCGCTTCCAGTGACCATTTCCTTTGCAGTGTAAGCACTCAGTTTCAGGCTTTGGTTCAGCTTTGGGCTTCTTCGTGGGAGTGACAACTTGCTTGTCAATCTACTTGAAGTTCCCCTTTCTTTCCTTTGCCCTTTTCTTGAAACTAGTGGTCTTGTCTACCATCAACACTTGATGTTTTTCTTGATTTCTACCTTCGTCGATTTCAACATCACGAAGAGCTCGGAATCGTTCTCGTCATCCCTTGCATACTATAGTTCATCACGAAGTTCTACTAACTTGGTGGTGGTGACTAGAGAATTCGTCAATCACTATCTTATCCGGAAGATTAACTCCCACTTGATTCAAGCGATTGTAGTACCTGCATAATCTGAGCACATGCTCACTAGTTGAGCGATTCTCCTCCATCTTTTAGCTATAGAACTTGTTGGAGACTTCATATCTCTCAACTCGGTATTTGCTTGAAATATTAACTTCAATTCTGGAACATCTCATATGGTCCATGATGTTCAAAACATCTTTGAAGTCCCGATTCTAAGCTGTTAAGCATGGTGCACTTAAACTATCTAGTAGTCATCATATTGAGCTAGCCAAACGCTCATAACGTTTGCATCCGCTCCTGCAATAGGTCCGTCACCTAGCGTGCATTAAGGACATAATTCTTACGGCAAAGAATGAGGATAAACCTCCGATCACGGATCGAATCCGCATCATTGCTACTAACTTTTTCAACATAATTTTCTAGGAACATATCAAAACAAACATATGAAAGCAACAACGCGAGCTATTGATCTACAACATAATTTGCAAAATACTACCAGGACTAAGTTCATGATAAATTTAAGTTCAATTAATCATATTACTTAAGAACTCCCACTTAGACAGACATCTCTCTAGTCATCTAAGTGATCACGCGATCCAAATCAACTAAACCATAACCGATCATCACGTGAGATGGAGTAGTTTTCAATGGTGAACATCTTATGTTGATCATATCTACTATATGATTCACGCCGACCTTTCGGTCTCCGTGTTCCGAGGCCATATCTCGCATATGCTAGGCTCGTCAAGTTTAACCTGAGTATTCGCGTGTGCAAAACTGTCTTGCACCCGTTGTAGATGGACGAGAGCTTATCACACCCGATCATCACGTGGTGTCCGGGCACGATTTAACTTTGGCAACGGTGCATACTCGGGAGAACACTTCTTGATAATTTAGTGAGAGATCATCTTATAATGCTACCGTCAATCAAAGCAAGATAAGATGCATAAAAGATAAACATCACATGCAAATCAATATAAGTGATATGATATGGTCATCATCATCTTGTGCTTCGTGATCTCCATCTCGCAGCACCATCATGATCACCATCGCCACCGCGCGACACCTTGATCTCCATCGTAGCATCGTTGTCGCCTCGCCAATCTTATGCTTCTACGACTATCGCTACCGCTTAGTGATAAAGTAAAGCATTACGTATGCGATTGCATTTCATACAATAAAGCGACAACCATATGGCTCTGCCATTGCCGATAACTTCGTTACAAAACATGATCATCTCATACAATAAAATATAGCATCACGCCTTGACCATATCACATCACAACATGCCCTGCAAAAACAAGTTAGACGTCCTCTACTTTGTTGTTGCAAATTTTACGTGGCTGCTACGGGCTTTAGCAAGAACCGTTCTTACCTACGCATCAAAACCACAACGATAGTTTGTCAAATAGACTCGTTTAACCTTCACAAGGACCGGCGTAGCCACACTCAGTTCAACTAAAGTGAGAGAGACAGACACCCGCCGGTCACCTTTAAGCAACGAGTGCTCGAGCGGTGAAACCAGTCTCGCGAAGCGCACGCGTAATGTCGGTCCGGGCCGCTTCATCTCACAATACCGCTGAACCAAAGTATGACATGCTGGTAGGTAGTATGACTTGTATCGCCCACAACTCACTTGTGTTCTACTCGTGCAAAACATCAAACCATAAAACCTAGGCTCGGATGCCACTGTTGGGGAACGAGTAATTTCAAAATTTTCCCACGCACACGCAAGATCATGGTGATGTATAGCAACGAGAGGGAGAGTGTTGTCCACATACCCTTGTAGATCCGGCGAAGCGATCACAATGTAGAGGAAGTAGTCGACGTTCTCCTCGCGATCCGACCGATCCCGCGCCGTTACTCGACGCCCCGAGTTCTTGACACACGACAGCTCGATGACGCCCTCGACTCGATCCAGCCGAGTGTCGAGGGAGAGTTCCACAAGACGACGGCGTGCAGGACGATCTTGATGTTTCACGGCGCAGGCTTCGCTTAAGCTTCATGACAGTATAACCGAGGTGGAATATGGTGGAGGGGGCACCGACACGGCTAAGGAACGATCTCACGATCAACTTGTGTGTTCCAGGTGCCCCCGCCTGTGTATATAAAGGAGCCAAGGGGGAGGGGGCGCCGCCAGAGAGGGAGGCGCAGGAGGAGTCCTACTCCTTCCGGGAGTAGGACTCCCTCCAATCCTATTCCAATTAGGATTCCCTGAGGGGAAAAGAGGATGAGGGGGCGGCACCTCTCCTAGTCCTAATAGGACTAGGGAAGGGGGAGGCGCAGCCCATCTAGGGCAGCCCTTCTCTTTTCCACTAAGGCCCACTATGGCCCATTTACCTCCCGGGGTTCCAGTAACCTCCGGTACTCCCAGAATTCTGTTCGCGCCCGAACCATTCCGAACTCCAAACATAGGCTTCCAATATATCAATCTTTATGTCTCGACCATTTCGAGACTCCTCGTCATGTCCGGGATCACATCCGGGACTCCGAACTCCTTCGGTACATCAAAATACATAAACTCATATTAACTGTCATCGAAACCTTAAGCGTGCGGACCCTACGGTTCGAGAACAATGTAGACATGACCTAGAACCATTCACGGTCAATAACCAACAGCGGGACCTGGATGCCCATATTGGTTCCTACATATTCTACGAAGATCTTTGTCGGTCAGACCGCATAACAACATACGTTGTTCCCTTTGTCATCGGTATGTTACTTACCCGAGATTCGATCGTCGGTATCCAATACCTAGTTCAATCTCGTTACGCAAGTCTCTTTACTCGTTCCGTAATACATCATCTCACAACTAACTCATTAGTTGTAGTGCTTGCAAGGCTTGAGTGATGTGCATTACCGAGAGGGCCAGAGATACCTCTCCGACTATCGGAGTGACAAAACCTAATCTCAAATACGCCAACCCAACATCCGCCTTTGGAGACACCTGTAGTACTCCTTTATAATCACCCGATTCGTTGCCAGACGCTTGGTAGTACCAAAGTGTTCCTCCGTAAACGGAGTTGCATAATCTCATAGTTATAGGAACATGTATATGTCATGGATAAAAGCAGTAGCAACATACTAAACGATCGTGTGCTAAGCTAAGGAATGGGTCATGTCAATCGATCATTCTACTAATGATGTGACCTTGTTAATCAAATAACAACCCCTTGTTCATGGTCAGGAAACACAACCATCTTTGATTAACAAGCTAGTCTAGTAGAGGCATACTAGTGACATGTGGTTTTGTCTATGCATTCACACATGTATCATGTTTCCGGTTAATACAATTCTAGCATGAATGATAAACATTTATCATGAAATAAGGAAATAAATAATAACTTTATTATTGCCTCTAGGGCATATTTCCTTCAAATATGACCTAAACGGCAGTGCCACAAATAAGTTGCACTATCATTATTAACTTTGCATCTTTTGGTTTCAATATTATGAATATGTGTATTACTACGATCGAGATCCAATGAACCATTTTCATTGGGCGTGTAACCATATATGGTTTTATTCATGTAAACAGAACAACAGTTTATTCTCTTACTTAAATGAATAACCGTTTTGCAATAAACATGATCAAATCATATTCATGCTCAACGCAAACACCAAATAATATTTATTTAGGTTCAACACTAATCCCGAAAGTATATGGAGTGTGCGATGATGATCATATCAATCTTGAAACTACTTTCAACACACATCGTCACTTCACCCTTAACTAGTTTCTGTTTATTCTGCAACTCCCGTTTCGAGTTACTACTCTTAGTAACAGAACCAGTACCAAATACCGAGGGGTTGCTATAAACACTAGTAAAGTACACATCAATAACATGTATATCAAATATATCTCTGTTTACTTTGCCATCCTTCTTATCCGCCAAATACTTGGGGTAGTTCGCTTCAAAGAACCATTCCCTTTGCGGTAGAAGCACTTAGTCTCGTGCTTAGGTCCAGACTTGGGCTTCTTCACTTGAGCAGCAACTTGCTTGCCGCTCTTCTTGAAGTTCCTTCTATCCCTTTGCCTTTTCTTGAAACTAGTGGTCTTGTTAACCATCAACACTTGACGTTCTTTCTTGATTTCTACCTTCGTTGATTTCAACATCACGAAGAGCTCGGGAATCGTTTTCATCATCCCTTGCATACTATAGTTCATCACGAAGTTCTACTAACTTGGTGATGGTGACTAGAGAACTCTGTCGATCACTATCTTATCTGGAAGATTAACTCCCACTTGATTCAAGCGATTGAAGTACCCAGACAATCTGAGCACATGCTCACTAGTTGAGCGATTCTCCTCCATTTTTTTTTAGCTATAGAACTTGTTGAGGACTTTATATCTCTCAACTCGGGTATTTGCTTGAAATATTAACTTCAATTCCTGGAACATCTCATATGGTCCATGATGTTCAAAACATCTTTGAAGTCCCGATTCTAAGCCATAAAGCATGGTGCACAAAACTATCAAGTAGTCATCATATTGAGCTAGCCAAACGCTCATAACGTCAGATCCGCTCTCGCAATAGGTTTGTCACCTAGCGTGCATTAAGGACATAATTTTTCACAAGCAGCAATGAGGATAAACCTCAGATCACGGATCAAACCGCATCATTGCTACTAACATTTTTCAACACAATTTTCTCTAGGAACATATCAAAATAAACATATGAAAGCAACAACGCAAGCTATTGATCTTACAACATAATTTGCAAAATACTACCAGGACTAAGTTCATGATAAATTTAAGTTCAATTAATCATATTACTTAAGAACTCCCACTTAGATAGACATCTCTCTAGTCATCTAAGTGATCACGTGATCCAAATCAACTAAACCATAACCGATCATCACGTGAAATGGAGTAGTTTCAATGGTGAACATCTTATGTTGATCATATCTACTATATGATTCACGCCGACCTTTCGGTCTCCGTGTTCCGAGGCCATATCTGCATATGCTAGGCTCGTCAAGTATAACTGAGTATTCTGCGTGTGCAAAACTGGCTTGCACCCGTTGTAGATGGACGAGAGCTTATCACACCCGATCATCGCGTGGTGTGCGGGCACGATTTAACTTTGGCAACGGTGCATACCCGGGAGAACACTTCTTGATAATTTAGTGAGAGATCATCTTATAATGCTACCGTCAATCAAAGCAAGATAAGATGCATAAAAGGATAAACATCACATGCAAATCAATATAAGTGATATGATATGGTCATCATCATCTTGTGCTTCATGATCTCCATCTTGTTGCACCACCATGATCACCATCGCCACCGGCGCGACACCTTGATCTCCATCGTAGCATCGTTGTTGTCTCGCCAAACTTATGCTATTACGACTATCGCTACCGCTTAGTGATAAAGTAAAGCATTACAGCGCATTGCATTGCATACAATAAAGCGACAACCATATGGCTCTGCCGATTGCCGATAACCGGTTACAAAACATGATCATCTCATACAATAAAATATAGCATCACGTCTTGACCATATCACATCACAACATGCCCTGCAAAAACAAGTTAGACGTCCTCTACTTTGTTGTTGCAAATTTTACGTGGCTGCTACGGGCTTAAGCAAGAACCAGTCTCACCCACGCATCAAAACCACAACGATATTTCGTCAAATAGACTCCGCTTTAACCTTCTCAAGGACCGGCGTAGCCACACTCGGTTCAACTAAAGTGAGAGAGACAGACACCCACCGGTCACCTTTAAGCAACGAGTGCTCGTGGCGGTGAAACCAAGATCGCGTAAGCGTCACGCGTAATGTCGGTGCGGGCCGCTTCATCTCACAATACCGCTGAACCAAAGTATGACATGCTGGTAGGTAGTATGACTTGTATCGCCCACAACTCACTTGTGTTCTACTCGTGCAAAAACATCAAACCATAGAAAAACCTAGGCTCGGATGCCTTTGTTGGGGAACGAGTAATTTCAAAAATTTCCTACGCACACGCAAGATCATGGTGATGTATAGCAACGAGAGGGAGAGTGTTGTCCACATACCCTTGTAGACCAAGCGGAAGCGATCACAACGTAGAGGAAGTAGTCGACGTTCTCCTCGCGATCCGACCGATCCCGGCGCCGTTACTCTGACGCCCCGAGTTCTTGACACACGACAGCTCGATGACGTCCCTCAGACTCCGATCCAGCCGAGTGTCGAGGAGAGTTCCACAAGACGACGGCGTGGGACGATCTTGATGTTTCACGGCGCAGGGCTTCGCCTAAGCTTCGCGACAGTATAACCGAGGTGGAATATGGTGGAGGGGGCACCGACACGGCTAAGGAACGATCTTACGATCAACTTGTGTGTTCAAGGTGCCCCCTGCCCCGTGATATAAAGGAGCAAGGGGGGGGGCGGCCAAGGGAGGCGCTACAGGAGTCCTACTCCTCGGGAGTAGGATTCCCCCAATCCTAGTTGGACTAGGATTCCTGAGGGGAAAGAGAGAGGGGGCGGCCCCTTCTCCTAGTCCTAGTAGGACTAGGGAAGGGGGGGCGCGCCTCCTAGGGCTGCCCTTCTCCTTTCCACTAAGGCCCACCGAGGCCCATTTACCTCCCGGGGTTCCGTAACCTCCGGTACTCCGTAAATTCCGCCGCCTGGAACCATTCAACTCCAAACATAGGCTTCCAATATATCAATCTTTATGTCTCGACCATTCCGAGACTCCTCGTCATGTCCGTGATCACATCCGGACTCCGAACTCCTTGGTACATCAAAATACATAAACTCATAATAAGCGCCATCGAAACCTTAAGCGTGCGGACCCTACGGTTCGAGAACAATGTAGACATGACCTAGAACCATTCACGGTCAATAACCAACAGCGGGACCTGGATGCCCATATTGGTTCCTACATATTCTACGAAGATCTTTGTCGGTCAGACCGCATAACAACATACGTTGTTCCTTTGTCATCGGTATGTTACTTGCCCGAGATTCGATCGTCGGTATCCAATACCTAGTTCAATCTCGTTACCGCAAGTCTCTTTACTCATTCCGTAGTACATCATCTCACAACTAACTCATTAGTTGTAGTGCTTGCAAGGCTTGATGATGTGCATTACCGAGAGGGCCCAGAGATACCTCTCCGACTATCGGAGTGACAAAACCTAATCTCGAAATACGCCAACCCAACATACGCCTTTGGAGACACCTGTAGTACTCCTTTATAATCACCCGATACGTTGTGACGTTTGGTAGCACCAAAGTGTTCCTCCGTAAACGGAGTTGCATAATCTCATAGTTACTGTGAACATGTATATGTCATGGATAAAAGCAGTAGCAACATACTAAACGATTGTGTGCTAAGCTAAGGAATGGGTCATGTCAATCAGATCATTCTACTAATGATGTGACCTCATTAATCAAATAACAACTCCTTTGTTCATGGTTAGGAAACATAACCATCTTTGATTAACAAGCTAGTCTAGTAGAGGCATACTAGTGACATGTTGTTTTGTCTATGCATTCACACATGTATCATGTTTCCGGTTAATACAATTCTAGCATGAATGATAAACATTTATCATGAAATAAGGAAATAAATAATAACTTTATTATTGCCTCTAGGGCATATTTCCTTCACCCTTTAGTCCCGGTTCAAAAACCGGGACTAAAGGGCCTTACCAACCGGGACAGAAGCCCCTCTTTCTACTAGTGTTGCGGTGGGAGGATGCTTGAAGATTTTCATCTAAGCCCTCCCATAAACTTTTTGTTCACAACTTGGTTTAAAGATTGGGGGTTGGGGGGGCAATGGCCCTCTCAGGCTAACACATAGCTCCGCCCCTGCACGACACGCCAGAGACGGATTTGCAATGGTGCTATGAACAAGAATAACAAAAAAACACGGCATAGATGTGGTCGTCTATACTCTTGTTGGGGAGATACTCGTAAACAATCAAGTTCTCTGCTCCTCGAAACAAGCACCCACAATTCTCACTAAGTTTTTCTGTAGTAGCTTAGCAAGCAAAAGCAACTCCATTGTCAACTTGTTTATCCCCTGTGGAGAACTCTGTGATAGTCTCCTAACGACGAGTAGTTGGTGGTTAGAGAGAGTTCCCGGATGTACAAAATGGAGATATGCGAAGGAATGGAGACCTTGATAAAAAGATACTGCAACATTAAATAGGTGTACCTTGTAAACTGTGCCAAAACCACCTTCACCTAGTTTGTTATTTAAATATTATTCTGTCGTTGCACCTCAAAGTATTTGCAGATCTATTTAAAGCGACAGGGAAATGCTACACGTGCATAATTCATCTACAAAATCCTACGTAACCTGCCTAATTAATTCTCCCGGCCTCCCGATTTTCACGGGTGTGGGCCCCTCCCACCCCAATCAATCCAATCCGAAGTCTCCACGTTTTCTATCACGTAAAAACCATACTTTCTATATAGATGATACGCATGATATATGTTTTCGAGAAAAAACGTAAAAGCAAGCGTTACTTTAAGTAGGTCTAGCATTACTCTAATAGGCATGTGCACTTGCATGTTTTTTTGGTGTCGCTTTTCTTTCTCCTGTTATAAGCAATTTTTTTGCGGGGGCTGTTATAAGCATTGATTGTTCCTTCAATATATGATTTATTTACAGAGAGAGTATTTCTTTACAGAGGGAGCATAAATCAGGGCGTCGTGAAGGGAGTGTGTAACCAAATTAATGTCAATTATAATTAACGTAGATCCAAAACTAACTATAATTAGTGTGGTTTGGTTTGTAGCTACATGGACTGCAAGAAATATGTTTTCAAATATATTCTGTTGTGATTTGAAAAATAAGATAATGTCATGCGTTTCTGACCTACATGACTATTTGATATTCTCTTTTCATTTTGGTTGATTTTTGTTTCTTTTGGATTTTCAATCAGCACCAAGATTTTGATTATCTGATTATTAGGTATAATAGATAGTTGTACTACTTTTTCTATCAGAGATCAAATCTTCGCTTTCACATCGCTAGAAAGTTGAAGCCTTGGCAACAAGTTGCCTTGAAAGAAACATAGTACAATACCCACCAGTGCCGAACATTGAGATAAGATGCGGTGAAGATTCGCCCGTTGTTCATCCTGTTTGGTGGTCTGCCACCGTCTCTCCAGTCCTCTCCTCGTCATAATTTAAAGCAAAGAGATGGCGCCACCACCGCGCGAGCACGCAGGTGGGCACCACCTCCCACGCCTTGAGGAACGACATGATGTGGTGCAGGAGCGCGTCCGGGAGGGCGCTGAGGCGGTCGACGGCGTGGTCGCCGGAACATGTCTCGCCAGCGCGGCGGCGCATCCCTGGGCGCTGGGTGGTTGTCCGGCACATTTGGTCTAGCATTAGGCCTGCATACAGGTTATGCAGGGAAATCCATGGAAGAATATAAGTATGGAGTGGGGATCGGTGACAGAAGGGATGAATGGCTTGAACTTTACGGAGGGATTCTTCGTCGAAATGGCGTGGACTTCTTTGCCGCTTTTGAAGTTCGAATTTTTGGGATGGAGTTCGGTCGCTACTCCTCCGGTCCTCCTCCCATTGTCCCCGCAGCAGCAAATGGGGCTATTTCAAAAAAAAAAAGCCACTGCAGTTCCACTGCTTCCAAGCGATGACCCCGTTTGCTTTTCCCTAGAACATTTCTAGAGTAAATGTCCCATTCGTCCATAAACTTGGACCAGATGCACACTTTTGTCCATTATAGCTCAAAAGCAAGCGATGACCCCGTTTGCTTTTCCCTAGAACATTTCTGGAGTAAATGTCCCATTCGTCCTTAAAACTTGGACCAGATGCACACTTTTGTCCATTATAGCTCAAAATTTATGCATCCAGAGCAAAAAAAAACACGTCTAAGTGATACACTTTGGTTTAAAAAGGTTTAGGGAGAACTTGTCTACGAGGAATTTTTGTGCTGGGGGTCCTGAAAAAATATATTCCAAGGTCAAAACGTCATTTGCATGCCCCCACACGTGCACTCCCACACACACACTCACAAGACCTCAACCTACTTGACTGCTATGTTGTTTAGTAAAAAAAAAATCCTGGGTTAACTCGGTTTGTTGTCAAACGAACGCGGCACTACCCGCCCCTGTCGACCAAGTGCCCCTGCATGCCCCTGCCGGCGATGTGTCACTGCCCCCCGAGCTCCTGCCTCGGTGAGATTAATACTTTACTGCCCCCATGAGATTTGTCAACAAATTGGAAGGAGAAATTATTTTTCGTTGGTAGTGTTTCCAGTTATATAAATCCATTAGTTAATAGTGTTCCTACTTATATAGATCAATTAGTCGGTTGACTAGGTAGTGTTCCTAGTTAGATAGATCGATTAGTCGATCAATCGGTTAGTCGATCAATCGATTAGTTTGTAGATCTATTAGTCGGTCGATTAGGTAGGGTACCTAGTTATATAGGTCACTTAGTCGGTCGATCGATCAGTTGGTTATTCATTGAATTAGCTTGATTAATTAGTAGTTTTCTCTTTATATCCTTTCTTAAATTTCAATATTAATTTGAGTTAGCTTGATTAGTACTTTGATAGAAGAGAACCTCCATTTTCTCTTCTATATATTTGATGAACACTCATTTTTATTCTTCATTTTCCGTGTCAGCATCATTATCTGATTTGTAACTTAACTCAGTCCGATATGGCTAAGTTTGTGGTACCGGGTGTTGTTGTAGGAGATCGCTATTGTACTTCTCCTCTTGTGAGACATTGGTAGCAGGAGGGGAAGTACACTAGCGACCATCACGGACAGTCGAAATACCCGTGAGTGATAGCTCACCATATATACTCCACCACCTGAGAGATGAGAGTTATTGAAGGATCCCAATTGTTGTCGTAGAGGGTTGTTGTATTTATCCTCTTCTAAGACATTAGTTAAGAAGGAGGGCAAGTGCAACAACAACCATCACAGACAGTCAAATACTCATGAGGGAGAGCCCACCATATACACCACCACCTAAGTGATGGGAGTTTTTCAAGGTAGTTTAAAATGATATTATACTTTTCATGTTCGATACATACATAATATTACCGTGCACACATACTAGTACTACCTCCATTTTTTTAGTCTGCGCATAAGATCTGATCAAAGTCAAACTTTATAAAGTTTGACCAACTTTTTAGAAAAAACTACTAACATCTACAATACTAAAGCTATATGTTATGGAAATTTATTTCATGATGCATCTAACAATGTTGATTTCATATTGTGAACCTTGATAATTTTTTCTATAAACTTAGTCAAAGTTAATAAAGTTTGACTTTGACCAAATCTTATATGCAAACTAAAAAGAAACGGAGGGAGTATTACAATTAATGTCCTTTGATTAATTTCAGGACATCCCCCGTCAACTACATGGCTTCTCGTCGTCGTCAGGCCTCTCGTACCACACCATCATCCTCCACTCCTCCGGGAGTGGAGTCACAAGTGCCTCCTCTATGGGTGGTGGAGCGGATAGGAAGGATTCACGACGCGGTGTTCAGCTGGTGGAAGTGCATGGAGGAGTTAGAAATGATGCAGGTTACCTAGAAGAGGGCTTAAAACTTTGCAAAGATCGTATAAGTGTAAATTGAGGAATGCAGTAGAGGTTGTCATCTTCGAGACCACCAATGCAGAGCGTGGCCGAATGCTAACTCGTGGCAGTTTGAAATTGGTCATCAAATGAGCGTTACAAGAAATAAAATCTCCGATCAAGGTTCAAAGAGCCCGATGGGGATGTTGTTGGAAATATGCCCTAGAGGCAATAATAAATTAGTTATTATTATTATATTTCCTTGTTCATGATAATCGTTCATTATCCATGCTATAATTGTATTGATAGGAAACTCAGATACATGTGTGGATACATAGACAACACCATGTCCCTAGTAAGCCTCTAGTTGACTAGCTCGTTGATCAATAGATGGTTACGGTTTCCTGATCATGGACATTGGATGTCGTGGATAACAGGATCACATCATTAGGAGAATGATGTGATGGACAAGACCCAATCCTAAGCCTAGCATCAAGATCGTGTAGTTCGTATGCTAAAGCTTTTCTAATGTCAAGTATCATTTCCTTAGACCATGATATTGTGCAACTTCCGGATACCGTAGGAATGCTTTGGGTGTACCAAACGTCACAATGTAACTGGGTGGCTATAAAGGTGCACTACGGGTATCTCCGAAAGTGTCTGTTGGGTTGGCACGAATCGAGACTGGGATTTGTCACTCCGTGTGATGGAGAGATATCTCTGGGTCCACTTGGTAGGACATCATCATAATGTGCACAATGTGACCAAGGGGTTGATCACGGGATGATGTGTTACGGAACAAGTAAAGGGACTCGCCGGTAACGAGATTGAACAAGGTATCAGGATACCGATGATCGAATCTCAGGCAATTACTATACCGCTAGACAAAGGGAATTGAGTACGGGATTGATTGAATCCTCGATATCGTGGTTCATCCGATGAGATCATCGTGGAACATGTGGGAGCCAACATGGGTATCCAGATCCCGCTGTTGGTTATTGGCCGGAGAGTTGTCTCGATCATGTCTACGTGTCTCCCGAACCCGTAGGGTCTACACACTTAAGGTTCGATAACGCTAGGGTTATAGGGAATAGATATACATGGTTACCAAATGTTGTTCGAAGTCCCGGATGAGATCCTGGACGTCACGAGGAGTTCTGGAATGGTCCGGAGGTAAAGATTTATATATGGGAAGTCCTGCTTTGGTCAGCGGAAAAGTTTCGGGTGCTATCGATTACGTACCGGGACCACCAGGAGGGTCCCGGGGGTCCACCAGGTGGGGCCACCAGCCCCAGGGGCTGCGTGGGCCAAGTGTGGGAGGGACCAGCCCTGGTGGGCTGTGCGCCTCCCCCCCCCCAACAGGGCCCAAGGCGCCTAGGGTCTGGGGGAACCCTAAAAGGCCCCCCCTTGCCTTGGGGGGCAAGGCAACCCCCCTGGCCGCCGCCCCCTCCTCAGATTGGATCTGAGGGGGCCGCCCCCCTCTACCTTGCCCCCATATATATGTGGGGGGTGGGAGGGCAACCGCACCCAAGTTCTGGCACAGCCCTTCCCCTCTCCCAAGTCCTCCTCCTCTCCCGCGGTGCTTGGCGAAGCCCTGCAGGGTTGCCACGCTCCTCCACCACCACCACACCGTCGTGCTGCTGCTGGACGGAGTCTTCCCCAACATCTCCCTCTCTCCTTGCTGGATCAAGGCATGGGAGACATCACCGGTGTCACAGCCCCACTTCAGCCCTTGCTTGACTTTGCTTGTTCATCATGCCATCATGTTTAAATTCCAAACAAATTTGAAATGGGGATTGTTGAAACCCTAGCACCAAATGAAACTTAACTAGGTTCAATAAAAATATTTTCAATAACCCAGAATGCCCTTTGGAAATGTTCATAATTTCTGTTAAAGGTGAAAACCTCTTTCAAAAATGATGAACATATTTATAGGCTATTCCTGGATTTTTGAATTAAATTATATATTATTTGCATTTGGGCATTTAATTGCTAATAATATTTTAAATGCTCAAATAATCACAAACTGAAATTTTTACTGTTGGAAATATTCCAAACAGTGACATGGAGCAGTTTCATGATTTTTGGTAATACCCTGGCATTTTTAATAAAGCCACAAAGCTGCAGATAAATAGAAAATCAGAATGAATTAGAAAAGAGAGAGCTAGTACTGGCCTCACCGTGCAGCCCACTGAGCCGCCCAGCTCTGTGCTGGTCCAAACCTTTGTCTTGCCCAGCCCACCGCAGCCGCCATCGTCCTCAACCTCCCGCCAAGTGGCGGGAGGCGTGTGCCTGCACGCTGCAGCGCTGCCAGCCACCTCATGCTTGCCGCTTGCTCCTGGACGTCGCTAGGTGCGCCACGCAGCCCCCTGGACACCCTCGACCGCTCCCCTCTCTCGCTGCCCCGCCTCTTTCGCTCTCTCTTCCGAAGCCGAGCGGAGCCGTCGCCGCCGTTCGTCACCACCGCGGCCACCGCCAGCACTAGACCCATGGACCAGCCCGAGCTCATTGTGCCACCTCGTCCTCTCCTTGACTCACATGGTGGAAGAGCTCCAACGCGCCGTCCCCGACCACTTCTTCATCATCGGCCGCCGCGGATCTCCATCACCAACTCGCCGCTGTCCGAGCTTCCCCGAGCACGCCGAGGCCACCAATGCACTCCACGTGAGCTCCTGATCATCCTCCCCCTCTCCGTTTTCTCTCTAGCTTGCCGTAACCGCCGTGCCTCTCTCACCCGACAGCACGCTGCCGCACGAGCTCGTCGCCGAAGAGGCTCCAGTGGCCATTTGGTCCCGTGCGTGCCTCCATTGGGTTCGTGAGCTCTCATAGAACGCGTAGGTGCTAACCATAGATCCTCCCGTGCACGGTGTCGTCGTTTTCATCGGCGCCCGAACTTCGGCCGCCGCTGCGAGCTCGTTTCCGGCGAGCTCGGTCCACCCTGGCTGCTGCCGCTAGTCGTGTTGGATGCGCACGAGTCCCAGCATCACGTAGATGCCCTCCGCCGGCCATTTGGTCGCCGGAGACACAAACCCGAGGCTCGCCACCGCGGCTGGCCTCGCCGGCGTCAAGCCGCCGGTGG
This sequence comes from Aegilops speltoides, assembly GCA_021437245.1. Lineage (NCBI taxonomy): Eukaryota > Viridiplantae > Streptophyta > Magnoliopsida > Poales > Poaceae > Aegilops > Aegilops speltoides. The sequence continues at coordinate 69,843,683 of CM038142.1, forward strand.
GTTTGACCCCGCTGACAGGGGTTTGACCCCAGATTGACTTCCCCTGAGTCACTGACGAGTGGGCCCAGGCCCCAGCTAATCCTAGATTAGTTTTTAGTTAAGTTTAATTACTCCACTGACAATTTTAGTTAGTAGTAGTTTAACACTAATTAATTTGGATTAGTTAGTTAGTCACTGACATGTGGACCCCACACGTCAGGTTTGACCTGGACCGTGCCTCGTTGACCTGCTGACGTCATGATGATGTCAGGCTGACGCAGTAACTCATTTTCTGGATTTATTCTTATATAGGAAATTCCAGAAAATGCCCTAAACTTCTAAAATTCATAGAAAATCAACCGTAGCTCCAAATCAAACAAATTATATATGAAAAATGATCAGAAAAATCTAATCTATCCATCTGTACCATTTTCATGCATGTTAGAACAACTTATAGCTGCTGTTTAGCACAAGTCATATAAATGGCATTTAAACCTTCACATATGGAGTTTGAATTTGAATCTTGGATTCAAACCAACTCCATTTAACCTGCTGCTAGTTGCATTAGCTCAAACCACATCATATTTCCATGTCATGATCATGCATCATATTGTGCATTGCATTGATTCCTTGTTTGTCGGTGTTTGTCCCCTCTCGATAGACGTGGTTCCGACGACGATGTGATCGATGACACCAATGAAGAACTATATTATCTTCAGAAGTGCCAGGCAAGCAAAACCCCCTTGTTCATTTCGATACAATCCCACTCTCTCACTCCTGCTCTCTTTTACTGCATTAGGACAACAATGATTCATCTGTTACTTGCTGCGGTAGCTGAACCCCTTTATCCTTTGCATGACCTGTCATTCCACAGTAAATAGATGAAACCCACTAGCATGAGTAGGAGTTGTTTGAGCCCTGTTGTGCCTACTCATTCATGCTTGTTTGTCATGCCTGCTCTCGCTTAGAGTTGAGTCAGTCCGATTCATCGAGGATGAATCGAGGTGTGTGAACATGTCCCTTGTGTGTGAGCTAAGTGTGTGAACACGATTTGGTAAAGGTAGCGGTGAGAGGCCATGTAGGAGTACATGGTGGGTTGTCTGATTGTAGCCGTCCTCGGGAACTGTGTTACGTGTTTGTGATCCATGATCTGATTACTCCCACACATTGGGCCCGAAACCAATGGACCCTCTCGGCTTCTTAATCACCCTTGTCCTCTGTCCGGGAGTTGCAAGTAGTTTCGTGTTTGTAGCATCTTTGGAGGCCGGGCAGCGCTGACCGAGGGGTGGGCTGTGATCACGGTAGGCACGTGTCGGGTATCCGGGCGCCGTTTGGTGTCACGGAACCCTGTACACATCGTTTGGGGCTGTGAGCTAAACTTCGGCCGGATCTCCTCATGGATGGAACCCGAATAGGCGATAAACCTGGACTAGGGATTTGAGTGTTTAGGTAGGTCGTGGCCGACACCCTCGTTGGGCTTCCGCTTGAAGGTTGCCGAGTACATGTCGTGTAAACGGCGGTAAGTGGTGAGAGCATGTGTGAAGAAGTACACCCCTGCAGGGTTAACATCATCTATTCGAATAGCCGTGTCCGCGGAGAAGGACTTCTGGGTTGCCTGTACAGTTCATAGACAAGTGAAAGTGGATACTTTAAAATATGCAAGATAAGCGTGAGTGCTATGGATGGCGCTCTCGTAGGGAGACGGGAGCGGATCCATAGTGGTGTATTGGTTGGTGAATATGTGGACTCGTGTGCGCCACCTCAAAAGAGTTACTTGCAGTCGTAGTTCAGGATAGCCACCGAGTCAAAGCTGGCTTGCTGTAGTTAAACCCCACCATCCCCTTTGTTGATAATGATTCATATGTAGTTAGTTCTGATGTAAGTCTTGCTGGGTACATTTGTACTCACGTTTGCCTATTTTATGTTTTTGCAGAGAGACCTCGGTCTCGCTAGTAGTTCCGTGTGGACTTCGACGTTTAGCTTGATACCTCAGCTACGAGCTTGTGCCCTCGGCAGATCTCGTAGATAGTCGCTTCTCGGTTTTTTCATTTGTAGATGTCGTACTCGGACATGTCGACTCGCTTGTGCCTTGATTTGTATGCTCTGAATGTTGGGTCATGAGACCCCTGTTTGTAATATCTCGCTCCTCGGAGCCTAATGAATACATACTTGAGTCGTAGAGTCATGTTGTGATGCCATGTTGTATTTGCACATATCGAGCATATTGTGTGTATGTTATTGAAATGCTTGGTATGTGTGGGATCTGAATATCTAGTTGTTTATCTTTAGTAGCCTCTCTTACCTGGAAATGTCTCCTAGTGTTTCCACCGAGCCATGGTAGCTTGCTACTGCTCCGGAACACTTAGGCTGGCCGGCATGTGTCCTTCTTCGTTCTGTGTCATCCCTTCGGGAAATGTCACGCGATGAATACCGAGTCTGTTAGCCGCTCTGCCCAGTTCATCAAGTCCCGCTAGCCTAGTGCTACAACACTGGATTCACTCATTGTTGACCGACACGTTCGATCTTCGGGTCATGGATGCTGTCCTCGTAAGTTTGTGCCACTTTGGGTTTACGACTAGCCATGTCAGCTCGGGCTCCTTATCATATGGATGCTAGCGACACTATCATATCGTGTGCCAAAAGGCATAAACGGTCCCGCAAAGGTAAGACGACACCGTGGGAATACCGTGCGTGAGGCCGCAAAGTGATATGAGGTGTTACATGCTAGATCGATGTGTCATTGAGTCGGGTCCCGACAGCTTTGGTATCGAGCCCGATGCTCAGAGGATTACCAAGCCAAACCTGGTGAAGTTGTGTCTAGAAATGCTTTAGTTATGTAAGGGAATTGATTGTGGGATGGAACGTAAGGCTCTTTTTACTCCTTATACCTCATGGCCTTCTGATCTGAGTCAACCTCTTCTCTTCTACGGGGATTAAGAACTAGGCCTTCTCATCTATCTATCAGGATGACGTGTTAATAATCCATAGACTTATAGAATTGTTAGTTTCAAATCTCAGTTCAGTTTTACTACTTCCGTATGTTCATAACTGTTGATCTCGAAACCTTGATATTGTGATATTAAGTGGTTATGCCACCATTTTTCAGGATGTCTCAAATCATTTCGAGCATTTACAGCCGTTATGCTGTCCGAGTCATCCTAGGTTTCTAAATAGTCTGATGCATTTGCAAATCCTATCCTTCCATCCCTGATGTCCTTTATGGTCAGAATAAGCACACTAACCGGTGTGTTGAGGTAATTGATTGCCTTGACATATTTGTTGGAGCTATTATTATGAACCTAGGTGTTTTAGGGAGTCACCTAGTAATCTAGCAATGTTTAGTGTTCCCAGTGTGAAGATTCTGGCCGTCATTCTCGAAAGCATCTCGTGATGCTACTTAGTTAGTAGGTATTCTACTCATGGGTTTTGAACCCGATATTCACCCTACTCACTTCATGTTGATAGTGTTTGCTCATTCCTTTAGGATATTAGTAACCTTTCCGATAGTTCTCGAGGTTCGTGGTATATCATTCTTCCAAATACCATGAACTACTTATGGCAGCAGTTCCTCGTTGAACCAAAAGATCGCAACAAAAGTGCTCTTGATGAATTATCGATTCTATGTTGTGACCCTGCCAGTCCTACCTCTCTGCATGAATTGTCTGGAAGAAATATGTTGAACTAGTTCGACATCCTAATCCATGCATCCACAACTCAGGAAATCATATGTTCTTTTGAGTTGTCCCTCTTAGTTGTCCTCTCACCCTCGTCTATCAATTGATAGTCAAGAGTAGTTGTGCATTCGAGCTCATCGATGCCTATTACTCTTGTGGTCCGGCAAGCCGTTCTATTCCTGAATGACTAGGAGAAACAAACTCCAGCACCTCATCCATATCTAGGATTGGGTCAAAGTAGTTGTATCTCGCAGATCAAAATGCCAACCCAGCTTTTGTTCTGTTCTACCTTGGAGTATTACCAACTTTTATATCGGGATTATTATAGGAATTGCACACCATCCTATGAACTCTTGTTACAGTGATACTTCTTGCCATCATTGTTCATTCCTCGGTTTCCGTGTTATTGTAACCGGAATGCCGACAACTGAATCGTGGTGTGTGAAATCAATACTGCTAGCAACTCCGTTGCTTGGTAGTTTAATGGACAATATTCTCATTCTTAGCGTGTTGATTTTTGAATCATCACCCTAAGTTTGATTGTCCTACCTAGTCCTTATTTCCGGTGCACTCTCCGATCAATGAGTTAGGATCTTGTCAAACCCTCGCTCTTTTGATCATATCATCTTGCCCTGAAAAGCAAGATTGTTCTCGAGCTTAGTAACATAGCGGTGGTTCGTGATTTTCCGAATATCTTCTCAGAAGTATTACCAGGTTGTCACTTGACCGCTATGTTGAGTTCGTGATCAAGTTGGTTTCTAATAAACCACTCCTTCCCCAAGATTCCGTGTTGGATACCCCTGAGCTATTTGGTTAAGCCAAACAACAACTTGGAGAGTTGGAAGATAAAAGCTTGCCTGACTTAGTTCATGTTAAGGGATATCTTGTGTGTGTTGAAGAAAGATGATATCTTCATCAATTGATCCTCGAGACCAGTTGTTGGAGCTATTGTCTTGCCAAAACTTTGATTTGAGTGTGGGCTATTCTCAAATCAAATCAGAACCAACGATGTTCGTAATGTTGTCTTACTCGTGGATTTTCCTCGAGCATACACCATTATGTCTTTTGGGTCTGACCAATACTATCACCTTGTTCACATAGTTATGGAATTCCATCCCATGGGAATCTGGATGAATTGTTGTGGAGCCCATCGACAACATCCTTGTCTTCTCCATAATCTTGTTGAACATGAAGCTAGTACTGGAAACTTTTGAAAGCATTTCTTCATGCTAGCTCATGAAGCATATGTCCGGATGAAAGAAGTGACTCTTTCTAACTCATGTGCATTTGATGCAAGATGCCACCGTGGGTTCGAGAAAGTTAGTTTTTACTTCCTCTGGAATCGTCCCAAGTTAGTCACGCATGTGCGAAGTACTCTATGGTTTGATAGGTTGGCCGCCTCCATTCTATATGTGTTTCCTAGCACACCAATCCACTGATTGATTTGTTCAAGGATAAGAAGCTCCTTCTTAAGAGCAAGACTTATGCAAGGACTTCGATATCCTCGATGATGGTTTCCCTCCTGAACTCGGTAGTGTTTATTATAAGACTACTCTGTGGTCATGCTTGTCTTGGACAACATGTTCACATGTTTGTAGCAGAACCGGTTCATATTTTAGAGCCTACTACCGTAGTCCATTTCCCGAGAATCTCGCAACGCCATCTCGTCGGTTGGTGTTGCAAACTTTCATTTGTCTTCTAGACTCGATGAGTCTGGATTATTCTGACACCAACCAGATCTGAATCTCAGGCAGATATGATGGTTGGAACATTTTCCAAGAATTATATTATTGGTCTCTCTGTAACCCGGTAAAATGGATGTCGTGGCCAACACACCCAGCCGGAAGACCTGTTATTGTTATATCTTGATTGAAGAAGTTGGCCACCTCTCCATAAGGACTTCATAGGAATTATTTCCTATTTGTGTGCCTTATGATTTTTGTGCTCCCGAAGTCCGACCTGTTACTTGATGTTCTAGATTTTAAACCATTTCAATGAATGGGATACGCTAGCACATCAAGGTGAACATTAGAAGCGGGGTGCTAAATGTCTCTCGGTCGATCATCCAGATTTTGTTTCCTTAGCCTCGCTAAGGTGAAATCTGAGAAGGTGTTATCTTCCTTTGCATCTGCATCATCCATCATTATTCATCATGGTAGTATGTTGTGTTGCCAGGATCCTTGACATGGAGATCGGTAAAACCTGATGAATATGGAAATGCTCAAGTCCTTGAGAGCACGCACAAGCGCTACGTGTTATCATAGGAACCAACTGGGATTTCTCCTAGTCTTTTCGGTTATGCTATAACCACTCCAACAGTGGAATCACCCTCTACTGCTGAGCTTCTCCCCAGTTACTAAAATCATCCATTGTATTTTCCTCAACAAGGTAATCCACATCATCCATACTAGTCCGGGTATGTCATTCTTCCAGACTCCTTCAAATGATCGATTATGGTTTGCCTTAAGTTGGTATAAAGAGCCTCAATGATCTTTGAATCAAAGGTAATTCTCTTTGCCACTTAAGGGATGATTCTACGAGCCACCCTCCCTAAGGTGCCCCGTTATGGAATCATGGCAGTTTATCCTCACTACTTGAAACCCTCGTCAACTTGCTTCTTCCGTCCCTCCTGATGCATGTTTTGCCTCTCATCTCCAGAGATGTTTCTATGTCTCATTCCGTGAATTGATCTTGTGATCCTCAAGATGATCCTAAGTTGCTCGAACCTCAAGAAGATCGATTCCTCCAAGATCCTCCCCTTCTTCTCATTGTCATGTTGGATGTAGTTCTCAAAGCAAGACGTCAAGATCAATTTGAAGTAATGAATCGACATCTTCGAGGAATGCAAAGATCATGAAGACTGTGTCAGTTCCATGTCCCCTCTGCCTTCTTACCTCACGTCTTGAATCTCGGGACGAGATTCTTGTTTAGTGGGGGTGAGTTGTCACAGCCCCAGTTCAGCCTTTGCTTGACTTTGCTTGTTCATCATGCCATCATGTTTAAATTCCAAAGAAATTTGAAATGGGGATTGTTGAAACCCTAGCACCAAATGAAATTTAACTAGGTTCAATAAAAATATTTTCAATAACCCAGAATGCCCTTTGGAAATGTTCATAATTTCTGTTAAAGGTGAAAACCTCTTTCAAAAATGATGAACATATTTATAGGCTATTCCTGGATTTTTGAATTAAATTATATAGTATTTGCATTTGGGCATTTAATTGCTAATATTATTTTAAATGCTCAAATAATCACAAACTGAAATGTATACTGTTGGAAATATTCCAAACAGTGACATGGAGCAGTTTCATGATTTTTGGTAATACCCTGGCATTTTTAATAAAGCCACAAAGCTGCAGATAAATAGAAAACTGTAACAGAATTAGAAAGAGAGAGAGCTAGTACCTGGCCTCACCCGTGCAGCCCACCAGAGCCGGCCCAGCTCCTGTGCTGGTCCAGCACTGTGCAGCCCAGCCCACCGCAGCCGCCACCGTTTTCAACCTCCCGCCAAGGGGGGAGGCGTGTGCCCGACAGCAGCGCAGCCGCCGGCCACCTCATGCTTGCCGCTTGCTCCTGGACGTCGCTAGGTGTGCCACGCAGCCCCCCTGGACCCCCTCGACCGCTCCCCTCTCTCCCTGCCTCGCCTCTTTCGCTCTCTCTTCCGAAGCCGAGCGGAGCCGCAGCCGCCGTTCGTCACCACCGCGGCCACCGGCCAGCACTAGACCCATGGACCAGCCCCCGAGCTCCGCTGTGCCACCCTCGTCCTCTCCGCCAGCTCACATGGCTGGAAGAGCTCCAACGCACCGTCCCCGACCACTTCTTCATTGTCGGCCGCCGCGGATCTCCATCGCCAACTCGCCACTGTCCGAGCTTCCCCGAGCACGCCGAGGCCACCAATGCACTCCACGTGAGCTCCTGATCATCCTCCCCCTCTCCGTTTTTCTCTCTAGCTTGCCGTAACCGCCGCGCCTCTCTCACCCGACAGCACTCCGCCGCACGAGCTCGTCGCCGACGAGGCTCCGGTGGCCATTTGGTCCCGTGCGTGCCTCCGTTGGGTTCGTGAGCTCTCGTAGAACGTGTAGGTGCTAACCGTAGATCCTCCCGTGCACGGTGTCGTCGTTTTCATCGGCGCCCGAACTCCGGCCGCCGCTGCGAGCTCGTTTCCGGCGAGCTCGGTCCACCCCAGCTGCTACCGCTAGTCGTGTTGGATGCGCACGAGTCCCAACATCACGTAGATGCCCTCCGCCGGCCGTTTGGTCGCCGGAGACACAAACCCGAGGCACGCCACCGCGGCTGGCCTCGCCGGCGTCAAGCCGCCGGTGGGTTTGACCCCGCTGACCCGGGTTTGACCCCAGATTGACTTCCCCTGAGTCACTGACGAGTGGGCCCAGGCCCCAGCTAATCCTAGATTAGTTTTTAGTTAAGTTTAATTACTCCACTGACAATTTTAGTTAGTAGTAGTTTAACACTAATTAATTTGGATTAGTTAGTTAGTCACTGACGTGTGGACCCCACACGTCAGGTTTGACCTGGACCGTGCCTCGTTGACCTGCTGACGTCATGATGATGTCAGGCTGACGCAGTAACTCATTTTCTAGATTTATTCTTATATAGGAAATTCCAGAAAATGCCCTAAACTTCTAAAATTCATAGAAAATCAACCGTAGCTCCAAATCAAACAAATTATATATGAAAAATGATCAGAAAAATCTAATCTATCCATCTGTACCATTTTCATGCATGTTAGAACAACTTATAGCTGCTGTTTAGCACAAGTCATATAAATGGCATTTAAACCTTCACATATGGAGTTTGAATTTGAATCTTGGATTCAAACCAACTCCATTTAACCTGCTGCTAGTTGCATTAGCTCAAACCACATCATATTGCCATGTCATGATCATGCATCATATTGTGCATTGCATTGATTCCTTGTTTGTCGGTGTTTGTCCCCTCTCGATAGACGTGGTTCCGACGACGATGTGATCGATGACACCAATGAAGAACTATATTATCTTGAAGTGCGTGCAAGCAAAACCCCTTGTTCATTCGATACAATCCCACTCTCTCGCTCCTGCTCTCTTTACTGCATTAGGACAACAATGATTCATTTGTTAGTTCTTTGCGGTAGCTGAACCCCTTTATCCTTTGCATGACTGTCATTCCACGGTAAATAGATGAAACCCACTAGCATGAGTAGGAGTTGTTTGAGCCCTGTTGTGCCTACTCATTCATGCTTGTTTGTCATGCCTGCCATCGCTTAGAGTTGAGTCAGTCCGATTCATCGATGATGAATCGAGGTGTGTGAACATGTCCTCTTGTGTGTGAGCTAAGTGTGTGAACACGATTTGGTAAAGGTAGCGGTGAGAGGCCATGTAGGAGTACATGGTGGGTTGTCTCATTATGGCCGTCCTCGAGGAACTGTGTTACGTGTTTGTGATCCATGATCTGATTACTACCACACATTGGGCCCGAAACCAATGGACCCTCTCGGCTTCTTAATCACCCTTGTCCTCTGTCCGGGAGTTGCAAGTAGTTTCGTGTTTGTGGTATCTTTGGAGGCCGTGGGCAGCGCTGACCGGAGGGTGGGCTATGATGCGGTAGGCACGTGGTCGGTATCCGGGCGCCCGTTTGGTGTCACGGAACCTGTACACATCGTTTGGGGCTGTGGCGAAACTTGCCGGATCTCCTCATGGATGGAACCCGAATAGGCGATAAACTGGACTAGGGATTTGAGTGTTTAGGTAGGTCGTGGCCGACACCCTCGTTGGGCTTCCGCTGAAGGTTGCCGAGTACATGTCGTAAACGGCGATAAGTGGTGAGCGTGTGTGAAGAAGTACACCTGCAGGTTAACATCATCTATTCGAATAGCCGTGTCCGCGGAAAAGGACTTCTGGGTTGCCTGTATAGTTCATAGACAAGTGAAAGTGGATACTTTAAAATACGCAAGATAAGCTGTAACGCCCTCGATGCGGCTATATCTCCCACGTGTCGAAGCACGACTTAGAGGCATAACCGCATTGAAAGCAATGTCGCAAGTGAGGTAATCTTCACACATCCCAAGTAATACAAAAGGGAAAGAGATACATAGTTGGCTTACAATCGCCACTTCACACAATTACATGAATAAAGCATTACATCATCCAGATACAATCAAGGTCCGACTACGGAACCAAAATAAAAGAAGAACCCCAAATCGATAAAGGTCCCGATCGACCCCAACCGGGCTCCACTCTCGATCAACTAGAACGAAACAACACAAAGGGCAAGATCTTCATCGAGCTCCTCCTTGAGCTTGGTTGCGTCACCTGCCGGGTAACATAGGCACCGCAAACTGGTTTGGAAGTATCCGTGAGCCACGGGGACTCAACAATCTCGCACCCGAGATCAAGACTATTAAGCTTATGGGTAAGGTAAAGGCATGAGGTGGAGCTGCAGCAGCGACTAGCATATATGGTGGTTAACATACGCAAATGAGAGCGAGAAGAGAAGGCAAAGCACGACCGATAAAAGTATGATCAAGAAGTGATCCTATAGCAACCTCGTCAAGCATAACTCCAACACAGTGTTCACTTCCGGACTCCCGAAAGAGACCATCACGGTTACACACACGGTTGATGTATTTTAATTAAGGTCAACCGGGTTTTCTACAACCGGACATTAACAAATTCCCATCTGCCACATAACCGCTGGCACGGCTCTCGAAAGTTTATACCTCGCAGGGTGTCCCAACTTAGCCCATGACAAGCTCTCGCGATCATCGAAGGAATAGACCTTCACCGAGACACTCCGATCGACTCGGTATCCGGTACATCAAGACATTTGAAAATGGTAAAACAAGACCAGCAAGACCTCCGGCGTGCCGACATCCCGATAGTAGCAGCGTATCTCGTCTCGAGCCACGACCGGATGAACACTACGTGACGGCAACCGAGCGAAACCCCAAGTTGCCTAGGGCGGCACCGCAAGTGGCTCTGGTTTGGACCAACACTTAGACAAGCATTGGCCGGGGGCTATAATAAAGATGACCCTTGGGTTAATTACTCCCAAGGGAAAAGTAGGTGGTGGTGAGGCAAATGGTAAAAGGCAATGTTGGGCCTTCTTTGGACAAGTTTTATTCAAAGCGAACCGTCGGGGGTCCCATAAATCACCCGACCGCGTAAGGGACGCAAAATCCGGGAACATAACACGGTATGATGGAAACTAGGGCGGCAAGAGTGGAACAAAACACTGTGCATAAGGTCGAGCCTTCCACCCTTTACCAAATATATAGATGCATTAATAATATAAGAGATATTGTGATATCCCAACAAAACCCTGTCCACCATGGAGAAATCTTCAACTTCACCTGCAACTAGCAACGCTATAAGAGGGGCTGAGCAAAAGCGGTAACATAGCCAAACAGCGGTTTGCTAGGAATGGTGTCAAAGGTTAGAGGTTTGACATGGCAATTTGGGAGGCTGACAAGCAAATGGTAGGCATCGTAGCATTGGCATAGCAAAAGAGCGAGCATCTAGCAAGCAAAGATAGAAGTGATTTCGAGGGTATGATCATCTTGCCTGAAATCCCGCAAGGAATAAGAACGATTCCATGAAGAAGACAAACGGACATAGTCGAACGAATCCTCACAACTCCGGAACGAAACCGAAGCTAACGAGAGAAGCAAACCGGAAAGAAGCAAAACAACATGGTAAACACACAGGCATAAACATGGCATGATGCACAATCAAGTATGATGCATGTCCGGTTTAATGAGGCATGGCATGGCAAAGTGCACAAACAATACTACAAGTTAAGTGGAGCTCAATATGCAACGAGTTGCATATTGACGGAACACCACAACAATTATTTAGTTCTCTCTCGGTTATGCTACCAAACAATATTAAGTGTTGTTAAACATGGCAAGAGGTGAAGCATAATTAATCTACCTAGCTAGGCAGTTTTAAATGAGGCCGGAAACAACAAACAACAATTCCGGAAAGTCCCCATGTCACTTAGTAGTTTAAAGCAAACACAATTTTAAACATTTTAAATGTTGTTATCATGATGCGGATGACAATGCAAGTATTATGCAATTATTATGAAAAGGTTGACATGAGCATGTTATGAAGCATTTGTCGCCATGGCGGAACAAAAGGGTGCCACGGCGGCGAAATGAAAAGGGTGCCACGGCGGCGAAAAGGAAATGGTGCCACGGCAACGATAATGGAAATGGTGCCACGGCAACATATCGGTTCCGGTAGCTCACGGAGATACCGGTGCAAAAGGAGGCGTGACGTGAGCGAGTCATGCAAGATGGTGGGGGTGATCCCGACTACCGGGTTCCCACGGGACGGTGGCATGGCAATAGAGGAACGTGCAAAGACAATTCGATCACGGTGCAAAACTCGAGCATCTCATACAACATACATTCATTCACGGGCGGCGTCTCGGGGTTATACCTTCGAAGCGTGCATGCATTTCGGAACGGGTCGAGTCGTCGAGGGAAGTAGTGGTACTCGTGGGTCGTAGTGGAAGTAGTTGTACACGCAACGGTAGTGGACGTAGTGGTACACGGCGACGGTAGTGGAAGTAGTCGTTCACGGGTCGTCGTGGGAAGTAGTTGTTCTCGTGGCGACGGTAGTGGTACTCGTTTCGGAAGCGGTTCGCGACGATGGTAGTTGTACACATTTTCGTAGATGAACTTAACGCCCACGGGGTCGACGGTAGAGGTACTTGACGCATCACCGGGAGTAGTCGTGCATGAGGGTCTTGACGAATCCGAAGGGGTACTTGACGTTTCCGGAGACGACGGTAGAGCAACCCGTCGTTGTGGTACTTGGCAAAAATCACAGAGAAGATGCTTGGCGGTCCTGGTGACCCGTGGTGGCGATGAGCGGATGGCGGCTTGGGCGCGAAGCAGGGCTGCGGGGCGATGCTGCTGGCGAGCTGGGGACACCGAGGACCCGCAGCAGAGGAGCGGGCGCTGCGGGAGGGATCGAGAGGTGCGGAGGCGCTGCGGGAGGGAGACGGGATCGAGAGAAGGGGATCGGGCTCTCTGGCGGGTAGGGTTAGGAGGGGGTCGACGGGGCCTTAGGGGTTTAGTGGGCCGGCCTGGTTGGGAGGCCCAGGCTGGGCTGGACTCTCTTCTCCCTCTCCCCTATTTCCTTTACCAATTAAAACAAAACAGAAAAAGAGGAAGAAGAGAAAGAGAAGTTAGGGGTGGAATTTGGGCATGGGGATAATTTCATGGACTCGCAAAAATGAGCTTGATCAAGGAAAAATAGAAGTGGGCATGCATGTGAAGTTGAATTCAAACACATTTGAATTTAATTCAAACGGTTTGAACTAGGACGAGGTTTTAGGAGTGTCCAAAAATGTTGAGAAAAAAGGTGGAGCTCCGGAAAAATGACGAAAGGATATATGGCAAAGTTAGAGGCCAAGAATTGAAATAATAAAAGGCATTGGGATTTGCAAGTGTGTTAATGGGTGAACTCCAGAGAATGGAATTATTTTATAATAGCTCCACTAATATCGGGAGGATATATTATAAAGAGAAATCACCATCGTGAATTCCCTCGATTTAAATAGATCAAAAGATCTATGCAATTTATTTAGTTGAGATGCAAAAGATTTATGAGATGATGGCATGATGACATGATGCAATGCAAATGACGCAATGATGAATGCATCAAACAAATAAATCACACGACGAATCTCGGAATAGCTGGAAGTCTTCTGGAGCGTCGGTCTCGGGGTGTTACAACACTCCACCACTACGAGAGGATCTCGTCTCGAGATCTAGAATGGCACCAGAGGGAAAACGGAAGAGAAAAAGAAAGGTAAAACTAAGTTGCTTCTTTGACAAACGAGTGAAACCACGAACCTTGAGAGGTTGAACAAATTGAAAGAAACAAAACAACGGAGATGACCAAGATTGCAAACAATTCGTTGGACAAGAGGAACAAGGAATATGATGAGAATTAAGAGGTTTAGTGATAAGATAGATATTGAATCCACTCCAGTTAAAACTAGATAGAGAAAGGATAAGATTGATATAATTTGGGCAGCACTCCGACTGTAAATGGAAGGAATTGAACATGAACTTGAGAAGATGGGAGGATACTTGATGAAATCAACAACACACTGCCTCCAGAACTATTGAAAGAATGGCACAATCGGTAAGAAGGATTTCAGACAGCAATCCGGTTGAAAAGAGAGGCAAAACTTGATAAGATGAAAAGATATTGAAGAGATGATACAACACTCCGGCTAAACTGATAAGCACCAAAAGATCATGATCCTCACAATTCGAGATAATGAGTGAAAAGAGCAACATCACAATGCCTCCGGAAGAAAGAATAGAAGATAGATCATAGGAATAAAAGAATGGAGAAGGAAAAGACAACTTCAGCCACAAATGAGCTTGGAAAGCACCCTTCCAAGAAGGTTATAACGGAGTTGTTGGAAAACCAACAACGAAAAGAATAAGCTTGTGGTGGGCTTATGAAAACATCTCAAAATTATGAGGTTAGCTTCTGCCACCAATGGAAACAAATGATTGGATTGATATCAACAAGGAGACGAGAAACTTATTTCACCGGGAGGACAAATGAAGAACTTGGGTCATTTATAAGCACCATGAATAGCAACACTCCTTAGGGAAAGCTTTAGGTGAAATATAATCCAAGATAACTCCAATGAAGAGACTGATGGATTTAACATACCTCATTCTTGACAACAATAAGAATCATGAAACATGAAGGAAATTGTCAAGAGTGACATAACACCATCTCAAAAGATAAGGTAGAAAGAATTGCACTCCGGATTACCATATGAAGAAAGCTTGAGCTCCTTAAGAAGGAATCTGGATGAAAACTTTGAGAAGGAATTAAATCCTTGATGAACCACCATGTAGAGCCTCAATGAAGAACTCCGGTAATAAAAGAATGATCAAACGAAAGGAAAGTTGAAAACACAAAGTGAAGCCTTGCAATGATTTAGATGGATCTCCGTGATAGTTAGAGCTTGGAACTCCGGGAAAAAGAGAAGATGAAACAAATGAAACCGAGAATTTATTCATCATGAACAAACTCCGAAAAAAGGAATTAATCACTTGGAAGAAACCAGCATAAGAATTATGTTATGCGTATCCTTCACCAATTTAAATTGATGACAAGCAACGGATTTGGCATACTACTTATTCTCGTAGAAAGGATTAAAAGAGATATATCAAAACTTGAGAAGGTCTTCAATGAACCACCGGTAGGATTGGAACAACAAATGAATTGATATGATGAACAAGGAAGAGATATCTTGAAAGAACCACCATAAGAATTGAAAACGAAAGTAGCAAAGGCACAATTCACCGGGAAGAATTGGAAAATGAATGAAGATACTTGAAGGGATTTAGATACATGAGAACGAAGAGATCATGAACAGATTAGAGTATATTTGAATGATGCACTGGTAAGATAGGAGAATGATAACTGACAGCTGAGAATGAATAAACCTGAATTGATGGACTCCGGATGACAAACTGAGAAGACTCTTGAATATCTCCTGATGGGTGAAAAAGGTTCTCACAATCGAAAACAATTATGAGAGGATGGCAACAAGCTAGCACCATGAATCTTGAAGAGAATAGAGCAAGATTAAAGAGAAACTCTTCTTCGGTCTTCAAATGATGAGAATGACAACGAGAAACACCACCAAGAATTACTTAGGCACACCGGAAGAATCAAAAGCGAAGAGGTTGAGCCAACTATGAAAAGAATTTGAAAGATCTTGGAGAAAAGCATTTGACTGATGATAACTCATTCTTACGTCAATCTTGGAGAAGAATTTAGGATAGCTCCGGAATAATTAGAAGAGTCAGGTAAGATCCTGGGAAAAGACCTGTGGGTTAGGGCCCACTCAAAAGAACACCGTTGAAAAGATTTACAGAGATATTGCACCGGTTGAATTAAATGACTTGAATGAGATACCAATCTCGAAAGGACTTGAACGAATGCAGAGTGGAAACACGAATCTTCGAGATATCTTGAGCACTCCGGAATAACAAATAGCGAGAAGTAGAATGATAATGAGGTGCACCGGTACGAGAAAGCATTAGAAAACGAGGAAAGGAATATGATGAATATCGAAAGCTTGAATTGGATCCATCGGAGAAGAATACGAGAATGAAGAATGATGAACTTGAAGCTGTTGAGCATCTTCATGGGAAATCACCGGATAAGAACATTGACGGAAAAGAATGGAGAAACTTCACATGAATAAATGGATACTTGATAAGGAAATCTTAGTCCTTGAGGAAAAAGGGTGGGTGGGCGGGAAAAACAAAGGCAACTTGGAGACGGATGAAACAAACACCGTTGAGAAGAAATGATAATTGGTCTTGCTGATGTTGAAGTGATCGGATCCACTTGAAAAGAAACACGCCGGTTGAAAAGGATTGACATGACAATCTCGATTGTCGAGAAGGATTGGTATTCACATCGGAGTATGAGAACACCATTTAGGAAAGGTATGGAATCAACACTTGACATTGAAGCAACTCGAATACCACAACTCAAAACAAAACAAAGGACTGGCTTGCGAATAAGCGGAACAAACATATGATAGAGATTTCGTCCAAGTTTTCATGGTGGGGCCTACGGGCTCGATCAGACAGCACCATCATGTACAAGGCGATGCACATGACATCTGAAGCATCCCGAGTCGGCATAGCCAAGGACTCTTTAAGACACAACGAGACCATCAGTAAAACCAACCGTGAATAGGCGGACCACTAGACGTCGAACCCCAATTTCATATCATACATCCGTCGGAAAGATATCCTAGGAGCTACTTGAATTCCCACCTATGAAACTCGCGAAATTTTCCGGTTATGCAATCAGGTGTTGGGGATACAGGGGAAGCATAATATCTCACACAAACTAACAATCCCTACATCCAGCTGTATCCATCCGTCAACACATAACCAAGAAACCTTCGAAATCGTGTACCTCAACCTTGAAAAGCATCCGTTATACGAGTCATGGCAATACTCCGTACTCACCTCGAGATTGGGTTAGCGGGTTATCTCACCAACAACTGCATAAAAGAGATTTTCGATGTCGCAGTACTAAACTCAGCTATTCCAGAACTGCAACGATAAAATTATGACGACAACACCTCGGAGCTCAACTCCCCGGGACACTGCCACAACCCCTAAATGTCAGGAGGCAACCAAGACAATGTTCTCGTCATAAGAATATCGGAACGATTCCAAGATACCTGCGTGATCCTAAAAAAAAAATTAGTGAAATTTAAGAAGAGAAGAGCCAAAACTCTACGTCAGGATACCTCACCAGAAGGTCGAAGGGACTCGGGAGTAAAAAGAATCCTACTCTCCGATATATATAATCCTAAATGACTCAAAACATTTTTTCTAGACACAACTCGGCCACTAAAAACGAACAAGCAGTGGGGCTCCTAAGGTCGGGGAAGGCTCTGATTACCAACTTGTAACGCCCTCGATGCGGCTATATCTCCCACGTGTCGAAGCACGACTTAGAGGCATAACCGCATTGAAAGCAATGTCGCAAGTGAGGTAATCTTCACACATCCCAAGTAATAAAAAAGGGAAAAAGATACATAGTTGGCTTACAATCGCCACTTCACACAATTACATGAATAAAGCATTACATCATCCAGATACAATCAAGGTCCGACTATGGAACCAAAATAAAAGAAGAACCCCAAATCGATAAAGGTCCCCGATCGACCCCAACCGGGCTCCACTCTTGATCAACTAGAACGAAACAACACAAAGGGCAAGATCTTCATCGAGCTCCTCCTTGAGCTTGGTTGCGCCACCTGCCGGGTAACATAGGCACCGCAAACTGGTTTGAAGTATCCGTGAGCCACGGGACTCAACAATATCGCACCCGCGAGATCAAGACTATTTAAGCTTATGGGTAAGGTAAAGGCATGAGGTGGAGCTGCAGCAAGCGACTAGCATATATGGTGGTTAACATACGCAAATGAGAGCGAGAAGAGAAGGCAAAGCACGACCGATAAAAGTATGATCAAGAAGTGATCCTATAGCAACCTGCGTCAAGCATAACTCCAACACCGTGTTCACTTCCCGGACTCCGCCGGAAAGAGACCATCACGGTTACACACACGGTTGATGTATTTTAATTAAGGTCAACTTCGGGTTTTCTACAACCGGACATTAACAAATTCCCATCTGCCACATAACGCGGGCACGGCTCTCGAAAGTTTATACCTGCGGGGTGTCCCAACTTAGCCCATGACAAGCTCTCGCGATCATCGAAGGAATAGACCTTCACCCGAGACACTCCGATCGACTCGGTATCCGGTACATCAAGACATTTCGACAATGGTAAAACAAGACCAGCAAGACCTCCCGCGCGCCGACATCCCGATAGTAGCCACAGATCTCGCCTCGAGCCACGACCGGATGAACACTACGCACGGCAACCGATTTAAACCCCAAGTTGCCTAGGGCGGCACCGCAAGTGGCTCTGGTTTGGACCAACACTTAGACAAGCATTGGCCCGGGGCTATAATAAAGATGACCCTTGGGTTAATTACTCCCAAGGAAAAGTAGGTGGTGGTGAGGCAAATGGTAAAAGGCAATGTTGGGCCTTCTTTGGACAAGTTTTATTCAAAGCGAGCTGTCGGGGGTCCATAAATCACCCGACCGCGTAAGGGACGCAAAATCCGGGAACATAACACCGGTATGATGGAAACTAGGGCGGCAAGAGTGGAACAAAACACCAGGCATAAGGTCGAGCCTTCCACCCTTTACCAAATATATAGATGCATTAATAATATAAGAGATATTGTGATATCCCAACAAAACCCTGTCCACCATGGAGAAATCTTCAACTTCACCTGCAACTAGCAACGCTATAAGAGGGGCTGAGCAAAAGCGGTAACATAGCCAAACAGCGGTTTGCTAGGAATGGTGTCAAAGGTTAGAGGTTTGACATGGCAATTTGGGAGGCTGACAAGCAAATGGTAGGCATCGTAGCATTGGCATAGCAAAAGAGCGAGCATCTAGCAAGCAAAGATAGAAGTGATTTCGAGGGTATGATCATCTTGCCTGAAATCCCGCAAGGAATAAGAACGATTCCATGAAGAAGACAAACGGACATAGTCGAACGAATCCTCACAACTCCGGAACGAAACCGAAGCTAACGAGAGAAGCAAACCGGAAAGAAGCAAAACAACATGGTAAACACACAGGCATAAACATGGCATGATGCACAATCAAGTATGATGCATGTCCGGTTTAATGAGGCATGGCATGGCAAAGTGCACAAACAATACTACAAGTTAAGTGGAGCTCAATATGCAACGAGTTGCATATTGACGGAACACCACAACAATTATTTAGTTCTCTCTCGGTTATGCTACCAAACAATATTAAGTGTTGTTAAACATGGCAAGAGGTGAAGCATAATTAATCTACCTAGCTAGGCAGTTTTAAATGAGGCCGAAACAACAAACAACAATTCCGGAAAGTCCCCATGTCACTTAGTAGTTTAAAGCAAACACAATTTTAAACATTTTAAATGTTGTTATCATGATGCGGATGACAATGCAAGTATTCTGCAATTATTATGAAAAGGTTGACATGAGCATGTTATGAAGCATTTGTCGCCATGGCGGAACAAAAGGGTGCCACGGCGGCGAAACGAAAAGGGTGCCACGGCGGCGAAAAGGAAATGGTGCCACGGCAACGATAATGGAAATGGTGCCACGGCAACATATCGGTTCCGGTAGCTCACGGAGATACCGGTGCAAAAGGAGGCGTGACGTGAGCGAGTCATGCAAGATGGTGGGGGTGATCCCGACTACCGGGTTCCCATGGGACGGTGGCATGGCAATAGAGGAACGTGCAAAGACAATTCGATCACGGTGCAAAACTCGAGCATCTCATACAACATACATTCATTCACGGGCGGCGTCTCGGGGTTATACCTTCGAAGCGTGCGTGCATTTCGGAACGGGTCGAGTCGTCGAGGGAAGTAGTGGTACTCGTGGGTCGTAGTGGAAGTAGTTGTACACGCAACGGTAGTGGACGTAGTGGTACACGGCGACGGTAGTGGAAGTAGTCGTTCACGGGTCGTCGTGGGAAGTAGTTGTTCTCGTGGCGACGGTAGTGGTACTCGTTTCGGAAGCGGTTCGCGACGATGGTAGTTGTACACATTTTCGTAGATGAACTTAATGCCCACGGGGTCGACGGTAGAGGTACTTGATGCATCACCGGGAGTAGTCGTGCATGAGGGTCTTGACGAATCCGAAGGGGTACTTGACGTTTCCGGAGACGACGGTAGAGCAACCCGTCGTTGTGGTACTTGGCAAAAATCACAGAGAAGATGCTTGGCGGTCCTGGTGACCCGTGGTGGCGATGAGCGGATGGCGGCTTGGGCGCGAAGCAGGGCTGCGGGGCGATGCTGCTGGCGAGCTGGGGACACCGAGGACCCGCAGCAGAGGAGCGGGCGCTGCGGGAGGGATCGAGAGGTGCGGAGGCGCTGCGGGAGGGAGACGGGATCGAGAGAAGGGGATCGGGCTCTCTGGCGGCTAGGGTTAGGAGGGGGTCGACGGGGCCTTAGGGGTTTAGTGGGCCGGCCTGGTTGGGAGGCCCAGGCTGGGCTGGACTCTCTTCTCCCTCTCCCCTATTTCCTTTACCAATTAAAACAAAACAGAAAAAGAGGAAGAAGAGAAAGAGAAGTTAGGGGTGGAATCTGGGCATGGGGATAATTTCATGGACTCGCAAAAATGAGCTTGATCAAGGAAAAATAGAAGTGGGCACGCGTGTGAAGTTGAATTCAAACACATTTGAATTTAATTCAAACGGTTTGAACTAGGACGAGGTTTTAGGAGTGTCCAAAAATGTTGAGAAAAAAGGTGGAGCTCCGGAAAAATGACGAAAGGATATATGGCAAAGTTAGAGGCCAAGAATTGAAATAATAAAAGGCATTGGGATTTGCAAGTGTGTTAATGGGTGAACTCCAGAGAATGGAATTATTTTATAATAGCTCCACTAATATCGGGAGGATATATTATAAAGAGAAATCACCATCGTGAATTCCCTCGATTTAAATAGATCAAAAGATCTATGCAATTTATTTAGTTGAGGTGCAAAAGATTTATGAGATGATGGCATGATGACATGATGCAATGCAAATGACGCAATGATGAATGCATCAAACAAATAAATCACACGACGAATCTCGGAATAGCTGGAAGTCTTCTGGAGCGTCGGTCTCGGGGCGTTACATAAGCGTGAGTGCTATGGATGGCGCTCTCGTAGGGAGACGGGAGCAGATCCATAGTGGTGTATTGGTTGGTGAATATGTGGACTCGTGTGCGCCACCTCAAAAGAGTTACTTGCAGTCGTAGTTCAGGATAGCCACCGAGTCAAAGCTGGCTTGCTATAGTTAATCCCCACCATCCCCTTTGTTGATAATGATGCATATGTAGTTAGTTCTGATGTAAGTCTTGCTGGGTACATTTGTACTCACGTTTGCCTATTTTATGTTTTTGCAGAGAGACCTCGGTCTCGCTAGTAGTTCCGCATGGAATTCTACATTTAGCTTGATACCTCAGCTACGATCTTGTGCCCTCGGCAGGATCTGGTAGATAGTCAGGCTTCTCAGTCTTTTTCATTTGTAGATGTCTGTACTCAAACATGTTAGCTTCCGCTTGTGCCTTGATTTGTATGCTCTGAATGTTGGGTCATGAGACCCCTGTTTGTAATATCTCTCTCCTCGGAGCCTAATGAATACATGCTTGAGTCGTAGAGTCATGTTGTGATGCCATGTTGTATTTGCACATATCGAGCATATTGTGTGTATGTTATTGAAATGCTTGGTATGTGTGGGATCTGACTATCTAGTTGTTTATCTTTAGTAGCCTCTCTTACCGGGAAATGTCTCCTAGTGTTTCCACCGAGCCATGGTAGCTTGCTACCGCTCCGAACACTTAGGCTGACCGCATGTGTCCTTCTTCGCTCTGTGTGTACATCCCTTCGGGAAATGTCACGCGATGAATACCGAGTCTGTTAGCCCGCTACAGCCCGGTTCACCGGAGTCTGCTAGCCCAGTGCTACAGCCTCGATTCACTCACCGTTGACCGACACGCTCGATCTTTGGGTCATGGATGCCCGTCCTCGTAAGTTTGTGCCACTTTGGGTTTACGACTAGCCATGTCAGCCGGGCTCCTTATCATATGGATGCTAGCGACACTATCATATCGTGTGCCAAAAGCATAAACGGTCCCGGGCAAAGGTAAGACGACACCCGTGGGAATACCGTGCGTGAGGCCGCAAAGTGATATGAGGTGTTACATGCTAGATCGATGTGGCATTGAGTTGGGGTCCTGACAACCGGGCTGCATGTGTGTTGAACGCGGAGGTGCCGTCCGTTCGGCACTAGGATCATCGGTGATTTGGATCACGACGAGTACGACTCCATCAACCCCGTTCACTTGAACGCTTCCGCTTAGCGATCTACAAGGGTATGTAGATGCACTCCCCTTTTCCTCGTTGCTAGATTACTCCATAGATTGATCTTGGTGATGCGTAGAAAATTTTGAATTTCTGCTACGTTCCCCTACAGTGGCATCATGAGCTAGGTCTATTCGTAGTTTCTATGTACGAGTAGAACACAAGTTGTTGTTGGCGTTGATTTTGTTCAATATGCTTACCGTTACTAGTTCAATCTTGTTTCGACGGTATTGTGGGATGAAGCTGAAGGAAATATGCCCTAGAGGCAATAATAAAGTTATTATTTATTTCCTCATATCATGATAAATGTTTATTATTCATGCTAGAATTGTATTAACCGGGAAGATAATACATGTGTGAATACATAGACCAACATAACGTCACTAGTCTGCCTCTACTTGACTAGCTCATTAATCAAAGATAGTTATATTTCCTAACCATAGACATGTGTTGTCATTTGATTAACGGGATCACATCATTAGGAGAATGATGTGATTGACATGACCCATTCCGTTAGCTTAGAACTTGATCGTTTAGTATGTTGCTATTGCTTTCTTCATGACTTATACATGTTGCTATGACTATGAGATTATGCAACTCCCGTTTACCGGAGGAACACTTTGTGTGCTACAAAACGTCACAACGTAACTGGGTGATTATAAAGGAGCTCTACAGGTGTCTCCAAAGGTACATGTTGAGTTGGCGTATTTCGAGATTAGGATTTGTCACTCCGATTGTCGGAGAGGTATCTCTGGGCCCTCTCGGTAATGCACATCACTATAAGCCTTGCAAGCAATGTAACTAATGAGTTAGTTACGGGATGATGCATTACGTAACGAGTAAAGAGACTTGCCGGTAATGAGATTGAACTAGGTATTGAGATACCGACGATCGAATCTCGGGCAAGTAACATACTAGTGACAAAGGGAACAACGTATGTTGTTATGCGGTTTGACCGATAAAGATCTTCGTAGAATATGTAAGAGCCAATATGAGCATCCAGGTTACGCTATTGTTTATTGACCGGAAACGGTTCTCGGTCATGTCTACATAGTTCTCGAACCCGCAGGGTCCGCACGCTTAAGGTTTCGATGACAGTTATATTATGAGTTTATGAGTTTTGATGTACCGAAGGAGTTCGGAGTCCCGGATGAGATCGGGGACATGACGAGGAATCTCGAAATGGTTGAGACGTAAAGATCGATATATTGGACGACTATATTCGGAGTTTGGAAAGGTTCCGAGTGATTCGGGTATTTTTTGGAGTACCGGAGAGTTACGGGAATACGTATTGGGCCTTATTGGGCCATACAGGAAAGAAGCAAAAGGGCCTCAAGGGTGGCCGCACCCCTCCCCTTAGTCAGGTCCGAATTGGACTAGGGAAGGGGGGCGCCCCCTTCCTTCCTTCTCCTTTTCCCTTCCTCTTTTCCTATTCCATATGGGAGGTGGAATCCTACTAGGACTAGGGAGTCCTAGTAGGACTCCACACGTGGTGCGCCCCCTCCTAGGGCCGGCCTCCTCCTCCCTTGCTCCTTTATATACGGGGGCAAGGGGCACCCCATGACACACAAGTTGATCTACGGATCGTTTCTTAGCCGTGTGCGGTGCCCCCCTCCACCATATTCCACCTCGGTCATATCGTCGCAGAGTTTACGCGAAGCCCTGCGCCGGTAGAACATCATCATCGTCACCACGCCGTCGTGCTGACGGAACTCATCCCCGAAGCTTTGCTAGATCGGAGCCCGGGGATCGTCATCGAGCTGAACGTGTGCTGAACTCGGAGGTGCCATACGTTCGGTGCTTGGATCGGTCGGATCGTGAAGATGTACGACTACATCAACCGCGTTGTCATAACGCTTCCGCTTACGGTCTACGAGGGTACGTGGATAATACTCTCCCCTCTCGTTGCTATGCCATCACCATGATCTTGTGTGTGCGTAGGATTTTTTTTGAAATTACTATGTTCCCCAACAGTGGCATCCGATCCTAGGTTTTATCCGTTGATGTTATATGCACGAGTAGAACACAAGTGAGTTGTGGGCGATACAAGTCATACTGCTTACCAGCATGTCATACTTTGGTTCGGCGGTATTGTGAGATGAAGCGGCCCGGACCGACATTACGCGTACGCTTACACGAGACTGGTTTCACTGTTACGAGCACTCGCGCTTAAAGGTGGCTGGCGGGTGTCTGTCTCTCTCACTTTAGATGAATCGAGTGTGGCTACGCCCGGTCCTTGCGAAGGTTAAAACAGCACTAACTTGACGAACTATCATTGTGGTTTTGATGCGTAGGTAAGAACGGTTCTTGCTAAGCCCGTAGCAGCCACGTAAAATTTGCAACAACATAGTAGAGGGCGTCTAACTTGCTTTTGCAGGGCATGTTGTGATGTGATATGGTCAAGACGTGATGCTATATTTTATTGTATGAGATGATCATGTTTTGTAACCGAAGTTATCGGCAACTGGCAGGAGCCATATGGTTGTCACTTTATTGTATGAAATGCAACGCCTGTAATTGCTTTACTTTATCACTAAGCGGTAGCGATAGTCGAGAAGCAATAGATGGTGTAACGACAACGATGCTACGATGGAGATCAAGGTGTTGCGCAAAGTGGCGATGGTGATCACGACGGTGCTTCAAGATGGAGATCACAAGCACAAGATGATGATGGCCATATCATATCACTTATATTGATTGCATGTGATGTTTATCCTTTATGCATCTTATCTTGCTTTGATTGATGGTAGCATTTTAAGATGATCTCTCACTAAATTATCAAGAAGTGTTCTCCCGAGTATGCACCGCTATGCGAAAGTTCTTCGTCTTTGAGACACCACGTGATGATCGGGTGTGATAGGCTCTACGTTCAAATACAACAGTGCAAAACAGTTGCACACGCGAGTACTCGGGTTAAACGTGACGAGCCTAGCATATACAGATATGGCCTCGAACACGGAGACCGAAGGTCGAATGTGAATCATATAGTAGATATGATCAACATAGTGATGTTCACCATTGAAACTACTCCATCTCACGTGATGATCGGACATGGTTTAGTTGATTTGGATCACGTGATCACTTAGATGACTAGAGAGATGTCTGTCTAAGTGGGAGTTCTTAAGTAATATGATTAATTGAACTTAAATTTATCATGAACTTAGTACCTGATAGTATTTTGCTTGTCTATGTTTGTTGTAGATAGATGGCTCGTGCTGTTGTTCCGTTGAATTTTAATGCGTTCCTTGAGAAAGCAAAGTTGAAAGATGTTAGTAGCAATGATGCGGATTGGATCCGTGATCTGAGGTTTATCCTCATTGCTGCACGTAAAAATTATGTCCTTAATGCACCGCTAGGTGTGCAGACCTATTGCAGGAGCGGATGCGAGGCGTTATGAGCGTTTGGCTAGCTCAATATGATGACTACTTGATAGTTTAGTGCACCATGCTTAACGGCTTAGAATCGGGACTTCAAAGACGTTTTGAACGTCATGGACCATATAAGATGTTCCAGAATTGAAGTTAATATTTCAAGCAAATACCGAGTTGAGAGATATGAAGTCTCCAACAAGTTCTATAGCTAAAATATGGAGGAGAATCGCTCAACTAGTGAGCATGTGCTCAGATTGTGCGTGTACTTCAATCGCTTGAATCAAGTGGGAGTTAATCTTCCGATAAGATAGTGATTTGATGAATTTTCTAGTCACCATCACTAAGTTACTAGAACTTCGTGATGAACTATAGTATGCAAGGGATGACGAAAACAATTCCCGAGCTCTTCGTGATGTTGAAATCGACGAAGGTAGAAATCAAGAAAGAGCATCAAGTGTTGATGATTGACAAGGATCACTAAGTTTCAAGAGAAGAGCAAAGGGAAAGAAAGGTAACTTCAAGTGGAAAGACAAGCAAGTTGTCACTCCTGTGAAGAAGCCCAAAGCTGGACCATAGCCTGAAACTGAGTGGTTACACTGCAAAAGAAATGGTCACTGGAAGCGGAAATGCCCTGAATATTTGGTGGATAAGAAGGATGGCAAAGTGAACAAGGGTATATTTGATATACAGGTTATTGATGTGTGCCTTACTAGTGTTTATAGTAGCCCCTGAGTATTTGATACGTGTTTGGTTGCTGAGATTAGTAAGTCGAAACAGGAATTACAGAATAAACAGAGACTAGTTGAGGGTGAAGTGACGATGAGTGTTGGAAGTAGTTCCAAGATTGATATGACATCATCGCACACTCCCTATACTTTCGGGATTAGTATTAAACCTAAATAAATGTTATTTGGCGTTTGTGTTGAGCATGAATATGATTTGATCATGTTTATTGCGATACGATTATTCATTTAAAGTTAGAGAATAAATTGTTATTCTGTTTACATGAATAAGACCTTCGATGGTCATACACCCAATGAACATAGTTTGTTGGATCTTGATCGTAGTGATACATATTGATGCCAAAAGATGAAAAGTTAATAATGATAGTGCAACTTATTTGTGGCACTGCCGTTTGGGTCATATCGGTGAAAAGCGCATGAAGAAACTCCATGAAGATGGATTTTCGGAATCAGTTGGTTATGAATCATTTGATACTTGCGAACCGTGCCTTTTGGGCAAGATGACTAAAACTCCGTTCTCCAGAACAATGGAACAAGCTACTGACTTATTGGAAATAATACATACCGATGTGTGCGATCCAATGAGTGTTGATGCTCGTGGCAAGTACGGTTATTTTCTGACCTTCACAAGATGATTTGAGCAGATATGAGTATATCTACTTGATGAAACATAAGTCTGAAATAGTTGAAAGGTTCAAAGAATTTCAGAGTAAGTGGAAAAATCATCGTAACAAGAAAATAAATTTTCTGCGATCTGATCGCGGAGACGAATATTTGAGTTACGAGTTTGGTCTTTAATTAAAATAATGTGGAATAGTTTCACAGCTCACGCCACCTGGAACACCACAGCGTTATGGTATGTCCGAACGTCGTAACCACACTTTATTGGATATAGTGTGATCTATGATGTCTCCTACTGATTTACCACTATTGTTTTGGGGTTATGCATTAGAGACAGCTGCATTCACGTTAATAGGGCACCATCTAAATCCGTTGAGACGACACCGTATGAACTATGGTTTAGCAGTAAACCTAAGATGTTGTTTCTTAAAGTTTGGAGTTGCTTATATGAAAAAGGTTTTCAACCTGATAAGCTCAAACCTAAATCGGAGAAGTGCGTCTTCATAGAATACCCAAAGGAAACTGTTGGGTACTCCTTCTATCACAGATCCGAAGGCAAAACATTCATTGCCAAGAATGGATCCTTTCTAGAGAAGAAGTTTCTCTCGAAAGAAGTGAGTGGGAGGAAAGTAGAACATGATTAGGTAACTGTACCTGCTCCCTTATTGGAAAGTAGTTCATCACAAGAACCGGTTCCTGTGACAACTACACCAATTAGTGAGGAAGCTAATGATATTGATCATGAAACTTCAGATCAAGTTTCTACAGAACCTCGTAGGTCTACCAGAGTACGGTCCGCACCAGAGTGGTACGGTAATCCTGTTCTGAAAGTCATGTTACTAGACCATGATAAACCTACAAACTATGAGGAAGCGATGATGAGCCCAGATTCTGCAAAATGGCTGGAGGCCATGAAATTTGAGATAGGATCCATGTATGGGAACAAAGTGTGGACTTTGGTGGACTTGCCCGATGATCGGCAAACCATAGAAAATAAATGGATCTTCAAGAGGAAGACGGACGTTGATAGTAGTGTTACTATCTACAAAGCTCGACTTGTCGCAAAAAAGGTTTTGACAAGTTCAAGGTGTTGACTACAATGAGATTTTCTCAATGTAGCGATGCTTAAGTCTGTCCGAATCATGTTAGCAATTGCCACATTTTATGAAATCGGCAAATGGATGTCAAAACTGCATTCCTTAATGGTTTTCTTAAAGAAGAGTTGTATATGATGCAACCGTAAGGTTTTGTCAATCCTAAAGGTGCTAACAAAATGTGCAAGCTCCAAAGAATCCATCTATGGACTGGTGCAAGCATCTCGAGTTGGAATATACGCTTTGATAAGTTGATCAAAGCATATAGTTTTATATGACTTACGGTGAAGCCAGTATTTACAAGAAAGTGAGTGGGAGCACTACAACATTTCTGATAAGTATATGTGAATGACATATTGTTGATCGGAAATAATGTAGAATTATTCTGCAAAGCATAAAGGAGTGTTTGAATGGAGTTCTTTAAAAAAAAGACCTCAGTAAAGCTACTTACATATTGAGCATCAAGATCTATTGAGATAGATCAAGACGCTTGATAAGATTTTCAATGAGTACATACCTTGACAAGATTTTGAAATAGTTCAAAATGGAACAGTTAAAGAAAGAGTTCTTGCCTGTGTTGCAAAGGTGTGAAATTGAGTAAGACTCAAATCCCGACCACGGCAGAAAATAGAAAAGAGAATGAAAGTCATTCCCTATGCCTCAGTCATAGGTTCTATAAAGTATGCTATGCTATGTACCAGACCTATTGTATATCTTGCTCTGAATTTGGCAAGGGAGTACAATAGTGATCTAGGAGTAGATCACTGGACATTGGTCAAGAATATCCTTAGTAAGGACTAAGGAAATATTTCTCGATTATGGAGGTGATAAAAGAGCCCATCGTAAAGAGTTACATCGGTGCAAGATTTTACACCGATCCAGATGACTCTAAGTATCAATCTGGATACATATTGAAAGTGGGAGCAATTAGCTAGAGTAGCTCCGTGCAGAGCATTGTAGACATAGAATATTTGCAAAATACATACGGCTCTCAATGTGATGACCGTTGACTAAGCTTCTCTCACGAGCAAAACATGATCACACCTTAGTACTCTCTGGTTGTTAATCACATAGCGATGTGAACTAGATTATTGACTCTAGTAAACCCTTTGGGTGTTGGTCACATGACAATGTGAAATATGGGTGTTAATCATATACAAGATATTAATATTGGTGTTAAATCACATGGCGATGTGAACTAGATTATTGACTCTAGTGCAAGTGGGAGACTGAAGGAAATATGCCCTAGAGGCAATAATAAAGTTATTATTTATTTCCTCATATCATGATAAATGTTTATTATTCATGCTAGAATTGTATTAACCGGAAACATAATACATGTGTGAATACATAGACCAACATAATGTCACTAGTATGCCTCTACTTGACTAGCTCATTAATCTAAGATGGTTATGTTTCCTAACCATAGACATGTATTGTCATTTGATTAATGGGATCACATGATTAGGAGAATGATGTGATTGACATGACCCATTCGTTAGCTTAGCACTTGATCGTTTAGTATGTTGCTATTGCTTTCTTCATGACTTATACATGTTCCTATGACTATGAGATTATGCAACTCCCGTTTACCGGAGGAACACTTTGTGTGCTACCAAACATCACAACGTAACTGGGTGATTATAAAGGAGCTCTACAGGTGTCTCCAAAGGTACATGTTGAGTTGGCGTATTTCGAGATTAGGATTTGTAACTCCGATTGTCGGAGAGGTATCTCTGGGCCCTCTCGGTAATGCACATCACTATAAGCCTTGCAAGCAATGTAACTAATGAGTTAGTTACGGGATGATGCATTACGTAACGAGTAAAGAGAATTGCCGGTAGCGAGATTGAACTAGGTATTGAGATACCGACGATCGAATCTCGGGCAAGTAACATACCGGTGACAAAGGGAACAATGTATGTTGTTATGCGGTTTGACCGATAAAGATCTTCATAGAATATGTAGGAGCCAATATGAGCATCTAGGTTCCGCTATTGGTTATTGACCGGAAACGGTTCTCGGTCATGTCTACATAGTTCTCGAACCCGTAGGGTCCGCACGCTTAAGGTTTCGATGACAGTTATATTATGAGTTTAGGAGTTTTGATGTACCGAAGGAGTTCGGAGTCCCGGATGAGATCGGGGACATGACGAGGAATCTCGAAATGGTCGAGACGTAAAGATCGATATATTAGACGACTATATTCGGAGTTCGGAAAGGTTCCGAGTGATTCGGGTATTTTTTGGAGTACCGGAGAGTTACGGGAATACATATTGTGCCTTATTGGGCCATACGGGAAAGAAGGAAAAGGGCCTCAAGGGTGGCCGCACCCCTCCCCTTAGTCAGGTCCGAATTGGACTAGGGAAGGGGGGCGCCCCCTTCCTTCCTTCTACTTTTCCCTTCCTCTTTTCCTATTCCATATGCGAGGTGGAATCCTACTAGGACTAGGGAGTCCTAGTAGGACTCCACACTTGGTGCGCCCCCTCCTAGGGCCGGCCTCCTCCTCCCTTGCTCCTTTATATACGGGGGCAGGGGCACCCCATGACACACAAGTTGATCTACGGATTGTTCCTTAGCCGTGTGCGGTGCCCCCCTCCACCATATTCCACCTCGGTCATATCGTCATGAGTTTAGGCGAAGCCCACGCCGATAGAACATCATCATCGTCACCACGCCGTCGTGCTAACGGAACTCATCCCCGAAGCTTTGCTGGATCGGAGCCCGGGGATCGTCATCGAGCTGAACGTGTGCTGAACTCGGAGGTGCCGTACGTTCGGTGCTTGGATCGGTCGGATCGTGAAGATGTACGACTACATCAACCGTGTTGTCAGAATGCTTCCGCTTACGGTCTACAAGGGTACATGGACAATACTCTCCCCACTCGTTGCTATGCCATCACCATGATCTTGTGTGTGCGTAGGAATTTTTTTGAAATTACTATGTTCCCCAACAGAAGCGGCCCAGACCGACCTTACACGTAGACTTACTTGAGATAGGTTCCACCGACTGACATGCACTTGTTGCATAAGGTGGCTATCGGGTGCCAGTCTCTCCCATTTTAGTCGGATCGAATTCGATGAAAAGGGTCCTTATGAAGGGTAAATAGCAATTGACATATCACGTTGTGGTTTTTGCGTAGGTAAGAAACATTCTTGCTAGATACAATGGGTGTAAGCCAGATTTACACACGCGAAACACTTAGGTTAACTTGACGAGCCTAGCTGTAGGCGATATGCCCTAGAGGCAATAATAAATGATATTATTTATCTCCGAGTTCATAATTATGTTTATGTTCCATGCTATAACTGCAATGATTCTCGAGTCTACAATATCCACGAGGCTCGGCAGAAGACTCATATGCACGTGTGGAATAATAAAAGGTAAGAAGTATTCCTAGTTTGGCCTCTAAGACTAGCTCAAGTGTTGCATGATGTTTCCATTTTCCTGATCATGGGCATGTCTATGCCAGCAACTTTGAGGGCACAATGTTAAGAAAACATTTGTGTTGTATCGACCCGGTTTGATGTTATGCTATGAGATTCATTCGTCACAAGTTAATGGTAAATAACACAGAGATGGTTAACGTTTGCATGATTCCTTAGACCATGAGAGTATCGAGTTTCTTCATGCTTGCTTCATGAACTTTGGGGTTTGTTAAACGTCATCCGTAAATGGGTGGCTATTACGGCGGCTTACGGGTTCATGGAAAAGTGTGTCAAGTAACTTGATAGCTCAAGATTGGGATTTGCTCCTCCGACGATGGAGAGATATTCTCAGGCCCTCTCGGTGTTACGGTATCCATCATCGTCTGGCTAGACACAATGTGATTTGATCACAGGGATGCCGGAACACGGAAACGAGAAAAGAGAACAAAACTAGTAATGAGGTAACTAGCATAGTGGACAAGTTGTTGATCCACGGGGAAGCAAGTAAATCTCACCTCGGGTGTTTGTAACATATCGCGAAGCAACAGGAATAGCACACGTCAACTGGAAGTTCACTCGAATATTTATTCGTGTGGGTATAGGGGTCAATATGGGTGTCCACGGCTCCGATGTTGATCATTGATCGGAAGGGGTTCCGGGTCATGTCTATAATTCACCGAACCTATAGGGTCACACACTTAAGGGTCATCTATCTGTTGAATACTAGACAAGGAGTCTGAGAGAAAATCACCGAAAAAGTTTCGGACACCGAAAAAGTTTCGGACAGCGGAAAAGGTTCCGCAGAGAGAGGTCATCGGATGAGTTTTGGTGAAACTGAAAAGTTGTTTCAGGGGATACCATTAAGTCAAATTGGTTTCGACACATGCCTGATAATTCTTGGAGGGTGCCACAATCATTCTGGAAGCTTTCTGGAATTTTCGGGATAATAACCGGATATGCTCCGGAGCTGCCGGAACCACTTCAGATGTTTTTCGCAGATGAAATTCACTAATCTGAAATTGTTTCAGGACAAATCCAAAATCATTTTAGTGGGTACTAGAATTATTCTAAGACTCATAGATTTAATGGACGCGAAAAATTGTCTTCATGAATAGTAAAAACGCATTCTTGTTTGCTTTGCACAGATGAAAATCACTAAACGAAATTGTTTCGGAACGCGTTGAAAATTATTTCAGTGGGTACTAGAAATGTTCTGAGCCCGCATAAATATTTTCAGTTCGAACGGACGCTGAAAAATGTCGTCATGAATAGTGAAAGTGCTTTTTGCTTGGCTTCTTCGAGAAGCCATCTTGAGGGCCTTTTGGTATTATCCCCTTGGCTTCTTGGAGAAGCCACCCTTGGGCTTGGCCTATAAATAGGGGTGGAGGGGGCTGCCTAAAGACTCATCCCTTGCTCTCATACACATGCCATGCATTATCTGGCTTCTTCTCTCTCTCCCATGAAAAGAGTTTCGTAGAGCCGTAAGGCTGTCGGGTTCCGCAGAACTAGTTCGACGACGAAGCCTGACGGATAGATGACACCGTATGTGTGCAACTCTGTAGAGAGATCGTAGTTTCGGTCTTAGTTCGTGAGTGCCTCCCGAAGGGCTGTCCATGTGACCGCCCGAGTTTCGAAGGTCCTCCCAAAGGGCTGTCCGAGTGACCGTTCGAGTTTCGAAGGTCCTCCCGAAGGGCTGTCCGCGACACCGTCCGGGGGGACGTTCGACCGCCTCCCGGATGGTTGTCTGAGGAGCAGATGAGGGTATACATCCTCGCGGTTGGGAGGTTGTAAATCCTAGCTGCGGGGATCAGCACCGCCGCTCGTCATCGACTCTACTTCCCGCTACGCTACGAGTCGGTAACAAAAAAGATCAAACCATGTATGCAGTCTCCATAGTGGTCCTGGGCTGGTGCGTTGGTCGGAAAATTTTTGTTTTCTGCTGCGTTCCCCTACAGTGGCATCAAGAGTCGTGCTATGCGTAGATGCAGGTTACGATCTAGAATACATGGAGATGTATGGGTATTGCATAATATAATTTTGGAGTAGATGAGATCTATTGATGAAAATTATTTATGCGGGTGACAGATGAAATCTGTTAGCCGACGTTCTTGTTGCTTCCCTAGAATTTGTGTTTGCTCAATCTCGAGACAGCATGGTGGAATTTGACAAATTTCTGGCAATCCGTGATCCTGATTGATCATGGAAGTACTATCAGTTCTTTGGGTTCTGCCGTAGTCAAAAGAAAGATGAAATTCACAGATGAAAGGGCATTGCAGATAAGATCTGCATGGGGGTCATGCGTATGACGAAGTTTAGTATGGGGTTCAAGATTTTATTATCTCGTGCTTCATACATCCCGAGATGTTAATCTAGCAACTTGAATTATCATACTTGATGATGGACGTAGGTAGCTTCGGTTTGTTTCGAAACCTTAGAAGCCACGTAAAACCTTTTTTGTATGAACCGATTAGAGGCGTCTAACTTGGTTTTGCAGGATGGTTTGCATGTGATGTGGTATAGCAATGCTCATAATAATCTGATTATGTATGAGATGACTATATAATGTAATTAACATGACCTGCGTGTCATGATTCGGCATGATGGCTGGAGCCATATGATTGCACTTTAATGACTTGTAATGCATTTATTTTATCCGCTATGGAGATAGCGATATTATCTGGTGCACCGACAAGGTGGTGGCAATCTTCACGAAGGTGAACGCCGACGCGAATGCCGAAGACGAAGAAATGAAAGACTTCTCCGTCAGAAAGGGCTATACCATATCATGCTAATTATGAATTGCCTGAGATGTTTATCCCTTTGATGCACCCTTCTTGATTGCGCCGTAGTCGCTTTTTATTAGGGCGATCTCTCACAAAAATATCAAGTAGTTAGTGTTCTCCCAAGTGTAGCACCGTCACGGCACCTAACTTTTTGGGGTGCGCCATGTCCACATGGGTACGAACGATTAGGGATGTGTGAGGTGGGTGAGGTCAGACCTCGCAGCGTGATCACTTGGTTCTCTTGACGTTCTAGCTTGATCGTCCCTAGCTCGGAACACAAGCATCGAAAGATGAACAAGAGTCACATAGAGATGTGATCGGCAGGTTTGCCCACCAATTGAAATTCTCGTCATCAGTGATGTCCACATCAATGGCGTTGAATTGAAATGTGGATCTTGAATCACTCACAATCAATTATGAGAGATATTGATTTGAGTGGGAGCGCACTCTAGAATTAACCTGTTTAATTCTTAGTGCAATTAATTTTGAACACTGTCAAGTGTGATTTGCTAATAGTTATAGAATAATGGCTCGTGTTTCCACTTTCCCTATTAAAATTGAATAGCTGTTAAATATCTGGTTAAAACTTTACAGTTGGTAACGTAATGTGAGGATTGTCCTCAAGAGTGCCGAGAAGGACTTTGTCCTATCGCATACTTTCGGTATTCTCCTGCTAATGCTATGGATCATGTGACTCTCGTCCTTCGATCCAAAAGCTAGAATTCTGTTTTCAGTCAAGTGCAATATGTTTGCTTCCATGAGACCCGAACTTCTAAAGTTTGGATAGTTATGTGATAATCATGGAATCTGGAAATCATTTTCAGACACAAACAAAGGCTAACAGATATGTGATATCCAAAGCAATGTTTGTTTTGCAAACTGTTAGTAAAAGTGTTTACTAGGCATTTGACTGATAAGAGAGGGATCCAGAAGAAAGCCTTTCATATGATGAAGTTGGATGCTTTTTCTGGAAGTAGGAGAAATACTAAAAGTTAAACTGTTAGAAGTAAAATGGCAAAAATAAATGAAGTCTGGAATATCCAGCTCATGTATGAATGTCATACATGTTTTTGATGTATAGTAGGCTGGTCAAAGATATAGTTCTTGGGAATTATGGTTAAACATGTTAATCACTAATTCTTGGGTATTGTGAGTTAATCACAAAGATACCCGCTCGATTGCATTCTGTTACGAATCAATGTAAGAGCTACTATGGCCTAAAAGGCTAGCCAGAAATGAGGTTAAGGTATACACAGGGAACATAGTAAATGTTAATATACTGGTGTATTGTCGTCTGTATTTATTTTCATAATTCATTTAGAGTTTTTCAAGCTCTAGCCCATTGCATAAGGTATCTTGCAAGAAGGTTGTTCATAAGAGAACTTTTTATGTTCAATCTTATGAATAACACAAGGGCCATACTTTCACTATGAATGAGATGTATGTTATGAATATTGATAATAATACAATACCTCTGGGTTTACTTTCATAATTCATTTTAGAATTTCATACACTCTAGCCCACTGCACAATGTTTGTTGCAAAATAATTGTTCATAAAAACAACAATTGTTGTTAAGTATTATGAATAACATGAAGGGCCATGCTTCCATCCAAGATGGGATGTATGTTATGAATATTGATGGTAATATGATACATCCATAACGCTGACGCTAAATGTCACAAGACTAAAAGAATACCACACAAGTGTGGCACTACATTTGGTCACATTGGAGAAACCCACATGGAAAATTCCATTATGATGGACTTTGAAGTCGTTTGATTTTGAATCATCTGACACTTGCAACTTTCCTCCGAAAAGTGAAGTGACTAAAATACCATTCACAGGCCATAAGGAACGAACAACAAACTTATTGGTGATCATACATTTGATGTGTGTAGTCCGATAAGTGTTGTTAGTAGTGGATTTATCTATCTTCAGAAATGACTCAAGTAGATATATGGATATTTACTTGATGAGACGTAAGTCTGGATCTTTTGAAATCATTCGAAAGGTTTTCAAAAATGAAGTAGAAGTTATTGTAACAAGAAAATTACGTTTCTACAATTTGATTGCAGAAAGGAATATTTGAGTTACAAGTTTAGCGAATGTCTGATGAGTTGTGAAAGGGGTTTCATAAACTTGCACCTCCCGGAACACCACTGCAAGTGAAAAGTCCGTGGAGATATAATCGAACCATTTATGACATGGTAAGATCAAAGATGACATAAATAAAATTGCCATTATCCCTTTTAAAGAGTGATGCTTTAGACACTGCGGCTTTTACACTAAAAAGAGCTCTGTCGGGTCTGTTGAAATGACACCATGGTATGGTATGCCCAACCATGTTATATATTTTCTTAAACATTTGGAATATGGAGTTTGTGTAAAGGTTACAGACCTATTCCAAATCAGACAACTGCTACTTTGTAGGTTATCCCAAGCCATTGGGTATTCCCCCACCACTATACCGAGGCAAATAGTTTTGCCACGAAACGGTATGCTTTTAAAGAGAATGGTTTTTTCAAAAAGGGTGAGTGGGAGGACAGTGCAAACTCGACGAGATAATAGTATCTTCGTCATCAGGTCAAAGTAAAGGAACCTTGGAAGTAATTCCAGAGTTTCCTACTGCGACTGATACGGAAGTCTCTACAATAAAATGTATGGACTTCGGTCGAACTTGCAGCTGAACCACGTAGGCAAGGCTCGTGCAAACCTCTCAGGTGCGCAGACGAGATATTGTTGTTGAATAACAGTATACCTATGATACACAAGGAAGCGTTGATGGGCCCTGACTCCAGAATTGGCTAAATGCCAATACACACCGAGTTAGTTTCCATATAAGTGATTCAAGATTAAAACCTTGATACACCTTTTGGAAGACTTAGAGTCTAACGAATATTTATGGAACTTAAAACTGATACGGATAAAGATGTTTATCCATAAAGCTCAACTTGTTGCAATAACAAGTTCAAGGAGTTGACTACGATGAGGTTGTTTCATCGTAGCAATGCTTAAAGTCGGTTCGGGTTGAACTAGCAATTAATACATATTTCAATCTTGAGATATGAAACATGGATGACAAAAGGATTTCCATCTGATGGAAATGAAACCTAGGACTTGTATGTGATACAGTTCAAAGTAATTTGTCGATCCAGAGGATGCTAGTAAGGATGCAAACTTGAGTTCCAAATGATGGACGTAAGAGAGCAAAATGGAGTTGGAATCTTCGTGTTTTGATGAAATGCTCAAAAGGGGTTTTGACTTCATCAATGGGTAACGAAGATGCTTGTAATTCAAGAAAGTAAGTGAGAGCGCAATAATATTTCTAAAAACCTTGTGTGCTTGACACATTGGTAATTGGAAATAAATTTCTTGACACGAATTAGGACTTCATTTGAAAATAGTTTTTCTATGAAGTGCTTAGGCTAAATAGCCTTGATATTAGGCATGATGATCTATGGAGATAGATTTACCTAATAGGGCTAAGCAATAAATACATATTGACAAGATGCTAAAACCATTTAGCACTAAGAACGACAAGGAGTGATTCTTGCCGAAGTCACATGGAAAGAGTTTTTGCAAGAATCAGTGTCCCAAAACACTGATGAGCAAAATACATGATGCAGATTCCACACACTTTTGTGTTTGGATTAATCATGTATTCCATGGTATGTAAAACAACCAGATATGTCCAATACTCCCAACATGTTGCGAGTATGGATACAAAAGTGATCAAAGTACTGATCATGGGACAACAGTGAAAGATGTCATTGAGTACTAGAGTAAGTATTGATGATATGTTTTCTCGCAAGCGGAGATCATGAAGAGTTCGTTGTACAATGTTACATCGATACGGTCTTCATCTTTTCTCCATACGATTTTCAATTTAAGTTAAGGGTTTTGTGTAATACACAATATGGTGGCACGGTAGTTGGAAATTGTTCCCAACAGGATACTGTGGCGAA
Organism: Aegilops speltoides; assembly: GCA_021437245.1. Classification (NCBI taxonomy): domain Eukaryota; kingdom Viridiplantae; phylum Streptophyta; class Magnoliopsida; order Poales; family Poaceae; genus Aegilops; species Aegilops speltoides. The sequence continues at coordinate 69,881,851 of CM038142.1, forward strand.
TTATATAACAAATGACTAAGTATGTTGACGCTTTAGAAGCGACAAACAAGATGTTGAATCATATAGTTCATTCATGAACTTAGTATGGTTCCAAGATGGCTTTTATCAATGGGACACTACTGCAGGTAGTTTCTCCATAACTCAGTCTGAGGAATCCAGGTTCAACCTATGATTCACATTTATACAAAGCCAAGTCCGCACAAAATATGAATTTTGTGAAAGCGTAAAAACACGAGGATATGCAGAGATAGACACGGAGCTGAAGTTGTCAGATCTGATGGACATCAGGCTATACCACATGCGAAGTATTTTTTACACCGGCATGCCATAGGTGTAAAGTGCATTAGCATTAACTAGATTATTGACTCTAGTGCAAGTGGGAGTCTCAGAGGAGATATGCCCTAGAGGCAATAATAAATGATATTATTTATCTCCGAGTTCATAATTATGTTTATGTTCCATGCTATAACTGCAATGATTCTCGAGTCTACAATATCCACGAGGCTCGGAGGAAGACTCATATGCACGTGTGGAATAATAAACGGTAAGAAGTATTCCTAGTTTGGCCTCTAAGACTAGCTCAAGTGTTGCATGATGGTTTCGTTTTCCTGATCATGGGCATGTCTATGCCAGCAACTTTGAGGGCACAACGTTAAGAAAACATTTGTGTTGAATCGACCCGGTTTGATGTTATGCTATGAGATTCATTCTTCACAAGTTAATGGTAAATAACACAGAGATGGTTAACGTTTGCATGATTCCTTAGACCATGAGAGTATCGAGTTTCTTCATGCTTGCTTCATCAACTTTGGGGTTTGTTAAACGTCATCCGTAAATGGGTGGCTATTACGGCGGCTTACGGGTTCATGGAAAAGTGTGTCAAGTAACTTGATAGCTCAAGATTGGGATTTGCTCCTCCGACGATGGAGAGATATTCTCGGGCCCTCTCGGTGTTACGGTATCCATCATCGTCTGGCCAGACACAGTGTGATTTGATCACAGGGATGCCAAAACACGGAAACGAGAAAAGAGAAGAAAACTAGTAACGAGGTAGCTAGCATAGTGGACAAGTTGTTGATCCACGGGGAAGCAAGTAAATCTCACCTCGGGTCTTTGTAACATATCGCGAAGCAACAGGAATAGCACACGGCAATTGGAGGTTCACTCGAATATTCATTCGTGTGGGTATAGGGGTCAATATGGGTGTCCACGGCTCCGATGTTGATCATTGATCGGAAGGGGTTCCGGGTCATGTCTATACTTCACCGAACCTATAGGGTCACACACTTAAGGGTCATCTATCTGTTGAATACTAGACAAGGAGTCTGAGAGAAAATAACCGGAAAAGTTTCGGACACCGGAAAAGTTTCGGACACCGGAAAAGGTTCCGCGGAGAGAGGTTATCGGATGAGTTTCGGTGAAACTGAAAAGTTGTTTCAGGGGATACCGTTAAGTCAAATTGGTTTCGGCACATGCCTGATAATTCTTGGAGGGTGCTAGAATCATTCTGGAAGCTTTCTGGAATTTTCCGGGATAATAACCGGATATGCTCCGGAGCTGCCGGAACCACTTCAGATGTTTTTCGCAGATGAAATTCACTAATCTGAAATTGTTTCAGAACAAATCCAAAATCATTTTAGTGGGTACTGGAATTATTCTAAGACTCAAAGAAATATTTTCGGATTTAATGGACGCGAAAAATTGTCTTCATGAATAGTAAAACACATTCTTGTTTGCTTTGCGCAGATGAAAATCACTAAACCGAAATTGTTTCGGAACGCATTGAAAATTATTTTAGTGGGTACTAGAAATTTTCTGAGCCCACATAAATATTTTCAGTTTGAACGGACGCTGAAAAATGTCGTCATGAATAGTGAAAGTGCTTTTTTGCTTGGCTTCTTGGAGAAGCCATCTTGAGGGCCTTTTGGTATTATCCCCTTGGCTTCTTGGAGAAGCCACCCTTGGGCTTGGCCTATAAATAGGGGTGGAGGGGCTGCCTAAATACTCATCCCTTGCTCTCATACACATGCCATGCATTATCTGGCTTCTTCTCTCTCTCCCATGAAAAGAGTTTCGTAGAGCCGTAGGGCTGTCTGGGTTCCGGCAGGAACTAGTTCTGGACGGCGAAGCCCTGCCGGATAGATGACACCATATGTGTGCAACTCTATAGAGAGATCGTAGTTTCGGTCTTAGTTCGTGAGTGCCTCCCGAAGGGCTGTCCATGTGACTGTCCGAGTTTCGAAGGTCCTCCCGAAGGGCTGTCCGAGTGACCGTTCGAGTTTCGAAGGTCCTCCTGAAGGGCTGTCCGCGACACCGTCCGGGGGGCCGTTCGACTGCCTCCCGGAGGGTTGTCTGAGGAGCAGATGAGGGTATACATCCTCGCGGTTGGGAGGTTGTAAATCCTAGCTTCGGGGATCAGCACCGCCGCTCGTCATCGACTCTACTTCCGGCTGCGCTACGAGTCGGTAACAAAAAAGATCAAACCATGTATGCAGTCTCCATAGTGGTCCTGGGCTGGTGCGTAGGTTGGAAAATTTTTGTTTTCTGCTGCGTTCCCCTACACTAGCATGAACAGACATGGCCTCGGAACACAAGAGACCGAAAGGTCGAGCATGAGTCGTATGGTAGATACGATTAACATGAAGATGTTCACCGATGATGACTAGTCCGTCTCACGTGATGATCGGACACGGCCTAGTTGACTCGGATCATGTAATCCCTTAGATGACTAGAGGGATGTCTATCTGAGTGGGAGTTCATAAGATGAACTTAATTATCCTGAACATAGTCAAAAGATCTTTGCAAATTATGTCGTAAGCTCGCGCTTTAGTTCTACTATTTAGATATGTTCCTAGAGAAAATTCAGTTGAAAGTTGATAGTAGCGATTATGCGGACTAGGTCCATAAACTGAGAATTGTCCTCGTTGCTTCGAAGAAGGCTTATGTCCTTAATGCACCGCTCAGTGTACTGAACCTCGAACGTCGTCTGTGGATGTTGCAAACATCTGACATACACGTTTTGATAACTACGTGATAGTTCAGTAATGTTAAACGGTTTAGAGTTGAGGAACCAAAGACGATTTTGAAACGTCGCGGAACATATGAGATGTTTCGAGTGCTGAAATTGGGATTTCAGGCTCGTTCCCACATCAAGAGGTATAAGACCTCGGACGAGTTTCTTAGCCTACAAACTAAGGGAGAAAAGCTCAATCGTTGAGCTTGTGCTCAGATTGTCTGAGTACAACAATCACTTGAATCGAGTGGGAGTTAATCTTCCAGATGAGATAGTGATGTTTTTCCAAAGTCATTGCCACCAAGCTGCTAGAGCTTCATGATGAACTATAACATATCAGGGATAGATATGATGATCCTTGAGAGATTCGTGATGTTTGACACCGTGAAAGTAGAAATCAAGAAGGAGCATCAATTGTTGATGGTTGGTGAAACCACTAGTTTCAAGAAGGGCAAGGGCAAGAAGGGATACTTCATGAAACGGCAAATCAGCTGCTGCTCTAGTGAAGAAACCCAAGGTTGAACCCAAACCCGAGACTAAGTGCTTCTGTAATAAGGGGGAACAGTCACTAGAGCAGAGTTACCCTAGATACTTGGTAGATGAGAAGGCTGGCAAGGTCGATAGAAGTATATTGGATATACATGTGTACTTTACTAGTACTCCTAGTAGAACCAGGGTATTAGATACCGGTTCGGTTGCTAAGTTTTAGTAACTCGAAATAAAAGGCTGCGGAGTAGACGGAGACTAGATAAAGGTGAACTGGCGATATGTGTTGGAAGTTTTCCAAGCTTGATGTGATCAAGCATCGCACGCTCCCTCTACCATCGAGATTGGTGTTAAACCTAAATAATTGTTATTTGGTGTTTGCGTTGAGCATAGACATGATTGGATTATGTCTATCGCAATTTTGTTATTCATTTAAGGAGATTAATGGTTACTCTATTTATTTGAATAATACCTTCAATGGTCTTGCACCTAAAATGAATGGTTTATTGAATCTCGATCGTAGTGATACACTGCCAAAAGATATAAGATAGTAATGATAGTACCACCTACTTGTGGCACTCCCATGTAAGTCATATTGGTATAAAACGCATGAAGAAGCTCCATGTTGATGGATCTTTGGACTCACTCGTTTTTGAAAAGTTTGAGACATGCGAACCATGTATATTGGTGTATATGCATGAAGAAACTCCATGCAAATGGACCATTTGGACTCACTTGATTTTGAATCACTTGAGACATGCAAATCATACCACATGGGCAAGATGATTTGAAAGCCTCGTTTTCGATAAAATGGAACAAGAAAGCAACTTGTTGGAAGTAATACATTTTGATGTGTGCAGTCCAATGAGTGTTGAGGCATGCTTGATGGATATCGTTATGTTCTTACTTCACGGAGATTTGAGTAGATCTCGAGTATATTTACTTGATGAAACACAAGTCTGAATTATTGAATGGTTCAAGTAATTTCATAGTGAAGTTGAAGATCATCGTGACAAGAGGATAAAATGTCTATGATATGATCATAGAGTTGAGTATCTGAGTTACGAGCTTTGGCACGCAATTAGGACATTGTGGAAATTGTTTCACAATTAATACCGCCTGGAACACCATAGTGTGATGGTGTGTCAGAACATCATAGTTGCACCCTATTGGATATGGTGCGTACCATGATGTCTCTTATAGAATTACCACTATCGTTCATGGGTTAGGCATTAGAGACAACCACACTCACTTTAATAAGGCACCACGTAATTCCGTTGAGACGACACCGTTTGAACTATGGTTTGGAGAAACCTAAGTTGTCGTTTCTTAAAAGTTTGGGGCTGCGATGCTTATGTGAAAAAGTTTCAGGTGATAAGCTCGAACCCAAAGCGGATAAGATGCATCTTCATAGGACACCCAAAACAGTTGGGTATACCTCCTAATTCAGATTCGAAAGCAAGAGGGATTGTTTCTTGAATCGGGTCCTTTCTCGAGGAAAGGTTTGTCTCGAAAATTGAATGGGAGGATGGTGGAAACTTGATATGGTTATTGAACCATCACTACAACTGGTGTGTAGCAGGGCACGGGAAGTTGTTCCTGTGGCACCTACACCAATTGAAGTGGAAGCTGATGATAGTGATCATGAAGCCTCGGATCAAGTCGCTGCTGAACCTCGTAGGATGACAAGGACACGTACTGCTTCAGAGTGGTACGGTAATCCTGTCTTGGAGGTCATGTTGCTTTACAACAATGAACCTACGAGCTATGGAGAAGCGATGGTGGGCCCGGATTCTGACAAATGGCTCGAGGCCATAAAATCCGAGAGAGTATCCATGTATGAAAACAAAGTGTAGACTTTGGCAGAACTACCTGATGGTCGTAAGGCTGTTGAGTACAGATGGATTCTAAGAGGGAAGACAGACAATGATGGTATGTGTCTCCATTAAGAAAGCTCGACTTGTCGTTAAGATGTTTTCCGACAAGTTCAAGGAGTTGACTACGGTGAGGCTTTCTCACTCGCAGCGATGCTAAGAGTCTGTTGGAATTGAATGAGTAGTTACTGCATTATTTATGAAATCTTGCAGATAGGATGTCAAAACATTGTTTCCTCGACAATTTCTTGAGGAAAGGTTGTATGTGATACAACCAGAAGGTTTTGACAATCCTGAAAGATGCAAACAAGTACGCAAAGCTCCAGCAATCCTTCTAAGGACTGGAGTAAGCATCTCGGAGTTGGAATGTACGCTTTGATGAGATGATCAAAGATTTTGGGTTTATACAAAGTTTATGAGAAACTTGTATTTCCAAAGAAGTGAGTGGGAGCACTATAGAATTTCTGATGAGTATATGTTGCTAACATATTGTTGATCGAAATGTTGTAGAGTTTGGAAAGCATATAGGGTTGTTTGAAAAGTGTTTTTCAATAGAAAACCTGGATTAAGCTGCTTGAACATTGAGCATCAAGATCTATGAGGATAGATCAAAAACGCTTAATGGTACTTTCAAATGAGCACATACCTTGACATGATCTTGAAGGTGTTCAAGATGGATCAGTCAAAGAAGGAATTCTTGCCTGAATTGTAAGGTATGAAGTTAAGACTTAAAGCTCGACCACGGCAGAATAGAGAGAAAGGACGAAGGTCGTCCCCTATGCTTAGACGTAGGCTCCATAGTATGCTATGCTGTGTGCCTTGCCACATGTCTGGCAAGAGGGTACAAAGGTGATCAAGGAGTGGATCACCAGATGGCGGTCAAAATTGTCCTTGGAGTAATAAGGACATGTTTCTCGATTATGGGGGTGGTAAAGAGTTCGGCGTAAAGGGTTACGTCAATGCAAGCTTTAACACCTATCCGAATGACTCTGAGTAGCAAACCGGATACGTATAGTGGAGCAACCATTTGGAATAGCTCCAAGTGGAGCGTGGAAGCAGCATTTACAATATGACCTAGAGATTTGCAAAGTACATATGGATCTGAATGTTGCAGACTCGTTGACTAAAACCTCTCTCACAAGCAAAACATGATCAAACCCCAGAACTCATTGAGTCTTAATCACATGATGATGTGAACTAGTTTAGTGACACTAGTAAACTCTCTGGATGTTGGTCACATGGCGATGTGACCTGTGAGTGTTGATCACATGGCGATGTGAACTAGATTATTGACTCTAGTGCAAGTGGGAGACTGTTGGAAATATGCCCTAGTGGCAATAATAAATTAGTTATTATTATTATATTTCCTTGTTCATGATAATCGTTTATTATCCATGCTATAATTGTATTGATAGGAAACTCAGATACATGTGTGGATACATAGACAACACCATGTCCCTAGTAAGCCTCTAGTTGACTAGCTCGTTGATCAATAGATGTTTCCGGTTTCCTGACCATGGACATTGGATGTCATTGATAATGGGATCACATCATTAGGAGAATGATGTGATGGACAAGACCCAATCCTAAGCCTAGCACCAAGATCGTGTAGTTCGTATGCTAAAGCTTTTATTATGTCAAGTATCATTTCCTTAGACCATGAGATTGTGCAACTCCCGAATACCGTAGGAATGCTTTGGATGTACCAAATGTCACAACGTAACTGGGTGGCTATAAAGGTGCACTACGGGTATCTCCGAAAGTGTCTGTTGGGTTGGCACGAATCAAGACTGGGATTTATCACTCCGTGTGACGGAGAGGTATCTCTGGACCCACTCGGTAGGACATCATCATAATGTGCACAATGTGACCAAGAGGTTGATCACGGGATGATGTGTTACGGAACGAGTAAAGAGATTTGCAGGTAACGAGATTGAACAAGGTATCGGGATACCGACGATCGAATCTCGGGCAAGTACTATACCGCTAGACAAAGGGAATTGAGTACGGGATTGATTGAATCCTCGGGATCGTGCTTCATCCGATGAGATCATCGTGGAACATGTGGGAGCCAACATGGGTATCCAGATCCCGCTGTTGGTTATTGGCCGGAGAGTTGTCTCAGTCATGTCTATGTGTCTCCCGAACCCGTAGGGTCTACACACTTAAGGTTCGATGACGCTAGGGTTATAGGGAATAGATATACGTGGTTACCGAATGTTGTTCGGAGTCCCGGATGAGATCTCGGACGTCACGAGGAGTTCCGGAATGGTCCGGAGGTAAAGATTTATATATGGGAAGTCCTGCTTTGGTCACCGGAAAAGTTTCGGGTGCTATCGGTAACGTACCGGGACCACCGGGAGGGTCCCGGGGGTCCACCAGGTGGGGCCACCAGCCCCAGGGGGCTGCGTGGGCCAAGTGTGGGAGGGGACCAGCCCCAGGTGGGCTAGTCGCCCCACCAGGCCCAAGGCGCCTAGGGTTTGGGGAACCCTAAAGGGGGCCCTGCCTTGGGGGCAAGGCAACCCCTGCCGCCGCCGCCCTCCTCGATTGGATCTGAGGGGGCCGGCCCCGTCTCCCTTTCCCCTATATATGTGGGGGGGTGGGAGGGTAGCCGCACCCAAGTTCTGGCGCAGCCCTCCCCCTCTCCCAAGCCATCCTCCTGTCCCGCCGTGCTTGGCGAAGCCCTGTAGGGTTGCCACGCTCCTCCACCACCACCACGCCGTCGTGCTGCTGCTGGACGGAGTCTTCCCCAACCTGTCCCTCTCTCCTTGCTGGATCAAGGCATGGTAGACGTCACCGGGCTGCATGTGTGTTGAACGCGGAGGTGCCGTCCGTTCGGCACTAGGATCATCGGTGATTTGGATCACGACGAGTACAACTCCATCAACCCCGTTCTCTTAAACGCTTCCGCTTAGCGTTCTACAAGGGTATGTAGATGCACTCCCCTTTCCCTCGTTGCTAGATTACTCCATAGATTGATCTTGGTGATGCGTAGAAAATTTTGAATTTCTGCTACATTCCCCTACAGATGTATCATGGGGTAATGCCGCCGAGGATACCACCACCACCACCGGATTCGGCCGAATGTTAACTAGTTAATTAGACAATGTTAAATTACATTTTTAATAGGTCAAAGTGGTGTCATGAGAGTATACTGAGGCCTTTTGGCTCAAAAAGCTCTCATGTCGCAATTTAGGACTACAAAAGAGGGCATTTAAGATCATAAGAATGTCATGGCATAAAAATTAGGGCACTAAATCTAGCTATGTGCGGGTACTATGTGGTAGTTAACTGTGTTGAATATGTTGTACCATCTGGTAAATTATGATGCAATATGCTATTAATTGCAACAAATGCTACCAATAGAGGACATGCTACAAGCGTACTTTACAAGGTAGTCGCGTTAAACAATCACACGATGTTGCTTTGTAATGAACTAGCAGTGTTCCGTGCGCATGCTGCTAGGTACTAGGTACATATATATTAGAAGCAATTTATGGAATTGATACACCATTTAATTGATATCATTTAGCAAAATGAAACATAGCATATGCATCCATGTTTTGGCTCGACAATTTCACGGTTGATCATGCGGAGCCTACTCAAAGGTAGGCCAGATTGTAATTTTTATTTTCTTCAAAACTAGCACTATTAACACGCCACTAGTAACAACATAGAAGTGCACCATTACTATCTGACTTAGTAATGGCGCACCACATTGAAGTGCGCCATTACTAACAAATTTTTTTAAAAAAAATTCAGAAATATTTTTTTCAAATATTTTTTTCCAAATTTTTTTTTGTTTTTTACTTAATCTCGAGTCACTATGGCTTAATCTCGGGTCAAATCACACTCCATGGTCAAACTTCCCAAAAGGTCACCCATCCTCATACTACTCCAGCCCAAGCACGCTTAACTTCATAGTTCTATCCAACCCCAACATCAAATCACTTAACAGGCACTTGTTGATATATCTATCATATCAATCTTATTAAACCTTGTTGATGTCTAGGACTTTGTTCATGTTCATGAGTGTGATAAAATTTTGAAAAAATATTTCAAACTTCCCCGTCATATTACGTATCATAATTCGAAAAAAAATTCCAAAAAAAATTCGAAACCAATTTTTTTTCTATTACTAGTGGTGCACCTACCAAATGGTGCGCCATTACTAAGTTTGAATTTTTTTTCTATTTTCCCCCCTCTAGATCTTAAAAGCCCAGTATCTTTTATTCTGTTAGGTTTTTGGGGATTCTAAAAATCTTCAACGGGGTCCCCCGGTTGAATTCGGATGTAACTTTTCGAGTAGATGATTTTTCATATAAAAAACTTTTTAATCCGAGTTTGTATGCAAAAGTTATGCCCATTTTACAAATTCCAGAGAGATTTTGCAAATAAAGTCGAAATTCATATTTGTAAATTTTCCCGACAACTAGATCACATATCACATGGGAAACTTATTTTCTTTTATTTTTTGACATTTCCATCATTTTCTTTTATTTTTTTAAAACTGAAAAGGCAGTCCACGGGTGGGGGTGCATTTGAAAGTTAGTAATGGCGCACCTTCACAAAGTGCGCCATTACTATGTGTACGACTTGGTCAAACCTTGGTCAAACTTAATAATGACGCACTTTGTAGGTGCGCCATTACTAAGTTTGACATAGTAATGGCGCACATATGCAAAGTGTGTCATTACTAAGTTTGACCAAGGTTTGACCCAGTCATACACATAGTAATGACGCACTTTGTAAAGATGCACCATTACTATGTCAACTTAGTAATGACGCACCTATACAAAGTGCGCCATTACTATGTGTGTGACTGGGTCAAACCTTGGTCAAACTTAGTAATTGCGCACTTTTCACCTGGTGCGCCATTACTGTTTTGGTTACTAATGGCGTACCTACACATGGTGCATCATTACTATTTAGTAATGGCGCACCACATGTATAGTGCGCCATTAGTATCCATATTAGCTATAGCCATTTCGCTAGTAGTGTAGTGCCCTCTTCTCCGCGTGTAGAAAAGGAAGAAATAAATCCCGAAGTAGAAGTGAAAAGCTTTTCTAATATATTTATATGTCTCTTTGCTCAGTTTTCCCCTTCAATGTCCCTCTCCCCTCTTGCAAGATGGGTCAGATCATTGTCCTTTACTTCTAGAAAATAGGGAAGGATCAGCCACGTTGTACTAGCAACGCGCCAGCTGGACGCTGCTAGTAGACTCTTTGAACACTGCTAATGAGGGGTTCTGTACTAATACTCCCCTGTTAGCAGTATAGAGTACTGTAAAAACTATCTTTTTGGGTGGGGAATATAGAAGCAAACATCAAATAAATAATGCAACGTACATATTACTGAAGCTACAACCCAGTGCAGGTCCGATAATCATTTTTAGCGAGGCATTCGTTATCTGCCATAGTACTTTTGGCGAATTAATAATTACTCCTCCAACTTTGTTATCCGTGGTAGTAACCTTCTCGCTACCGAAGCTGCCATCTCGGATGCATCAGGGACCAAATCTAATCTCTGAGGAGCGTGTTGGTGCTGCTGAGCATAATATTATAGTTGATATAGTTGGCCTGTTTTTTTTCTCGCGAATACGCTAGAGAGGGTATCTTGAATGCATAGCAACCTCATATGGATACACCTAATTATCTTATCTACTGTAGATAACCTACTCAAAGATGAATCCACTATATCCAAGAGGGTTCTCTTGGTCCAATGCCCCAAGACCAAATTTGATTTGGTAGCTAATCAATAATACCATTCTTGGCAATTTAACTAAAAAGCAGGCGTAAATCGGTGCAGTGTAGACTCACTAGAGTGAAAAGATAGGCGTCATTGTTTTCATTTGCTCGTGAAAATCTCTAAAAGGAGAATACCAAAGTTTAACATGTCTGATTTGTTCTGGTAGCACCTACTCATCGCATACATTGGGGGCATGTAACCACTGTTTACTGGGTTCCGACAGCATTGTACGCCACCTCGTGCCATCTGTTGCCTCCCAAAACCCTTGCTAACCCAAAGTATGAGATTTTGGGTTTCAAGTCACTGTCCAGTGAGACATTTGTATCTTAAAATGCATGCATGACACAAGTGGTGGAGCTAGATGAAATCTTCTAGGGAGGGCAAAGATAGAATATGAGTGTTTGCGGTGGGAGGATGCTTGAAGATTTTCATCTAAGCCCTCCCATAAACTTTTTATTCACAACTTGGTTTAAAGATTGGGCGTTGGGGGGGGGGGCAATGGCCCTCTCAGGCTAACACATAGCTCTGCCCCTGCACGACACACCATAGACAGATTTGCAATGGTGCTATGAACAAGAATAACAAAAAAAAAGCACAGCATAGATGTGGTCGTCTCTATACTCTTGTTGGGGAGCTACTCGTAGACAATCAAGTTCTTTGCTCCTCAAAACAAGCACCCACAATTCTCACTAAGTTTTTGTGTAGTAGCTTAGCAAGCAAAAGAACCTCCATTGTCAACTTGGTTATCCCCTGTCGACGACGAGTAGTTGGTGGTTAGAGAGAGTTCCCGGATGTATAAAATGGAGACATGCGAAGGAGCGGAGACACTGATAAAAAGATACTGCAACATTAAATAGGTGTACCTTGTAAACTGTGCCAAAACCACCTTCACCTAGTTTGTTATCTAAATCTTATTCTGTCGTTGCACTTGCACCTCAAAGTATTTGTAGATCTATTTAAAGGGACACGAAAATGCTACACCTACATAATTCATCTACAAAATCCTACGTAACCTGCCTAATTAATTCTCTCGGCCTCCCGATTTTCACGGGTGTGGGCCCCTCCCACCCCAATCAATCCAATCCCAAATCTCCATGTTTTCTATCACGTAAAAACCATACTTACTATATAGATGATATGCATGCTATGTGTTTTCGAGAAAAAACATAAAAACCATGTGTTACTTTAAGTACGTCTAGCATTACTCCAATAGGCATGTGCACTTGCATGTTCTTTTTGGTGTCGCTTTTCTCTCTCCTGTTATAAGCATTGATTGTTCCTTCAATATATGATTTATTTACAGAGAGAGTATTTCTTTACATGGGAGCATAAATCAGGGCGTCGTGAAGGGAGCGTGTAACCAAAATAATGTAAATTATAATTAACGTAGATCTAAAAATAACTATAATTAGTGTGGTTTGGTTTGTAGCTGCATGGACTGTAAGAAATATGTTTTCAAATATATTCTGTTGTGATTTGAAAAAAAAATGTCCTATGATTTTGACCTATATGGCTATTGATATTCTCTTTCCATTTTGGTTGAGTTTTTTTTCCTTTTGGATTTTCAGTCAGCACCAAGATTTTGGTTATCTGATTATTAGGTATAGCCGTATAGATAGTTGCACTACTTTTTCCCATCAGAGATCAAATCTTCACTTTCACATTGCTAGAAAGTCTAAGGGGCTGTTTGGTTTGTGACTAACTTTGCCAAAGATTGCCACACTTAAGGTTAGGCAAGTTTGACCAACTTAGTCAAGTGTTTGGTTGCAGCCACATCTTAGGCAAGCCACACTTGGGTCCCACATGGCATACACACAAAAAGTGTGGCAAGCAGATTCTTTAGGTTGCCAACTTGTGGCTTTTATTTTAATGAACTAACTTTAGGCAAGCTTGACAAAAATATAGGGCAAAGTGTGACAATGCTAAGCCTAGAACCAAACAACCTCCACGCCTTGACAACAAATTGCCTTAAAAGAAACATAGTACAATACCCACCAGTGCCAAACATATGCGCTGAAGATTCGCCCACTGCTCGTCCTGTTTGGTGGTCTGCCACCGTCTCTCCAGTCCTCTCCTCGTCATCATAATTTAACGCAAGTACTACTACTCTGCTCACGACCGTACTGAACTGATTGGCTTGCTGCTATAGCTGGCTAGCTCATCACAAGCAAATCAGCAGATCTAGCTAGAATAATCTACTCAAGATGTTTAGAGCAATGGCGCACCACCTTCCTCTGAGGTAGAGTACTAGCATTTGCAAATAAACTGCATACTGAATCTTTGCTTCTTGGAAGAACACCGGAGCTTTTCGTGCCTCCCAAACTGATGTGGTTGGTATTTGGGAATGCAGGGGTAAGATGGGCGCTGCCGCGGTGGCCATCTCGTCCGGCGTAGGCCTCGCTCGCTTCTCCACGGCCCCGAGTTCCCAGAGGTGCATGACCTTCGTCGCCCACGGCACCACGATCGTGGCCATGAACCCCCGCCATCCCCGCCTTCGACACCGCCACCTCCGCCGTGGGCATCCTCCCGTGGCCCGAGTTCCGCATGACCTTCGGCAGGCCCATCTTCGTCTCCATCGCCGGAAAGCTCTTCATGTTCGTCAACGGCCGCACCCACTGCCTCGGCGACCCGCCGCAGCCGCCGCCACCGCCACGCACCGTTTGCGAGGCTCCTGCGGTGCAGAAGCCGTGGCTCTGGACCGCCCTCGACTCGCCGCTGCCGTTCACAGCCGCCTACTGCTACGCCGTGCACCCGGACGGCCGCGCCCTCCTCGTGTCGGCCCGCAAGTGGAGACACGAAGCCGAGAAGGGCACCTTCTCCTTCGACACCGAGCGCCTCGAGTGGACGCGCCACGGCGACTGGATGCTCCCTTTCCGCGGCCAGGCGCACTACGTGGCCGCGCTGGACGCATGGGTCGGCATCTGCCGCCACAAGGGCGGCACCGGCCACATCTGCTCCTCGGACGTCATGCCCGTCGGCTCCGGCGCCGGGCCGACGACCCTGCCGCGATGGAAGCTCCTCGGAGAGGAAAAGCTGTTCGACGACGAGTCGCCGCTGCACCTGGGTGCCACCCTCGTCCCCATGGGCGGCGGCAGGTTCTGCCTCGTGGAGTCCACGTGGCACAAGGGCGACGAAGACGTGCGGCGGCGCAAGGGCGTGGAGAGCGGGATATATGTCGGTCCTCCCCGCATCGTTCTTCGCATCACCACGTTTGGTGTCAAGTACGACGAGGACGGTGAGCTGCGTCTCCGGTCGCGGCGAGCTCGCCGGCGCAACGTGTTCAAGCGAGCTCATGACATGCCGGATACGTTGGTTAGGGCATCTCCAGCTGTTGCCCCCCCGCAGGAAGCACAAAAATCGCCCCCTGGGGGCGAGCCAGCGATACACTCGGCGCTGGGGTGGTTTTGCGCCCAGTGGTCGCCCCCAGCTCGCCCCCAGGCGCCGAAATTGGCCCACTTTGTAGCCCAATTTCGGCGAATAAACGGCCCATATGGGCGGGAATAGGCCCTTATTCGGCGTGGTTTCGCCGTGTCTAGGCATTCAATTATCAACATAATTATTCCTTATCACATATTTCATCACAGAAAAATCAAATACTTCAACAAAATAGCACAACAACAAATAGTTCAATACAAATTATATAGTTCAACAAATAAAAACTCGTATTTCATCACGCTGGCGTCCCCTTGAGCCTCCATAGGTGCTCAATCAGATCTTCTGCATTGATGATGCACCTGTGGGTCTCGGATCTCTTGACGATATCTCGAGATAGGCGGTCCAAGTTGCCGATAGCTGGTGATCAACTTCGCCAGAGGACCCCGCTCAGTAGTATGGTTCGATGTCAAACACTGGTCTTCTTGCTCGCTCTCGATGATCATGTTGTGCAAGATGACACAGCAAGTCATGATCTCCCACATTTGATCTTTCGACCAGGTGCGAAAGGGTACCGAACAACAGCGAATCGAGATTGGAGCACACCAAATGCCCGCCGACATCCTTCCTGCAAGCCTCCTGAAGCTTCGCCAAACCAGCGTTCTTGCCTCCTCGCACAGGTTTGAGATCGTCTTCACAAATGTCGACCATCTCGGATAGATGCCGTCTACTAGATAGTACCCTTGTTGTATTAGTGCCCATTGATCTCGAAGTTCACGGAGGAGAATGGCCCTCAACGAGCTTGGCAAAAACAGAGAGCACTGCAGACGTTGATGTCATTGTGAGTTCTGGCATACCAAAGAAGAAGTGCCAAATCCAGAGGTCCTGTGTGGCTACCGCCTCAAGCACCACACTCGCAACCGCCTTTGGCGCCTTTGTACATCCCCGCCAACCAAATGGGCAGTTCTTCCATTTCAATGCATGCGATCGATGCTTCCAAGCATCCCAGAAATCCTCTTGCTCTGCATTCAGGCTAGGATCCGGCGGTGTCTTTCGCATTGGGTGCTCTCAAGTATTGTGGCCCAAACACCGTCACCACCGCCCGGCAGAACTTGTAGAAACACTCTATGCTGGTGGACTCGCCATGCGCCCATAGTCGCCGAGTGAATCATTGGGAGCTCCATATGCAAGCATCTTCATCGCTGTCGTGCACTTCGGATGGAGGTGAATCCAAGAGCGCCAGTGCAATCCATCTTGCACTTGAAGTAGTTGTCGAACTCCGGATGGAATTCACAATCCCGAGGAAGAGCTTGCTCATCCGATAACGGCGCCGAAATGTTCTCTCGCCATGAAGTGGAGCATCGGCGAAGTAGTCGGAGTAGAGCTTGCAGAGTTTTGCAGATGATGCGGTTCTTTGCTTTCACCGCCCCGCGCCGAGCCACCTCGACGCGGCTTTTCATTGCTCCCCGGCAGCTGGCGAGGGCGGCGAGCACCATCGGATGCTCTTCTTCACGGACGTCGGCGCGGCTTCCTCCTCCAGCAGCAAGGCGAGCTCTTCCTCCTCATCGGAATCCATCACCGAAGTCGGTCAAAACGCCAACACCTTGCGCTCGGTGGGCGTTTACCGCCGTTAAACCGCGCCTCCGCCGAAACGGCAGCCGGCAGCGCCAGAAGGTTGCGGGAGGGCTGCCGCGCGGTTAATCGCTATTTTCCGGGAATGGCTATCTAGCGAGTAGGTGGCGCCGTCGCCGGATACTGACTAGTGGTGGCCGAGGGCGCGGGGGGTGCGAGGCGAGTCGGGGGAAGAAAAACTTGACTTTTCCCCTGTCGGTGTGGGCTAGGCGTGCTTTTCCCTAGCGCCGGAGCCCTCAACGGCTCCCCAGCGCGCCGGGTTCGGCCTGTGACCGCTGGGCGAAAAAAGGTCTAAACCGACGATTTTTGGCGTCCTGGAGGCGCGACTGGGCTGTTTTTTCGGCGCCGACGCCGAAAAAGTGGCCTGGGGGGGCCTGTTGGGGGCGCGGCTGGAGATGCCCTTAGCCCCGTGGCCTTCTGGATATAACCACGGACCAGCCTGCATGCCCCGATCCATCGTAACAATTGGAATGGCTAAACTGGGACCAACGTATATTACGATAAAGCAGAATTGTTTAAAACATACAAAAGTGCAGTGTCAACATGAAGTAAATCGTGTATTTGAACCCAATGCAATGCAGATAACATTACACCGTGAACGAAATTGATCAGCTAACCGGCCGTAGAAAGGGTGTGTAGGAATAGGTTAGGTAGGTATAATCAGGGGTGGCATGGTCTGATACAGGTTCTGGTTTTCCAAAAATTTAATCTGATATTTCGATGGACACTGAAATACTTGTAGAAATTTCGGTCTAGATCCGAATGAAACTTAAACCAAATCTAAACCATGCATGGTCTGGTGAAAAGTCATTGAAGATCAGCAAATCTTGATTGAAAGGATTCAGAAATAATTTCCGAAATTTACAGTGAGGTTCAGAATTTTTGATGTTACCTAAGTTCTAAACCATGGTCTGGTGTCTCCAAGAATTCAACAGATTTGACTGAATTTCTCTTTCAGCATGCAGTCGCTCGATTTGCCACCACTTAAATCTTTCCCATTTTCCTCTAGATTTCTGATATTTACAATTGAGTTTGTATTAAAGTGGTTTCTTGAGGGAATTCTCCTTTTCTCGATATAAGCACGTACCAGCCTGCCCCGATCCATCGTAACAATTGGAATGGCTAAACTGGGACCAAGATGAATAGCCCGCCCATTGCGGCTGACAGCAGTCCTGATCCACCAGTTGGCATCTTCCTCGCGGAAGCCAACATACTCATCGCTGGACCGCAGCCGGAGCGTGTCCACCGGCGCTGACACATCGCTGTGGAGGAAGAGGCTGTCCACAAAGTCACAGAACTCCTCCGGCGTGTCGTCCTCATGGACGGAGTGGCTCACGCGGAGGTCGACGCAGGGCGCGGACGCCCAGAGATGGCGCCACCGCCGCACGAGCACGCAGGTGGGCACCACCTCCCACGCCTTGAGGAACGACATGATGTGGTGCAGGACCACGTCCGGGAGGGCGCTGAGGTGGTCGACGGCGAGGCCGCCGGAACACATCTCGCCAGCGCGGCGGCGCATCCCCGGGCGCTGGGTGGTTGTCCGGCGCATTTGGTCGAGCAGTAGGCCTGCATACTGGTTTGGGTACCCTGTGTAAAGATTATGCAGGGAAATCCATGAAAGAATATACGTATGGAGTGGGGATCGGAGACTGAAGGGATGAAGGAGTTGAACTTTACGGAGGGATTCTTCGTCGAAATGGCGTGGACTTCTTTGCCGCTTTTGAAATTCGAAATTTTGGGGATGGAGTTCGGTCGCTACTCCGGTCCTCCTCCCATTGTCCCCGCAGCAGCTCAAATCAATGGGCTTTGGGCATTCCGCCGCGTGTGTTACCAAGGGGTGGCCCAGTTAGCTAATCCATTCTATTTCTCCAAAAAAAAATACTGTAAAAATTCTCCAAAATAAAGCTAATGCATTCCACTCCTTCCAAGCGATGACCCAGTTTGCTTTTCCCTAGAACATTTCTGGAGTAAATGTCCCATTCGTCCTTAAAACTTGGACCAGATGCACACTTTTGTCCATTATAGCTCAAAATTTAGGCATCCAGAGGAAAAAAAAAACGTCTAAGTGATACACTTTGGTTTAAAAAGGTTTAGAGAGAACTTATCTGCGAGGAATTTTTGTGCTGGGGTTCCTGAAAAAAATACTGCCTCCGTCTAAAAATTGTTGTCTTAGATTTGTCTAGATATGGATGTACCTGACTTGATACATCCGTATTTAGACAAATCTAAGACAAGAATTTTGGGACGGAGGGAGTATATTCCAAGGTCAAAACGTCACTTGCATGCCCCCACACGTGCACTCCCCCACACACACACACACACTCACAAGACCTCAACCTACTTGACTGCTATGTTGTTTAGTAAAAAAAAACTTCCTGGGTTAACTCAGGTTTGTTGTTAAACGGACGCGGCACTACCCACCCCTGTCGACCCAGTACCCCTGCCGGCGTTGTGCCACAACCCCCCGGGCCCCTGCCTCGGTGAGCTCAGAGCTCCCCATGAGATTTGTCAACAAATTGGAAGGAGAAATTATTTTTCGTTAGTAGTGTTTCTAGTTATATAAATCCATTAGTTTATAGTGTTCCTAGTTATATAGATCAATTAGCGGGATTAGGTAGTGTTCCTAGTTTCCCCGGAAAAAAGGGTAGTGTTCCTAGTTAGATAGATCGATTAGTCGATCAATCGGTTAGTCGATCAATATTAGTTTGTAGATCTATTAGTCGGTCGATTAGGTAGGGTACCTAGTTATATAAGTCACTTAGTCGGTTGATCGATCAGTTGGTTATTCATTAATTTGAGTTAGCTTGATTAGTTAGTAGTTTTCTCTTCATTTCCTTTCTTAAATTTCAATATTAATTTGAGTTAGCTTGATTAGTACTTGTGATAGAAGAGAACCTCTATTTTCTCTTCTATATATTTGATAAACACTCATTTTTATTCTTCATTTTCCGTGTCAGCATCATTATCTGATTTGTGACTTAAGTCAGTCCGATATGGCTAAGCTGTGGTACCGGGTGTTGTTGTAGGAGATCGCTATTGTACTTCTCCTCTTGTGAGACATTGATAAAGCAGGAGGGGGAGTACACTAGCGACCATCACCGACAGTCGAAATGTCCGTGAGTGAGAGCTCACCATATATACTCCACCATCTGAGAGATGAGAGTTATTGAAGGATCCTGACTGTTGTCGTAGAGGGTTGTTGTTGTATTTATCCTGTTCTAAGACATTAGTTAAGAAGGAGAGTAAGTGCAACAACAACCATCACAGACACTCAAAATACTCATGAGGGAGAGCCCACCATATACACCACCACCTAAGTGATGGGAGTTTTTCAAGGTAGTCTAATATGATATTATACTTTTCATGTTCGATACATACATAATATTACCTTACACACATACTAGTACTACAATTAATGTCCTTTGATTAATTTCAGGACATCTCCCGTCAACTACATGGCTTCACGTCGTCGTTAGGCCTCTCGTACCACGCCATCATCCTACACTCCTCCGGGAGTGGAGTCACGGGTGCCTCCTCTATGGGTGGTGGAGCTGGTAGGAAGGATTCACGACGCGGTGTTCAACTGGTGGAAGTGCATGGAGGAGTTAGAAATGACGTAGGTTATCTACCAGATGGCTTCAAAATTTGCAAAGGTCGTATAAGTGTAAACTGAGGAATGCAGTAGAGGTTGTCATCTTCGAGACCACCAATGCAAAGCGTGGTCGAATGCTAACTCGTGCAGTTTGAAATTGGTCATCAAATGAGCGTTGCAAGAAATAAAATCTCCGATCTGGGTTCAAAGAGCCCGATGGGGATGTATCATGGGGTAATGCCGCCGAGGATACCACCACTACCACCACCGGATTTGGCCGACTGTTAAATAGTTAATTAGACAATGTTAAATTACATTTTAATAGGTCAAAGTGGTGTCATGATAGTATAATGAGGCCTTTTGGCTCAAAAGCTCTCATGTCGCAATTTAGGACTACAAAAGAGGGCATTTAAGCTCATAAGAATGTCATGGCATAAAAATTAGGGCACTAAATCTAGCTATGTGCGGGTACTATGTGGTAGTTAACTGTGTTGAATATGTTGTACCATCTGGTAAATTATGATGCAGTATGCTATTAATTGCGATAAATGCTACCAGCAGAGGACATGCTACAAGCTTACTTTACAAGGTAGTCGCGTTAAACAATGTCACACGATGTTGCTTTGTAATGAACTAGCAGTGTTCCGTGCGCACACTGCTAGGTACTAGGTACATATATATTAGCAGCAATTTATTGAATTGATACACCATTGAATTGATATCATTTAGCAAAATGAAACATAGCATTTGCATCCATCTTTTGGCTCGAGAATTTCACTGTTGTTGATCCTGCGGAGCCTACCCAAAGGTTCAGGCCAGATTGTTGTTTTTATTTTCTTTGAAACTAGTGCCCTCTTCCTCCGCGTATAGAAAAGGAAGAAATAAATCATGAAGTAGAAGTGAAAATCTTTTCTAATATATTTATATATCTCTTTGCTCAATTTTTCCCTTTAATGTCCCTCTCCCCTCTTGCAAGCTGGGTCAGATCATTGTCCTTTACTTCTAGAAAATGGGGAAGGATCAACGACATTGTACTAGCAGCGCGCCAGTTGGACGCTGCTAGTAGACTCTTTGAACACTGCTAATGAGGGGTTCTGTACTAATACTCCCCTGTCAGAAGTATAGGGTACCGTAAAAACTATCTTTTAGGGTGGGGGATACAGAAGCAAACCTGAAATAAATAACACAACATAGAAATTACTGAAGCTACAACCTAGTGCAGGTCCGATGATCATTTTTAGTGAGGCATTCGTTATATGCCATAGTACTTTTGGCGAATTAATAATTACTCCTCCAACTTTGTTATCCGTGGTGGTAACCTTCTCTCTATCGAAGCTGCCATCTCGGATGCATCTGGCCCCTCCCAATGCCCCACCTTGTACAGGTGCTAAGGCTGCCATGTAGGCAAAAAGTCTGATGTGGCAAGGTAATTAAGAGGAGAGAGATGAGTGTGATGACCCCAGGAAGAAACAATGCCAAGTGCGAGAACCTAGGCAAAACATTTAAATGGAAGAATCCCACCAATGTATGAAGAACTTTAGTTGCAAAATCATTAAATGAAGGATGGTTAGCACTAACAAATTAAGCACCTATGCATTGGGGGCTTTAGTTGCTAAAGTTTTTAATGTGCTTAGTACCTCATGTAAGCACCAATGCATTGGAAGTAGCCTCAGGTCGCAAATCTAATCTCCGAGGAGTGTGCTGGTGCTGCTGAGCATCATGTTATAGTTGGCCTCTTTTTTTTCTCGTGAATACGCTAGAGAGGGTATCTTGACTGCATAGCAACCTGATATGGATACACCTGATTATCTTATCTACTGTAGAGAACCTACTCAAAGATGAATCCACTACATCCAAGATGGTTCTCTTTGTCCAATGCCCCTAGACCAAATTTGATTTGGTAGCCAATCAATAATACCATTCTTGGCAACTGAACTTAACTAAAAAGCAGGTGTAAATGGGTGCAGTGCAGACTCACTAGAGTGGAAAGATAGCCGTTGTTGTTTTCATTTGCTCATGAAAATCTCTAAAAGTAGAATACCAAAGTTTAATATGCCTGATTTATTCTAGTAGCACCTGCTCATCGCATGCATGGGGGGCATGTAACTACTGTTTAGTGGGTTCCTGCAGCATTGTACGCCACCTCGTGCGATCTGTTGCCTCCCAAAACCCTTGCCAACCCAAAGTATGAGATTTTGGGTTTCAAGTCACTGTCCAGTACGACATTTGTATCTAAAAATGCATGCATGACACAAGTGGTGGAGCTAGATGAAATCTTCTAGGGAGGGCAAAGATAGAATATGAGTGTTTGCGGTGGGAGGATGCTTGAAGATTTTCATCTAAGCCCTCCCATAAACTTTTTTGGAGGGTTGGGGAGGGGGGGCAATGGCCCTCTCAGGCTAACACATAGCTCCGCCCCTGCACGACACGCCATAGACGAATTTGCAATGATGCTATGAACAAGAATAACAAAAAAAACACGACATATATGTGGTCGTCTATATTCTTGTTGGGGAGCTACTCGTAAACAATCAAGTTCTCTGCTCCTCAAAACAAGCACCCACAATTCTTGCTAAGTTTTTGTGTAGTAGCTTAGCAAGCAAAAACAACTCCATTGTCAACTTGTTTATCCCCTGTTGAGAACTCTGTGATAGCCTCTTAACGACGAGTAGTTGGTGGTTAGAGAGAGTTTCCGGATGTACAAAATGAAGACATGCAAAGGAATGGAGACATTGATAAAAAGATACTGCAACATTAAATAGGTGTACCTTATAAACTGTGCCAAAACCACCTTCACCTAGTTTGTTATCTAAATCTTATTCTGTCGTTGCACCTCATAGTATTTGTAGATCTATTTAAAGGGACATGAAAATGCTCCACCTACATAATTCATCTACAAAATCCTACGTAACCTGCCTAATTAATTCTCTCGGCCTCCGATTTTCACGGGTGTGGGCCCCTCCCACCCCAATCAATCCAATCCCAAGTCTTCACGTTTTCTATCACGTAAAAACCATACTTTCTATATAGATGATACGCATGCTATGCATTTTCGAGAAAAAACGTAAAAACCATGCGTTATTTTAAGTAGGTCTAGCATTACTCTAATAGGCATGTGCACTTGCATGTTCTTTTTGGTGTCGCTTTTCTTTCTCCTGTTATAAGCATTGATTGTTCCTTCAATATATGATTTATTTACAGAGAGAGTATTTCTTTACATGGGAGCATAAATCAGGGCGTCGTGAAGGGAGCGTGTAACCAAAATAATGTAAATTATAATTAACGTAGATCTAAAAATAACTATAATTAGTGTGGTTTGGTTTGTAGTTGCATGGACTGTAAGAAATATGTTTCCAAATATATTTTGTTGTGATTTGAAAAAATATAATGTCCTGCATTTCTGACCTACATGGCTATTTGAGATTCTCTTTTCATTTTGGTTGAGTTTTTTTTTGGATTTTCAATCAGCACCAAGATTTTGATTATCTGATTATTAGGTATAGCCGTATAGATAGTTTTTTTTTTCGAAAAGGGGGACTCCCCGGTCTCTGCATCAGAACGATGCATACGATCACATTTATTGGGAAAAAAGGATGTTCAACAAAGTCTCATAGTCTGGAAAAAAAATAAATGGCTAGCTCACACAGAGCCAGAATGCCCAAAACAAAAGGCCCAAAAGCCACAGCCGCGAGAAAGTTGTACCACTTTTTACCATGAGAGATCAAATCATCGCTAGAAAGTGGAACCCTTGGCAACAAGTTGCCTTAAAAGAAACAGAGTACAATACCCACCAGTGCCAAACATTGAGATGAAGATTCGCCCGCTGTTCATCCTGTTTGGTGGTCTGCCACCGTCTCTCCAGTCCTCTCCTCGTCATAATTTAAAGCAATTAGTACTGCTCTGCTCACGACCGTACTGAACCGAGTGGCTCACTGCTATAGCTCGCTAGCTCATCAGAAGCAAATCAGCTGAGCTAGCTAGAATAATCTACTCAAGATGTTTAGAGGAATCCCCCATCTTCTTCTGAGGTACTGCATATTAATTTTTGCCTCTTGGAAGAATACCGAGCTTTCGTGCCTCCCAAACTAATCTACACTACTATTAAACAAGAGAACATGTTGAGGGCGAACGAAAACTCTGCCGTTCCCATCCCACGCCCGCACGAGGGAAACGACCGTGCCCTCGATTCTGCTCGCAGCTCCCTAATTTTCGGGCCGATTCCAACTTTCCTGATCCTTCTTTCTCTCCTCAGATCGAGAAAAACGGCGCCGCCGCTCCTGCCTTCTCCTCCATGTGTGCACTTCCCCTCGATCCACCCCGATTCAACCTTGCCTCCGGTCGTCGCCCCGCGCTCCTGCAAGCCGTCGCCGACCTCCTCAGCCGGTCAACCGCGCACAACGCCCTCCTTCGTTTTCTCCCGCCAGTCCAAAACTCGCGTCGCCGCTGACCCCTCGCCTCGCTCCGCCGCCCGCAGCCCCACACCGGCGCATCGCATCGCATAGCAGCGGCGGCAGCATCAGAGGGGGGGGGGGCACCAAACGCGCCGGTGCCTGGGCGCCTTGCATCCATCTACAGCGAGGTGCAGACGAGCCGCATCGCGCACACGCTGCCCCTCCCCTCCGTCCTCCGCTCCCACTTCACGCTCGCCGACGAGCTGACCAACACCGCCGCTGGTAGCCCCGGTGAGTGATGAACGCCCACTTTCCTGGGTTGCATCCTTCCCGGATCTTGGTCTGACGGATCGCCGACTGGGTGGGTTTGAATTTGGGATTTGATGGTCATCCTTCGATCTCGCAGACAAGATAGCCAAGCTGTTCTCCAGCCTGCACGGCCGTGCTGCCGTCGGCCGAGCCGGTCGCGACGAAGCCGCTCAAGATCAGCGTCGTGCTTCCTGGTGGCCAGGTTCCAGTGGGCAATTGATTGGCTTCTTTGGTAAGTGCGACTGATCTGCAGCTGTACGTTCGTTTAGCAATAGTTGAGACCAACTGAAATTGAAAATCGGTGTTTATAATTGAATCTGAGAGCTGTTAGTGCACTGTCAGTCTCTTTTCTGATGGAAAATCTGAGGATATATCTTATTAGATTTTGTTGTTTGGAGGTGTTTCCTGAATAATTCCTATCATTGCTTGTCATGGTTGGTGTTGTGGATCAGATTACCTGCAGGAGGGTGCCAAAGGCAGCACCATGTATGTATTAAGGGAGGCCCGCTGGTGTCATGAAGGGCAACTACGTACGTTGATCTGACTGTGGATTCCGTGTACCCCTACAGAAACCAGGTATGTCAGCATAACCTTTACTAAGCACGCCTACTGATATTTCAATGTTTCATATAAACTTTGGTTATAACCATTTGCAAAACTGGAAGTGGTTCATCAGTAGAGATTTTGTTGAGGTACTTCCATGAATTAACATATGATATTTTTTCACTTGAAGTATCCTTGTGTGTAAGAAATTTCTGATCATAAGCATGACAAATATATGATGGATACATACAGTTTTGTGGGTAACCTGAATTACTATTTCATGCCCTGGACTGACATTACATGAATGACCATGTAGTACAGTGAGAACTGGTAAATTCAAGGATGAATAGTGCTATTTTGATTTATCTCCACTTCTCCATATAGTCTGTTTTAGCCTCTTTACTTAATCAGACAGGTGTCTTTTGTTTTGTTGTGTCTTCAATGAGAATCTTTGAACAACACATCTATGTTAGTTTAGTTTATATTATTTTTAATTTCCATTCTGTGTTGCAATCTACTACTATTTTTACGGATGGATTGAACTGAATACTACTAATATTTTCATTATTTCAGTCGTCAAAGATTCAGAATTCTTGCTGTATCATGGGTGTACTACCAGAGATGGTGAATGCTTTAGACGCTCTAAACTTTTTTTCCCCATGGGAAGGGGGGGGCACTCTAAACTGATAGGTACAAAATTCCATCAGTGAGCTTTTTAATTCAACCTGGATAAAAATATGGACCTCTTGTCTCTACTCCTAATGGAGCAGTTGGTAGTCTCGCTTCCAGGTGTTTTTTCGTCCCACCACTTTCGTCCGGGTTTTTTCCGTAGGTTAACCGTCGTAGATTTTTTTCGATGCTGGTTTCTTATTCACCGATTTATTTACCCCTCAGCTCTTTCCTTGCAAATCAGCACTTTCCAAACGTGCACGCAATCACGGATCTAAATTTACTAACTTATCCAAATCAACCGATACCTTCCATTATTGCAAATTTATTTAGGAAACAAATAATAGATTTTAAGTAAACAAATAAAAGATTTTAAAAACGCATCATACTTTACTAACAATCACTAAAAATCAAATCTAAATTAATTAACCTTACCTTAAATCACTCAATCACTTTAATTAGAAAACATTTTCTTTCCTAACCGCACCCTGCTTAGTGTGCACATAACAATCCGAAGTAATTAGAGTCACATGATTGAATCCATTTATTTAGAGCGACATGATTGAATTCATTTATTAACAATAATCCTCACCAAAAGTGTGTTTAGCAATTTTAGAGGGCGGACCAAAACTCTGCCATCCGCTAGCCCGCGTTTGTTTAGGTACAGGAAAAATGGCATAATATATGGAAACAACACGACCGGGGCGGCGGCGCAATCTTCGGGGATAGGGGATCGGAGGAGAAGGATTGGCCTAGCAGCATGATCGGGGTGCTTCCCCGCGGCCGATGCCGTCCTCGCGATGCCACCTACCGAAATCAACGCTGCTCCCTGCCGTCACCGAGGCGCCGCCTGCCCTCCTACCCCACGTCTGCTGCCGCGTGCGGCTACGGCGGAGGAGTAGCGACGGGCCGAGGTCCTTCATGCGTTCGGGATGGAGGCCATGATTTCGCCGAGGTCGTTGCTGCCTCCTACACTCGTGGTGTGTTGCCGAGATCGAGGCGAGCATGAGGAGCTGTGGCCACCGCCATGGTCACCCCATCGCAAGGGATGGAGCACGCCGTCGCCTACAGCTTGTGGAGATCATTGTTGCTCTTGGTCGCGTGGTGACCGGATCTTGCCGATGTGTCCTCCCCGACGACCTCCTCTTCGCCGGTTGGCGGCATGGATCTCGCCATCGCTGCCCTCAACTTCTCTGCCTCAAGCTCGACGGTCACCACCATGGATCCCCAGCTGGAGGGTCACGTGAACCAGCCGTCCTCCCATGCTGCAGCAAGTAGAAGGTGACATGGCTCTCCGTGACACGAAGAGTGGAGTTCAGTCAAGTACTTATATACTTGGCCTCTCTGCTGATCCATGTACATGGAGAAGAACAGACAACCGCTCATTCATACTTCGCTCCACTCCTTTGCGCTACATTCTTTGGAGGTGACATTTTTCTATCTCTCTATGTTGTAACAAGCCCGCTGCTGCATAGTTAATGGATTTTTTATTTAAATTTATCGCTGCTTAGTGCTTTGTTGCAATTGTTCACCCAAGATTCTTATATATAATCTGAGCGTATGTAGGCATACTTAGCTTTGCTATTCCATTTTTTCTGGCGCATAGAAATAAGAGTATTGTCCAGGTTAGGTATTCAATTGAGTATGGTATTTGGATTGCTATCAGAATGTCTTTTCTATGCATGTGATTTCTCACATCTGGTTATAATATTTGTGAAGACGTGCATTGCATGTGCACTTGGAAGCGGGCCCGTGGCCCGCGCTGGACGACGCCGACACCGATCCGAGCCACCTCGTCCGAGTATTCTTGGAGCTGTGGCTGGTCGATTTACATGAAATGAATTCCCTCAGTTCTGGTGGCAAATATAATACACATAATCCATATTGTTATGCACTAGCGTGTATGTGTGAAATAGATGGATTATGGTCCCGTACCCAATAAGATGGATATGTGTGTGTGTGTGTTAGAGAGAGAGGGAGAGGGGGATAGAGAGTGAGGAAGAGGGAGGGAGAGTGTGTGTCTGTGTGTGTGAGGATTCGATGGTAAAAAAGGTCGCCAATGTCGTAATATTGAACTCTTAAAGTTAATGTGGCCCCGTTGCAACGCACGGGCGTTCTTCTAGTCTACTAAATAAACCTGTAAAATTATACAGTGCGGAGATCCAAAAACAACATCATACCCGTTGAACTGAGATTTTACAGTCCAGATACCCGCGCTAAACGTGTACAACCGACAATCTGAGATCAATACTTCTGCTCAGACAGTCTAGATTGGTTATCAAAATTTCTTTGCAAATCTCCTACAGAAGCTTAAGAATATGCTTGTTGCTACATATAATTTGATGTTCAAAGCCATATCTCCTGTTTCCTTTGCCTTGCACAAATTCATGGTATTTGCACGTATATTCCCCAGTTTGTATTCCTTAACTTCTATATATCATGGTATTAGTTATTTAGTTTCACTTCCTAACAGAAACGCCGACTGGAGAAAACAACTGGGCTTCCATTGGTTCATAATTTTTTAATATATTTTGCTTAATTTCAGTGTGCTATTGTTGTTCTAAGTCATGTAATGAAGATGCATAAGACCTCGTGCATTCGTAATACTTTTAGATATTTCTGGGCACTTACAAGTGAGCAGCATTTTGCCTCTTTTGGTCCTGATTGGCATCTTCCTAATCACACTATTTTTTACAGGGGTTAGCTTCTATTCGTTCTGCTGTTCACTTTTTTTTTCTGACAAGAGGTTCTGCATGTTCCCTCAGTAAAGCCTCATGTCCAAGAATAAATTACCTACGTTTGAGTGCGAGTAATGTACAACAATTTGTAATTTTTCATTTGTATTTTTTCCTCGAACCAGAATTGGTGGTTGGCATTCAGCTATTTTTTATATGCCGACAATGTTTTCTCTGCATATCGATAAACTATCCGTTTACATAGAAAGAAGTTTGTGATTCTCGGAGCCAGCTTTGAAGCTTTTCTTTCCTTAGCATCACTTTGTAAAGAATTGTTTTCCTTGTACAACTCACCAGTATGTGTGCAAAATAGCAGCACTACACAAAATTGCCATCTTCTAGCCTGAAAATATAAACCAATAGAATTCACAATTTTGTTGCCATCATTATGTTATTACATTGTTAAATTTTGTTCCTTCTATATTTAAATAATTCCTTCTTAGGATAAACTAAAAAAACACACATTGTTTACTAGTGTGGTTGGGAATGCAGGGGTAAGATGAGCCCTGCCGCGGCGGCGATCTCGTCCGGCGTAGGCCTCGCTCGCTTCTCCACGCCCCGAGTTCCCAGAGGTGCATGCCATGCCATGGAATCTTTGTTTCCTCTTCTTGATTCTAGTTTGGGTTATGTCGTGGCGTCGCCAATGGCTAGCTAGAGGCCGCACTTAACTGTGTTTGCTGCGGGGCAGGCTGGCCGGGAAGGTGGCCGTCATCACCGGCGCCGCCAGCGGCATGGGCAAGGCGGCCGCCGCGGAGTTCGTCAGGAACGGCGCCAAGGTCATCCTCACCGACATCCAGGATGACCTCGGCCGCGCAGTCGCCGCCGAGCTCGGCCCCGACGCCTCCTACGCCAGCTGCGACGTGACCGACGAGGCGCAGATCGCCGCGGCCGTCGACCTCGCGGTGAAGCGCCACGGCTGGCTCGACGTCCTGCACAACCACGCCGGGGTCGCCGGGAGGATGACCATGGACTCCGTCGCGTCCCTCGACCTCGCCGACTTCGACCGCACCATGGCAGCCAACGCGCAGTCTGCCGTCGCCGGGATCAAGCACGCGGCGCGCATGATGGTGCCGCGCCGGAGCGGGTGCATCATCTGCACGGCGAGCACGCCGGGGGTGCTCGGCGGCGTGAACCCCGCGTACTGCATCTCCAAGGCGGCCGTGATCGGCGCCGTCCGGGCGTTGGCTGGGGAGCTGGGAGGCACGGCGTGCGCGTGAACGCCATCTCGCCGCATGGCATCGCGACGCCGTTCGGGCTGCGCGGGCTGGCGGAGCTGCTCCCGGAGGCGAGCGAGGAGGAGCTGAGGCGAATGGTGGAGTCGGGCATGAACGAGATGGGCGGGGCGGTTTTGGAGGTGGAGGACATCGCCCGGGAGGCCATGTACCTGGCGTCCGACGAGGCCAAGTATGTCAACGGGCACAACCTCGTTGTCGACGGCGGGTTTACTGCGGGGAAGCTGATTCACATGCCCGGTGAGGAGTGGGTGACAGCCATGGCATGGGCATGACAGTGATAAAGATGAGGATAAACATCCAAGGCCACTCATGTACGATGGTTGATAAGGTAGTCTTATCTTAAATCTTGCATGTAATTTAGAGATGACAAAAAAACATGTCTATCATGGGTCATCTACTTATCTTCAATAATTAGCTGTTTCTAAATACGTGGTGACACATATTGTGCTAAGAGATCATCTCTGGTATTCTCTTAAATAAAAAAACAAGTCTTCTTTTATAATTTCTCTCACCTCCACCTCATCATTTATCCTACGTGACATTGCTAAGATAAAACCATTGTACGTGCCCTTATATGCACGGGCGCGCCGGTCCAAATTTGGGCTGCTCGCACCACACCCGCGTGATTAAATCTCCAACAGCCGTGCGATTAGATCCCATCCCACTTCATCTTCTTCCTTATCCCTGTCTCCATACTAGTCAACGCCACAACTGAACACGGCAGCACGCTGTCCGCCCATGGCCGCACCTCTTTGCCTTTGTTGCCCGCTCGTGCAGAAAACCGGCCTGACTCGAGCTCGTCGGATACGCCGCGTGAGCTCGCTGCAACTCGCATGCGGTCACCCTGTTGTACCTTTTCTGATGTGGCTACGCCACATCGTCAGTTTCAACTCTGCCTCTCGTCGGACGGCTATTGCAGCAATTCTATATGCAGCTCGATGGTGACAAAAATGAGTTTGTTGCAGCTTGGCCCGCATTGGTCGCTGCCTCCGGCTCGCCGTCATCGTCGATTTGCGCCCTGATCCGTCAAAAAATCTCACATAAATCTTAAGTAGACAGTTAAAACAAAAAAAAAGTCGGTTCCAGCAAAAAAGAACTCCAGTTCCAGCAAAAAAAATCCCATAAGACAAAACTCTACTAGTCCTTTGAAGCAAAAACATTGGCCACTTCCAGCAAAAAATAACACCAGTTCCAGCAAAAAATCTCAACAGCAAAAGCTCCGGTAGTCGATTGAAGCAAAAATAAAAACTGGTTGTAGCATCCCTCGTCGGCTGTTGTAGCGTCTCTTGTAACCGGTTGTAGCTTCAGGCGTCGTTCAGATCCACACCGGTTCCAACTCGTCCTCATGTTGGTCCCAGCAGTCTATGGCTCGTTGCAGCAAATCAGCACGTCCGTCCTAGCTCGTTGCCATGTTGGTTCCAGCACACAGGCAACATGGTTGTAGCATCACCGCCGCCGGTTCCAGCTTGTGGAGGATCATGGTCGCAACATCTCTACCGTCTGGTTCCAGCTCACGGCGAACACGATGGCAGCAACACGGGTAGGCGGTTGTAGCACCACAAGGATCGGTGGCAGCAAAAAAAGCTCGCAGTCGGTTGCAGCTCTCGTTGCATCGATGGTGGAAGCTCACGACTCTCATGGACATGGAGATGGGGATGTTGGTGTGCTCCGGGAAGGAGAAGGATGGTGCCACCGTGTGTGTGCTTTAGCTCCACATGAGGAGGCAGACGGGGGAGAAAAGTTGGATGGAACAACGATCTCATTGAGGTGGATGGTGGGAGGGAGGGAACAGATAAGAAAGGAATGAGCGATTGAGAAGACGGAGGAGAAGATAAGGCAATGATTGGGGCGTGGGCCCTATACATACGTGTCGCTCGGGGGTAGGAGGGCCGCTTGCTTGTGTGGCCGCGACCGGCCGAGCGTTCTGCCGGTCAGCCGACAGCAAACGTTTCCCAACATCTAAACATGGGTACCCATCTTCCACAGCATGCGCAATAAATTCAGGAAAAATAATGGAATCCACCAACTGATTTAGGGTGCATGTGCGTGATAGTGATCGCACCAGTCGTGGGCGGGGTCGGGCATGGTATAACCGTGCTATCTTAACAGTGTTACATAGGATAAATCCTAAGGGCATGTACAATGTTTCTATCTTAGGAATGCCACGCTGGATAAATGATGAGGTGGAGATGATCTCTTAGCACAATATGCCTCACCATGTTTTTAGGAATATCTAATTATTGAAGATAAAGGTAAGAGAATCCATTGTAGACATGTTTTTTTGTCATCTCTAAATTACATGCAAGATTTAAGATAGGACTATCTTATCAATTATTGTACATTCCCTAAGGTGGAGAGAAGAGAAATCATAAGAAAAAAAAGTATCTTCTCTTATTTAAGAGATGATCTCTAAGCATAATATGTCTGATCACGTTTTTAGGAATAGCTCGTTATTGAAGATAAGACTAAAAGATAACCCATTGTAGGCTTGTACTTATTGTCATATCTGAATTCATGCAAGTTTTAAGATAAAATGATCTTATCAATCATTGTACATGCCCTTAGATCTAGATACGCGGGTGCATGTGTGTTGTCCCGCCGAACACAATTTGCTTTTTATTCAGCAATGCTACATTCACAAAATAACACAGGCGTTTTGCGCATGCCCTTAGATCTTGATACGCGGGTGCACGTGTGTTGTCCCGCCTAACACAATTTGCTTTTTATTCAGCAATGCTACATTCACGAAATAACACGGGGGTTTTATGCAGTCTTTGTGACTTGTTAGGTGTTGATTGGATTAAGGGAGAGGGAGGGGTCCCACCCACCTGGAAATCAGGGGTGAAAAGAATTAGAAGGAAGGGTCCGTAATCCCCCCGTAATAAGCCCGTGCGTTTAGCATTTTTGGTTTTTATATGGGAGTGTCTAAGGCTCATCGAGATTTGATAAAAACGTCCAAAATAAACCATGAACTCGTAGACGAAGGCTAAATCAAACATTGAAGTTTCAATCCTTGAAATCAACACATCAAACTCTCTGATCAAAGTCAATTTTGAACCTTGAGTGCGTTCTCGACGGGATTGTTGCCGTAGCAGGCCAATCTGCGTCTAAACGCGACTGATCCGGCCCACCAGACGTGAACCATGTTTTTCTTTTTAGTAACGTGACACTTAAAAATACCAAAAAGATGTGGTACTCACATTGCGACCTAGCTGCTGAACTACTCCTGCTATCCACCCTAAAAATATTTAACCATATACTGCAGCGTCGATATATATATATATATATATATATATATATATATATATATATATATATATATATATATATATATATATATATTATTTTATTTTTTTTTTAAAATTATGAATGGTTTCAAATCCTAATATTCTAAATACTAAAATTAATTTTCAAAATTACAAACATTATATGCAAAATGTAAACAATTTCTTGAATTACAAACATGTTTGAAAACACAAAGAAATTTTGAAAACGTGAACCATTATCAAAATCCCCTAACATTTTATTAAGAGCAGCAATTTATTAAACCTGAACAAAATTTTAAAGAGCGAACAATTTTTCGAAACACGAACGTTTGTGAAACATAAACTTTTTTGTGAAAAAATGGAATAAACTTTAAATCCTGAACAAAATTTTTAAGTGCAAACAACTTTCAAAACACGAACGTTTGTCAAACATAAACATTTTTGTGAAAAATGGGAACAAAATTTGAATCCCGAACAACATTTTAAAGTGCAAGCAAGTTTTCAAAACACAAACATTTTTGTAACAAATGGGAAAAAAAATTGAATCCTGAACAAAATTTTAAAGTGCGATTTTTTTAAAATACAACTTTTTTGAAACATACTTTATTAAAAATGGAAACAAAATTTGAAACCTGAACGAAATATTGATGTGGGAATAATTCCTGAAAAAATTGTTCAGGTTTCAAAATTTTGTGTAGTTGTCAAAATTGTTCGTGTTTCCATCGCCTTGATGCGCTCAACGCAGTGTGGTTAATGTGGTCAAAAAACGAGAGCCCTCAGAAGAAGACCCTACAATCTACACGAAGAAGCTGACGGTAGAGACCCACACGGCCTCTGACGACAAATTGCTCCCAGAAAAGGTATCCTTCTTGGATGGGGTGGTTTACTTATCCTATCTAAATTTTTGTTGGTTTATAAGAAGAAAATGTTTCTTTTTGGGGCCTGCTACACGTCGGCCGACGAATTGTTTTTTCTGGAACGACCGATAGATTGTTTCTAAACCATCCGTCTCCTCGCGGGCCATCAGATATGA
Organism: Aegilops speltoides; assembly: GCA_021437245.1. Lineage (NCBI taxonomy): Eukaryota > Viridiplantae > Streptophyta > Magnoliopsida > Poales > Poaceae > Aegilops > Aegilops speltoides. The sequence continues at coordinate 69,915,749 of CM038142.1, forward strand.
TCAATCTAGCAGCTGAACGTCTTCTTCTACTTTGCAACAAAACTCTTGTTGCAGAAACATTGCAACATAGGTTGCATTGTCAATTTTTTTACAACATAAGTTGTGTTTCGAGATTTTTTTTGCAATATAGGCTGTTTTGCGGTTTTTTGGCAACATAGGCTGTGTTGTGGGATTTTATTTTTTCGTCTGTTTTTTCTACAACAAGGGTGGTGTTGTGGAAGAACTTTTACAACATATGTAATGTTGCAGAAAACATAGATGAGAGACGGAGAGAGGAACGTGATGTTTTCTACACGAAGAGGTTACACTACTAGGAAAAGGGCTATAGATAGGATTGATTCTAATGGCGCACCGTGGAGGCAGTGCGCCACTACTATATACTAATGGCGCACCTGTTCCTGATACGCCATTAGAGTGGAAGACACTAATGGCGCACCGTGGACAGGGTGCGCCATTAGTATGATTTTTTTTTTCATTTTCCCATACATACTAATGACGCATGAGGCCTGCAATGCGCCATTACTATATATATAACTTCTAATGGCGCACCGTGGACAGGGTGCGCCTCTAGTATGAATTTTTTTTTCCATTTTCCCATACATACTAATGGCGCATGACGTCTACAATGCGCCATTACTATATATATCTTCTAATGGCGCACAAGCAGCAAAGTGCGCCATTCTTGTAAATTTTGTTTTATTCTTTTTTTTTAAAACTACTAATGGCGCACCGTCTGCCGATGCGCCATTAGTAATTCGAAGCTTACTAATGGCGCATCACCGGACGGTGCGCCATTAGTAACCCGGGATCAACAAGATATTTTGGACAGCCCACACCTACCCACTCACTTTCCCCACTTCATTCCATCCACCTCCTTCTCCAAGATTTCGCCATCTCCTCCTCCTCACCTCATTTCCACCATAGATTCAACAAAATTAAGTGGTGAAATTACCTTTTTTGATAGGTAAGTAAGGAAAGCTATCTTCATGATATAGATCTACTTTTTTTTTCTCCCTAGCTCGCTCCAACAACGTGCACATGCACTTTTGTGGCCTAGCTAGATCTATGTATGTTTGTGGTGTTGCAAGTGTTTGTGGTGTTGCATATATGTTTGTGTTTGAAGGTACCGTATTTGAAATATGCGATAGTTGCCAATATTTTGCCGGAATGTTTTGATTCATTTCCGTTTCAAGCGAGAATTTTGGCACTATGCATTCTTTTTGGTCCTATTTTTAGGGAAGGTCATGCCAAAATTTTTCTTGGTTCTAACATATCGTTTGTTTCTACCCTTGAGCGACCATGGTCCGCATGATGACCGAAGGCATCGTGAATAGGTTTTTGAGCTCCGAAGGCCGAGATGCTTCAAAAGAACGAGACGGAGATAAGATGTCCATGTCGAAGATGCAAGTCAAGAGCCTTATTGCGGACCCGGATTCCGGCAGGTGCGGGACCACCGCTCTTGCGTGGTTTCATGGATGGCTATCGGTGGCAAGGTGATGAAGATGACTATCAAGTCGTCCATGGCCGGGCGGGCAAGAAATGAGGAAGGGCAACAAGACAAGTACCACCGTGGCGTAGGGCGGCGAGAAGACGAAGAATCTCCGGGACATGATCACGACGGTGATCTTGTATACGTCATCATGTAGAAGATGTCGTACATAATGATGAGGAAGATCAAGACGAAGGGCATGATCATGAAGATGAAGATGCTGGGAGCGGGACGACGATGGAGGCTGGGTGCAGGACCCTCATATTCAAGAGCGCTTCTCAAGCGGACGGATAACGCAAGAGTGCCGCCGAGAGAAAGCCAAGCTGGATCAACCGGAGATAGACGCGTTACTCCATTGTATGAAGGATGCAGGCCGAGGATACCCGCCGAAAGTAACGCTCATGGCTCGAGATGAAGGTAAAACACAAAATGACCGACGATGCTTCGACGAGAACATGTCATTTCGCACGAACGTCTTCCCAAGGGGAACAAGTGCCCACCAGTTCGAGGAGGCGAAGAAAATCGTGTGTCCTCTGGATTTACCGCGACGTGAAATACCATGTGTGCATGAACAATTGCATCATTTATCGGGATGAGCACGCGAGTCTACCATATGTCCGGTGTCTTGGCGTCACTCGATACAAGAAGAGGAAGAAAGCTCCTCGAAAATCGGTGTGGTACTTTCCGATCACTCCTCGTCTGCAGCGGTATTTTGCGGACCCTAAGGTAGCAAAGCTCCTGCGTTGGCACGCGGATAGGGAGGAGAAGAAGTGAGAAGATGACGCAAATGATCCGGAGATAGATAAAAAAGACAAGATGCTGAGTCACCCTAAGGATGCGAGCGGTGGCAAGCGTTGAACTTCAAGACCCATAATTTGGGAAGGATCCAAGGAACATCGCCGGGCGCGAGCACCGATGGAGTCAATCCGCTTGGCAGCCAGAGAAGCACACATAGCACTGGCCTGTGTTTGTGTGGATGTACAACCTTCCCCCTGGTTGTGCATGAAGAGGAAGTACATTCACATGAGTATGCTAATTGAAGGGCGAAACAACCAGTGGAACGACATCAATCAGATCCGGGCTCTTTGAAGGAGGAGCTAGACACGTTGTGGAAAACGCCACCAATACGTGGGACGCCGCGAGAAAGAATATTTCCCTATGAGAGCCGCCGACCGCTCATGACGGTGCACGACTATCTCGATTACGGATATCTCGCAGGCGGGTAGTCCACGGATTTTACGGATGCGTAAGGTGCATGGATGACACAACGATCGCCACCTAGATAGAGATCCGGGTCTTGAAAACCGTGTTCATGGGACATCGAAGGTGGCTTCGCGACGATGACCCGTGGAGGAAACGCAAGGATCTGTTCGATGGTGAAACCGAACTCAAAACGCCTGTACGAGGAGCGGCGAGGAAATAGACAAGCTGTTGAAAAATTGGAAAGACCGCCCACCGCGGGAAAGATGCGAAGGCGCCAGAGCAGCTGCTGAAGGTATGGAAAACGAGGTCCGTTTTCGGGACTTGCCATCTTCGAAGATCCACCGTGTGCCTCACAGCCTTGATGTCATGCATATCACGAAGAACGCGTGTGCGAGTCCGCTGGTACCTGCTCAACATGCCGAGAGGACCAAAGATGGGCCGAAAGCAAGGGCGGACTTGAAATCAATGGGCATCGGCAGGAGCTTCACGCTAATGATGATGATGATGATGATGATGATGAGGCGAAGCAGGACACGGAAAGTCGTCGCAAAGGCAAAAAGGCCAAGAAGACCGGAAATGACTACCCTCCCGCGTGCTTCACTCTAAGTTAGGAGGAGATCGAGCAGTTTTTCACCTGCCTCCTAGGAGTAAAACTTCCTTACGATTATGCGGGGAAGATAAGCAAATACCTAGACCCAGCGAAGCAGAAGTTCAGCGGGATGAAGTCTCACGACTGTCACGTGCTGATGACGCAGATACTTCTAGTTGTAATCCGTGGGATCATGGACGCGCACGTCCGTGAAATGCTATTTGGCCTGTGCAACTTTTTCGACGCCATCTCGGAAGTCGATTGGCGGAGGCAACTCGAAGGCTACAGAGGAAGAGATCGTGGTGATACTATGCGAGCTTGAGATGTACTTCCGCCCGCATTCTTCGACGTTATGGTGCATCCGCTGGTCCATATAGTGGAGGATATCATCCAACTCGGGCCGACGTTCTGCACGGCATGATGCCGCTCGAAAGGATGAATGGTGTCATCAAAGGATACGTTCGCAACATGTCACGCCCGAGGGAAGCATAGCGGGGCTTTTCGATCAAGAGTGCATCTCCTACGGCACGAATTATCTAGGCATCGAGAACCCGCTGGTCCGCGTCAACAGCACCTCGGCAGGCTCGCTGGATGGGGTCACCATGAGGGTCGCCGCGAAATGCATGTCGACTTCGAGGGTCGACTCGCCGACTTTGAAAGAGCAAACCTAGTCGCGCTACAACACATAGACGTGGTCGATCCTTGGGTGGTAGAGCACAAAACCTTTATCAAGAAGACGTACAATGACAGAGGCCAACAGAGGACGGACGGAGATATACTCAAAGAGCACAACTCATGTTTCACGCGTTGGTTCAAGCAGAAGCTTCTGTCGTACCCTTTACGTGAGGATTCTTCCGCGGAAGAACAACTCATATTCACCTTGTCACAGGGCGCCGAGCACAACCTGATGACCTATGAGGCATACGATATCAACAGCTACACATTCTACACCGAGGACAAGGACATGAAGAGCGATGGTTATCAGAACTCTGGGGTAACGATGGAATCCTACACCGGTAATGACAAGGACAGATACTACGGAAGGATCGAGGAGATCTGGGAGCTGAGCTCTGTTGGAGAGAAGGTCCCGATGTTCCGTGTCGATGGGCCAAAACGTCATAAAAGAAGACGGTATTTCACCACCATGGTTATACGAAGCCAAATCCAAGATCATGGGCGCAAACGTCACCGCGAAAAATGAGCCATGGGTACTGGCTTCCCAAGTGGACCAATGCTTCTTCATTACCGACCCGCCAAAGCCCAGTCGTGTTGTCGTGAGGAGAGGCAAAAGGAAGATCATCGGAATGGATGGAGTAGCCAATGAGCAAGACTTGACAAGCACGGCAACCAAGATCGAACATGACGACGACGATGAAGTAGCAGCACACACCACAAGAAGAAGCAGGACCACCCTACCTAAAGGACGTCCGTTCCACGTAAGAACTCCGCTTATAAAAAGAAGGGCAAGAAGATTGTGAACAGATAGCTAGCTAAGACCGATTGTATTTAAATCGTAGTCTTCATTTCTCGATTGTATTTCATGGGCACTTTTTATATCATGAATATTTTTAAATTTCATGGGCACTTTTTGAATTCATGAGGACACTTGATCTCGATTCCCCTCCATCTTGATCTCGATCCTCCATCTCGATTGCACCGCACCTCCCGCTTAGCTCCACCCATCGCAACCTCCCGCTCCACCGCCGAGCACCTGCCCGGCCCCCAAGACCGCACTTTTTGAACATATTTTTAATTTTTTACTATTTTTATAAAAATATTACACTGTTATAATTTAAACAAGTTTGAACATATTTAAACACAAATAAATATAAAAAACAGCATTTAAAATGCATAAAAAATATTACTGTTATGATTTAAACAAGTTTGAACATATTTAAACACAAATAAATATAAAAAACACCATTTAAAATGCATAAAAACATATTGGGGATCACAGGAATCGAACCCGGGACCTCTGGTGTGTGTGCTACGTCTTGACCGGTCGGGCTAGTGGGTGGGTTCATTGTAGATAGGGTTGGGCTGTAGATATGGCTACTAGGCTAGGTTAAAACAAAATTCTAATGGCGCACCGAGGGGTGGTGCGCCATTAGAATAGTTGTACTTATGGCGCACCGTTGTGTCGTGCGCCATTAGAAAGCTTCCTCCTCCACCTATTCCTCTCGGCGTCTCTCCCTCCTCGCCAGATCCCCACTCGACCTAACAAGACGCCGCCGCCGCCCGACCCCCCGGACTCCACCTCGCCGCCCCGCGCCCGCCCCCTCGCCGCGCCCCCTCGCCCCCCCCCTGCCGGACTCCACCCCCGCCCGCGCCCCGCGCCCCGCCCCCCCGCCCGCCCCGCGCCCACACCTGCCGGACTCCACCCCTCGCCCCCCCCCCGCTCCCACCCCCATCGTCGACCTCATCCATTCAGAGCTTCAAATCGAGCAGAGCCGTCCCTGCGGCGCCGCCATCGAACGCATCTCCGTCGCGTACATCACCGGCGTCCGACGTTGTTTTCCGCGGCTCCGGTCCACCTCCGGCCTCCTCATCGCCTCCGTTGGAACCGTTGTGAGCCCATCTTCCTAATCCCCACCTTTTCCTATTCGATTCGTTGCCGTAGTCGCCGTCCCGAGCTCCAGCAGACGTGCGTGCTTGCCGCTGCGCTCATTGTCTCTGCTGCTGCCTGTCGTTGGTTGTTGCCGCGGCTCCTCACATCTGCTATTGCTCTTGCGCTCGCTGTTGCCGCTTGTTGCTGCGCCGCTTGCCGATGTGCTGATCGCATTGCATTCTGCTGCTGGCTATGCTATTGCTTGCTGTGCCTGCCGCCGCCGCAGCCCCACGCCGCCGCCAGCGCACTGCGTGCACCCCCCAGCGCCCAGACGCGCGTCCACCCCCACGCCCACATGTGCCCGCGCCCACAACATTCTCAGAGCTTCCTATGTGAAGTATCACCCTGGTCTTTGCTATATCCAGTGATTTAGTAGCCATCCAATAAGGACTAAGGAGTGTGATCTGTTTCCTATGTGATTTTGATTTTGGTTGTATTTTTCTGCTCTAGTGCAGTATAAAAATATGTCCTGACTCATTTAATTTGCTGTCAGTATGGCAAGATGACATGAAGCACTAAGTAAATTATTTATGCATTAGGAAATAAGAAATTGGAAGTCTTGAAAGTGGCTTGAGACAATTTCATAGCTGGTGCATCCTTCTAGTTCTATGTAACCTTTGAACTATCTTTGGGCAGGATGTCTTGTATGTATAGTTGTTGGCAGAATGGTGAACCTCCCACCGATGAATAGTTGAAGCGAACACAGAATTTATATAAATCTATAGAACATGTTTCTTTCTCTTTTATTTGCTGCAGTGATTTTCAGATCTTAAAATTAGTTAGATCGGATGGATAGATCTAGTGAGTCTTGCATTTCGCTTAACTGTTATGGACAATTGTCAATTTTACGTAATGATGATGGAACATTATAAAGCATTAATTGTACTCCGGTGTATATGAAGGATGATGATCATCTTGCTAGTTTGTTGGGTTTTGTCTCCCACCATTGTGTCGTGATGAATTTGCAGTACCCGAGAGGCCCTTGAGTTTGCCGGAATGTCGATTAACTTCCGCTCGCAAATTGGTACTCCATATGTCCTATTTTCAGCAAAGGTCATGCTGAAATTTTCCGTGAATTTTAGCATGACTTTGCTAAAATAGGACATATGGGGTACTTGCGACTAATGCATGGGCCGGGCTATCTTAGTACTTAGTTAAGTAGGATCAATCGCCTCGCCATTCTTGCTGCATTAAATCATAGGTGGCAATAGAGCCAAGTGATTAGGCCCAACTTAGAATTATCCTTAGCATCGATAAACCCTAGATGATAAACCCAACATAGGTGGCAATAGAGCCAAGTGATTAGGCCCAACCTAGGGTGCCTCGGCATCGATAAACCCTAAATGATGAAAACTTAACTTGGCTGCCCCGGATGCCTCGGTGTCGATGAGAACCTAAATGATGAAAGCTTGGGCTTTTAGGGTGCCTCGGTGTCGACAAACCCTAAATCATGAGACCATGATCTTGTTCCTTGACAATAACCATCTTTTTGACAAAACTTTTTTCCTATTTAGAGAGAAACATGGCCCACAACGATGAGGCCGGTGGTTGAGCGGCAAGCAATTCAGGAGATGTCCCAAGAGTTGGAGGAACAACAACCTCACCGCTATGATGACGCCTTGGAAGACACCGATCCTGATTACACAACCCCTAGTGGCGTCGGGGATGACACCACCGATGGTGCCGCCGAGGATGCCACCATCGATGATGGCGGCGCACACACAGATGGTGGCGGCGCACACGATGGCAGCCAACCGAAGAAGCAAAGGAAGGACCGGCGCCAATGCGCTCCGCACCGTCAAGGAGGAATTACTCAAGTGGACTCCGACGGAATCCAACGGAGCCCAAACATATAGTCAAGGGCACGCGGTTCAGCTCGGGTGCATTCTCCGGAACACCGCCTCGATCAACACCGAGAACCTTAGGCATAAGGACCGAGGGAATTTGCGCAGCCTCCTCTTCACGGCTGCACGAACGATACAAGTTCCCCGCCGAATTTGAAAACACACGCCTCGTGGAATAGAGTGAACAATGCCGCCTCACGAAGATGAGCACGGCCCTGTCTACTTGGAGAAGCGGTGAAGAGAATGATTGATAGAGGTGATAGTTATGACAAGATCAAGGCGAAATATCATTTGATGAGCGAAGATGAGTACAAGGAGTTCAAGATCAAGTGCGAGCCCGCAAGCTCCGAATCAAGTCGATGGGGAAAGAAATGCGGAGTTGAACTTAGGGAACACAAACTCGGTCCCGCGGTTATAGAGTGGCGGAGCCTATATGGGACAAGGAGGACGCGGAGCGTGCCGAGCAAGGCCTACCACCCCGCTTCGAGAAATACAGCGGTGACAAGCGGACCGGGAACTATGTCGGGGCCGGTACAAGGAGGTCCCGATAACAAAGGAGCTTACCACGGATCCAAGACCAGGGCGCTTGAGCTTGTTCTCGTAAGGAATACACCCCGCCGTAATTAGCTCCATATGGTTGCACTCTAATTAATCACCAATATTTCTAAATGGCTCATGTTCCTTTCGCAGACAATGAAAGCAGAGCTGGGTCGCCTAAGAGCTCCCCTTCGACACCCCTTTAAATAGGGCGTTAAACGTAATGAAAAAGAAGGATAAGCTCGATAAGCCGACGTCAGCTGGTCGTGTGGCCGGCAAAGGCTTGTCCACAAAATGGGGGTCATACTATACCGCTGGTGTGCGGAAGGAGAAAAAGGCCAGCTCGGAAAGCCGACGCGAAGGTTGAAGCACTCAAGGCACAAGTGGCGCGGATTCGGAGCTTGTCCAAGAGCAAGTGGAACAACAGCTGGGAACGGCTCGAAGCCATGGTGCCTACGTTGATTCATGGATCGACGACGTGGATTGCGGGCGGCCAAAGGGCCTCCCGGTTCCCAGCTTCACGGCCAGCAACTCGCACAGCGCGGCGGCTGCGCCATTGGTGTCTCCGCGGCGGCGCCATTGGTGTCTCCGCGGCGGCACCATTGGTGTCTCCGGCGAGGCGGTATTCGTGTCTCCGCACCGCACGGGTATTGAGCTTAATGCACCCGAGTGTACGCCGACCGCACCTCTCCAAAGAAGCGCCCCTCCGTCGATTTATCGCCGCCGTTGGCGGTGCTCGACATTAGCCGAGCTCGACGGCATCACGGTAACTAAGCCTCTCGCCGATGACTTCATCTCCTTGCCTTTGATCGGGCATCCTCGACGCCCTACACATGTTTTCGCAGGGCACCGCCGACGTTCCTTGCACTCTTCTGCACTTCGTGGGCGCCGAGTTGGTCGATGTCGCCAAGGGCAAATTCGTTCAACCGGGCAACCCCATGTTCCACGGCAATCCGATGCCACCCACAATGTATAGGGTTGAAGTGGTCCGGTGCTGCCGAGCTGCGACGAGTTGTTACCTCGATTCGACCGGCTGGGGCGACGAAGAAGATGAGATGACCCTCGGCACTGCGTGAATCTGGCCCTCGCTATGGCGAAGAGCCGATTCGCTTGGGGCGGGGACACCACCCACGCATAAGACCGCCGATCGTGCGGTGCCAAGCCATGGCAAGAACGCAGTAACGCTACCGGACCTGCCGGACATCCCTATGGCACAGATCCGGACAGCCCTATGGCACAGATCCGGACGGCGCGGCGACAACGACGACGGTACATTTACCAAAGTTGCCAAGTACTTTGCGAACATGGGTATGCGGCGATTTCTGCGGGCCTCTTTCTCAAGAACCCAGCCAAGACCACCGCGATCTAGCTGGTACGGCGGAGAAATCCAATTGCAACAAGCGCCGTCGGCGTTCAGTTCTCGTGACACGCCCATCTCCCGTCTTCACCGAGCCTCGAGATAGCTGAGGCGCGAATATTATCAGCCCCAACACGCTGAAGAAGGCGGTGCGTGAGCGTAACTCGGTCCCATTACAGGAGATCAAGAAGAAGGGCCGAAACGAAAGACTAACAAGGGCGCCGGTGCGAGCCAGCCGCACCGAAGTTCGATCCGTGCTCGGGACGGGCCACCTTCACCTAAGGATATCTCGAGGAGGGTGCATGTGGCGGTAGGGCGATGCTACCGCCAAATATGCTGAATGCTGCAACGGTGCTATGCGGAGTCTGCGCATGATGTTGTTCTGATTTTGGAGAAGCGGCGTCTCGAGAGAAGGATGTGGCATACCGGTTTTCGTGGCCAAGGTGCTAGAGAGCAAGGGCTTTGTGGATGGCGACATCGGGGTATGATCGTCCTGCGGTTTGATGACATCTTTGCTATGTTTAACCTTCATCCGCTGCACTACACCTTCGTTTGGCTGTTTTCGCCGAGCATGCAGATGCGGATCATTAGAGACAATACCGGACATCGTGATAGTCGACCCCTTCTACATGCGTGCCAAGCACTTGAGCAGCGCTGGGGACCGCTAAGTTGCGAGTTCACACCTCAAGGCGCTATTCGCAAACGCAGATAAGGATAACTTCCTTGTGCCTTACTTTCCCGAGTAAGTCATCCCTTAACCGCCCCGTAACATATGATTTCTTAGATTTCGATCGTTTTTTTTTTCTAACATTCCGTGTTACGTGCAAAGGACACACATTGCACACTCATCCTCTTAAGCCCGAAATATTCCATGGCCACGATTTCGACCCAACCGTAATTCCATGATAGACTACACAAATGTGAAGAAAGTTCTTGATGATGTTCTCCCCGGCTACGCCAAATCTGGAGGCACCTTCACCAGACAGTTCGTAGCACGGCAAGCACATCTTTCACACAATACGAAGTTCTGCTGCGTCAAGCAGCCGCCTGGCGGTCGAAGGATGCCTACTACGCCCTCCATCACATGCGGGCGATCGTAAGGGACCATCATCACCTTCTGCTACCAGATAATCTCAAAGATTGGGCCGCGAGCTTGTCGGCAGTCCAGGACGCGGACCTCAGACAAGAATTCTTTCGCATCCAGTCGGAGTTTGCGGACATCATCCATCAAGATGTCCTTCATACGTCGGGGCAGTTCTTCCTCAGAAATCAACCGTCCAACAAAGGAGATAGATGGAATGCTACAAATGCAGGGTGACAACGATCATGATTTCATGACCATCGCGACAGACGGCGGCTTCATCCACGCCCCGTCCGATGAGTCGAGTCGAAAGTAGTGATGTGTAGTTCAAACATTGATTGGCTCATGTTGTAATTAAACTTTTTAATGAATTCGTATGTCTCTTTGGTTTGGACGGTTGTTCAACTTAGATGTAATCGATGCTATTTTATTAGTAGGACCATGAATCGTGCTATTAATGTCTTGCTTTTCTTCCGATCCTTTTGTTGCATACTTACACATTGCTTATGTATTGTCGTTGTTTGGCTTGTGCATAGAGATGCCGTCGTATGTCGTGGTACAAGGGTAAGGTTCCCGAGTCACGATGATCGGGAGGAGTGTCGGAGACAGGTTCACCGCTTCAGCGGTAATAGTTACAAAGGGTACACCACTAGGGCGGAGGCCGAATCTAGATACGCCCGCTATCTAGCAGAGAGAGGAGGGAGCGTTGAGGAACCGGATGAAGACCAGTTTGATCGCGATGATGCTCATCGTGATGACCACACTCTCTTCTATGTGATGGTAGTTTAGATGATCGATATCGACTTGTAATGTGAAGGCAAACTCGATACTCGCGGTCTTGAGACTTGTAATGTTTTATCTTTGTCCGGTCTTTTGAACTGGAGACTAATATGATGAATTGTATTCGGAGACTAATCTTCTATTGTATTTGATGAATCTGATGTTGCTGTGTGCTGCTGTCTATATTCTATGCAATAATATATTTTGTAACCTGTGCAAAAATCAGAAAAGCAAAAAAATAAAACCTAATATTCATACTAATGGCGCACCACAAAAGACACTAATGGCGACCGTGATCATCACACTAATGGCGATTAACAGCTGATGTGCCATTAGAATGCCATAGCACATTTGTACATATGGCCCCGGGAGGCATTCTAATGGCGCATCGCAGTTATACTAATGGCGAAGAGGCGGTGCGCCATTAGAACACCAGATACTAATGGCGATCGGCGATGCGCCATTAGAATTTAATTCTAATGGCGTGATGCCAGTGGCGCACTGGTAGTGCGCCATTAGAAGGCAAAACCAGTGCGCCACTAGCATGCCTTTTCCTAGTAGTGTTAGCCTGGTGTTTCCTTGGGGCCTTGAGGGCATGTGACGCTTAAAGGTGGTGGCGGACGCGTCGATTGATTTCAACCGGTTGACGCTGAACGTTTCCCTTCACTTTTTTTGTTCTATATATGAAAATAAAAGGAAACGGTGCACAACCCGTGGTTCCATAATTTTATGAGGAGCCTCGCAGTCGCATATCAGTGCTACCGGCGGGATCGAACGGCCATGAGGAGCGGAGCCCCTGGTTCTGCACGCAAATACACTTCACTAGAGAGGGTTCTCTGCAAACTGCCAAATGCTCCTGCCCCCTTCTCCTCCCGTCCCATCGAAACCGAGCGAACGATCCATGGTGGCTAGGGTTATAGCCTGTGGCTCCCTTCCGGTCGGACCGCCATCCGTGCGCCGCCCCTCCTGCCTACCCCTTCCCCAGCGCCTACTCCCGCCGTCTCTGCCCTCTTCCCCGCCCCCGAGCAGCCACTCGTCAGCCCAAGCTCTGTCCTCCACCGCAGCTCCTCATCTGCAGGTATCTCATCCCCTCCAACGCCATTACCTCCGCCCCTCCATCACCTCTGCCCCCCCCCCCCCCGCGCACCTCCTATGTGGATTATTAACTCTAGATCATGATATCTTATCCATGGACGGAGCTAGATGAGGACATAGGTGTATAGATGTACACCCATTATTTCTTTTAAAAAATGAGTATATAAGTACATCGTTAAACCAGTTTAAAAATCATTTTTAAATTTGTACATTGTGTATCCCTCACATACACTATTAAATATATTGTCAAATTTGTACACGAGTGCTCCAAAAACAAGTATATTACACTCTAGAATTTTCTACAGATATATTTTCCTAACCATATAATAGAACCACTATTACAATATTTGTGAAACCATATGTTTTAGAGATATCGACACACATATGTATAAACTACATAAAATAGACAACACTAAAAAATTTAAAATTAGAAAGCATAAATTAAATTTAACACAACACTTATATATTTTTCAATAACATACAATACAAATATATAATAAATATTGAAATAATATTGTTAAGTATGACAAATAAGCAATGAGAAAATATACCCATTCCCATAAAAAGTATACTCCTTAACACAACAATATATTAAGTATAAACTTTTAGTATAAAATATGTATATATCAAGAGGAGCGGGGCAATAGAGGAAACTGAAATTGGCGGCTCGAATTATGTTTTTTTGGTCTGATACTTGGATTGTTTGGACTGATATGAAAACAATCTAATTGATGATACTTGGATTGTGTAAGAATAGGAACTAATGGTTCTATCATCAACCACTTGTTGTGACTTAAGAGGAAGTACTTATGTGACTTTTGGTACTCTAATATCATCGGGCCAGATATGCCTTGCTGTCTCGCTGAATCTGCAGTGAAAGGGTCTTGTACAGTTGGTTATGCAGCCATTAGCTGAGTATTTCTTTTCTAGGAGTAGAGTTTGCTTCTGCCACACCAATTTTTTTCTCTCTAGAAGTTGACTTCTTAAGTTGCTTATTGAACCTCTAGCTATTAACATGTACTGACTGTACATCATTGTTGGGGAACGTAGTAATTTCAAAAAATTTACTACGCACACGCAAGATCATGGTGATGTATAGCAACGAGAGGGGAGAGTGTTGTCTACGCACTCGTGAGACCAAGCGAAGCGATCACAACGTAGAGGAAGTAGTCGACGCTCTCCTCGCGATCCGACCGATCCCGGCGTTACATTCGCGCCCCAGTTCTTGACACACGACAGCTCGATGACGCCCCTCAGACTCGATCCAGCCGAGTGTCGAGGGAGAGTTCCACAAGACGACGGCGTGGTGACGATCTTGATGTTCTATCGGCAAGCAGGCTTCGCTTAAGCTTCATGGACGATATGACCGAGGTGGAATATGGTGGAGGGGGCACCGACACGGCTAAGGAACGATCCGTAGATCAAACTTGTGTGTCCTAGGGTGCCCCTGCCCCAGATATAAAGGAGGGAGGGGGAGGTGCGGCGGCCCAAGGGAGGCGCTGGCCGAGGAGTCCTACTCCCACCGGAGTAGGGCTCCCCCTTCCTAGTTGGAGTAGGATTGGGGAGGGGAAGAGGAGGGGGGGCGCCGCCTCCTTGTCCTATTCGGACTAGGGGGGGGCGCGGCCTGCCCCGGCCGCCCCTCCTCTTCTCCCTCGAGGCCCACTAAGGCCCATTTAGTTCCCGGGGTTCCGTAACCTCCGGTACTCGATAGAATTTCGATTTCACCCGAACCATTCCGACTCCAAATATAGGCTTCCAATATATCAATCTTTATGTCTCGACCATTTCGAGACTCCTCGTCATGTCCGTGATCACATCCGGGACTCAACTTCTTCGGTACATCAAAATACATAAACTCATAATAACCGCCATCGAAACCTTAAGCGTGCACGGACCCTACGGTTCGAGAACAATGTAGACATGACCGAGACACGTCTCCGTCAATAACCAACAGCGGACCGGATGCCCATATTGGTTCCTACATATTCTACGAAGATCTTTATCGGTCGACCGCATAACAACATACGTTGTTCCCTTTGTCATCGGTATGTTACTTGCCCGAGATTCGATCGTCGGTATCCAATACCTAGTTCAATCTCGTTATCGGCAAGTCTCTTTACTCATTCCGTAATACATCATCTCACAGCTAACTCATTAGTTGTATTGCTTGCAAGGCTTCAGTGATGTGTATTACCGAGAGGGCCCAGAGATACCTCTCCGACAATCGGAGTGACAAAACCTAATCTCAAATACGCCAACCCAACATCCGCCTTTGGAGACACCTGTAGTACTCCTTTATAATCACCCGATTACGTTGTAGACGTTTGGTAGCACCCAAAGTGTTCCTCCGTAAACGGAGTTGCATAATCTCATAGTTACAGGAACATGTATAAGTCATGGATAAAAGCAGAGCAACATACTAAACGATCGTGTGCTAAGCTAATGGATTGGGTCATGTCAATCAGATCATTCTACTAATGATGTGACCTTGTTAATCAAATAACAACTCCTTGTTCATGGTCAGGAAACATAACCATCTTTGATTAACAAGCTAGTCTAGTAGAGGCATACTAGTGACATCTTTGTTTGTCTATGCATTCACACATGTATCATGTTTCCGGTTAATACAATTCTAGCATGAATGATAAACATTTATCATGAAATAAGGAAATAAATAATAACTTTATTATTGCCTCTAGGGCATATTTCCTTCAATCATAAATTTAGCAATTTCATGATTTCTGTCACATCTGATGATCCGCTACTGACAGTTCTCTGTGTACTTTGCTAGTGACCGATGGCGGCTGAAGCACATTTTGTGGCAATTGGTTCTTTTTTTTGAACCAAAGACCATAGAACAATCATTCTACGGTAATTTTCATTCAAAAGTTAAATCACGTTATGTACAACAAAGAAAAGAAAATACATAAACATGCCATCTAACCAATACCAGCTCTAGGAATGTCCATGATAATTAAGCTAGATTATCTGTAATCCAGTCCCTGAAGGCCTGTCTGTGCTTCTCTTTTGTTCTCAGAATAATCAACTTAAGGTCACCACTGAGTAGTTTCCTCCATGCTTGAACTGATGGGTTTTGAGCCTTGAAAACATTTGAGTTTCTCTGCATCCAAATGTGCCAGCAGCCCATGGTGATTACGCTCATTGCAAACTGCTTGGGTAGGTGGCTTAACAACAAATTTGTCTCATCGAAAACATTGATGCCTCTGACTTTGGAAGGAACAATGGAATCCCAACATTGGAGAGCAAAAGGGCAGTACCAGAGGAGATGAAGACTGGTTTCCTCACAAGAGCAGCTACAAAGCTCACAACTGTAGTTGGGCAGATGAAAATGCTTTCTGGAAAGGAGATTTCTGACATTTACTCTGTCATGCAGAGTCAACTAGAGAAAAATCTTATATCTAAGCATTGCAGCACTCTTCCAAATACTCTTAAAGAGTGGTGAGGCTACCTCTTTTGGTTGCATATGGTGATACATTTTAATAGCCGAAAATCCCTCTTTATGCTTATTCCAGGAGAAGCACCATGTGTCCAGTGAGTTATTCAGTTGGGTAGCTTGCATGATAGCATTGATTTCTTGAAATTGGTGGTGAGCCTGTATGGAGAGTGGAGTAAAGAAATGCTCAGATATATCCTCTAATTCTTTGAGTTTCTGTACTGAAATTTGCTCTTGCCTACTGAAAGAGAACAACTCTGGGAATCTGTCTTTCATGATGCCCTGATTCCAATTGTCAATCCAAAACCTAACAGTGCTTCCAGAGCCTAGTTTAGGAATAGCTGCCTATCTAAACTCAGGAACCAACTTGAGAATACTTTTCCACCAAAAAGAACCTTGTGAGTTATTGGTAAGCATTATGTCTGGGTAATAAGCCTCCCAAATCAGTTTGACCCAAGGAATATCTTGTTGATTGAGGAACTTGTGGATATATTTCATAAGCAAGCATTTGTTGTGAGTGGCAATATCCAGTACTCCAATTCCTCCTCTTTCTTTGGGCCGACAAACTTTGTCCCAGGCAATCAAAGCAGTGCCTCTATCTTCCATTCCATATTTCCTCCAACAAAAATGTTTGAGGTATTTTTTAATATGTTCCATAACACAAGAAGGAAGTGCAAGGGTGCACATGAAGAAAATAGGCAGACTGTAGAACACAGACTTGACCAGGGCCAATTTATCTCCATATGAAAAGAGAGAGGAACAACCAGCAAGCCTTCTTTCAATTCTCTACATAATGGGCATAAAGTTCTCAATCTTTGGCTTTGATAGGTAGAGAGGTAAACCCAAATATGTGAAGGGAAGTGCTCCAACTTTGCAACCCATGATGTGAGCCAATTCTTGCATTTTATCATCTTTAGTATTGATTGGAACAATTACAGATTTTTCATAATTAACCCTTAGACCAGTGTATATACTGAAGTACGTGAGCAAGTTCTTGAGCTGGTGTAGCTGTGCAGCATTGGCTTGCATGACAAGGACAATATCATCTGCATACTGAATTATAGGAAAATCTTGATCATTATTGCTATGCAGAGGAGCAGAGATCAGACCATTCTTCATAGCCTCATTTAGAATTGTTTGGAGCAAGTCAGCTGCTATGACAAGCAATAAAGGTGAAAGGGGGTCTCCTTGCCTGACCCCTCTTACAGAGGAACTGTTTTCTAGGTACACCATTTAGCAGCACTGAAGATAATCCAGAAGAGAAAATCATATCCATCCACATAACCCATCTAGGCCCAAAACCTCTGGCAGTTAGAAGATTCCTGATAGCTTCATGCTCAATCATATCAAAAGCTTTTTCAAAGTCTAATTTGAGAATAATTAATTCCTGCCCTGATTGGTGACATTGGTGTATGAATTCATATGACGATTGCCAGGCAATCTTGTATGGATCTCTTCTTAAGAAACCCACATTGATTTTGATGAACCAGCTTTAGAATGACAGCCTGCAGTCTGTTAGCCAGAAGCTTTGTGATGATTTTGATAGAGCAGTTGAGCAAAGATATTGGTCTGAAATCATTAGCATGAACAGGAGCTTCCTTCTTTGGCAACAGGGTAATAAAAGAAGAGTTGATGCTCTATAAGTTTAGTTTGCCATTATAAAAGTCTATAATAAGCTTGTAAAAATCTGGAGCAATGATATCCCAGAAGTGCTTAATGAAATCAGTGTTAAAGCCATCTGGTCCTGGTAACTTGTCAGAAGGGAGCTCTTTAATTAGTGCATCAATTTCTTCTTTGGTAAATGGCTTGTCAAGTTCAATGAGCTCTGGCATCTTTGTAATAAGAGAGTCCAAGTTGAGAAGGTTGAATGTGGGCGTAGAAGTACTAAGCCTCTGCTTGAAAGCTCTCCATCGAATTGAAGCTTTAGCCTGGTGATCATCTTGCATGTTGCCAGCTTCATCTTGTAAACTGGCAATATAGTTTCTCTTGTAATTAATGGTAGCCTTTACTTTCAGATATTTTGTATTGGCTTCACCTTGCAAAATCCATCTAATTGTTGCTCTTTGTTTCCAGTAAGCCCTTTGCATTTCCAACAAGTTCAAAAGATGTTGTTTAACAATTTCTCTGCCATTCCATTCAAGAGTTGATAAAGGTCTGAAATCTTCAATAGTATCAAAGAGCAGAATGAGTTCATTGCAGGCTTGAATAAGCTTTGATAACTGAGACAGCTCTTTGGCCCAAATTTTTAATCCCTTCCTCAATCTCTTCAGCTTAGCAGTGTTTCTCTTTCCACTATCAGTTTCATTGACCTCTTGCTGCCAAATATTTTTCACAGTGTCCTTGGAACTATCAATTTGCATCAGTAATTTTCAAACCTGAAAATCTTTGATCCTGGAATCATGGTGCCAATTTTAATGATGCATGGAATGTGGTCAGAAGTAGGCTTAGAAAGAGGCAACACCATAGTATTTGGGAAATTGGAAGTCAAAGCTTCATAAGAGAAAACCCAATCAAGTTTTTCAAGCAAAGGAGTTGCCTGCATATTGCTCCAAGTAAAAGCTCTACCCTTCAAAGGAATTTCTAGAAGGCCCAAATTACTGATAGCTTCATTGAATAAGAGCATATCATTGATATTACCCCCATCCCTGTTTCTGCCAGAGGGATATCTGATATAATTGAAGTCCCGCAGCATCAGCCAGTTGCAGTCATCAGGGATCTGAATATTAGAAAACCAATCCATGAAAATAACCATGTCTGCAGAAAGACAAGGGCCATAGATATTTGATAAAGTCCAGATATCAGAGGAGAGCTTAGAGGTGAATCGAATGGAAATGGAGAAAGTGTTTTTGGAAATAGTTTCTCCCAAAAATGGAATCATTCCAGACCACTAACAGACCTCCTGAGGCACCTACAGATGGCTGGTAATCAAACTTATTCAGACGTTTTGGGCAAAACTGCTTAAGATACCTGCTGTCAAAAGTTTCCCTCTTTGTTTCCTGGATGCAAAGCAAGTCACAATCCGTCTCGTCAATTTTGTTTCTGATAGCTAACCACTTATCTTTGTCATTGATTCCTCTAATATTCCAGTTCAAAATTTTCCACTGCTTATTCATGGGTAGAATGCACTAATAACTTAAAAAGACAACTCTGGAGAATTTTGCAAATCTTAAAGATCTCAGTCTGAAACAGAGCTAAAAGTTCCAGCTTAACATCCCCCCAGAACATGGGCTTACATAAAGTCACTTGGCAAGACATAATCATTACATTCATAACTCAAAATAAAACTAGAGAGGACCCCTATGAAAACATCATGCAGGGCTGGACACTCCACCCTTCTTTGGGCCCTTCTTGCTTTTCTCCTTCTCCTCTTTGTCCTTGCTTTGCTTCTTCTTCTTGGCTTGGTGAAGAGCATCATCTGAGGAGTCTCTCTCAGGAATCTTGCAAAATGCAATAGAAAGATTTTTAACCACTTTGCCGGGTAAAGATGGAGGATTAATATTGCAAGGCAAGCAAGTCCTGTCCATGCAGGTTTTCTTTCTGTAACCATGATTTAATTGCTGAATTCTACAACTCCTTCTCACCTGGGTTTCAATGAGAGGAGCTTTATCCTTCCTGTTTTTCTACACTTGGATGGCAGAAGTGCTGGAGGACATCCCAACTGATGCAGCCTTGGAAGGTGGAGTGGAAGCAAGAGTGGAGGGAAGCACTTCCTTGCCCTGCTGATTCTGGCAAAGTGGCTGCAGGACAGATTCACATTTGTCAGGCACCACAAAAGATTTCAAATTGAGCTATCAGATTATGCAGAAATAATCTTCCATAACTAAGAAGTAAGCAATTGTTTGACCCATTCAAATCTATCAGGTGTGAGCAGAGCAAGAGCAATAAAATTTGCCCACTCACTAGGTACCTGTGTCACTTCTTTTGGCTGTCCAACTGGAGCAAAGTGTTTCTTTCAGAGATCTGAATCCTCAAAACCAGAGCATGCATTGTGCAGGTCTTCATTAGCTTGAGACAGAAACATCTTTTGCATAACTGGTCTGCAGCATCAGGCAACAATTGACAAGCTCCCACATGAATAGTGTCTTTATAGATAGGAACAGGAAATCCAGGTGGAGGGTCAGAACTACTTGAGTCTGGACTAGGCATCTCTTTAGATATGGCATTTTCAACTTGAAGCACTGGAGCAGAAGAAACAGCAGCTTGCACATTTACCTCAGAAGCCCCCTAAAGTTCAGCAACAACATCCACTATCTCATGGTGTAGAATGTTGCCAGTTGGAGCAACGACTGGGGCCAGCAACACTTGATCGTCAGTCAAAGTATTATCTGGAAGCTGAGCGGCAGGATTCTCGGAATCTGGCAACTCTTGAATTGGTTGTTCAAGAGGCATCTGCATCGCACTTGAAGGCTCAGTCTGCAAGGCCTGCTCAAAGTTGATTGCATCATCGTGTAGCGGATTAGGCTCTGGCTGCACAATCACATTTGGCAGGTCATTGTGTTGCATGATAGGATGTGGCCCTACTTCCAAGGGCATGTTAAGATTTGGCAACTGCATCTCAAGGAGCAGAACTGGTGGGTCCGGTGGAGCAATCAGATTACCAAACAACTGAAGGTTGGCAGCACCCTAACTGAATTTGCAGATTGTACACTATTGGAATCAACACCAAGAGAGAGTGTCAGGCCACTGTGATCCATCTCTACAGCTGCAGGTGCAACAATTTGCTGGTCATGGGCCAACAAATCATTCTTCTCTAAGAAGGCTTCTCCTTGCAACAGATGATCATTGTTTGGGGGCATTGCCCAGTGGTCCCAGCCTTCCTCATCTGCATTTTCTGCCTCTCCATTCTGGCCATCTTGAACATTGTCTGGCTGCTCCAAGTTTTCATGTTGAGGGATGGGCCCAAAGAAGAGATTGTGCTGATTAGGATGATGGTGTTGCTCTGGCGGCCTGGGATGTGGGTTACCATCCACAGGAATGGGATCCTCATCTAGTGGACCCCCTCCCAACAACTCTTCCTGAAAGATGATGACTGGGCAAGTCCAAGATTCTCCTTCGAAGTGCATGTCACCAGTTGTCAGAGTAATTGGACACGGATACCCCGAAGACGGCGAGACGATATTTCAAGACATCGGGGCTAGCAAAGCCCCTCAGTCCGACTTCCCGGTCGGTTGCCGATCGCGCCACCAGCCGATCGCTGGCGTCACCGATCGCGCCACCAGACGATCGCTGGTTGCCGATCGCGCCACCAGCCGATCGCTGGTTACCGATCGCGCCACCAGCCGATCGCTGCTGCCGATCGCGCCACCAGCCGAT
Source organism: Aegilops speltoides (assembly GCA_021437245.1). NCBI lineage: Eukaryota > Viridiplantae > Streptophyta > Magnoliopsida > Poales > Poaceae > Aegilops > Aegilops speltoides. Next base: position 69,937,099 of record CM038142.1, read on the forward strand.
CGCTGGCTGCCGACCATCGGCTGCCGATCGCACCACCAGCCGATCGTTGGCTGCCGATCGCGCCACCAGCCGATCGCCGCTTCCCAAGTCAACTGCACCGACGCGACTTCGACGACGTGACGATCAGATCCAAGACTGTTCACATGACGCCCCAGCCATCATGTACAGTGTCACTTGTCCCCTGGCACTATTTATAAAGTGACCCAGGGGACAAGGATGACACCCACCTTGCCTTGCCCATACCACTAGCTAGCTTACATACCAAGCTAGCCACACTATATATAGCATCCATCCATCCACCACACATATGAGACATGCACTTGGCCGGCCACAATGGCTCCCTGGACAAGCACTCCACGCATGCATGATAGCTAGCAAGCTAGCTAGCTAGCACACACATATGAGACATATACGAGGTCAGATGCCTATGGGACTGACCTCAGATACAGCTCCAGGAGCACTCTGTACCAGATATACCAGATACACTCAGACATGCAGCAGTAGGAGTATTTGAAGGAAATATGCCCTAGAGGCAATAATAAAGTTATTATTTATTTCCTTATTTCATGATAAATGTTTATCATTCATGCTAAAATTGTATTAACCGGAAACATAATACATGTGTGAATGTATAAACAAACAGAGTGTCACTAGTATGCCTCTACTAGACTAGCTTGTTAATCAAAGATGGTTATGTTTCCTAACCATGAACAAAGGGTTGTTATTTGATTAACAAGGTCACATCATTAGTTGAATGATCTGATTGACATGACCCATTCCATTAGCTTAGCACACGATCGCTTAGTATGTTGCTACCGCTTTTATCCATGACTTATACATGTTCCTATAACTATGAGATTATGCAACTCCTGTTTACGGAGGAACACTTTGGTGCTACCAAACGTCACAACGAATCGGGTGATTATAAAGGAGTACTACATGTGTCTCCAAAGGCGATGTTGGGTTGGCGATTTCGAGATTAGGTTTTGTCACTCCGATTGTCGGAGAGGTATCTCTGGGCCCTCTCGGTAATACACATCACTTAAGCCTTGCAAGTATTACAACTAATGAGTTAGCTATGAGATGATGTATTACGAACGAGTAAAGAGACTTGCCGTAACGAGATTGAACTAGGTATTGGATACCGACGATCGAATCTCGCAAGTAACATACCGATGACAAATGGAACAACGATGTTGTTATGCGGTCCGACCGATAAAGATCTTCGAGAATATGTAGGAACCAATATGGGCATCCAGGTCCCGCTATTGGTTATTGACCGAGACGTGTCTCGGTCATGTCTACATTGTTCTCGAACCGTAGGGTCCGCACGCTTAATGTTTCGATGACGGTTATATTATGAGTTTGTGTATTTTGATGTACCGAAGGAGTTCAGAGTCCCGGATGTGATCACGGACATGACGAGGAGTCTCGAAATGGTCGAGACATAAAGATTGATATATTGGATGGCTATATTCGGACACCGGAAAGGTTCCGGAAGTTTCCGGAGAAAACGGAGTCTTGGGAGGGGTGCGGAACCCCTGGGAAGTTATGGGCCTTAGTGGGCCAAGAGGGAGATAGAGGGCAGCACCAGGTGGTGGTGCGCGCCCCCCTGTGGGAGTCCGAATAGGACAAGGAGGGGGGCGCGCCCCTTCCCTCTCCCTCTCCTCTCCTTCCTTCCCCTTCCTCCTTCCTAGTTGGATTAGGAAAGGGAGTCCTACTCCCACTAGGAGGAGGACTCCCCCCTGGCGCGCCTCCTAGGGCCGGCCGGCCATCCCCTTGCTCCTTTATATACGGGGCAGGGGGCACCCTAGAACACACAAGTTGATCCTGAGATCGCTCCTCAGCCGTGCAGCGGTGCCCCTCCACCATAATCCACCTCGGTCATATCGTAGCGGTGCTTAGGCGAAGCCTCGCGCCAGTAGAACATCAAGATCGCCACCACGCCGTCAGGTCGACGGAACTCTCCTCCCCAAGCTCACTTGGATTGGAGCCCGAGGAGCGCCACCGAGCTGTACGTGTGTCAAGAACTCTGAGGCGCCGGAGTAACGGCGCTGGATCGGTTGGATCGCGAGGAGAACGACGACTACTTCCTCTACGTTGTGATCGCTTCCGCTTCGGTCTCACGAGGGTACATAGACAACACTCTCCCTCTCGTTGCTATGCATCACCATGATCTTGCGTGTGCGAGGAAATTTTTGAAATTACTACGTTCCCCAATAGTGGTATCGAGCCTAGGTTTTATGGTTTGATGTTTTGCACGAGTAGAACACAAGTGAGTTGTGGGCGATACAAGTCATACTACCTACCAAAGATGTCATATTTTGGTTCAGCGGGATTGTGAGATGAAGCGGCCCGACCGACATTACGCCAGACGCTTACGCGAGACTGGTTTCACCGTTACGAGCACTCGTGCTTAAAGGTGATCTGGCGGTGTCTGCTCTCTCACTTTAGTTGAACCGAGTATGGCTACGCCCGATCCTTGAGAAGGTTAAACGGAGTCTATTTGACTAAGTATCGCTGTGGTTTTGATGCGAGGTGAGATTGGTTCTTGCTTAAGCCCGTAGCAGCCACGTAAAATTTGCAACAACAAAGTAGAGAACGCCTAACTTGTTTTTGCAGGGCATGTTGTGATGTGATATGGTCAAGACGTGATGCTATATTTTATTGTATGAGATGATCATGTTTTGTAACCGGTTATCGGCAATCGGCTGGAGCCATATGGTTGTCGCTTATTGTATGAAATGCAACGCTCTGTAATTGCTTTACTTTATCACTAAGCGGTAGCGATAGTTGTAGAAGCAATAGATGGCGCGAACGACAACGATGCTACGATGGAGATCAAGGTGTCGCGCCGGTGACGATGGTGATCACGACGGTGCCGGAGATGGAGATCACAAGCACAAGATGATGATGGCCATATCATATCACTTATATTGATTGCATGTGATGTTTATCCTTTATGCATCTTATCTTGCTTTGATTGACGGTAGCATTTTAAGATGATCTCTCACTAAAATTATCAAGTAGTGTTCTCCCGAGTATGCACCGTTGCCAAAGTTCGTCGTGCCGAGACACCACGTGATGATCGGTGTGATAAGCTCTACGTCCATCTACAACGGGTGCAAGCCAGCTTTTGCACACGCAGAATACTCAGTTATACTTGACGAGCCTAGCATATGCAGATATGGCCTCGAACACGGAGACCGAAAGGTCGAGCGTGAATCATATAGTAGATATGATCAACATAAGATGTTCACCATTGAAAACTACTCCATCTCACGTGATGATCGGTTATGGTTTAGTTGATTTGGATCACGTGATCACTTAGATGACTAGAGAGATGTCTGTCTAAGTGGGAGTTCTTAAGTAATATGATTAATTGAACTTAAATTTATCATGAACTTAGTACCGATAGTATCTTGCTTGTCTATGTTTGTTTGTAGATAGATGGCTCGTTGTTGTTCCGTTGAATTTTAATGCGCTCCTTGAGAAAGCAAAGTTGAAAATGATGGTAGCAATTACACGGATCGGGTCCGAACTCGAGGATTATCCTCATTGCTGCACGTAAGAGTTACGCCTGGATGCACCGCTAGGTGCCAGCCTCTTCGCCGATGCAATTGACGACGTTAAGAACGTCCGCGAGCAAAGCTGATGACTACTCTATAGTTCAGTGTGCCATGCTTTACGGCTTAGAACCGGGACTTCAACGACGTTTTGAACGTCATGGAGCATATGAGATGTTCCAGAGTTGAAGTTGATATTCCAAATGTAATGCCCGGATTGAGAGATATGAAGTCTCCAATAAGTTCTATAGCTGCAAGATGGAGGAAAATAGTTTCACAAGTGAGCACATACTCGTAATGTCCGGGTATTACAATCACTTGACTCAACCGGGAGTTAATCTTCCGGATGATTGTGTCATTGATGTAATTCTTCAATCACCGCCACCAAGCTACAAAGGCTTCGTGATGAACTATAATATGCAAGGGTTAGTAAAGACTATACCGAGCTCTTCGCAATGCTAAAGGCTGCGGAGGTAGAAATCAAGAAGGAGCATCAAGTGTTGATGGTCAATAAGACCACTAGTTTCAAGAAGAAAGGCAAAGGGAAAAAGAAGGGGAACTTCAAGAAGAACAGCAAGCAAGTTGCTGCTCAAGAGAAGAAACCCAAGTCTGGACCTAAACCTGAAACTGAGTGCTTCTATCGCAAGCGATCGGTCACGGAAGCGGAACTGCCCCAAGTATTTGGCGGATAAGAAGGATGGCAAGGTGAACAAAGGTATATGTGATATACATGTTATTGATGTGTACCTTACTAGAGCTCGCAGAGCACTGGTATTTGATATCGGTTCATTGCTAATATTTGCAACTCAAACAGGACTACGGATTGCTTAACACCGGCAAAGGACGAGGTGACGATGCGCTGGGAAATGGTTCCAAAGTCGATGTGATCGCGGTCGGCACGCTACCTCTACATCTACCTTCGGATTAGTTTTAGACCTAAATAATTGTTATTTGGTGCCGCGTTTAGCATGAACATTATATCTGGATCTTGTTTGATGCGAGACGGTTATTCATTTAAATCGAGAATAATGGTTGTTCTATTTATATGAGTAATATCTTTTATGGTCATGCACCCTTGAAGAGTGGTCTATTTTGATGAATCTCGATAGTAGTGATACATATTCATAATGTTGAAACCAAAAGATGCAGAGTTGATAATGATAGTGCAACTTATTTGTGGCACTCGCCGCTTAGGTCATATCGGTATAAAGCGCATGAAGAAACTCCATCTCGATGGACTTTTGGAGTCACTTGATTATGAATCACTTGGCACTTATGTAACCGTGCCTCATGGGCAAGATGACTAAAACCCGTTCTCGGTACTACTATGGAGAGAGCAACAAATTTGTTGGAAATCATACATATGAGATGTATGTGGTCCGATGAATGTTGAGGCTCGTGGCGGATATCGTTATTTTCTCACCTTCACAGATGATTTAAGCAGATATGGGTATATCTACTTAATGAAACATAAGTCTGAAACATTTGAAAAGTTCAAAGAATTTCAGAGTGAAGTTGAAAATCATCGTAATAAGAAAATTAAATTTCTACGATCTGATCATGGAGGTGAATATTTGAGTTACGAGTTTGGTCTACATTTGAAACAATGCGAATAGTTTCAAGAACTCACGCCACCCGAACACCACAACGTAATGGTGTGTCCGAACGTCGAATCGCACTTTACTAGATATGGTGCGATCTATGATGTCTCTTACAGATTTACCGCTATCGTTTTGGGGTTATGCTCTTGAGACGGCCATTCACACTGAATAGAACACCGTCAAAATCCGCTGAGACGACACCTTATGAACTATGGTTTAGCAAGAAACCAAAGTTGTCGCTTTCTTAAAGTTTGGGGATGCGATGCTTATGTGAAAAACTTCAACCCGATAAGCTCGAACCCAAATCGAGAAATGTGTCTTCATAGGATACCCAAAAGAAACAGTTGGGTACACCTTCTATCACAGATCCGAAGGCAAGGCATTTGTTGTTAAGAATGGATCCTTTCTAGAGAAGGAGTTTCTCTCGAAAGAAGTGAGTGGGAGGAAAGTGGAACTTGATGAGGTAATTGTACCTTCTCCCTTATTTGAAAGTAGTTTGTCGCAGAAACCGGTTTCTGAGACATCTACACCAAATAGTGAGGAAGTTGATGATGTTGATCATGAAACTTCAGATCAAGTTACTACGTAACCTCGTAGATCAACAGAGTAAGATCCGCACTGAGTGGTACGGTAATCCTGTTCGGAAATCATGCTACTAGATCATGATGAACCTACGAACTATGAAGAAGCGATGGTGAGCCCAGATTCCGCAAAATGGCTTGAGGCCATGAAATCTGAGATGGGATCCATGTATGAAAACAAAGTATGGACTTTGGTTGACTTGCCCGAGGGTCGGCAAGCAATAGAAAACAAGTGGATCTTCAAGAAGAAGACCGACACGACGGTAATGTTATCGTTTACAAAGCTCGACTTGTCGCAAAGGGTTTTCGACAAGTTCAAGGGATTGACTACGATGAGACCTTCTCACCCGTAGCGATGCTTAAGTCTGTCCGAATCATGTTAGCAATTGCCGCATTTTATGATTATGAAATTTGGCAAATGGATGTAAAGACCGCATTCTGAATGGATTTACGGAAGAAGAGTTGTATATGATGCAACCGAAGGTTTTATCGATCCAAAGGAGCTAACAAAGTGTGCAAGCTCCAATGATCCATTTATGGACTGGTGCAAGCATCTCGAGTTGGAATAAACGCTTTGATAGTGTGATCAAAGCATTTGGGTTCATCTGAGACTTTTGGAGAAGCTCAGATTTACAAGAAAGTGAGTGGGAGCTCAGAGCATTTCGATATTATATGTAGATGACATATTACTGATCGGAAATGATATAGAATTCTGGATAGCATAAAGGGATACTTGAATAAGAGTTTTTCAATGAAAGACCTCGGTGAAGCTGCAGACATATTGGGCATCAAAATCTATAGAGATAGATCAAGACGCTTAATTGGACTTTCACAAAGCACATACCTTGACAAGATTTTGAAGAAGTTCAAAATGGATCAAGCAAAGAAAGGGTTCTTGCCTGTGTTGCAACGTGTGAAGTTGAGTAAGACACAATGCCCGACCACTGGAGAAGATGAAAGATGTTCCCTATGCTTCAGCCATAGGATCTATCATGTATCCAATGCTGTGTACCAGACCTGATGTGTGCCTTGCTATAAGCTTAGTAGGGAGGTACCAAAGTAATCCAGGAGTGGATCACTGGACAGCGGTCAAGAACATCCCGAAATACCGAAAAGGACTAAGGATATGTTTCAGATATGGAGGTGACAAAGAGCTCATCGAACGGTTACGTTGATGCAAGCTTTGACACCGATCCGACGATTCTAAATCGCATACCGGATACGATTTACACTAAACGGAGGAGCTGTCGGTTGGTGCAGTTCTAAACAAAGCATCGTAGCGGGATCTACATGTGAAGCGGAGTACATAGCAGCTTCGGAAGCAGCTAATGAAGGAGTCTGGATGAAGGAGTTCATATCCGATCTAGGTGTCATACCTAGTGCATCGGGTCCAATGAAAATCTTCTGTGACAATACTTGAGCAATTGCCTTAGCGAAGGAATCCAGATTTCACAAGAGGACCAAGCACATCAAGAGACGCCTCAATTCCATCCGGATTTAGTCCGTGGGAGACATAGAGATTTGCAAGATACATACGGATCTGAATGTAGCAGACCCGTTGACTAAGCCTCTTCCACAAGCAAAACATGATCAACACCAAGACTCCATGTGTGTTAGAATCATTACTATGTAATCTAGATTATTGACTCTAGTGCAAGTGGGAGACTGAAGGAAATATGCCCTAGAGGCAATAATAAAGTTATTATTTATTTCCTTATTTCATGATAAATGTTTATCATTCATGCTAAAATTGTATTAACCGGAAACATAATACATGTGTGAATGTATAAACAAACAGAGTGTCACTAGTATACCTCTACTAGACTAGCTTGTTAATCAAAGATGGTTATGTTTCCTAACCATGAACAAAGGGTTGTTATTTGATTAACAAGGTCACATCATTAGTTGAATGATCTGATTGACATGACCCATTCCATTAGCTTAGCACACGATCGTTTAGTATGTTGCTACTGCTTTTATCCATGACTTATACATGTTCCTATAACTATGAGATTATGCAACTCCCATTTACCGGAGGAACACTTTGGGTGCTACCAAACGTCACAACGTAACAGGGTGATTATAAAGGAGTACTACAGGTGTCTCCAAAGGCGATGTTGGGTTGGCGATTTCGAGATTAGGTTTTGTCACTCCGATTGTCGGAGAGGTATCTCTGGCCCTCTCGGTAATACACATCACTTAAGCCTTGCAAGCATTACAACTAATGAGTTAGCTGTGAGATGATGTATTACGAACGAGTAAAGAGACTTGCCGTAACGAGATTGAACTAGGTATTGGATACCGACGATCGAATCTCGGGCAAGTAACATACCGATGACAAATGGAACAACGATGTTGTTATGCGATCGACCGATAAAGATCTTCGTAGAATATGTAGGAACCAATATGGGCATCTAGGTCCCGCTATTGGTTATTGACCGGAGACGTGTCTCGGTCATGTCTACATTGTTCTCGAACCGTAGGGTCCGCACGCTTAAGGTTTCGATGGCGGTTATATTATGAGTTTGTGTATTTTGATGTACCAAGGAGTTAGGAGTCCGGATGTGATCACGGACATGACGAGGAGTCTCAAATGGTCGAGACATAAAGATTGATATATTGGACGGCTATATTCGGACACCGGAAAGGTTCCGGAAGTTTCGGAGAAAACGGAGTCTTGGGAGGGTTCTGGAACCCCGGGAAGTTATGGGCCTTAGTGGGCCAAGAGGGGAGAGAGGGCCGCACAGGTGGTGGCGCTCCCTGGGGAGTCCGAATAGGACAGGAGGGGGGCGCCCTTCCCTCTCCTCTCCCTCTCCTTCCTTCCCCTTCCTCCTTCCTAGTTGGACTAGGAAAGGGAGTCCTACTCCCACCAGGAGGAGGACTCCCCCCCTCTTGGCGCGCCTCCTAGGGCCGGCCGGCCCTCCCCTTGCTCCTTTATATACGGGGGGGGGGCACCCTAGAACACACAAGTTGATCCTTGAGATCGTTCCTTAGCCGTGTGCGGTGCCCCTCCACCATAATCCACCTCGGTCATATCGAAGCGGTGCTTAGGCGTAGCCTGCGTCGGTAGAACATCAAGATCGCCACCACGCCGTCGTCCGACGGAACTCTCCTCCCCAAGCTCTCTTTGGATTGGAGCCCGAGGAGCGCCACCGAGCTGTACGTGTGTCAAGAACTCGAGGCGCCGGAGTAACGGCGCTGGGATCGGTTGGATCGCGAGGAGAACGTCGACTACTTCCTCTACGCCAGATCGCTTCCGCTTCGGTCTCACGAGGGTACGAGACAACACTCTCCCCTCTCGTTGCTATGCATCACCATGATCTTGCGTGTGCGTAGGAAAATTTTTGAAATTACTACGTTCCCCAACAGTATTATCTCTCCGGAGAGCTCCGAAGCTGGGTAAACCACCGCGTGCTACTCGCATACCCGCTCCCGGGCCTATCAGCAGCAGTCTTGCCCTCACACGAAGCCACCTTGTGGCATATGTCGTCTTGCACCCCCCGAGAGAATACCACGATATTTGGCGCCCACCGTGGGGCGGTACTATGCTACCGCGCTGTTGCTGGTTTCGCAGTCCTGGCGGGAGCATCTTCGTCATCTCCGCCGCGACGTCGCGCCGTCTCTCCGGTAGCGCTCGGGGGCTCGACTTCGACCCGCCCCCGGAGCGGCCATGCGGGACGGCACATCCTCGTCGTTGGCCTCGCCGCCTTCGTCATCACCATCGACGCGATGCCGGCTGTTCGTCCATGTGCCTCGCTTCGGTTGGCCGCGTCCATCCATGCGCCGCTCGCGTGTTACTCTCCTCCACGTTGTGCCTTGCTTCGGCCGAAACGCACACTCATTCCTCCATGGGTTTGTCTAGGTCTCAGTCGACTGAGACTTCGCGAAGTCTCAGTCGACTGATGACATCAGCATACATATATGACATCAGGATATATACAAAACCAGGCCTGCTTTGTTTATGGAACTGTTTGCATGTTTTTTTTTTGCTATGGGCTGGCTTTGTACTTCTACTGGGCTTTTATCTCATCTTTTCCCCTGTGATCTGTTGCTTTGTTGCCAGATCTTTTCTTCTTCTTGTACTTGGGCTGTACGACTGCAAATATAATATGTGTTTTGCTATCCAGCTACAACCTCAACGAGTGAGGTAAATTTTTTGTTCAAATCATAACATTATTTTTTGCCAGAAAAAATCTTGTATATGCAATACGATGGATGCTTGTATTGTTTTTTATATGGGCATGTAACTTATTGTAATTTTTTCATTCATCAAAAAATACAAAGTATTTGAACACAAAGAAAAGATGTTGAAGAAAAAAAATAGTTTGTGCTTGCTATTGCTTGCCCGCAAGCTATGAAGTTGTTGCCTGCTGTTGTTAAAGTACAGAAGGACAAAGGTCAAACACATAGGTATATACAGTACATACATCATTTTTGTTACATGAACAATTTTTAAAAAAGTGTATGAGCATTTTCTAAAAGTTACATGAGCATTTTTTTAAGAACCATGAACAGTTTTTTCCATTTTATGGACAGTTTAAAAGAAATATGAAATATGTTCTCAAATATGGATAATTTTTTAAATGCATGAACATTTATTAAGAATTGCATGAAAATTCTAGAAAATTGTTCATCGCATATTAAAAAAATGTTCACCGCATATTCGAAAAGTGCTCACTAATTATTAAAAGAAACCTAAACATGTATTTTTAAAGTATTCATATACACGCAAGGAAATGTATTTCTACTAATGGGAAATGAAAATCATATTAAAGGGGAAAAGGAGCAAATTAACTGCAAGTGTCACTCTCCCACCGCCCTCCGGCAAAACAAGCGTCGGTTGCAATTGAGGGCGACACTTGCAGTTGTGTGCCTAGCGTTAGACATGCAACTACCCCCCCTCTCCGTCCGCCCACGGCAAAACAAAGGTCGATTCTTGATCGGGTGCGTTGACATGCAGTTTCACTCGAGGGCGACACTTGCAGTTGCATGCCTAGTGTTAAACATGCAACTCCCCTCTCTCGCCACCCTCCAACGAAACAAAGGACAATTGAAGTCGGATGGGTAGCCATACAATTGCAGTTGGGGGCGAAACTTGCAGTTGCGTGCCTACAGTCATACATGCAACTGCCCCCCCCCCCTCCCTTCCAGATGTCCTCCGACATAAGAAAAATATTAGTTGCAACCGGGTAGGTAGACATGCTGTTGCAGTCAAGGACGACACTTGCAGTTGCATGCCTAGTCTGAGGCATGCAACTACCCCCCTCCTGCCGCCCATCGATAGAACAAAAGTCAATTGCAGTCGCTTGTGTGGACATGCAATTGCAGTTGAGGGCGACATTTGCAATTGCATGCTTAGTGACAAACATGCAACTACTCCTCCCCTCTTCCACTGTTCTCCGACAAAACAAAGGTCAATTGCAGTCGAGGGCGACACTTGAAGTTGCATGCCTAGTGTGAGGCATGCAACTTTACGGTGTATGCCTGTGAAAAAAAAACACATAGCATATAAACACAATTAAAATTTGTCTTTGGGTAATACACGGAGAAACAAAGTAAAAAAAGAAAAAAAATATAGACAGGATACAAATAAGCAAATAAAACAAAAGTCATGTAGAAAAGGCAACCACATCTCAGAATAAAAAAATAAGACAACAACATGTGAGAATAAAAATTGTTCATGCGGTGTCAAAATGTAGGTTCTAAAAAATATAAATGTTCCATATTTCCTAAAAAAGAAAGATAAAAAATCGAAAATGGAAATACAAGTACACATGTATACTGTATACATAAACATAGAGTCATCTGCCCGATTAACTTTCTTCTTCTGTGTTCAAAATAATAAAACTTCCCTCTTCTGTACATACACAGTGCACACAACCCAGCAAAAAAGAAGAACAAGCATACAAAGATTTACGTGGGATGACTACGAGAATATAAAAACAGACAGAAAAGCACAAAAAAAAGGCCTCGAGCCACAGCCCACAACCCAAGTAGCGGAAGGCCTATAGGCCTAGTGCGTTTTGAAAAGGAAGAATACATCAGGGATTGAAACAGGTCGATGAAACTGGACAGCTAATCTCATCGACTGAGACTTCGTAAAGTCTCAGTCGACTGAGTTTTAGCGTTCCCCTTCCTCCATATATCATCTACGCTAGCTAGTTAGATGCAAGTCAAACAACGGTCAATGCATTGCCATATACAAGTCGGACATATCCCGTACATTAGCCATATGTTGCCTTGCTTTGCTCCAGCGGGCAGCCCCGGCCTCCTCCTACTCCGCGCAAGCACCAGCGCCGGGCCACGCCCGAGCTCCTCCGCTTCGCGCTGACCACTGGCTCCGGCAAGCGCCGCGCCAGCGAGCCCCTCCCGGCGTCCTCCTCCATCAATCACCGGTCAAACTCCCAGCAGCAACGCCGCCACCTACTGCTTCTACTGCCCGCTGCTGTGCCCGCTGCTCGTCTTCTGCTCATCTCCGTTCGCATTGACCACCAAAGCAAATCAAGCGAGCTGCTCCGCCAGGCTTTGGCCCTCTCCGCCTCCGTCCACACCCAGTGGACGCTGGCGGGCTCCTCGGGCTCCCTGCAGCTCTCCTCCGCCTCCGCGCCGGGTCGGCCGCTTCCCGCTCTGACCGCGCCTAGTGGCACCGGTCCTCCCGCGTGGTCCCGGCCTCGGCCTCCAACGGGCTGTCCCGCGCCTTGCCGGCTTCCACTGCGCCCGCCTGCAGCGGCGGCACCCTGCTCCACCTCCACGCGCGGTCTCTGCTTCACCCAAGCCGGCCTCCGCCTCGCGGTCCTCTCCCCCGACGCTGGTGGTCGCCTCGCCCACGAGCCCTGCTCCGCCTCGCGGCCAGCTCGCGCTTCGGCCGGCTTCCCGCGCGCCGGGCAGACGGCCCCGCCGCCTGCTCTGCTGCCGTCTCGTTGCCGCGTCCCGGCAGCCGGCTGGGCCGAGGCCCCGTTGACTGGCTCCCGGCGCCGCCTCGCGCTCGCACCTCCGCGCGCGGTCTCTGGTTCACCCAAGCCGGCCTCCGCCTCGCGGTCCTCTCCCCCGACGCTGGTGGTCGCCTCGCCCGCGAGCCCTGCTCCGCCCCGCGGCCGGCTTCCCGCGCACCGGGCAGACGGCCCCGCCACCTGCTCCACTGCCGTCTCGTTGCCGCGTCCCGGCAGCCGGCTGGGCCGAATCCCCGTTGGCTGGCTCCCGGCGCCGCCTCACGCTCGCACCTCCGCGGCCGCGTCCAGCCTTGCCGAATCCGGCCTCCCCAACGCGCCGGCTTCCCGCGCTTGCCGCCTTGCCCGCGCCGCCTCACAGCTGCCGTCTTCGCGCCGGTTTCCTCCCGCGCCGCATACTCGGCCACGCCCGAGGTCGGCCGACTCCTGTCACGGATCCGCCTGCCGGGTCTCCGGCTGCCCCACGCGAGGACAAGAAGAAAAGTCAGGGGCCAACTGAAGAAAAAAGAAAAAAATCGTGCATCCGACTGCTCGCGTCGAGTCGGACAGACAGAAAAAGAAAGAGAAACGACAGTGGCCGGCTGGTTCAGCACAGTGCGCCGGCTGAAGCAAAGAGGAAAGAAAGGGCCGGCTGCCTAAGGTCCGGCTGGAAAAGTCAACGGGGCCGGCTGCTCGAAGCAAAAGAAAGAGCTGCCGGCTGAGAAAAAGTGGCCGACTGCCAGAGGAGAAAAGTCAGGGCCGGCTGAGAAAGAAGTGGCCGAGTGCCCACAGCCGGCTGTGAAAAAAAAAGATAAAGAAGAGGCCGATTGCCTAGTGGCCGACTGCTCGCGTGGCCGGGTGCCTAGCCGGCCGTTCGAAAGGTCAGGCCGGGTTCCCAGCCGGCCGACTAAAAAAAAGAAAGAAAGAGCATCGCGTCCGGCTGAGAAAGTGGCAGTCTTTGAAAAAAAAAGCCGGTCCGGTCATTGCACCGGTGAAGAAAAAGAGAAGACAAAGTAGTTGCCGGAGATCCGCCCGATCGCCAGTTAGCCGAATCTCATGGCTACACCAATGAGTCTTGACGCTACGCGATGACGAAGACAAAGTGGTCGCCGGAGATCGCCCAACCGCTCGGCATCGGCCCGAATATCGGGTTACACCCGCAGGTCTTGTTGTCGCGCCCACGTAAAGATTGCATAAGAGAAGAGTTTTGTCCGGCCCCAAAGCAGCGGCGAAGAAGAGAAAAAGGGCGCCGCCAGACGCCTCATGACTGGCGGTTGTGTTAAGCCGGCTCGGCCGCGTGCCCGCTTGCCGCTGGTGGTCGAGCTCGACCGGCCGGGCCCCGCCGAGCACCCGGCTCGAAGGCCACACCCGGTGGTCTTGGCCAGCGACCCTCAGCGCCGAGCAAACGCGTCGGTATCTTCGCAAACTCCGCCTCGGCTACGAAAATCAATGTGAGCTCCTCACAAAGATATTTTGCATCACGAAGACGGATAACCGAGCGATGCTCGGGGCTATCTTCGCATTTTATTACAGCCAGACCATCTTTCACCCAGTGCCGGCCGAGTTGGCCCGGGTGGCCGCTGGCTTCGAGACGTTAGTTCCCGCAGACGGCTTAGTAGCGTCGCGGTACCAAAGGCCCACTCGATCCACAGATCGCAGAGCGGCCGTCCGACCGGCAAGAGTGAACAATGGAGGCCACCCACGCTAAAAACGCCCGGAAGAAAAACGCGCAGGCGACCGACCGCTTCCTTTACAAGTATCTACTCGGTTGAATCTGCTCCCAGACTCGAGTATCAGACACTCCGCCATGCGCCACTCTCACCATGCATCGCAGAGCGGCTGTCCGTGAGCGAGCACAAGCCAAAAGCAGAGGGAACAAAAAGATTAAGGGGCTCGGGACGAAACCGAAGTCGGCACCTCCGTGATAACACTTGCAATGCTAAAAGCAAACATTCGATATATCTGCGTGGACTAACTTCGCTTTTTTCATGATCATTTCCATGAACACTGCTAAAAACCTCCGCCTAACTTTGCCAAGCTGCCGGAGGCTTGGGGGCTCTTGTCGAGTAATTGGACACGGATACCCGAAGACGGCGAGACGATATTTCAAGACATCGGGCTAGTAAAGCCCTCATCCGACTTCGGTCATTGCCGATCATGGTTGCCGATCGCGCGCCACCAGCCGATCATTGCTGCCGATCGCGCCACCGCCGATCGGCTGGTCACCGATTGCGCCACCAGCCGATCATTGGCTACCGATCGCGCCACCAGCCGATCATTGGTTGCCGATCATTGCTGCCGATCGCGCCACCAGGCCGACGCTGGCTGCCGACTGCGCCACCAGGCCGACTGCTGGCTGCCGACTACTGGCTGCCAACTGCACCACCAGGCCGACTGTTGGCTGCCGACTGCGCCACCAGGCCGACTGCTGTCTTCCCGATGTCAACTGCAGCCTGACGCGACCCCGACGTGATGACCGTATCCGGCACTGTTCAGGTGACACCCTAGCCATCATGTACAGTGTCACTTGTCCCCTAGCACTATTTATGAAGTGACCCAGGGGACAAGGATGACACCCACCTTGGCTTGCCCATACCACTAGCTAGCTTACATACCAAGCTAGCCACACTATATATAGCATCCATCCATCCACCACACATATGAGACATGCACTTGGCCGGCCACAATGGCTCTCTGGACAAGCACTCCACGCATGCATGATAGCTAGCAAGCTAGCTAGCTAGCACACACATATGAGACATATACGAGGTCAGATGCCTATGGCACTGACCTCAGATACAGCTCCAGGAGCACTCTGTACCAGATATACCAGATACACTCAGACATGCAGCAGTAGGAGTATTATCTCTCCGGAGAGCTCCGAAGCTGGGTAAACCACCACGTGCTACTCGCATACCCGCTCCCAGGCCTATCAGCAGCAGTCTTGCCCTCACACGAAGCCACCTTGTGGCATATGTCGTCTTGCACCCCCCGAGAGAATACCACGACACCTGTGACAGCCAAACTAACTGGAACATCTGTAAGTGCATCAATTCTCACTTTTACAATAACTGCAGCATTAGTGGTTTTTACTCTGTCCTAAGAAAGTAACTTGTCAAAACTAGAGACATCATTGTTGAGCTCAGACATGCAACATAGATCTGCAGGAAAGCCAACTAAGAGCAACCAACAGTCTCTGGCCAGATTGAACTTTCCCCAGTTCAAACCCTGGTCATGCTTTTGGAAAATGATGTGAATATCATCAAAAGGGTGCGGGCTCCTATTGACCAAAGAATCTCTATCTGCTTTGCTATTGCATCTGACAAATGCTTGACTAAAAGGGCACTTGGAGATAGACGAGAATACTACTCTTTGCGAGATCAAGAAATCATTGACAACATCTCGGACATTGGCAAAGACCACTTCACCTTGGGGCATTGGCACTAGGGTGGCGATGGCGAGATTCTCATTGGACAGCTGCATATCTCCATGGATGACACAAGCACGAGCTGGCCTCCCTTCCACCTTGATAGCTTGAGTACCAGGGACAAGGAATGGCGTAGGATCAAAGGGAAAGTTTGCCATGGTTGACAACGTCGCCGGAGTAGAGCTGGTGTGGTGGAGCAGGGAGGAAACCCTGTTTTGAGGATTTGATTGATGGGACTGAAGAGGGCGGCGAGAAAGAGGAGGTAAATGAGAATTGGCAGTCCCGAGTAGAGGGCAGTAAATTTTCTGCAGAACCATCATTACGGGAAGATTGAACGATAGTCATTGACAATTGGGTCCCGCCGACCAATGTTACCAGATTCCCGATTATCAGCTAGAATGCGGGGATTTGCCATGTCAGAATTGGAAGGTGGAACAGTGATCTCGGCCCGGAATCTACAGTTGACTGCAATATGGCCCCATCTCTTGCATTCCTTGCAATGGATTTTGTTCTGGCACTTGGGCCTCAGGTGGCCCGTCATAAGGCAGCGACCACAGGAAAGGCCAGAAACGGAATGGGCTTGCCGGCCCAAAAGTTCAAACCGCACAGATCCCGCCCACCCAACGCAGTATTATTGGGTGAAGTTAAAACAGAGTTTAATGGGCTCCTTGACTGCTACATGGCATGATCATGGGGATTTTTTGAATTATGCGAGGAAAAGAACTGAGGCTGTTGAACAGCTTGAGCATATGATCTACGAGAATTATCATTTGATACCACGGTCCAATTTTTACTGGATGCAGCATGATACCGAAGGTAAAGATCTTTGAGGTCATCATCCCCCTCTCCCCACAGAAGAAAATTAGTGGAAAAAAGATCAGAAGACAAGTTTCCACCTCTAACGATTTCAAATCCCACTTCCGGAGAGGAAACACAGAACTTGTAAGACCAATTGCGCAGCTGTGATACCTTAAAAATCTTGGCAGAGCCACCAAAGCAGGATTGGATGATGAGACCCATCGAATCTGGATTTAGCCTGATCGACAATCTGGTGAATTCCACCACGAGGAAGAACTTTGGTGAACTCGGCGCTTCTTGAGCATTGACGACTGCATTGCACTACTTCTTGATGCTCCTCGAAAGCTTTCCCAAGGGAGAAATTGAGATCGGAAAGGGCCATGCTGGACAGTGGCCGACTAGATCGGAGCGATCACCGTCGGGAAGTGTTCACCGGGGTCGGAGTGACCACCGGTGAGACGGGGTTTGGTGGCCGCCGGGGCCGGAGTGGCCACCGGCGGTAGGGGTGGAGCGGGGGCTAGGCAGAGCGGTTCCAAAAGGCATGGTATGTCACTGTCTCGTTCGGAAGAAATGGGTTTGGCAATTGGTTATTATGCCATTGGAGCTTTATCGGCAGCATGTGGATTGCTTTATGCAATCAAAGCTTACAAGAATTATAGGGCCATGCGTGAGGAGGTTAAAATATGTGCTGCCTGTGGGAAGGAAGTGAAGATTATGTTGTCTGAAGAGCATATTGAAGAACATAGGTATGGAATTATAGTGTACATATTTGTGTAAATGTCTTATGTTTTCTTACCCCAATACCCAACACTATGTACAGTTGACCAAGCACGGGGAAAAGAAGGTGGGCGCATTCATGTCAGCGATGGGGCAGGATCAGTTGCTGTCTCTGGGAAGGAAGTGAATATTATGTTGTCCTAAGAGCATATTGAAGAACATAGGTATGGAATTATAGTGTACATATTTATGTAAATGTCTTATGTTTTCTTACCCCAATACCCAACACTATGTAGAGTTGACCAAGCATGGGAAATGAAGGTGACCCAACACTATGTGGAGTTGAGATGCACTGCTGCTGTGGTAGGGCTACAATAATATGGTAAGGGCATTATCCATATCTTATAAGCATGCAAATAGTATAATCAGTATCTTCAGAGCTTGACTTTTGTCCAGTAACTCGTCGCATTCTCAACAAACTGACATCAATCATAGTAGTTGGTGAAATTTCCTTCTAGTATAAACCTCAAAACCTGTAGCCATGACCATTTGGTAATGGAAAGACAGCCACGTGAGTAGTCAAATGGTCCTGCCAATTAGGTTGAAAAGATTTAGGTGAATAATTGAGGACAAGACAACAAATGGGATTGGAGGCGGCTGTAAGCCTGGTAGCATCCCACCTCTCATATAACCGTCCATCCTAAAATCCAATGACCTTTTTTAGTTGGAAAATTATGATTTACACTAGATCCATCTCTTCACCCGATAGCTACATGTATTTAGTTTGCAATTTACTATAATGTATTAATGTTTCACACTTCCTAGTTCCAGTATGCAAAATAGGCTTACTTTGTATTCCTAGTTCTTTTCTTCAGTTTCTGCCCCTACTACATAAGCAGGAGCATCTTGCTCTTCCTCAGCCCCCTTGCTGTCTCGAAGAAAGTTTTTTCAGTTGGGTAGTTCCCCTCAAACTAATCCCGGCAGTAAATGAGAACAGTGGTAGTTGCATCTCAATTTTAGGATCTGGGGGCTCCTCCTCATTTCTGCTTGGTAAACAGGACCCATTACTTCCTAATTTTATACCCCCTCCGTCCCAAAATTCTTGTCCTAGATTGGTCTAGATACGGATGTAATCCGTATCTAGACCAATCTAAGACAAGAATTTTGGGACGGAGGGAGTATTGTAGTAAGCTAATGGTTGTCTATCTTTTATCTTGATATATGATGTTTGAGCATAGCTAAAAAAATATCAGTAAATTTTAAAATACATCCACAAAGTGTTAGCCAAATCAGAGTATGGGGGTTGAGCTAAGAACCAGGAGAAGTGCCACACTCTTATCATAAATTTTTAAGGCGTTGTTATGATGATGTGGTGCTAGATTGGTAAAAGGATGTTGTGTCAATGATTAAACTAAAGAAGTAGCAACAAATTGCCACTTAGCTTTTACAAGAGAAGGCATTCTGACATGCATAATAAATATGTAAAAACTTTTCTTATACTATGCGTTAACGGGCAGAACATGCTCGAACTGGTGTAGCTTGACTATGACTAACGATTGTTGGTAATTCTTTATCATATAGGTTTATTAACTGGGCAATGTTACTGATGCTCACAGGTGCATCGTGACGAGAGAAAAACCAGACGAGGCCAGTCCTAGAAGAAATAGAAAAAATGCAACAAATTGAGTCATGGTAATTCGAACTGTTGTCCGTGTTCTTTTTTTGCAGATATCGATATCTTAGCATGCTTCTGAAACAGATCATGTTTGCCACTTGTGAAATCACACAAGTAGAGGGCGTAACTTTGAAATAGCTAGACAACTTTGAGAGATGGTAGTTTCATGTGGAGATTTAATTTACTTGGTTATGGTACACTTGGTGATGTTCCTTTTTACTCCCAACGGTCGTCCAATTGCGCTATGTATAGATGATCAATGCTGCTGTTGCAGTGGCTATGTGCCCGATCACTCAACTAATTAGAGTTGGAACTTGGAAATTCCGTGAAGTATGTACTTTGCCACTTCTTTTTAACTGTTCTCTCCATCCAATCGTTTTATGTTTAGCTGAAAATAAACGTTCAGCTCAGCTCAACATACATGTAGATATTGATATTCGAACTAGAAAGAAGCTCCTCTCTTTTTTGGGGCTCTTTTAAAAAACAAGCTCTCAGTTACCTTAACAATTGGACATGAAGCTTGTGCAACTTGAGATTTGACCTGTCCATCTGAATCAACGCACAGACAGACAAAGCGAGATGCCTCACTCATTTTTGAGACAATAACTGTATCCAACATGAGCTGTTGCGCCAGGGCAAGGTCGTCAGGTTGGCGAAAGAGATAGCGGTGAACTGATGATAATACTCTCTACCTGCGGTATTACTCATTTCGTTGCACCAACGCAAAAAGCAGCAAGCATCAGACTAAACAAAACGAGCAGCCATGGCCACTTTGGCGTCACATCACACAGACCACTAACTACATGAGGGAGGATGTTCAGCAACATATAAAGGCTGGCATTCATTTGGTAGGTAAGGACATACATGTACACATCTTCCGATATTATGTTTAACAAAAACTTTAGATAATTCTGTCACCACCTCTTCCATCAAACACGAGGAAGGAAGTGCAAAAACACAATAAATTCAGCAGGTAAAGGCATTCTGTTTCCTTTACCAAATTCAAAGTCGGAAGAAAAGATGCAACCGATGAAGCCAAATTTATATCTCTCTGAGCTGGCTGCATCTTGTCCAACATGAGTAGCTTCTTCCTTTCCAAAATATACTATGCAAGCTGGCATTTGAAGACTGGTCATACTTCTGATGACTCCACAAGTTGTGGATGTGCCTAATAAAACAGAGGAATTAGGGTCCAGACAAGTGCCTCCTGTGCTGCTTTCAGCTGGGAATCTAATCTTCACTGACTAAAATGCTTACCTGATTATGTGTTGTACGTATTCAGAGCACCGGCTGGATATAGAGAACAAACCCCTGCCGCGTATATTCAGAAAACCACCATTGGTAAGAGGTGCGTGCCCTTGTAGATTGGGAGGTAGCAACTGTGTAACCAAAGTACTCAGCAGCAACCCTCAGAGATCCAGTGGAAAGGCAGATGAGGGCTAAAATGATATCATTCATATACCAACCTGCAGTAAGAAGCTACACCTTCCCATGATAAATTTGGTGACTTCAACCACTGTATACTGCATAGGTTCCTATTTTACACAAGGTCTGCACATCACATGTCATGATCCTGATCACCTCGGCTTGCTAGTAAGATTAGGAACGGAGATTAATGTCCCCGTTCCAAAGACCATGACAAGGAAATGGGCATAATGCTCTATGGTGCCCTCTTCAGAAACATAAAAAGTCGATGGGTTTGTAATAGTGTCGTGATCTTGCAGGCTTTGGCGTGACGGGAGATCATGAAAGCCGGCCTGTGGTTTCATCATGCCTTAAACTATTTATCTTGGTGGTGAATCTTCCGTGTGAACAATGTGAAAGTAAAAGCAAGGGGGTAGGAATGCAAATCGCCGGAGCAAACATGTGTTAAGGAGCATTTGCAATGATCATCCTATGCAAACATGCATAGGATGTGGAAAAATCAGCATAATGGCATCTTAGACTTGAGTGTACTGAAAGTGATGAAAAATGTGATGGATAAGCGGTGGTATGTAGGGAATAGTTAAGATAAATAATTCCTTTTTCAGCATCTAGTAGTGTACTCTTACATCTAGCTTGGAGGGAAGATCCATGTAGACCAACGGGAATCCACGCTTCTTTCTACTGGCCGGCTTTGAGTTTTGGATTTTGTGTTGAGCACCTCACCTGTATCGATAAAATAAATAGCATCCTCCTCTCTCTCTGCAAAAGCAGAAACAGACTTGCTGAAGCGTTTGCTGATGAAAAGTGCTTGGTCACCGAGCCCACCTGACACCGGCAACCATGTGCGTGCGCTGAAATCTGCCTCAAAAACCTCCAACTTACAAGTGAATTTGACATAACAACATTTAGGAAATTGCAATTGACGCTTCACCATGATTAGCTTCCCACACGACTCAAGTAAGTGCCAAAATGTGGCAAGGTGATCATTGGGAGCATAAGTCATCTCATCATAGAGGATGCCATCAGTGATCATGTTGTCTCTAGTTGCCTCAATTCATACAAGTTGCGCTGCAGCCGATCCTCTTCGTTCTCACAATAATGGTCTTGGTCCTCATCTAAGTCGCTCTCCACACTGGAATCAGCATTGCCCGATCTGATGTGGTGCTTGATATTGGTGACTGCGAGTAAGCCATCAGCACTAAAGCTTATATTCAAGGAGAAGAGGTCCTCTGCCTGGGTGATCCCGTAGAGCCTGTTTCCTAGGAGCACGATGTCAACAATGTTGATGAAGGGGGTTGCTTGCGGCCTCGGTAACCACGCGCCCTTTCCCGGTCGGATTAAGATGATCAGATAGTTCCAGTTGTTGGTCATGATAATGATGACCTGGTCATCAGGGGTCAATCGGATGAGCACCTTGCGGATCTGAAATAACTCGGAACTATTACCGACGATGGCATCCAGCTCGAGGAGAGCCACAACTTCCTTAGAGAAAGGATTGTGCAAGAAGTAGGTATGAATTTTGTTCTTATCATCAGCGTAGTCGAGGGCGAGCCAGCTGTCGGTGGAGCCAACGATCGCAAGCTGTCGGGGAAGGAGCTGTTGATGTTGGAGCGCTTGAGCGGGTGTACTCCTGCTTGCGATGGCGAACACGGGAGGAGAACCATCCATACATTAGATCAAGAAGACAAAGAAATTTTTATATATGTGATGAGAGTGTGTAACTATGGAGATACAACAAGATTTTACCCGTGTCCTGTGCACTCTCGATGTAAGTGTAGATGCCGTTGTGGTTGTAGAAGCCACGGCAAGACGATCCAAAACATTGTGGCGAACATGAGGGGACAGACGGACGGCGCACGCCGAAGTCGATCCACTTCAAGGCGCTGCCCATGAGGGGGGCAGGATACCGCTTGCCGGGAATGCAACACCGTCTGCATCCACGACACTGCGGCGGAGTGGGATCCGAGGCGCGCGAGATTGACACACCGCCTGGAATCGGCGGATCGCCGAGTTAGGGAGGCGGCCATCACCAGATTTAGGATCTCGTCTGGGAGTTCCGACCACGGCGAAGAAGGCGGCGGAGAAGCAACGGAGCGCCAGCTGGAAGAGCACACCGCGTCGAGGACGGCGACGAAGAGGCCTAGGAGGTCGTCGGACCACGGCGGCGGCGACGCCATTGACGTTGGATGAATAGTTTGTTTTCTTTTTGGAGGAATGAAAATATCTAGATTTTGTATTAGTCTCTAGCAAACCCGCCGTTTACAGTTCACACGGGATCGGTTATGCAGGCTCAAAATCGCCGTGGCAGAACAGAACCTATATCCAAACCCGTAAAAATTTTAAAACTTGTTTCGCGCGAGAAATTGAAGCAAAACCTCGCCGAAGCTCGCTCGCATAGATAGTTCTTCTTCATATAAATTCGTACACATCATGCATATATTTCGTGGGAGCTAATAAGCCGGGCCTACGCTACCGTAGCAGTACAAAAAATTGAGCTCACCGGAGCTCGTGCGATAGCTGACCAGCGGTAGCGCTCAATCAGAGTCGGAGGAGTCGAGGTCGATGGAGAACTTCGTCTGCTCCGCCTTCATCAGTCACAGGTCAGCCTCCTTGGACGCGTGCGCCTGCGACGCGGCGACGCCCGTCTGGAGGAAAAGACGCTCATACTTGTGAAGCCCCCAATTCAATCATGCATTAATAATACATGCAAATGTGTACGATCAAGATTAGGGACTCACGGGAAGATATCACAACACAACACTAAACACAAATAAAAGAATACAAGCTTTATATTACAAGCCAGGGGCCTCGAGGGCTCGAATACATAGCTCGATACACAAGAGTCAGCGGAAGCAACAATATTTGAGTACAGGCATAAGTTAAACAAGGATGCCTTAAGAAGGCTAGCACAAAAGCAACACGATCAAAGAGGCAAGGCCTCCTGTCTGGGACCTCCTAACTACTCCTGGTCGTCGGTGGTCTCCATGTAGTAGTATCCGTCGGCGATAGCATCTGGCTCCAGGGATCCACCATCTGGTTGCGTCAACCGAAAAGAAGAAAGAAGGGGGAAAAGGGTTAGCAAAGCAACCGTGAGTACTCATCCAAAGTACTCGCAAGCATCAGATCTATACTAAGTATGCACTGGTATCAAATGGAAGGTTTGTATCTGTGGACTGAACTGCAGAATGTCAGAATAGAGGGGGGGAGGCCTAGCCTATCGAAGACTAGCATCTTCAAGCAGCTCCGAGCATCTTGCAGCATGTAGAAGAGTAAAGAATAGCAGTTTAATTAACAAACATGTTGTAACATTAATGCCCAGAAATTCTTCCTCGACTCCCTGCGAGTAAGCAATCCCGGAGCCACATATCTCAAGTATCCATTTGTAGTTGTATAAGATCAGGATATAAGTCTGAACGTCCGTTAACGTGGACATGGCTATTAGTAGATAATCTTCCTGCAGGGGTGCCCCATGTTTTCCAACACGCTTGATTAGTCTGGCCGGGCACACCTTTCTGGGGACAATGCCTGGCCTCGGAAAATCAACACGTCGCAGCCCTACCTAGGCTCAGCAGAGAGGTCCCCGCCGGTCTACCTCCTAAGCACTCCGGGGTCTGGGCCCATCGCCCGTTGCACTCCGGGTCGTTGCGCGCAGGGCGGGTCCAGGCTCCACCACTACCGGATGGTGCCGGCCCAGCCGTGCCGTGATACGTCTCCAACGTATCTACTTTTCCGAACACTTTTGCCCTTATTTTGGACTCTAACTTGCATGATTTGAATGAAATTAACCCGGACTGACGCTGTTTTCAGCAGAACTGCCATGATGTTGTTTTATGTGTAGAAAACAAAAGTTCTTGGAATGTCCTGAAAATCCATGGAGGCACTTTTTGGAAAACATAAAAATACTGGCGAAAGAATCAAGACCAGGGGGCCCACACCCTGTCCACGAGGGTGAGGGGCGCGCCCCTCTGTCTCGTGGGCCCCCTGAGGCTCTGCCGACCTCAACTACAACTCCATATATTCCGTCTCGCGGAGAAAAAAATCAGAGAAAAGTTTCATCGCGTTTTACAATACGGAGTCGCCGCCAAGCCCTAATCTATCTCGGGATGGCTGATCTGGAGTCCGTTTGGGGCTCCGAAGAGGGGGATTCGTTGCCGTCGTCATCATCAACCATCCTCCATCACCAATTTCATGATGCTCACCGCCATGCGTGAGTAAATCCATCGTAGGCTTGCTGGACAGTAAAGGGTTGGATGAGATTTACCATGTAATCAAGTTAAATTTGTTAGGGTTTGATCCCTAGTATCCACTATGCTCTCAGATTGATGTTGCTATGACTTTGCTATGCTTAATGCTTGTCACTAGGGCCCGAGTGTCATGATTTCAGATCTGAACCTATTATGTTTTCATGAATATATGTGTGTTCTTGATCCTATCTTGCAAGTCTATAGTCACTTACTATGTGTTATGATCCAGCAACCCCGAAGTGACAATAATCGGGACCACTCCCGGTGATGACCATAGTTTGAGGAGTTCATGTATTCACTATGTGCTAATGCTTTGTTCCGGTTCTCTATTAAAAGGAGGCCTTAATATACCTTAGTTTTCGCTAGGACCCCGCTGCCACGGGAGGGTAGGACAAAAGATGTCATGCAAGTTCTTTTCCGTAAGCACGTATGACTGTATTCGGAATATATGCCTACATTACATTAATGAATTGGAGCTAGTTTTGTGTCACCCTATGTTATAGCTATTATATGAGGAATCACATCCGACATAATTATCCATCACTAATCCAATGCCTACGAGCTTTTCACATCTTGTGTTTCACTTATTTACTTTTCTGTTGCTATTGTTACAATCACTACAAAATCCAAAAATATTACTTTTGCTACCGTTACCTTTATTATCATACTACTTTGCTACTAAATACTTTGCTGCAGATACTAAGTTATCCAGGTGTCGTTGAATTGACAACTCAACTTCTAATACTCAAGAATATTCTTTGGCTCCCCTTGTGTCGAATCAATAAATTTGGGTTGAATACTTTACCCTCGAAAGCTGTTGCGATCCCCTACACTTGTGGGTTATCAAGACTAATTTCTGGCGCCGTTGCCGGGGAGCATAGTGAAGAAAATATGCCCTAGAGGCAATAATAAAGTTATTACTTATTTCCTTATTTCATGATAAATGTTTATCATTCATGCTAGAATTGTATTAACCGGAAACATGATACATGTGTGAATACATAGACAAACATAGTGTCACTAGTATGCCTCTACTTGACTAGCTCGTTTATCAAAGATGGTTATGTTTCCTAGCCATGGACAAAAGAGTTGTCATTTGATTAACGGGATCACATCATTAGGAGAATGATGTGATTGACTTGACCCATTCCGTTAGCCTAGCACTTGATCGTTTAGTATGTTGCTATTGCTTTCTTCATGACTTATACATGTTCCTGTAACTATGATATTATGCAACTCCGTTCATTGGAGGAACACTTTGGGTGCTACCAAAGCGTCACAACGAATCGGGTGATTATAAAGGAGTACTACAGGTGTCTCCAAAGGTACATGTTTGGTTGGCGTATTTCGAGATTAGGTTTTGTCACTCCGATTGTCGGAGAGGTATCTCCGGGCCCTCTCGGTAATGCACATCACTATAAGCCTTGCAAGCAATGTGACCAATGAGTTGGTTACGAGATAATGCATTACGTAACGAGTAAAGAGACTTGCCGGTAACGAGATTGAACTAGGTATTGGATACCGACGATCGAATCTCGGGCAAGTAACATACCGATGACAAAGGGAATAACGTATGTTGTTATGCGGTTTGACCGATAAAGATCTTCGTAGAATATGTAGGAACCAATATGGGCATCCAGGTTCCGCTATTGGTTATTGACCGAGAATATTTCTAGGTCATGTCTACATAGTTCTCGAACCCGTAGGGTCCGCACGCTTAACGTTACGATGACAGTTTTATTATGAGTTTATGAGTTTTGATGTACCGAAGGAGTTCGGAGTCCCGGATGAGATCGGGGACATGACGAGGAGTCTCGAAATGGTCGAGACATAAAGATTGATATATTGGACGACTATATTCGGACTTGGAAGGTTCCGAGTGATTCGGTATTTTTTTGAGTCTGGGAGAGTTACGGAATTCGCCGGAGAAGTATTGGGCCTTATTGGGCCATACGGGAAAGAGAGAGGGGCTGCCTAGGGCAGGATGTGCGCCCCCCAAGGCCTAGTCGGAATTGGACTAGGGGAGGGGCCGCACCCCCTCCTTCCTTCCCTTCTCTCTTCCCTTTCCTTCTCTCCTACTCCTACTACATGGAAGGTCTCCTAGTTGGACTAGGAAAGGAGGAGTCCTACTCCCGGTGGGAGTAGGACTCCTCCTGGCGCGCCCTCCTTGGCGGCCGCCTCCTCCCCTTGCTCCTTTATATCACGGGGCGGGGGCACCCCATGACACACAAGTTGATCTACGGATCGTTCCTTAGCCGTGTGCGGTGCCCCCTTCCACCATATTCCACCTTGGTCATATCGTCGCGGAGTTTAGGCGAAGCCCTGCGCCGGTAGAACATCATCATCGTCACCACGCCGTCGTGCTGACGGAACTCATCTCCGGAGCCTTTGCTGGATCGGAGGACAGGAGATTGTCATCGAGCTGAACGTGTGCTGAACTCGGAGGCCCCGTACGTTCGGTGCTTGGATCGGTTGGATTGTGAAGACGTACGAGTACATCAACCGCGTTGTGCTAACGCTTCCGCTTACGGTCTACGAGGGTGCGTGGACGAACACTCTCCCCTCTCGTTGCTATATCATCACCATCATCTTGCGTGTGCGTAGGAAATTTTTTGAAATTACTACGTTCCCCAACAGTGGCATCCGAGCCTAGGTTTTATGCATTGATGTTATATGCACGAGTAGAACACAAGTGAGTTGTGGACGATATAAGTCATACTGCCTACCGGCATGTCATACTTTGGTTTAGCGGTATTGTTGGATGATGCGGCCCGAACCGACATTACGCGTACGCTTACGCGAGACTGGTTCTACCACGTGCTTTGCACACAGGTGGCTGGCGGGTGTCAGTTTCTCCAACTTTAGTTGAACCGAGTGTGGCTATGCCCGGTCCTTGCGAAGGTTAAAACGGAGTCTATTTGACAAACTATCGTTGTGGTTTTGATGCGTAGGTGAGAACGGTTCTTGCTAAGCCCGTAGCAGCCACGTAAAATTTGCAACAACAAAGTAGAGGAAGTCTAACTTATTTTTGCAGGGCATGTTGTGATGTGATATGGTCAAGACGTGATGCTATATTTTATTGTATGAGATGATCATGTTTTGTAACCGAAGTTATCGGCAACTGGCAGGAGCCATATGGTTGTCGCTTTATTGTATGAAATGCAAACGCCCTATAATTGCTTTACTTTATCACTAAGCGGTAGCCATAATCGTAGAAGCAATAGATGGCGTAACGACAACGATGCTACGATGGAGATCAAGGTGTCGCGCCGGTGACGATGGTGATCATGACGGTGCTTCGAAGATGGAGATCACAAGCACAAGATGATGATGGCCATATCATATCACTTATATTGATTGCATGTGATGTTTATCCCTTATGCATCTTATCTTGCTTTGATTGACGGTAGCATTTTAAGATGATCTCTCACTAATTATCAAGAAGTGTTCTCCCTGAGTATGCCCGTTGCGAAAGTTCTTCGTGCTGAGACACCACGTGATGATCGGGTGTGATAGGCTCTACGTTCAAATACAACGGGTGCAAAACAGTTGCACACGCGAATACTCGAGTTATACTTGCGAGCCTAGCATATACAGATATGGCCTCGGAACACGGAGACCGAAAGGTCAAGCGTGAATCATATAGTAGATATGATCAACATAGCGATGTTCACCATTGAAACTACTCCATCTCACGTGATGATCGGACATGGTTTAGTTGATATGGATCACGTAATCACTTAGATGACTAGAGAGATGTCTGTCTAAGTGGGAGTTCTTAAGTAATATGATTAATTGAACTTAAATTTATCATGAACTTAGTCCTGGTAGTATTTTGCAAATTATGTTGTAGATCAATGGCTTGCGTTGTTGCTTTCATATGTTTATTTTGATATGTTCCTAGAGAAAATTGTGTTGAAAGATGTTAGTAGCAATGATGCGGATTGGATCCGTGATCTGAGGTTTATCCTCATTGCTACACAGAAGAATTATGTCCTTGATGCACCGCTAGGTGACAAACCTATTGCAGGAGCAGATGCAGATGTTATGAACGTTTGGCTAGCTCAATATGATGATTACTTGATAGTTTAGTGCACCATGCTTAACGGCTTAGAATCGGGACTTCAAAGATGTTTTGAACGTCATGAACCATATGAGATGTTCCAGGAATTGAAGTTATTATTTCAAGCAAATACCCGAGTTGAGAGATATGAAGTCTCCAACAAGTTCTATAGCTAAAAGATGGAGGAGAATCGCTCAATTAGTGAGCATGTGCTCAGATTGTCTGGGTACTTCAATCGCTTGAATCAAGTGGGAGTTAATCTTCCATATAAGATAGTGATTGACAGAATTCTCTAGTCACCATCACTAAGTTACTAGAACTTCGTGATGAACTATAGTATGCAAGGGATGACGAAATCAATTCCAGAGCTCTTCGTGATGTTGAAATCGACGAAGGTAGAAATCAAGAAAGTGCATCAAGTGTCGATGATTGACAAGACCACTAGTTTCAAGAAAAGGGCAAAGGGAAAGAAAGGGAAACTTCAAGTAGAATGGCAAACAAGTTGTCAGTTCCATGAAGAAGACCAAAGCTTGACCAAAGCCTGAAACTAAGTGCTTACACTACAAAGGAAATGGTCACTGGAAGCGAAAATGCCCTGAATATTTGGTGGATAAGAAGGATGGCAAAGTAAACAAGGGTATATTTGATATACAGGTTATTGATGTGTGCCTTACTAGTGTTTATAGTAGCCCCTGAGTATTTGATACTTGTTCGGTTGCTAAGATTAGTAACTCAAACAGGAGTTCTGAGAATAAGCAGAGACTAGTTGAAGGGAAGTGACGATGAGTGTTGGAAGTAGTTCCAAGATTGATATGATCATCATCGCACACTCCCTATACTTTCGGGATTAGTGTTAAACCTAAATAAATGTTATTTGGTGTTTGCGTTGAGCATGAATATGATTTGATCATGTTTATTGCAATACGGTTTTTCGTTTAAAGTCAGAGAATAATTGTTGTTCTGTTTAAATGAATAAAACCTTCAATGGTCATAGACCCAATGAAAATAGTTTGTTGGATCTCGATCATAGTGATACACATATTCATAATATTGATGCCAAAAGATGCTAAGTTAATAATGATAATGCAACTGATTTGTGGCACTGCCGTTTGGGTCATATCGGTGTAAAGCGCATGAAGAAACTCCATAAAGATGGATTTTCGGAATCACTTGGTTATGAATCATTTGATGCTTGCAAACCACGCCTTTTGGGCAAGATGACTAAAACTCCGTTCTCCGGAACAATGGAACAAGCTACCGACTTATTGGAAATAATACATACCGATGTATGCGATCCAATGAGTGTTGATGCTCGTGGCAAGTATCGTTATTTTCTGACCTTCACAAGATATTTTGAGCAGATATGAGTATAACTACTTGATGAAACATAAGTCTGAAATAGTTGAAAGGTTCAAAGAATTTCAGAGTGAAGTGGAAAAATCATCGTAACAAGAAAATAAAGTTTCTGCGATCTAATCGCGGAGACGAATATTTGAGTTACGAGTTTGGTCTTCAAGTAAAACAATGTGGAATAGTTTCACAGCTCACGCCACAGAACACCACAGCGTTATGGTGTGTCGAGCGTCGTAACCGCACTTTATTGGATATGGTGCGATCTATGATGTCTCCTACTGATTTACCAATATTGTTTTGGGGTTATGCATTAGAGACAGCTGCATTCACATTAAAAGGGCACCATCTAAATCCGTTGAGACGACAACATATGAACTGTGGTTTAGCAAGAAACCCAAGTTGTCGTTTCTTAAAGTTTGGGACTGCGATGCTTATGTGAAAAAGTTTCATCCTGATAAGCTCGAACCCAAGTCGGAGAAGTGCGTCTTCATAGAATACCCAAAGGAAATTGTTGGGTACACCTTCTATCACAGATCCGAAGGCAAGATATTCGTTGCTAAAATGGATCCTTTCTAGAGAAGGATTTTCTCTCGAAAGAAGTGAGTGGGAGGAAAGTAGAGCTTGATAAGGTATTGTACCTTCTCCCGAATTGGAAAGTAGTTCATCACGGAAATCAGTTCCAGTGATTCCTACATCAATTAGTAAGGAAGCTAATGATGATGATCATGAAACTTCAGATCAAGTTACTACAAAACCTCGTAGGTCTTCCAAAGTACAGTCCGCACTAGAGTAGTACGGTAATACTGTTCTGGAAGTCATATTACTAGACCATGATGAACCTACGAACTATGAGGGAGCGATGATGAGCCCAGATTCCGCGAAATGGCTTGAGGCCATAAAATCTGAGATATGATCCATGTATGAGAACAAAGTATGGACTTTGATTGACTTGCTCGATGATCAGCAAACCATGTTAAATAAATGGATCTTCAAGAGGAAGACAGACACTGATAGTAGTGTTACTATCCACTAAGCTCGACTTGCTGCAAAAGGTTTTCAACAACTTCAAGGGGTTGAATACGATGAGATTTTCTCACTCGTATCGATGCTTAAGTCTGTCCGAATCATGTTAGCAATTGTCACATTTTATGAAATCTGGCAAATGGATGTCAAAACTGCATTCCTTAATGAATTTATTAAAGAAGAGTTGTATATGATGCAACCAGAAGGTTTTGTCAATCCTAAAGATGTTAACAAAGTGTGCAAGCTCCAGCGATCCATCTATGGACTGGTGCAAGCATCTCAGAGTTGGAATATACGCTTTGATGAGTTGATCAAATCATATGGTTTTATACAGACTTTTTGAGAAGCCTGTATTTACAAGAAAGTGAGTGGGAGCTCTATAGCATTTCTAATATTATATGTGGATGACATATTGTTGATTAGAAATGATATAGAAATTCTGGATAGCATGAAAGGATACTTGAATAAGAGTTTTCCAAAGAAAGACCTCGGTGAAGCTGCTTACACATTGAGCATCAAGATCTATATAGATAGATCAAGATGCTTGATAAGATTTTTCAATGAATACATACCTTGATAAATTTTTGAAATAGTTCAAAATGGAACAGTCAAAGAAGGAGTTCTTGCCTGTGTTGCAAGGTGTGAAATTGAGTAAGACTCAAGACCCGACCATGGCAGAAAATAGAAAGAGAATGAAAGTCATTCCCTATGCCTCAATCATACGTTCTATAAAGTATGCTATGCTATGTACCAGACCTATTGTATACCTTGCACTGAATTGGACAAGGGAGTACAATAGTGATCTAGGAGTAGATCACTGGAGATTGGTCAAGAATATCCTTAGTGAGGACTAAGGAGATGTTTCTCGATTATGGAGGTGATAAAAGAGCCCGTCGTAAAAAGTTACAACGATGCAAGCTTTTACACCAATCCAGATGACTCTAAGTCTCAATCTGGATACATATTGAAAGTGGGAGCAATTAGCTAGAGTAGCTCCGTGCAGAGCATTGTGGACATAGAATATTTGCAAAATACATACGGCTCTGAATATGACAGACCCATTGACTAAGCTTCTCTCACGAGCAAAACATGATCACACCTTAGTACTCTTTGGGTGTTAATCACATAGCGATGTGAACTAGATTATTGACTCTAGTAAACCCTTTGGGTGTTGGTCACATGACGATGTGAACTATGGGTGTTAATCATATACAGATATGAATATTGGTGTTAAATCACATGGCGACGTGAACTAGATTATTGACTCTAGTGCAAGTGGGAGACTGAAGGAAATATGCCCTAGAGGCAAGAATAAAGTTATTATTTATTTCCTTATTTCATGATAAATGTTTATTATTCATGCTAGAATTGTATTAACCGGAAACATGATACATGTGTGAATACATAGACAAACATAGTGTCACTAGTATGCCTCTACTTGGCTAGCTCATTTATCAAAGATGGTTATGTTTCCTAGCCATGGACAAAAGAGTTGTCATTTGATTAACGGGATCACATCATTAGGAGAATGATGTGATTGACTTGACCCATTCCGTTAGCCTAGCACTTGATCGTTTAGTATGTTGCTATTGCTTTCTTCATGACTTATACAAGTTCACGTAACTATGAGATTATGCAACTCCGTTTACGGAGGAACACTTTGGTGCTACCAAGCGTTACAACGTGGCGGGTGATTATAAAGGAGTACTACAGGTGTCTCCAAAGGTACATGTTGGGTTGGCGTATTTCGAGATTAGGTTTTGTCACTCCGATTGTCGTAGAGGTATCTCTGGGCCCTCTCGGTAATGCACATCACTATAAGCCTTGCAAGCAATGTGACCAATGAGTTGGTTACGAGATAATGCATTACGTAACGAGTAAAGAGACTTGCCGGTAACGAGATTGAACTAGGTATTGGATACCGACGATCGAATCTCGGGCAAGTAACATACCGATGACAAAGTGAACAACGTATGTTGTTATGCGGTTTGACCGATAAAGATCTTCGTAGAATATGTAGGCACCAATATGGGCATCCAGGTTCCGCTATTGGTTATTGACCGAGCATAGTTCTAGGTCATGTCTACATAGTTCTCGAATCCGTAGGGTCCGCATGCTTAACGTTATGATGACAGTTTTATTATGAGTTTATGAGTTTTGATGTACCGAAGGAGTTCGGAGTCCCGGATGAGATCGGGGACATGACGAGGAGTCTCGAAATGGTCGAGACGTAAAGATCGATATATTGGACGACTATATTCAGACTTCGGAAAGGTTCCGAGTGATTCGGTATTTTTGAGTCTGGGAGAGTTACGGAATTCGCCGGAGAAGTATTGGGCCTTATTGGGCCATACGGGAAAGAGAGAGGGCTGCCTAGGGCAGGCGCGCCCCAAGGCCTAGTCCGGGTGGACTAGGGGAGGCCGCACCCCTCCTTCCTTCCTTCTCTCTTCCCTTTCCTTCTCTCCTACTCCTACTACATGGAAGGTCTCCTAGTTGGACTAGGAAGGAGGAGTCCTACTCCGGTGGGAGTAGGACTCCTCCCTGGCGCGCCCTCCCTTGGCCGGCCGCCTCCTCCCCCTTGCTCCTTTATATACGGGGGCAGGGGGCACCCCGTGACACACAAGTTGATCTACGGATCGTTCCTTAGCCGTGTGCGGTTCCCCCTTCCACCATATTCCACCTCGGTCATTTCGTCGCGGAGTTTAGGCGAAGCTCTGCGCTGGTAGAACATCATCATCGTCATCACGCCGTCGTGCTGACGGAACTCATCTCCGGAGCCTTTGCTGGATTGGAGGGCTGGAGATTGTCATCGAGCTGAACGTGTGCTGAACTCGGAGGCCCCGTACGTTCGGTGCTAGGATCGGTCGGATTATGAAGACGTACGACTACATCAACCGCGTTGTGCTAACGCTTCCGCTTACGGTCTACGAGGGTACGTGGACGAACACTCTCCCCTCTCGTTGCTATATCATCACCATGATCTTGCGTGTGCGTAGGAATTTTTTTGAAATTACTACGTTCCCCAACACATAGCTTTATTCTCTGAGTCACTTGGGATGTATATTTGATCACTATGAAGAACTTGAAAGACGCAGAACTAAGATTTTGCCCTCAACTACGAGGGGAGGTAAGGAACTGCCATCTAGCTTTGCACCAGATTCTCCTTCTGTTATTAGTAAACTTGCGACACCTAAACCTGCTACTGCTATGAACTCTGATATGTCGCATGTTATTGATGATGCCACTTCTGCTATGCATGATACTTATGATGAAACTACTTCTGTGCGTGATACTACTTTGTCATTAGGTCAATTTCTTGATGAACAACTTGCTAGGTTAGTTTCTGATACTTACGTTTCGGCTTGGGGTTTCTCCCTTTGGACCCTCTCCGGGCTGTGTTCGGACTCCGAGTCCGAACTGTCTGAGAGGATCACCCGCCCCTTCTTCGGCGTCGCCCCTCCAGTTTCTCGAAGGCTGTCCTTTTTCCCCTCCTCGTCTTGAGGGGGGAGTCGCTCTCCGCCTCCTCGTCATCCTCCTCCTCCTCTTCTTCGTCCTCGTCTTCCTCGTGGGAGGAGACGGGCTCGGTCTCTTCGGACACAGTTTCTGGAGGCCCTTTACAGCGGGGCCCGTCCTTGGGCCCTTGCTCTTCTTCTTGGCCTTCTTCTCCGACGCCTTATAAGGCGCCGGGACCAGCATCTCCGGTAGCTCAGGAGTGACTGGGTCTTCAGGCAACGGAGCCGGACTCTTGATCCGGTCCGACTTCTTGGTCCAACTATGTAACAAAAAGATGGGCTGATGAGTTCGGTATAGATCGAATATATGAATATGAACTAAGTTTGTCTTCGGAAATATGGAATACTTACTAGAGAGGCCGATTCGTAGCGTTGAGGCCGACGTCCTCGGTCTCCATGGGCCAGCTCTTCCGCGCCTTGAAGAGCAGCTTCCACGTTCCCTCGTGCATGGTGCCGAGGAAATGTTGTAGAGTCTGCGGCTCCTCCGGCTTTAATTCCCACATGGGGAATTCCGGTGCTGGCAGGGGAGAATGCGGCGGAAGAGCATAATTTGAATCACGTTGGTTAGACCAACGTTCTTCCCTAGCACATTGGTAATGCGCATTTGCAGCGCTTGCACCTCCGTCTGGGACCCCCAGGCGTGGCCCTTCATGGTCCAGGAGGTGAGCCTCATGGGGGGTCCATATCTGAACTCCGGAATCGCCGCCCACTTAGTGCGGTGCGAGTCGGTGATGTAGAACCACTCCCGTTGCCAGATTTTCACGGTCTCCACAAAGGCCCCCTTGGGCCAGGTGGTGTTCGGCAGCTTGCTGATCATGGCTCTGCCGCCGTCCACGTGCTCCTCATCGACCACCTTCGGCTTCACGTTGAAGACCTTGAGCCATAGGCCGAAGTGTGGGTGGATGCGGAGGAGAGCCTCGCACACGATGATGAACGCTAAGATGTGAAGGAAGGAGTTCGGGGCTAGATCATGGAAATCTAGCCCGTAGTAGTACATGAGTCCATGAACGAACGGGTGGAGTGGAAAACCTAACCCTCTAAGGACGTGGGGAAGGAAGACGACCCGTTCGCCGGGCTCCGGAGTGGGGATAACTTGACCTTCGACGGGAAGCCTATGCTTGATGTTGGCCGCAAGGTACCCCGCACTCCAGAGATTCTTGATCATCTCCTCCGTCACAGAGGAGGCCTCCCACTTGCCTTTGGAGCCGGATACGGCCATCGTCGGAGGAGGTGTGGTGGTGGTGAGAAAGATGGGAACTTTGCGGGCGCAGGGAGCTTAGGAGATTTGAAGGCGTGGGGTAGAAAGTAAAGATCCATTGCCCTCTTATAGGTAGTAAACATGCCAACCGCCCTCCACTCATGCCTTGAATCTCGCCTATTCCCAATGAAGGCGTGCACTGCAAACGGTTGGATTATCCAAATATCATTGATGTACAATCTCGTATTAAGTGGGCACGATCTCTGTTTTGACAGGACGTGCCAATGAGGCGTGGCCTCGAAACACGGAACGCGGGGTGGGAAAACGGTTCAAAATAACGCAGGGTCAAGTCTGACGCCTCGCCGAAAAATTTGTCAGTAAAAGACACTGTTCTCGTTCTTTATGTATATCCTGCCTTCACGGCTAAGGGTTGTGTTTATTATGAAAATCCGGATACAATTCTTTTACAGAGGAAAGCCGATGTGTATTTTTTAAGGAACCCGCCTTGCAATGCCGAAGACAATCTAAACACCGAATACATCATCATTGAAGACTGGTTTAGGGGCTACTGTGGGAGTCCTGGACTAGGGGGTCCTCGGGCGTCCGATCTATTGGATGTGGGCCGGACTGATGGGCCGTGGGATACAAGATAGAAGATCACCCCTCGTGTCCAGTAGAGACTCTGGTATGCGTGGATGGCAAGTATATGTGTCTGGATATATTATTCCTTTCTGTAAAACCGACTTTGTACAACCCTAGGCCCCTCCGGTGTCTATATAAACTGGAGGGTAGATCGAAGGCATGATCACAACATTACGAGGCTAGCTAATCTAGGGTTAGCCAATTCGATCTAGTAGTAGATCAACTCTTGTAATCCCTATCCCTCGAATATAATCAAGCGGGAGTAGGGTTTTACCTCCATTAAGAGGGCCCGAACCTGGGTAAACACTGTGTCCTTTGTCCATAGTTACCATTGATCTTCAGACATACAGTTTGGGCCCCCCTACCCGAGATCCGCCGGTTTTGACACCGACAACGAGGAAGTGTGGAAGTAGGGATATCAGTTTTTTCCATGGTTATGGGTACCCTATCCGAAAATAGCGCACATGGACAAGTTTTGTTGAGATTTTATACCCATGGGTAATGGGTATCTATATCCACACAATATATGATCAAACCGAACAGTATTACAGCGAGCATAGTGTCGACCAACCATCTGTGCGTGCTATATATATAGCCAACAAACGTGTAGCACACCTCAACAATTCATCACCAATCATGCCTGTTGTAAAGTTGAAGCTGAGGAGCACACTCTGTGTCTTCCTGTAATTCGTCTCTTCGGCAGCCCTGGCGGTGCTCCTCTCCGCGTCCTGGCAGTGGCTCGCTGCGCCATCCACCCGGCCTGCCCGTATGCGCCTGTTCATGCACGACGTGCTCACCGGCCCGGGCGCCACGGCGGTCGAGGTCGTGAACGGCACGAGGCCGTCGCTGTTCGGGGGCGAGCCGCCGTTGCGGTTCGGGCAGGTGGTGGTGATCGACGACGCGCTCACGGAGGGGGCGGACCAGGCGTCCAGGCCCGTTGGACGCGCGCAGGGGATGTACGTCTTCCCGTCCATGCGCGACCCCGCGTTGCTCTTCTGCATGAATGTGGTGCTCACGGCGGGGCCATACTCCGGGAGCACCTTCACCGTCGTCGGTTGCGACAACATCGTCGAGCCACTGCGGGAGCTGTCCGTGGTGGGCGGCACCGGGTGGTTCAGGATGGCGACGGGGTACGTGCTCTCGAGGACGGCGAGCTGGCAGCTACGCAAGAACGCCGTCCTCGACCTGGACGTGTTTATCCACCTCCACGCCCACGCCCACGCATGATGGACGCCATGCCTTTTTTGTTTTCTTTTTCACATATTAGTTTTATTTTAAGTCAAACTTTATAAAATTTGACCAAATATATATACTATTAAAAATAAAAAGAAGTGGACGGAATACTACCACTGAAACTTTGCATTCAGTAAATTGTGTGTGTGTGGGGGATTTCTAGTGCACTGATACATCGAACTCCCGTAGCATATTTTAAAATGTTCAGGAAATTCAGAAAAAATAGCACATTTAGACAACATCAATGTATGTTGCCACCAAATTTCAAATCAAAGTTTATAACATACTTCCTCCGTCACATAATATAAGTGTGTTTTTTACATTAGTGCAGTGTCAAAAACACTCCTATATTATGGGACAGAGTGAGTAACTCAAAGAACAAGGTTCTACCAATATCCGTGTCAAGGATCCTGACAACACAACATACTGCCATGATGAATAGCGGTGGAGGATGCAGATGCAAACGAAGATAACACCTTCTCAGATTTCACCTTAGCGAGGCCAAGGGGACAAAATCTGGATGACCGACCGAGAGACATTTAGCACTCCGCTTCTAATGTTCTCCTTGATGTGCTAGTGTAACCCATTCATGGATATGGTTTGATATCTAGAACATCAAGTAAAAGGTCGGACTTCGGGAACACAAGAATCCATAAGGAACATGGTGTATATCCTACGGAGTCCTTATGGGGAGGTGGCCAACTTTCTTCAATCGAGATACTACAATAATAGGTCTTCCGGCTGGACGTGTTGGCCACGACATCCTCTTTATCGGTTACAGAGAGACCAATATTATAGTTCTTGGGACATGGTCCAACCATCATATCTGCCTGAGATTCAGATCTGGTTGGTGTCAGAAAAATGATAAATTCAACACTAAATAGTACATAGCATACATCGGGCTTCTGATTTTGCCCATTATTACATTGATGTCAAAATTTTCATTCTTGTGTCTCGGGCAATGTTTCGAACTTTGATATGAAATCTGTTGACAACATACATTAACATTGTGTCAATGTTCTAGATTTTTCTTCTTCAGATTTTTCCAAACTTTTTAAAATATGCTACGACACCCGGTGTGTACCAGTAGCATCACAAGGGTGGGTGCACCGGATACATTCCTGAGGTGGGGAGGGGGTAGCATTTTCAATACCTTTTTACCATGCTTTTTTTCTAGTAAAACATCTCCATTTGTCATATTTATGATTTGTATAAGAAATAGGAACATGTACCGTGAGATTTATAAGTAAATGCATTTACATGTTTTTCGCTAATGTTAGAACATTATAATTACCATGGTTAATATGAATGTTGTTTTTCCCTCAATGAAAAATCTAACCAACCTCGAGACTCCCAAAGAATGCATCTAATTGCTTATATAACTCAAAGTATGTACTTGCACTTCTTAATATTATTGCCGTGTTTTCTGTTTATAAAACTGAAGCATGCCAAGCCCAAATAAATTACAAACTTCCTCATACGAGCATAAAATATTATCCCCTATTGAGCTGTCTATAGCTCAATAGTCGTGTCCCTTAAATTGTCCGGTGAAATGAATGTGATTGGTGGGGACTAAGAGAGAAAAACAAAATAAAAATAAATAAATAATGTGATAATAAAGTGCTCTAGGTGGGCCGCATTCGATGGGGTGGACTGTCCTGACATACTGGACGACATCATATCCTCCCCACATATGAACTGAGTTTGATGGTTTGGGGGCAGTCCGAACATATAAGGACGAAATGGCGGGTTTCGGTTGGGTATGGTTTTTCTTCTCCCCCGTTCGCAATGTCAGTTTAGACATATAAGGACAAAGTGAAGAGTTCGGTTGTAGATGCTCTAACTACCGGCTGGATTCAAAATCCTCACAAAAGAAAAAGGATTCAAAATCATCACAAATGTAATTTTGACTTCCTATTATTTCAAAAGCAAAACATCTGTCCTCTCTACCAGTATCGATTACAATGAGTCAACTTTACTAGCAGCTGATGCAGACCAATCAATCACTGTATGACAGGTTAACTGCCCCTGCCTTTGGCTGTATGACAGGTTGGCCACCCACCTGTTGGGCCCACCTGTCATACACGCAAAGGCAGGAGCGTCCCTCCCTCGCCCATGAGCGTGATAGCTGGCAAGACTAGGAGAAGCTTTTGCTACACGCTCTCCCTCCCACACGCAGCCCGGACGCTCGTGTCGCAGTTTCATGTGTAGAGTAGTATAGGATAGCGTGTACCGTGCCTATAAGCTTAAAATCGTTGGGGTCGACTCCATGCTATGTGGTCGTCTTGAAGTTTAAAAAAATTAAAATAGTCTTCTAGCCCTACCTGTCATCCTGGTGATTGTAGTTTGCACGCTTATCTGGTCGAGGCAAGAATATATATTTTAATTTGTGATGGGTAAATGTTAGAGGTTGCAGCAAATATATTGTATACTGCGGGTCTTTCTGCCAAGTTTAAAGGCAAGCATGTGGGGCCAGTGCTATGATGTGTCGCGTCAACTCGTACAATGCATGTGGGTAAATGACGCGACACATCATAGCACTGGCACCACATGCTTGCCTCTAAACTTGGCTGAAAGACCCGCAGTGTATAATATATTTGCTGCAACCTCTAAGATTTACCAACCACAAATTAAAATATATATTCCTGTCTTGACCAGATGAGCGTGCAAGCTACAATCACCAGGATGACAGGTAGGGCTAGAAGACTATTTTAATTTTTTTTTAAAAAATTTCGAGACGACCACATAGCATGGAGTCGACCCCCAACCATTTTAAGCTTATAGGCATGGTACACGCTACCCTAGACTACTCTACACATGAAACTGCCACACGAGCGTCCGGGCTGCGCTTGGTTCTTCGCCTCTTCGGGAAGTACTACAGTATGCTTCTGGCTATCTGACACCGATTGAACTGCTGCATGTCCATCCCGTGCGGGAGGGAGATCGTGTAGCGAAAGCTTCTCCTAGTCCTGCCAGCCAACACGCTCATGGGCGAGGGAGGGACGCTCCTGCCTTTGCGTGTATGACAGGTGGGCCCAACAGGTGGGTGGCCAACCTGTCATACAGCCAAAGGCAGGTGCAGTTAAGTCCGCAAGGGAGAGGATAATCAAAGGTAGGCTCGTATGCTAGTATCATGCATGACACTCTCCACTATGAGTAGGCTCATATGCTAATATCATGCATACGATACTACTGTATGATACTACCTTTATAGTTATAGATGATCATATTTATTACCATCCATGACACAAAGTAGCATATCCTTTTACATGATACGATATCTACCTATATTACTTCAACCCCCTCCCTCTTCTTTAAATATCTACCCCCATCAGCGTGTTTGCTATTCCCGAGTGCATGTTACCGGCAGTGGGAGTAATTTCAGCAGTAACATCGAGTCCAACTCAGCAAATTTGCTTATGTGAAAATGAATTAATAAGGAGAGAGGTGGTTTGAGTAACTTAGTAGTTACTGTAACA
This sequence comes from Aegilops speltoides, assembly GCA_021437245.1. Taxonomy (NCBI): domain Eukaryota; kingdom Viridiplantae; phylum Streptophyta; class Magnoliopsida; order Poales; family Poaceae; genus Aegilops; species Aegilops speltoides. Next base: position 69,978,562 of record CM038142.1, read on the forward strand.
TCACATGTCTCAATGCAATATGAGACCTTTGCATGACACCACACTTATATTACTACCAACTATGAAGGTAGTAATATAGTCTAGGGATATGTGTATGTCACTAGTGTATGTTACACTATGAAGGTAAATACCCACGTAACTGTCGCACATCTCTGAATCCATCTCACGAGTGCGTAGACGGCGGTGCAAGGACCCGGGGCGACGACGCCATCTTGCGAACAGAAGTCGAGGGCCGCCTTCCTGATGCTCCCCCGAGCCATTCCTCAGATCGAGCGCCGTGGCGGCTCTCCCAAGCCGCACCATCATCGAAGCCGCAGCCGCTCCGCTAGCGAACTTGTTTCGTCCACCAAGAAATACGCAAGTACTCCCTTCCGTAAAGAAAAGAAATATAAGAGAGTGTTTAGATCACTAAAGTAGTGATCTTATATTTTTTCACGGAGGGGGCACAAAATTGTTACGGCGATGCACCATCCTGCGTGACGAGCAGGTAGTCAAAGGCGAAGAGGTTGATGAACCAGTCCCAGTCGGTGGCGCTGCGTCCCCAACATGAACGTTGCGGCGACGCGCGGCGTGGTGGTCACCATTGTCCATGGACACGGTGTGGTCGCGGTAGGTGCCCAGGTTTGCCTTCACCACCCGCATGTTGCACGCCGCGGCTAGGACCGGGTGGGACGCCACGAACACCGCGTGATCCGAGTGCAGTGGTTCCTCAGGTGGTAGAGCGCGACAGGCAGCGGCGCAGCATCCCGGCCCGTAGAGCCGGAGATGAGCTACGCGAAGCGCGGCGGCAAGGCGGGTGTCGTGGTACTAAGTCTGACAGTAAGACTAGGGGGAACGTATGGAGAGGCAAGGTCCTAGCTACGGCAAGGTTGTATGCAAGTGTTTACGAGTTGAGGCCCCTCTCGGAGGAGGTAAAAGCCCTACCTCTCGGTGCCCGGAGGCGGACGACTGGATTATGAGTATGTGTGTATGTTACAGGGGGTGCGAACCCTTGTCTCAGAGGAGGGGGTGGCTTATATAGAGTTCGCCAGGACCCCAGCCATCCCCCGTTACAGAGGGTTGAATGTACATAAATATTGAGGCGTTACTGGTAACGCCAACCTTAAGTGCCTTTAATGACCTTAAAGACTACGGAGTGAATGCTCGACCGTTGCTGTTCTGTGTGACTTCTGGTTTTCAGTAGGTCAAGTGGTTCATTGTATGGTCGAGTGGTTGACTGATCGTGTGACTTTGGAAAGGAGGGGTACCCGAGTGGTTCATTAGTCGAGTGGATTGCACTCAACACCTTTACTGGGTACCCTCTGTTGTCTCTTGAGCTTCTTTGCTTCTAGGCTAGTGACCTTGGGTAGGGCGTATAGGTCAGGCCTGTGACCCTACCCTAGGTCCGTATCCTCATCATTAGCCCCCGAATGGATTAAGGTCCGAGTGGAAAGAAGGTTGAAGTTGATCTTGCTCCGACCCTTGCGCTTCATGAGTATTTTACACAGGACGGAAGACTCATGTTAGAACTTCAGCTTCGATTCAGTCGCCTTAATTGATTCAGAAAGTTGTCGAGTGAATTGGAAACATCATCTGTCGAGTGTTGCTTTGGGGTGCAGAATCTTTGGCATGATTGGTTGCAGTGTATCCCGGATCTCACGGGATTCAAAATTTCGGGGAAGCGCGCTGGACGGAGCATGCCGAGGTAAGCGGGATGGATAGACAGGAGTGCCTCGATCTCCGCGCCACCTTTTTCGCCATGTACCCAACACGCGACTGTTGCGGGATTTGACAGGATCGCCTGGGCCCATGCGTCAGCCACTTGGAAGTGGGCCTTTATAAGGCAACGAAGCCGAGGCGCCTGCACTGTGCGCGTCCATTTTCTCCTCTTTTCCTCTGCTTCTCCACTGCATCCAGCTCCTCCGCTCTCGACGCTGCCACTCCGCCGCCATGGTGAAGGACAAGACGGCAGCACTGGAACGCGCGAAGAAGGCGACGGGGGCGGCGAAAGGCAAGAAGTAGAATCGCGGGTCGTCGTCGCGCTCGGCGCTGCCGCCGGGTTGGATCCAAGGCGATTGGATCCGGTCTTCGCTCCGGCAGGAAGATCTGGACGAACTGGTGGAGTCCGGGCTGATCGCCAAGGGCGCTGCAAGGTTGCTGGAGGGGGAGGTGGAGCCGCAGCCACGACCGGGTGAGTGTGTTCTGCTCGCCACCCACGTCGACCGAGGCTTCTCGCTTCCTCCGCACCCCTTTTTCCGGGGTTTCTTGAACTTCTTCGGCGCCCAACTCCATCACTTTTCTCCCAATACTATCACATATCTTGCTGCATTCGTGTCCATATGTGAGAATTTTCTGGGGTGTCGACCGCACTGGGGTCTTTTCAAGCACATTTTCACCATCTGTTCTCAGTCGGTGAAGAAAGCAAACACGAGTGACGAGAAAACATGTGTCATTCAGATGTGTGGGGGTTTGGGTATCCAGAAGAGGTAGAGGAACTCTTTCCCTTCCATGACTCTTCCTGAATCGGTGAGGGGCTGGCAGTGGACCTGGTTCTACTGCCAGGACCACGCAACTCCAGGCCAGTCGACCGGACTTCCCCACTTCACCTTTGATCGTGTTCAAACTCCTTCCTCGCTGAAAGTGGCTGCTGCTGAGAGCATGGAGACGAACATGCTAGTTGAGAGAGTGGTCCAATTGATCAATCAAGGCGTCACTGGCCTGGATCTGCTGGAAGTATTCCTCAGTCGACACATCCAGCCTCTCTAGGCCTGTGACCATCCTATGTGGATGTACTCTGGGGTTGACGACACTGCTCGGGTACATCTAGAGGAAGTACCAGCTAAGACGGTGGCCCAGTGGTTGAAGAGCATTACAGGCAACAAGGACAACCCCAGAGGAGCCAGGAGAGTCGACCCCTTCAGGGACATCAATCAACCAGACAAGGTGTGTCTTCCGTCGCCGACTATTTTTGGGTACATATTCCGAGTGCTCTTGGATCCGACTGACTTTTACTTAACTTCTTGTCTTGTAGGTTATTACTGAGATGTACTCGATGCCCAATGGTGAACAAGTTCTGGAGCAAGGCTAGGAGGAAGAGGACAGTGTGGAGGAGAGCGGCGATTGGGAATCCCCAGACAATGAAGACGAAGAGGAAAGTGGTGAGTCGGACGACGAAGAAGCGGTCGACTTGCCGCCTCGCTCAGAACGTTGATCCAAGCAACACCATGACCCAGCGGGCGGGCGCGGTAAGAACGTGGCCCCAAGCACCCAAACGCAGAAGAGCACTCGGACATCGACTCCGGAGCCAACAGAAAAAGTCGCCAAGCAGTCCAAGGTTGCTCCTCCAAAAGCTCGGAAGACTCTGCCCAGGATCAAGATGGATGTTCTTGTTGCCTCTGGGTGAGTATCCATTCTGTGTTTACCTATGCCGACTGATTCTTCTATTCTGGCCGAATGGATCATGCACCTTTCCAGCCCAACCTCTACCGCGATTGACATGGACGTTGACAAGGCCCCAGGAGATGAGGAAACCGATGACGCGGCCACCTCCCGAGCTGGTAAGTCCGCTCGACTAAAACTTATTTTGTCGATTGAGTTGTCAGTCAGTTGAATTTCCGATGTTTTCTTTTCGCTGCAGCTCCACGAGACATTGTCATGCTTCCCGATGATGAATAAGAAGAAGTGCCTCTGAAGGAGAGGAGGAGGAGAGGCAAGGGCTCGAGCGGGAGAGCGCTTGAGTTCAAGTCCCTCAGTCGACGTCGGTGCTTGAGACGGTGGTCGAGCGATCCGGAGATCCGGTTCGGACCAACGTCACATTCGCCGACCCGCTGACGACTGATCGCCCCTCAGGGTCGACTGCTCCGACTCATGCTGCTCCAATGCAACTCCATGCGTCCAACCCAGTGGCTGCTTCAACCGCCTTGGCGCCATCACTCTTTGCTACATACCAAACTCCAGATGACTCGCCAAGTGCCGCCAGGGAGGCTCTTCGCCAGGTGAATCTTGTTATGAAGCAAGTGAAGGTGATGCATGAGGCTAGTCAAGTGGCCTATAATGCCAGCACCGCTCTATAGACCAACGTTAAGGTCAGTTAACTCTCGACTGAACTTTTGAATCATGAAAAACTGCCGCTGTTGCTTCACTGCCCATATGTGCATCTACTATCATGGGTCTGTGTTTCATATCCAATCACCCACTGGGGTGTGCCTGCCTTAGAGTTTAATAGGTCTTCCACTCTACTCGACTCATGCTGGGTCGAGTGTTTGTCTGAACCGGTGCGGGCACGCATAGTGCACCCACTGGGTGTAGTCTCCGAGACCACGGTCGACTGTTGGCAGTCAACTGGGGTCTGAGAATCTACTTTTTTTAATCATGCTGGGCAGACCATGTTGAGTGTTGATTCAAACCAGTGGGGGCACACTAAGTGCACCCACTGGGTGTAGTCCTTGAGACTACTGTTGAATGTTTAATTCGGTAGTAGTCTTAGAGTAACTTTCACTATGATTGTCTTTTGTTTCTGTCGACTGATATATCTCTCTCGCTGACAGCAGAGGTCTTGTGATCTTGGGGCACAACATTCTGAGTTGAACAAGAAGCAAATCAGCCTCAATCTTGATCTTGAACTGGCAAAGAAGAACCTCAAGACTGCTCAGGAAGAAACAGCCATCATGGGAGGTAAACAATCGTCACGTGTCCATCTTGTGGCTCACGCTTCTCAGTGTTTTTTTCTTTCAGTCTCTTTGAACCGAGTGACTTCACACGAATAGATATGTGTAGTGAAAACCGTCAAGTTCAAGCTCGTATGAAGAGTGTTGTTTCTTTAGAGAAAATGAAGGAGGCTCTGGAGAAGAAGGATCTGGATCTTGCTGCTACTCAGAAGGAGGCGCGAGAGAAGATAGTGCTTGCGGACAAGAAGCTGGCTTCGGTCGGCAAGTTGGAAGAGGAGAACTCGAAGCTGAAGACCGCCATCTCTGAGGCCAATCGGGAGGTCGAGCAACTGAAGAAGGACAAGGAGAACTTAACCAATGAAGTCGGAAGCCTCAAAGCCAAGATGGGCGAGCTGGAGTCCTATCTGGGATAACTTTCAGCAAAACTGGTCCTGAAGCTTGAAGGTATCATCGTTCGACTGATTAGTTGCCGTTGATTGGAACGTCTTGTCATGCTGTCGACTCACCATTTTTCCGATTGTGCAAAACTTTGTCATGACTTTGAGGTTGAGACTGGGCGGTTCGAGACGGGTCTCGACCCCATCAATTGTCCTGTTAAAGATGATGTTGCGATGAACTTGCTGCGGTTGGAATCACGTATGGACAGTGCTGTTGCTTATCTTGCCCGACTGAAGGCGGCGATGACTCGGGTTGATGTTGAACTCTGGCCCCAGGCAAAACTTTCACAAGATCTCGAGTCACTAATGGCTCGAGTGAATCTGATCCCTGGCCGAGTGCAAGAATGGAAGAAATCATCTGCTCGCTGTGGCGCTGACGTTGCCCTGTCATTGGTCCGAGTGCATTGCAAAGACGCCAGAGAAGACAAGCTGGCGGCCCTCAAGGTTGTGAACACCAAGAAGCATACTTTCCAGTCCTTCATGGACACTTTCCTTGAAGCTGCCACTTGCATTGCAGACAACATTGATCTTGACAGTTTCTGTGATCCAGCCAGCCCTTCTCCTGGCGAGTGACTGAAAAACATTATGCCCCACACTTATTTGCCTCCGAATGCTGAGTGATCGTGTAATCGTTAAACTCTTTCAGGCTTGATACCGGAGTACTCTTGTCCGCTGCAGTTCTGAACTTTTGCAGGGTTTATCCGAACTTGAATTTCTTTGAATATCGTGGCTTTTGCTCTGTTTCTTAAACTGTTTCTGATTGTCCCTCGGTTTTCGACTGGACTTGATCTTCTCACCATTTGCTGAATGAAAGTACATTGTACCTGTGATGGAGCTTCAATCGCGGTGTTCAGTCGACACCTCATCGTCCTTGCGAATAGGGACGGAACATTGTATTTTTGGCGTAGCTCAGAGGTGGTTCTCAGTCGACGCCTTGTCGCCCTTGCGGATAAGGACGGAACATTGTACTTGTGGCGTAGCTCAGAGGTAGAACTCAGTCGATGCCTCATCGTCCTTACTGATAGGGATGAAACATTGTATGTGTGGCGTAGCTCAGAGGTGGTGCTCAGTCGATGCCTTGTCGACATTGCGGATAAGGACGGAACATTGTACTTGTGGCGTAGCTCAGAGGAAATGCTCACTCGACGCCTTTGTGACTTAGGCGATTACAGGGTCGCAGCTAAGCCCCCGAGTGGGAGGATTGCTCTTCACTCGGAGTGTTTTTAACTTAGGAGATTACGGGGTCGCAGCTAAGTCCCCGAGTGGGAGGATTGCTCTCCACTCGGAGTGTTTTTTAACTTAGGCAATTACGGGGTCGCAGCTAAGCCCCCGAGTGGGAGGATTGCTCTCCACTCGGAGTGTTTTTAACTTAGGCGATTATGGGGTCGCAGCTAAGCCTCCGAGTGGGAGGATTGCTCTCCACTCGGAGTGTTTTTAACTTAGGCGATTACGGGGTCGCAACTAAGCCCCCGAGTGGGAGGATTGCTCTCAACTTGGAGTGTTTTTAACTTAGGCGGTTACGGGGTCGCAGCTAAGCCCCTGAATGGGAGGATTGCTCTCCACTCGGAGTGTTTTTAACTTAGGCGATTACGGGGTCGCGGCTAAGCCTCAGAGTGGGAGGATTGCTCTCCACTCGGAGTGTTTTTTAACTTAGGCGATCACGGGGTCGAAGCTAAGCCCCCGAGTGGGAGGATTGCTCTCCACTCGGAGTGTTTTTTAACTTTGGCGATTACAGGGTCGCAACTAGGCTTTCGAGTGGGAGGATTGCTTCTCCACTCGGAGTGTTTTTTAACTTAGGCAATCACGGGGTCGCAGCTAAGCCCCCCAGTGGGAGGATTGCTCTCCACTCGGAGTGTTTTTTAACTTAGGCGATTACGGGGTCGCAGCTAAGCCCCCGAGTGGGAGGATTGCCTCCACTCGAAGTGTTTTTTCACTTAGGTGAATCGGGTTCGCGGCTAAGCCACCCACTAGGGGATTTGGACACAAGTTATTACGGGAGACCAATCATTAAGATACTGTAAAGATCTTGTCTTTGTAAAATAATCTGAAATGCTTTTATTACAACTCGACGGGTCGAGTGATTCTAGGTGTAGAAAGGACGAAGCAGCTCCGCGTTCCATGCACGTGGCTCGTCTATTATCTTGGCTACATTGTAGATGTGATATGCTCTATTGTGAAGCACCTTGGTGATGATGAAGGGACCTTCCCAGGCCGGAGAGAGCTTGTGAGGTCGTTTCTGAACCACTCAGAGCACAAGGTCTCCCTCCTGAAACGCTCGACCTCTGACATTGCGGGCATGGAATCGACGCAGATCTTTCTGGTAAGTGGTCGACCGGACCAAAGCCATCTCGCATTCTTCCTCCAAGAGATCGACTGTGTCTTCGCGTGCTTGCTCTACTTCGGTTTCTGAGAACAGTTCAACTCTGGGAGCATTGTGCAACAAGTCACTCGGAAGCACAGCCTCGGCGTCGTACACCAGGAAGGAGGGGGTTCGTTCAGTCGACCGGTTGGGTGTTGTCCTCAGCCCCCATAGGACTCATGGTAGTTCGGTCACCCAGGCTCCAGCAGCATGCTTAAGATCACGCATCAGACGAGGTTTTAACCCTTGAAGGATCAAACCATTCGCCCTTTTAGCCTGTCCATTCGACTGCGGGTGCGCGACGGACGTGTAGTCGACCCGAGTGCCTTGAGATGCACAGAATGCCTTGAACTCATCAGAATCAAAGTTGGATCCGTTATCTGTGATGAATGATGATGATGTGAGGAACTCCATATCTGAATATCAACTCTCTGATGAAACTGACGGCAGTGCCTGCTCCAAGGTTCTTGATGGGCTTGGCTTCGATCCACTTGGTAAACTTGTCGACTGCTATGAGCAAATGGGTGAAACCACTCGCGCTGGTTTTGAAGGGTCCGACCATATCCAATCCCCAGACTGCAAACGGCCAAACGAGCAGAATAGTCTTCAGGGCAGATGCGGGCTTGTGAGACATGTTGGAGTAAAACTGGCAACGTGCGCACTTGTCGACTATATCATTTGCCATCACATTTGCTCGAGGTCAATAAAACCCCGCTCGGTATGCTTTGGTCACGATGGACCGAGAGGACGCATGATGACCATAGGTCCCCGAGTGGATATCATTTAGGATCATCTGACCTTCTTCTGGGGTGATGCAGCGTTGTCCAACTCCTGTGACACTCTCCCTGTAAAGCTGCCCTTTTATCACGGTGAAAGCTTTGGATCGACGGACTATTTGGCGAGCCTCGCCTTCATCATCTGGGAGCTATTTTCTATGAATGTACACGATGTATGGGACCGTCCAATCGGGAGTGATTACTAAGTCGGGTTAGTTGGACTTATCGGTTGTGGGGGATCTTCAATGAAGGGATCTTCTTGTACTGACGGGGTATGGAGATGCTCCAAGAACACATTGCTGGGGATTGGCTTCTGAGTGGAACCTATCTTCGCCAGATCATCAGCAGCTTGATTTTTGATTCGCAGTATGTGGTGGAGCTCCAATCCCTCAAACTTCTTTTCCAGCTTCCTCACTGCGTTGCAGTAACCTGTCATTGAGGGACTCCTGATATCCCATTCCTTAATCACTTGGTTAACCACCAAATCTGAGTCGCCATAAACCATTAGGCGTCGGACGCCGAGTGAAATGGCAATACGTAACCCATATAAAAGTGCTTCATACTCTGCTTCATTGTTTGAAGAGTCAAAGTGAATCTGAAGGACATAACTGAGCTTGTCTCCTCGTGGGGACACTAAAACCACTCCTGCACCAGAGCCATTCAACATCTTGGACCCATCAAAGAACATGGTCCAATGTTTCGACTGAATTTGAATCGGCTGTTGCTGTTCAGTCCACTCTGCGAGGAAGTCTGCAATTGCTTGAGACTTAATGGCCTTCTTTGCCGCAAATTTGATATCCAAAGGAAGAAGTTCAATCGCCCACTTTGCCACTCGACCAGTTGCATCTCTGTTATTCAGGATCTCTGACAAAGGAGCGTCGCTGACGACTGATATTGAATGATCAGAGAAATAATGTGCAACTTTCTTCATGGTCAGGTAAATTCTAAACCATGGTCTTGTGTCTCCAAGAATTCAACAGATTTGACTGAATTTCCCTTTCAGCATGCAGTCGCTTGATTTGCCACCACTTAAATCTTTCCCATTTTCCTCTAGATTTCCGAGATTTGCAATTGAGTTTGTATTAAAGTGGTTTCTTGATGGAATTCTCCTTTTCTCAAGCACAAATCTATATGTGTGTCATTTTGTATTGGAAGAGAACGTAAGGACAAAACAAAAAGAGCATCACCCAAGAAAAAGAAAGCAAAGAGAAACTAAAACAAAAATGGCAGAAAAGGAACCAAAACCACAACGGCTAGGTGGTGAAACTGTATTTCTCCATAGATAATCGCAAAAACAACATTCAAGCTAAGAGCATATTCTTTTTAGAATCGTAGTAGAGCCGAAAAATGCCACCCTGCTCCATTACTTGAATGAAACAGGATACATGGTAAAGACAGTTCAAAAGAGTAAAAACATAACTAAAATGAAAGCCACATCAAACAAGGTAAAGACAGTTTTAACAGCGCACATATCAGAGCTAAACATAGCCACAAGCCCACAACAGTGAGCGACAGAGAGGTCAAGATCAACCCGCAGTGTTCAATCATCAACAATCTTCAGCAGCAGGACAGATGCAATCAACACCTCTTGTGCCTTTCGAATGGGTCAGGTAGATTGCGTTCAAGCTAAGAGCATTTAGATCCATTTCAGGAAGAAAGCGAAGTTTACTGCAAACTGCGGGCGCGCTACTTACTACTAAGAGTCTCAAATCATCCCACTAGATAAGAGCATTGCTACAATTCGCCATACGTTTCTTATATCTCCCCACAGAATAACAAGACCAACATCTTTGACACGGCTTTAATAGCACAGTCAGCACTGAACGGAAATCATGGTTAATTTCTTGCCTATCAGATAGTACTTGCTAACCACATAAGCTTGACGGTTGACCGTTACTCATCCCCAGAAATCAAGGTCGTGCTTGGCAAAATCTCTCATTAATTGCTGGCCACGGAGGTGTGGTACAAAATGAGATAGTCGATTAGTGCATAGATTGCAAATTTAAGTTAAACAGAGTTAACTTTTCTACTTACAAGAATAGAATAGTCTGAAAAGATGCCCATTTGACCACATTTATCTTTTCAGGAACATGGTAACAGCATATGAACATACAAAGTAGTAATTTAGTACTGCTGAATTCACAAATAACTACGAAATTTTATATGATCAGAAGGTTAGAGGGTATCACTCACAAGTACTCCCACTACGACGGACATATATCTTCTCAGTGGGTATACCATTTGCCATGAACAAATGTGCCAACTTATGGACTCTCACATCATCCTTTGAGCATTTGATCTCCACAATTCGAACATGTTTGCAAGTAAATGATCTCTCCTTCAATTGTATACCTCTTTTCCATGTCTTTTTGGAGTTGAACTTCTATATGTACAGAACAATAAAATGGTCACTAATCATATAATCAGGTTAGGTACATAAAAACTTTAAAAAGAGTTGCAAGAATTGTATATCATACAGCAAATATGTAAGATACAATAAAATGGCCGCCGTCTCATACAGCAAATATGTTGCAAGAAGAAAATGGCTACTGTCATATAATCAGGTTAGGTGGACATACCAATGTAAGTTGGAGAAAAAGCTTCTCTACATTAGGCGAATGTTGCAGTAAGAAAACTAATGCATCAAAATCAGCAGTCATACACCATTCACCAAGGGACAGGGTCTTCAGGTTGATAAAAGTTGGACAACTTTTCAGTTCCCTACTCAGAACCACCTTCATAATGAATATACATTGAGTAGCCAGCAAAGAACACTGCTAATCTGCATCTTCATATTGTGCATATGCATATAATTTTCTAATATAGAGAAGAAAACAAACATATCCACTAGCAAATTCTGCAATTGTAATAAACTATAATCATTGAAAACACGACATCATATATGCACAAAATAAATGATGAATAATTACACCTCAAAGCTACAAGCATGCATATCTATTGAATTCAGCTACTAAATTTGACGAATGACAGCGGCAAGAAAACTGGAGGTATTTTTATGATGTGAACTCTTTTTAAAGTTAAATGTGCCTATGTAACCAGGTTTGATGCTACAACTCTGAAGGTAACAAACTTGCTCATTGGACATCCTGTGTTATGGGTAATCAGGAAAAAGTTGTTTTGCATATGATTTTTTGCTACAAAAGTACTTATATATAATGTCATATTGTGTGTCTACAATGATGTTTAAGGTCGATATGTTGTATGCTACCATAAGCGAACATGAAGTTGATCGAACCTCAGAGTATTGAAACATAACTATAAAAAGGTTCTACATGACGTGAAGAAATACTTTTTTTTTCATTTTCATTCAGCTGGAATAATTCAGCTAAAGCAAGGAAAATATAAATACACACTGAAAGAGGTATGACAACAAAATTGGGGAATAGCTATACCTCTCCAGCATCAGTTAACAACTCCAAACTTGTAGTACTCGAAAGGCAATGAAGAATATTACAACCACCTAAAATTTTACTACCATTGCATTCATGGCTCCCACTATTGTCGTGATAATTACCCTCTTTATTGAAATTTTGGCCATCAGCAAGGTAGCCATCTGCAATTTCACTATATTCACAGGTATTGTCATCACTCTCAATATCGCTGCCATAACCATACTTATCCTTGAACCCATGAAGCCCGTGTTTTTTGGAGCCAAACGATATCCAACCTTTGAACTCTTGCTCTTATCGTTATCATCGTCATAATCACCATCATTATCATCATTGTTGTTGTTGTCCTCGTCATCGTCGTTGTCATCATCATCATTATCATCGGTGGTTTCATCTAAATCATCATCATCACTGATGTGTCCAAAATCATCACTCAAGAGAGAGTCATCAAGTATGATAGTTCCAGTGACCAGTGACCCCAGATTCTTAAATGATGGAACTCGGACGGAAGGTGTGATGAGGCGCAGAAGTACCAGATTTGGAGCATCAATGGAGAAGTCCCAACTGAATGTGCATTTGAGCATGACTAAAGTCTTCAGAGAGGCAGACACAATCTCAGGGCCCATGAACAAGCAGTCCTTGAGATCTAGTTCTTCCAATGATTTGCAACTAGAAGAAAGCTGCCCAAGGATCCTATCTTTGAGCTTGGCGTGCGACAACTTCAAGATCTTGAGGTGGCAAGAGACAAAGTGCACGCGGCCCAACAACGCGACTCCCTCCCGATGTCCAGCAAGATGAATAGCCCACGCATTGCGATTAACAGCAGTCCTAATCTACCTGTTGGCATCTTCCTCGCGGAAGCCAGCATACTCATCGCTGTACTGCAGCCGGAGCATGTCCACCGGCACCGACACATCGCGGTGGAGGAAGAGGCTGTCCACAAAGTCACAGAACTCCTCCGGCGTGTCGTCCTCACGGCCGGAGTGGCTCACGCGAAGGTCGACGCTTGGCGCGGACGCCTAGAGATGGCGCCACCGGCGCGCGAGCACGCATGTGGGCACCACCTTACACGCCTTGAGGAACGACATGATGTGGTGCAGGAGCGCGTCCAGGAGGGCGCTGAGGCGGTCGACGGCGAGGCCGCCGGAACAAGTCTCGCTAGCGCGGCGGTGCATCCCTGGGCGGTGGGTGGTTGTCCGGCGCATATGGTCGAGTAGTAGGCCTGCATACAGGTTTGGGTACCTGCGTAAAGATTATGCAGGGAAATCCATGAAAGAATATACGTATGGAGTGGGGATTGGAGACAGAAGGGATGAGGGGGCTGAACTTTACGGAGGGATTCTTCGTCAAAATGGCGTGGACTTCTTTGCCGCTTTTGAAATTCAAAATTTTGGATGGAGTTCGGTCTCTACTCCTCCGGTCCTCGGGATTTCCTATTTGGCGCATATGCGCCCGCTTACGAACTGGCGCCTGCAGCGCTCGCACCATGGGCCGGCCCAATAACTTTTTCTTCTTCTCTGTTTTACTCAGCAAAAAACTTGCGCGTTTGTTGTGATTCGAACATCCCTGGGCGGTGGGTGGTTGTCCGGCGCATATGGTCGAGCAGTAGGCCTGCATACAGGTTTGGGTACCTGCGTAAAGATTATGCAGGGAAATCCATGAAAGAATATACGTATGGAGTGGGGATCGGAGAAAGAAGGGATGAGGGGGCTGAACTTTACGGAGGGATTCTTTGTCGAAATGGCGTGGACTTCTTCTCCGCTTTTGAAATTCAAAATTTTGGATGGAGTTCGGTCTCTACTCCTCCGGTCCTCGGGATTTCCTATTTGGCGCATATGCGCCCGCTTGCGAACCGGCGCCTGCAGCGCTCGCGCCATGGGCCGGCCTAATAACTTTTTCTTCTTCTCTGTTTTACTCAGCTAAAAACTTGCGCGTTTGCTGTGATTCGAACCAGGGACCTCGCACATTTAGTACCGCGGGTGCAACCAGCACGCCAACACACCTTATTTGTTTACAATGAACTTTTACTTTCCTTTATCTTTTTCCATTTTACCATTTTCTGTTTTTCTTTTTTCCTTTTTCGTTTTCTGTTTTTTCCTTTTTCTTCTTCCGAGTTCGATGAACTTTTTTTCAAATCGATAAAATTTTTTCAGATTTGTGAACTTTTTAATAAATTCGATGAAATTTTATTCAAATCCAATGAACTTTTATTGAATCATATGGACTGTTTTCAAAATTGATGAACTTTTATCAAATTTGAAGAACTTTTTGCAAAAATTGATAAACTTTTTTCAAATTTGATGAACTATTTTCAAAAATTGAAGAACTTTTTTTAAAATCTGATGAACTCTTTACAAAACCAATGAACTTTTTCTCAATTCGATGAACTTTTCTCAAATCCGATGAACTTTTTTTCAAATTTGTGAACCTTTTTTCAAATGCGATGAACTTTTTTTTTCAAAAACGGGATGAACTCTTTTCAAAATCGATGAACTTTTTCCAAATTCCATGAACTTGTTTCAAAATATATAAACTTTTTTCAAATTTAATTATCTTATTTTTTTAAATTTGATGAACTTTTGTTCAAGCTATAAAGTAAAACATTCAAATTTAAAAAAATTCGAAAATCCAAGATATAAAGTAAACTGCAGTGTCCTGTGCAATAAATAGCGTGGCTCTTATGGTTCTTATAGAGTTCGCGCTTGATTTTTCAAATTCGTGAACTTTTTTTCATAATCGATGAACTTTTTCCATGTTTTCAAATTTGAACCAAATTTGATGAACTTTTTTCCTATTCGATGAACTTTATTGATATCTGAACTTTTTTTAAAAATCGATGAACTTTTTCTCAAAATCATAAATTGAAAACAGTTCACCGAATTTTCAATTTGGATGAACTTTTTTTAAATTCGATGAATTTTTTTTCAAATTCGGTGAACTTTTTTCAATTTGGATAAACTTTTTTTCAAATTTGATGAACTTTTTTCAGATTCGATGAAGTTTCTTCAAATTTGTGAACACATTTCGAAATTTCATGATTTGTTTTTCAATTTGTATGAATCTTTTTTTTTTGAATTGTTTCGAAAATTCGTGGTTTTAAAAAGTTTCTTGAATTTCTTTTCAAAGCTTGCATTTTTTTCATATATAAGGCATATAATAGTATATCTTATTGCTGTACTAGAAGAAGGTCAAATGGAGCTCTTTCCTGTTATTGTTCGTCAATGGGAGCTTGGTCTGGTGGTTATTTGCGACTTTGTATCCTGAGTTCGAGTCCCGCTACTCCCAGTTTTTTAATGTAACAATCTTTTTATAGCGTTGAACGAACTAGTGGGCCGATTGCAGATACAGCCCAGCTACGAGCGCTGCGGGCGCCAGTTCTCCTAACCGGCGCTGAAAGCGCGGATTAGGAGCTCCCCCGGTCCTCCTCCCATTGTCCCCGCAGCAGCAAATGGGGGGCTTCGGCTGCTGCTCAAATCAATGGGCTTTGGGCATTCCGCCGCGTGTGTTACCAAGGGGTGGCCCAGTTAGCTAATCCATTATGTTTCTCAAAAAAAAAAATACTTTACTATAAAAATTCTCCAAAAATAAAGCTAATGCATTCCACTGCTTCCAAGCGATGACCCAGTTTGCTTTTCCCTCGAACATTTCTGGAGTAAATGTCCCATTCGTCCATAAACTTGGATAAGATGCACAATTTTGTCCATTATAGCTCAAAATTTACGCATCCAGAGCAAAAAAAAACCCATCTAACTGATACACTTTGGTTTAAAAAGGTTTAGAGAGAACTTGTCTGCGAAGAATTTTTGTGTTGGCGGTCCTGAAAAACTATATTCCAAGGTCAAAACGTCATTTGCATGCCCCCACACATGCACTCCCCCCCCCCCTCACATGCACACTCACAAGACCTCAACCTACTTGACTGCTATGTTGTTTAGTAAAAAAACTTCCTGGGTTAACTTAGGTTTGTTGTCAAACGGACGCGGCACTACCCGCCCCTGTCGACCCAGTGCCCCTGCATGCCCCTGCCGGCGTTGTGTCACTGCCCCCCGAGCTCCTGCCTCGGTGAGCTCAGAGCTCCCCATGAGATTTATCAACAAATTGGAAGGAGAAATTATTTTTCGTTAGTAGTGTTTCTAGTTATATAAATCCATTAGTTGATAGTGTTCCTAGTTATATAAATCAATTAGTCGATTGATTAGGTAGTGTTCCTAGTTAGATAGATCGATTAGTCGATCAATCGGAATCGATTAGTTTGTAGATCTATTAGTCGGTCGATTAGCTAGGGTACCTAGTTATATAGGTCATTTAGTCAGTCGATCGATCAGTTGGTTATTCATTAGTTTGAGTTAGCTTGATTAGTTAGTAGTTTTCTCTTCATTTACTTTCTTAAATTTCAATATTATTTTGAGTTATCTTGATTAGTACTTGTGATAGAAGAGAACCTTCATTTTCTATTCTATATATTTGATAAACACTCATTTTTAATCTTCATTTTTCATGTCAGCATCATTATCTGATTTGTGACTTAACTCAGTCTGATATGGCATAGTTTGTGGCACCGGGTGTTGTTGTAGGAGATCGCTATTGCACTTATCCTGTGAGACATTGGTAAAGCAGGAGGGGAAGTATACTAGCGACCATCACCGACAGTCTAAATACCCATGAGCGAGAGCTCACCATATATACTCCACCACCTGAGAGATGAGAGTTATTGAAGGATCCTGATTGTTGTCGTAGAGGGTTGTTGTTGTATTTATCCTCTTCTAAGACATTAGTTAAGAAGGAGGGTAAGTGCAACAACAACCATCACAGACAGTCAAAATACTCATGAGGGAGAGCCCACCATATACACCGCCACCTAAGTGATGGGAGTTTTTCAAGGTAGTCTAATAGTATGATATTATACTTTTCATGTTCGATACATACATAATATTACCTTACACACATACTA
The DNA here is from genome assembly GCA_021437245.1 of Aegilops speltoides. Classification (NCBI taxonomy): domain Eukaryota; kingdom Viridiplantae; phylum Streptophyta; class Magnoliopsida; order Poales; family Poaceae; genus Aegilops; species Aegilops speltoides. The sequence goes on from CM038142.1 coordinate 69,995,141, forward strand.
GTACTACAATTAATGTCCATGATTAATTTCAGGACATCCCCCGTCAACTACATGGCTTCTCGTCATCGTCAGGCCTCTCGTACCACACCATCATCCTACACTGCTCCGGGAGTGGAGTCACGGGTGCCTCCTCTATGGGTGGTGGAGCGGGTAGGAAGGATTCGCGACGCGGTGTTTAGCTGGTGGAAGTGCATGGAGGATTTAGGAATGACGCAGGTTACCTAGCAGAGGGCTTCAAACTTTGCAAAGATCGTATAAGTGTAAACTGAGGAATGCAGTAGAGGGTGTCATCTTCGAGACCACCAATGCAGAGCGTGGTCGAATGCTAACTCTTGGCAGTTTGAATTGGTCACCAAATGAGCGTTACAAGAAGTAAAATCTCCGATTTGGGTTCAAAGAGCCCGATGGGGATGTATCATGGGGTAATGCCGTCGAGGATACCACCACCACCACCGGATTTGGCCGACTGTTAACTAGTTAATTACACAATGTTAAATTACATTTTAATAGGTCAAAGTGGTGTCATGACAGTATAATGAGCCCTTTTGGCTCAAAAAGCTCTCATGTGGCAATTTAGGACTACAAAAGAGGGCATTTAAGATCATAAGAATGTCATGGCATATAAATTAGGGCACTAAATCTAGCTATGTGCGGGTACTATGTGGTAGTTAACTGTGTTGAATATGTTGTACCATCTGGTAAATTATGATGCAATATGCTATTAACTGCGACAAATGCTACCAGTAGAGGACATGCTACAAGCTTACTTTACAAGGTAGTCGCGTTAAACAATGTCACACGATGTTGCTTTGTAATGAACTAGCAGTGTTCCATGCGCACGCTGCTAGGTACTAGGTACATATATATTAGCAGCAATTTATGGAATGGATACACCATTTAATTGATATCATTTAGCAAAATGAAACATAGCATATCATCCATCTTTTGGCTCGAGAATTTCACGGTTGTTGATCCTGCGGAGCCTACCCAAAGGTTCAGGACAGATTGTCGTTTTTATTTTCTTCGAGACTAGTGCCCTCTTCCTCCACGCGTAGAAAAGGAAGAAATGAATCATGAAGTAGAAGTGAAAAACTTTTCTAATATATTTATATATCTCTTTGCTCAGTTTTCCCCTTTAATGTCCCTCTCCCCTCTTGCAAGCTGGGTCAGATCATTGTCCTTTACTTCTAGAAAATGGGGAAGGATCGGCGACGTTGTACTAGCAGCGCGCCAGCTGGACGCTGCTAGTAGACTCTTTGAACATTGCTAATGAGGGGTTCTGTACTAATACTCCCATGTTAGCTATATAGGGTATTGTAAAAACTATCTTTTAGGGTGGGGGATACAGAAGCAAACCTCAAATAAATAATGCAACATACAAATTACTGAAGCTACAACCCAGTGCAGGTCCGATGATCATTTTTAATGAGGCATTCGTTTTCTGCCATAGTACTTTTGGCGAATTAATAATTACTCCTCCAGCTTTGTTATCCGTGGTAGTAATTAACCTTCTCGCTGCCGAAGCTTCCATCTTCGAGGAGTGTGCTGGTGCTGCTGAGCATAATGTTATAGTTGATATAGTTGGCCTCTTTTTTTCTCTCACGAATACGCTAGAGAGGGTATCTTGAATGCATAGCAACCTGATATGGATACACCTGATTATCTTATCTACTGTAGTGAACATATTCAAAGATGAATGCACTATATCCAAGATGGTTCTCTTGGTCCAATGCCCCCAGGCCAAATTTGATTTGGTAGCCAATCAATAATACCATTCCTGGCAACTGAACGTAACTAAAAAGCCTTTGTAAATGGATGCAGTGCAGACTCACTAGAGTGAAAAGATAGGCGTCATTGTTTTCATTTGCTCGTGAAAATCTCTAAAAGGAGAATACCAAAGTTTAACATGTCCGATTTATTCTGGTAGCACCTGCTCATCGCATGCATGGGGGGCATGTAACCACTGTTTACTGGGTTCCGGCAGCATTGTATGCCACCTCGTGCGATCTGTTGCCTCCCAAAACCCTTGCTAACCCAAAGTATGAGATTTTGGGTTTCAAGTCATTGTCCAGTATAGCATTTGTATCTAAAAATGCATGCATGACACAAGTGGTGGAGCTAGATGAAATCTTCTAGGGAGGGCAAATATAGGATATGAGTGTTTGCGGTGGGAGGATGCTTGAAGATTTTCATCTAAGCCCTCCCATAAACTTTTTGTTCACGACTTGGTTTAAAGATTGGGGGTTGGGGGGGGGGCAATGGCCCTCTCAGTCTAACACATAGCTCCGCCCTTGCACGACAAACCATAGACGGATTTGCAATGGTGCTATGAACAAGAATAACAAAAAAAAAAGCACGGCATAGATGTGCTCGTGTATACTCTTGTTGGGGAGCTACTCTTAAACAATCAAGTTCTCTCCTCCTCAAAACAAGCACCGACAATTCTCACTAAGTTTTTGTGTAGTAGCTTAGCAAGCAAAAGCAACTCCATTGTCAACTTGTTCATCCCATGTTGAGAACTCTGTGATAGTCTCCTAACGATGAGTAGTTGGTGGTTAGAGAGAGTTCCCGGATGTACAAAATTGAGACATGCGAAGGAATGGAGACATTGATAAAAAGATACTGCAACATTAATCAGGTGTACCTTTTAAACTGTGCCAAAACCACCTTCACCTAGTTTGTTATCTAAATCTTATTCTGTCGTTGCACCTCAAAGTATTTGCAGATCTATTTAAAGGGACGGAGAAATGCTACACCTACATAATTCATCTACAAAATCCTATGTAACCTGCCTAATTAATTCTGCCGGCCTCCCGATTTTCATGGGTGTGGGCCCCTCCCAGCCCAATCAATCCAATCCCAAGTATCCATGTTTTCTATCACGTAAAAACCATACTTTCTATATAGATGATACGCATGATATGCGTTTTGGAGAAAAAACGTGACAACCATGCGTTACTTTAAGTAGGTCTAGCATTACTCTAATAGGCATGTGCACTTGCATGTTCTTTTTGGTGTCGCTTTTCTTTCTCCTGTTATAAGCATTGATTGTTCCTTCAACATATGATTTATTTACAGAGGGAGTATTTCTTTACAGAGGGAGCATAAATCAGGGAGTCGTGAAGGGAGTGTGTAACCAAACTAATGTAAATTATAATTAACGTAGATCTAAAAATAACTATAATTAGTGTGATTTGGTTTGTAGCTACATGGACTGGAAGAAACATGTTTTCAAATATATTCGGTTGTGATTTGAAAATAATATAATGTCCTGTGTTTCTGACCTACATGGCTATTTGATATTGTCTTTCCATTTTGGTTGAGTTTTTTTTTGGATTTTCAATCAGCACCAAGATTTTGATTATCTGATTATTAGGTATAGGTAGTTCTACTACTTTTTTCATCAGAGATCAAATCTTCGCTGCTTTCACATGTGGCATACTAAACATCCGCCCACATATCGTGTGTGTTGTGTGCAGGAGGCAGCCCACACGTGTTATGTGTGGGCAACATTAGAATTGTTCACAAGTGTGGGCGCAGCTACTTCGTGCCACACGCTCAACAAATACTACTCATCTTCACCCCGCACGTGTGGCACGAAGCAAAAATGCCCACAGGTTCTGACGCAACTAAGTTAGGTACCCGCCGGATGATGATTTAGTTGCCATCCGGGATGACAGATGTAGTTATCCGGGATGACAAATGTAGTTGTAAAAAGCATGACAACACTATCTGTTTTGGTTAACTATAGTTGCCATGTCTAATTTATGGTAGTTGCCGCATGTAATCAAATCATAGTTGCCGTGTGTGATTTACTACTTGCCACATATGGTCAAACAGTAGTTGTCATTTGTGTTTACCTAGTTGCCACATGTGATCCAACCATAGTTGCAATGTATGGTTAATTACAGTTGCCATGTGTGTTTATCTGGTTGCCACGTACGCGCAACTGCAGTTGCCGTCTAGCAACGAATCATAGTTGCCATGTGTGTTTACCTAGTTGTCACATACGTGTAACTACAGTTGTCATCCAACAACGTACGACTGTCGTGTGAGCGAAAAACAGTTCGTCCACTAGCGCGTGGACTAAGTGGTGGTTGTGTGGGTAGAAACTAGTCACAGCGCAGCTGGCAAGCTGCGTGCTGCGGGGCGTGTGAGCAAACTCACCAACATCTACACACCAGCCCCGTCCTACGTGGCGCGCAAATTCTGTCTTAATATGTCAAGATTCGTGTAAACTCGGCTGGACGGTGATCCATGCGTGGGGCGAGTTGCAAAACTGCTGCCACAAGTACCCACCAGTGCCGAACATTGAGATAAGATGCGGTGAAGATTCGCCCGCTGTTCATCCTGTTTGTGGTCTGCCACCATCTCTCCAGTCCTCTCCTCGACATAATTTAACGCAAGTACTACTACTCTGCTCACGACCGTACTGAACTGATTGGCTTGCTGCTATAGCTGGTAAGCTCATCACAAGCAAATCAGCAGAGCTACCTAGAATAATCTACTCAAGATGTTTAGAGCAATGGCGCACCACCTTCTTCTGAGGTACTAGTATTTGCAAATAAACTGCATACTGAATCTCTGTCTCTTGCAAGAACACCAGAGCTTTCGTGCCTCCCGAACTGATGTGGTTGGGAATGCAGGGGCAAGATGAGCCCTGCCGCGGTGGCGATCTCGTCGGGCGTAGGCCTCGCTCGCTTCTCCACGGCATGCCATACCTGCCATGCCGTGGAATCTTTGTTTTCTCTTCTTGGTTCTCGTTTGTGCTATGTCGTGGCGTCGCCCATGGCTAAAGGCCGCACTTAAGTGTATTTGCTGTGGGGCAGGCTGGCCGGGAAGGTGGCCGTCATCACCGGCGCCGCCAGCGGCATGGGCAAGGCGACCGCCGCGCGCGGAGTTCGTCAGGAACGGCGCCAAGGTTATCCTCACCGACATCCAGGACGACCTCGGCCGCGTAGTCGCCACCGAGCTCGGCCCCGACGCCTCCTACGCCCGGTGCGACGTGACCGACGAGGCGCAGATCGCCGCGGCCGTCGACCTCGCGGTGGCGCGCCACGGCCGGCTCGACGTCCTGCACAACCACGCCGGGATCGCGGGGAAGATGACCATGGACTCCGTGGCGTCCCTCGACCTCGCCGACTTCGACCGCACCATGGCAGCCAACGCGCGGTCTGCCGTGGCCGGGATCAAGCACGCGGCGCGCGTGATGGTGCCGCGCCGGAGCGGGTGCATCATCTGCACGGCGAGCACGGCGGGTGTGCTCGGCGGCGTGAACCCCGCGTACTGCATCCCCAAGGCGGCCATGATCGGCGCCGTCCGGGCGTTGGCCGGCGAGCTGGGGGGGCACGGCGTGCGCGTGAACGCCATCTCGCCGCATGGCATCGCGACGCCGTTTGGGCTGCGCGGGCTGGCGGACCTGCTCCCGGAGGCGAGCGAGGAGGAGCTGAGACGGATGGTGGAGTCGGGCATGAACGAGATGGGCGGGGCGGTTCTGGAGGTGGAGGACATCGCGCGGGCGGCCATGTACCTGGCGTCCGAGGAGGCCAGGTATGTCAACGGGCACAACCTCGTCGTCGACGGCGGGTTTACCGTGGGGAAGCTGATTCACACGCCGGATCCGGTGACGAGTGAGTGACAGCCATGGCATGGCACGACAGTGATGAGGGTAAACATCCAAACAAACGTACTGAGCTAGTACCCATCTTCCCCAGCATGTGTAATAAATTCAGGAAAAATAATGGATTCCACCGACTGATTTAGGGTGCATGTGTGTGACAGTGATCGCACTAGTCGTGGACGGGGCCGTTAGGGCAATGTATGATGGTGCCATCTTAACGGTGTCATATAGGATAAGTGTTAAGGTGGAGAACAGAGATATCATAAGAAAAAGTTTGTCTTATCTTATTTAAGAGATGATTTCTTAGCATAATATGTCTAACCACATTTTAGAAATAGCTACTTATTAAAGATAAGACTAAAAATAACCCATTTTAGTCGATGCGGATTTTTAAGACATGGTGCCATGCGAGGATGTTATCCTGACTGACGATTGCTGCCATGCGATTCACACTTAATATAGTGCTTGACTGGTCCATGGAAATACTTATGGATAAGTGAGTGAATACGCAACATTAATACAGTAGACGTTGGCCAGCTATTATTGGATTTGGTGGAGAGAGACTGGTATATTTATGGTCAGGGCAGGCTACCCGTCAGGATAATTAACATTCATGACCTGTGTTGGGTGGTAGTAAATGAGGCCTCCTCCTAGTAAGTAAAAGGGAAAAATCTAAAACAAACCTTAAACTTGTAGGTGGGAGATAAACGGAACCCTGAAATTTAAATCCCGGAGATTAGCACTATGAACTTCTCAATCCCGGTCGTTTCGAACCCTCGACCTGTTTGGCCCACTGGGAATAATACAATCCCATCTGGGATAAGGTGCTACTCTCGCTGACGATTTGGGCCCGCATATCATATCCATCCCCTTCTTACGCCCCTCAAGTTCACCACCGTGTTCCCGCAGCTGGCGAACCGGCGCTCGTGGAGGTCCCCGCAGCCCGCCGCAACCGAATAGGTGTGCTCGTGTAGGTTCCCGCGTGTGTCGTGCCGCCGGCCATGCGCGTAGGTCAGAGACGCCAAAGCCAAGTCAGTGACTGTGCTCTCGGGCGCACTCGACGCGTCCACTGAACGGCAGCTCCCAGTCGCCGGCCTTGCTTCACGTGCCGGCGCCGCTCAACGTGTCTAGACTCCAGAGTTCAGAGTGCCAATTTCCGGCATTCAAAGTTTAGAGTTTGATTTAACTTTCGTCTACAAGTTCAAGGTTTATTTTAGACTTTTTCCTAAGTAAAAATTACTCACCCAACCTGCACTATGGATCCTTGGTCAACCTAGTTTATGTGATTCAGCTCGTCTCATGGTGAAGGTTGTTGCTCCAGTTTTTTCTACTAGGTTCTTACTTGCCTAAGGAAAAGGTTCTTGCTTACTATGCATGTTCACAGACAACTCTGTATTGCAATAGCAGGTTTGCCAAAACTGCCTTTTTCTAGGCCAGATGAAAATTGCATCTCTCCTATTATGCTAGCAGAAGTTGGTTCTGAACTTGTGCTAACACCTTTACAACAAAATCAAGGTTCCCTGAAATAAAGCAACTTCTCTTTGTTTTCTCCTTTGCATGGCGATCCAACTAAATCACACAAATATTTTTCTCCTTCAGACATGTTTGGAAGATGAGTATTTCATAGTAAAGAGTTTCAGTATTTAGACGACAAATACGTTTGGGAAGAAAATGAAGGAAATAAAGAAGGCAACAATGGGACTTCTCTTTGTTTTCTTCTTTGCACTGATCCTCCCATTTTTAGATCGTCGGACGGCCAATCATAATGTTTCATTTTACCGCTGTCCTCCATGTACTAAGTACTCCCTCCGTTCCATAATGTAAGATGTTTTTGACATTAGTATAGTGTTAAAAAACATTATACATTATGGGACGAAGGGAGTGGTAATTAGTTTTCCATCAAGCTCCTCAATGTACTAGTATGTGCTACCTGGTTCACCTACCATGCAAACAGCTTTGTGTTATGATTCATCAAGCAATAAATAAAGTGGGTGTTTTCAATATCAACTTCAGCATTACAAATTAATCAAGGTTCCCAACAATATCTAACCATGCTAATCTCTTGTAAAGACTGACTGCACACACAAAACATCAACAAGCAGATAAATAAGGCATCCCGGGCACACGCCAATACTACCAACGCTCCTTTAAATGGCTGCGAGTTGCCAAGTTGTAAATGCATGGCAGGCAATCAAGGAACCCAGGAATGATTAAAATCATGCATGAGACTGCATTGTGAGCCGTCTGTTGTCGACGTCAGAGGTAATACACAAGCCATACAAGTTGTATACGGTGCATGGAATTAATTATACACGCTTGATGTATTCGAACTGCACGAATCACATGGGAATGGACGGGCATGATACCAACCTCGCGTGGCTGCATGTCCACTCGTGATTTATCGCATTTTAGGCTTGTACTTATTGTCATATCTGAATTACATGCAAGTTTTAAGATAAAAGCGGTCTTATCAACCATTGTATATGTCCTTAGATCTTGATGCACGGTGCATGTTCGTTGCCCGCCTAACACAATTTGCCCTTTTTTTAAAACAATGCTACATTCACGGAAGAGTACTCTTCGCGGAATAACACCGGGGTTTTACGTAATGTTTGTGACTTATTAGGTACGGTGCTGATTGGATTGAGGGAGAGGGAGGGGCCCCACCCACCTGAAAATTAGGGGGGTTGAAGAGAATTAGAAGGAAGGGCCTGTATTCCCACCTAATAAGCCCGTGCGTCTAGCATTTTTGTTTTCTTATATGGGAGTGTCTAAGGCTCATCGAGATTTGATAAAAAGTCCAAAATAAACTTTGAACTCGTAGACGAAGGCTAAATCAAACGCAGAAGTTTCAATCCTTGAAATCAGCACACCAAACTCTCTGATCCAGGTCAATTTTGAACCTTGAGCGCGTTCTCAACGGGGTTGTTGCCATAGCAGGTCGATCTGTGTCTGAACGCGACTGAGCCGACCCACCAGACGCGAACCATGTTTTTCTTTTTAGTAGTGTGGCACTTAAAAATACCAAAATATGTGATACTCACATTGCGACCTGAACTACTCCTGCTATCCACTCTAACTAATGACTCTTGGTTACAAATGAGAAGCCCGAAAATATTTAACCATATACCACAGCGTCGAGATTTGAAAACATATATTTTTTATATTTTTTGGATTTTTTAAAATTATGAATAATTTCGAAATCCTATACTAAAAATCAATTTTCCAAATTCCAAACAGTGTATGAAAAAATGTGAACAATTTTTTGAATAACGAACATGTTTGAAAACACAAAGAAATTTTGAAAACATGAACCATTATCGAAATCCCCGAACATTTTATTAAGAGCAGCAACTTTTTAAACCTGAACAAAATTTTAAAGTGCGAATAATTTTTTGAAACACGAATGTTTGTGAAACATAAACTTTTTTTGTGAAAATTTGGAACAAACTTTAAATCCTGAACAAAATTTTAAAGTGCAAACAACTTTCAAAAACATGAACGTTTGTCAAACATAAACATTTTTGTGAAAATGGGAACAAATTTTGAATCCCGAACAACATTTTAAAGTGCAAACGACTTTTTGAAACACAAAGATCTGTGAAACATAAACATTTTTTCTAAAAAATGGGAATAAATTTTTGAATCCTGAACAAAATTTTAAAGTGCGGACAATTTTTTAAAACAAAATTTTTATGAAACATATTTTTTTAAAAAAAATGGGAACAAAATTTGAAACTTGAACAAAATATTGAAGTTGGAATACTTTCTGAAAAAATGTTCAGGTTTCAAAATTTTGTTTTGGTGTTAAAATTGTTCGTGTTTCCATTTGCCTTGATGCGCTATGTGGTCAATAAACGAGAGCCCTCGGAAGAGGACTCTACAATCTACATCAAGAAGCTGACGGTAGAGACCCACATGCCCTCTGACGACAAACTGCTTCCAAAAAAAGTATCCTTCTCGGATGGGGTGGTTTACTTATCCTATCTCAATTTTTTCGGTTTATAAGAAGAAAATGTTCCTTTTTGGGGGCCTGCTACGCGTCTGCCGACGGATTGTTTTTAAACGATCCGTCACCTCACGGACCATCAGATCGGATCTATCTAGCAGCTGAACGTCTTCTTCTACTTTGCAACAAAACTCTTGTTGCAGAAACATTGCAACAAAGGTTGTGTTGTCAAATTTTGTTGCAACATAAGTTGTGTTGTGGGAATATATTTTCTTTGCAATATAGGTTGTGTTGCAGGATTTATTTTTTGCAATATAGATTGTGTTGCGGGATTTTTTTTTTGTAACATAGGTTGTGTTGCGGGATTTTATTTTCTCGTCTTCTCTTTTTTCTACAACAAGAGTAGTGTTGTGGAAGAACTTTTACAACATATGTAATGTTGCACAAAATATAGAGATGATAGACGGAGAGAGGAACGTGATGTTTTCTACACGAAGAGGTTCGCCTCGTGTTTCCTTGAGTGGGGCCTTGAGGGCATGCAACACTTAAAGGAGGTGGCGGACGTGTCGTCTGATTTCAACTGGTTGACGCTGGCAGCGTGTTTGGTTGGAGGTAATTTAGATTTAGGGAATGAGAACCGAAGGGGTAAGAGACTTCAAATCTCTTGTTTGGATCGAGGGATTGGGAATTCAGAAAGGAATAGGCATGGGACTTTAGACTCCAACTCTCATAGTTTTATTAACAGGAGAGGGGGTGGGAGTTGGAAGGGAATTGTTTTAGTGAGTCAATCTTAGCCCTTCATCATAACTTACGTTAACTTTTCATGTCTAGTTTCTCGCCAATTCCTATGAAACAAGAAGGGAATACAGTTTCTCCTCAAATCTCACACATAAATCCTATTACGTGCCAAACAGAGGTTTGAGAATAAAACGTCTCATCCCATGTCTAATCTCAATATAACTCCCAACTCTAAACTCCTGTTCCCCTTCCCAAATATTACCAAACGCGATGTGAACGTTTCCCTTCTTTTTTTGTTCTATATGAAAATAAAAGGAAACTGTGCACAACCCGTGGTTTCATAATTTTACGAGGAGCCTCGCGGTCGCATATCAGTGCTGCTGGCGGGATCGAATGGCCATGAGGAGCGGAGCTCTTGGATCTGCAACTAAATACACTTCACTAGAGGGGGTTCTCTGCAAATTGCCAGGAGCTCCTGCCCCCTTCTTCTCCCGTCCCATCGAAACCGAGCGACGGGTCAGGCTCTCGGGCTAGGAACCCTGCGCGCAGTATTGTGCAGGGTCAACCAATGCATGGCACATGTACTGAAATTTCCTTATCTCCTCTCCTCATGGAGGGGTCCGACTCCGGCATGCCTTCGACGCGAATGTCTCCGACCCTTCGATGTCTCCTGACACCACCGACGTCGTCAAGGTAGGGATTCGCGTCGCTGGCCAGTCCATGGATAGCACATATGCGCCACCGCAGCCACCGCTAGTGTCGTCTTCCTCAAGACGGGCTCTTCGCCTCTCACATCCTCTCCATGTCCCTGGACCCCTCCACCGGCGGCGCACTCGCTGGCTTCGCCTTAGGCGGCGTCCTCGCCGCAGATACGCCCAAACCACCACGGACGTGCTTACTAGCTGAAGAGCAAATTGAGAAAATGCCTCTAGCTGAACTAGAAGCAGACGCTGCTGGAGTGCGACATGGCGGCCGAGCGACATGTCAGGCACATAGTCCAGGGCTTCGAGCGGCCAGTATGTCATCACCATCTCAGGCGCCAGCGACATCAGGTGCTATACCTGCCTCCTTGCTATCAGCCATGACCGCGGCCCCATGCGACCGGCGCTACGAGCAAGCGAAGCTCACAGGGATCGACTCAGGAAGCTCTAATGGCTGCTGCATGCTCCGTGAGAAGATGAGCCAAGGGGATTTTGTTAGTATTAAAAACGTTATTGAAGGTGGGGCCTATCAGTACACGTGTCGCGCATTGGTTGGCCCTGCACAATACTGCGTGCAGGGTTCCCAGCACCAGACCAACGAGCGACCGATCCGTGGCGGCTAGGGTTCTAGCCCGCGGCTTCCTTCCGTTCGGACCGCCGTCCGTGCGCCGCCCTTCCTGCCTACGGCCTACCCCTTCCTCGGCGCCTACTCCCGCCGTCTCCGCCCTCTTCCCCGCCCCCGAGCAGCCACTCGCCGGCCCGAGCTCTGTCCTCCACCGCAGCTCCTCATCTGCAGGTATCTCATCCCCTCAACGACATTGCCTCCGCCCCTCCATCACCCTCCCCCCTACGCCCCTCCTATGCAGATTATTAACTCTAGATCATGATATCTTATCTATGATTGTTCTCTTATGTGCTACAACCTTGATCTGCAATTTGTTTTTTGAGGATGACTTTTCCTGTTAGTCAGTTTAGGATAAGAGCCGTTTACTGCATTTCGGATTGGAGGTAGGTGGAGGTTAATCACATGAGAGAAAACTACTCGCAAAATTCCTGCAAGCTATTTCCAGTGATCAGTATAGACGCTTCCGTACGGTTTGTTTGGTCTGATATGCAAACAATCTAATTGATGATACTTGGATTGTGTACTAACGGTTCTACCATCAACCACTGGTTGTGACTTGAGAGGAAGTACTTTTGTGACTTTTGGTAGTCTAATATTATCGGGCCAGATATGCCTAGCTGTCTCGCTGAATCTGCAGTTAAAGGGTCCTGTATAGTTGGTTATCCAGCCATTGGCTGAGTATTTTTTTTCTAGGAGTAGAGTTTGATTCTGCTTCTAAAGTTAATATTGAACCTCTAGCTATTAACATGTTCTGACTGTACATCATAAATTTAGCAGTTTCATGATTTCCGTTACATCTGATGATCCGCTAGTGACAATTCTCTGTGCACTTTGCTAGTGACCGATGGCGGCTGAAGCTCTTTTTGTGGCAATTGTTTCTTATGGCTTTGGAGCTGCATCGGCAGTAGGTGGATTGCTTTATGCAATGAAAGCTTACAAGAATTATAGGGCCATGCGTGAGGAGGTTAAAATATGTGCTGCCTGTGGGAAAGAAGTGAAGATTATGCTGTCCGAAGAGCATATTGAAAAACATAGGTATGGAATTATAGTGTACATATTTGTGTAAATGTCTTATGTTTTCTTACCCCAATACGGAACACTATGTAGAGTTGACCAAGCACGGGGAAATGAAGGTGACCCAACACTATGTAGAGTTGACGATGCACTGCTGCTGTGGCAGGGCTAGAATAATATGGTAATGGCATTACCCATATATCTTATAAGCATGCAAATAGTATAATCAGTATATAGAGAGCTTGACTTTTGTCCAGTAACTCGTCGCATTCTCAGCAAACTGACATCAATCATAGTAGTTGGTGAAATTTCCTTCTAGTATAAACCTCAAAACCTGTAGCCATGGCCGTTTGGTAATGGAAAGACAGCCACGTGAGTAGTCAAATGGTCCTGCCAATTAGGTTGGAAAGATTTAGGTGAATAATTGAGGACAAGACAACAAATGGGATTGGAGGCGGGTGCAAGCCTGGTAGCAGCCCACCTCTCATATAACCATCCATCGTAAAATCCAATGACTTTTTTTAGTGGGAAAATTATGATTAACACTAGATCCATCTCTTCACCCGATAGCTACATGTATTTAGTTTGCAATTTACTATAATGAATTAATGTTTCACACTTCCTAGTTCCAGTATGCAAAATAGGCTTACTTTGTATTCCTAGTTCTTTTCTTCAGTTTCTGCCTCTACTACATAAGCAGGAGCATCTTGCTCTTCCTCAGCCCCTTGCCGTCTCCAAAAAAATTTATTCAGTTGGGTAGTTCCCCTCAAACTAATCCCAGCAGTAAATGAGAACCGTGGTAGTTGCATCTCAATTTTAGGATCTGGGGGCTCCTCATTTCTGCTTGGTAAACAGGACCCATTACTTCCTAATTTTATATTGTAGTAAGCTAATGGTTGTCTATCTTTTATCTTGATTTATGATGTTTGAGCATAGCTAAAAAAAATTCAGTAAAATTTAAAATACATTCACAAAGTGTTAGCCACACCAGAGTATGGGGGTTGAGCTAAAAACCAGGAGAAGCACCACACTCTTATCACAAATTTTTAAGGCCTTGTTATGATGATGTGGTGCTAGATTGGTAAGAGGATGTTGTGTCAATGATTAAACTAAAGAAGTAGCAACAAACTGCCACTTAGCTTTTACTAGAGAAGGCGTTCTGACATGCATAATAAATATGTAAAAACTTTTTTTATACTATGCGTTAATGGACAGAACGTGCTCGAACCGGTGTAGCTTGACTATGACTAACGATTGTTGGTAATTCATTATCATATAGGTTTATTAACTGGACAATGTTACTGATGCTCACAGGTGCATCGTGACGAGAGACAAACAAGACGAGGCCAATCCTAGAAGAAGAAGAAGAAGAAGAAGAAGAAGAAAATGCAATAAATGGAGTCATGGTGATTCGAACTGTTCTTTTTTGCAGATATCGATATCTTTGCATCTTCTGAAACAGATGATGTTTGTCACTTGTGAAATCGCACAAGTAGTAACTTTGAAATAGCTAGATAGCTTTGAGAGATGGTAGTTTCATGTGGAGATTTAATTTACTTGGTTATGGTACACTTGGTGATGTTCCTTTTTACTCCCAACCGTCGTCCAATTGCGCAATGTATAAAGGATCAATGCTGCTATTGCAGTGGCTATGTGCTCGATCGCTCAACTAATTAGAGTTGGAACCTGGAAATTCCGTGAAGCATGTACTTTGCCACTTCTTTTTAACTGTTCTCTCCATCCACTCGGTTTATGTTTAGCTGAAAATAAACGTTCAGCTCAGCTCAACATACATGTAGAAAACAAGCTCTCAATTACCTTAACAACATATTCGAACTAGAAAGAAGCTCCTCTCTTTTTTGGGGCTCTTTTAGAAAACAAGCTCTCAATTACCTTAACAATTGGACATGAAGCATGTGCAACTTGAGATTTGACCTATCCATCAGACTGAACAAAACGAGCAGCCATGGCCACTCTGGCATCACATCACACAGACCACTAACTACATGAGGGAGGATGTTCAGCAACATATAAAGGATGGCATTCATTTGGTAGGCAAGGACATACATGTACACATCTTCCGATATTATGTTTAACAACAACTTTAGATAATTCTGTCACCACCTCTTCCATCAAACACGAGGAAGGAAGTGCAAAAACGCAATAAATTCAGCTGGTAAAGGCACTCTGTTTCTGTTAACAAAATCAAAGTCGGAAGAAAAGATGCAACCCGATGAAGCCAAATTTATCTCTCTGAGCTGGCTGCATCTTGTCCAACATGAGTAGCTTCTTCCTTTCCAAAATATACTATGCAAGCTTGCATTTGGAGACTGGTAATACTTCTGGTGACTCCACAAGTGGATGTGCCTCATGTGCTGCTTTCAGCTGGGAATCTAATCTTCACTGACTAAAATGCTTAAGGATGGATGATATCTCCAATGCACACCTGATGATGTGTTGTACATATTCAGAGCACCGGCTGGATATACAGAACAAAACCCTGCCGCGTATATTCAGAAAACCACCATTGGTAAGATGTGCGTGCCCTTGTAGATTGGGAGGTACCAACTATGTAACCAAAGTACTCAGCAGCAACCCTCAGAGATCCAGTGGAAAGGCAGATGAGGGTTAAAATGATATCATTCATATACCAACCTGCAGTAAGAAGCTACACCTTCCCATGATAAATTTGGTGACTTCAACCACGGGATACTGCATAGGTTCCTATTTTACACAAGGTCTGCACATCAGATGTCATGATCCTGATCACCTCGGCTTGCTAGTAAGATTAGGAACGGAGATTAATGTCCTCGTTCCAAAGACCATGACAAGAACAAACGGGTATAACGCTCTATGGTGCCCTCTTCAGAAACGCAAAAAGTCCATGGGTTTGTAATAGTGTCGTGATCTTGCAGGCTTTGGCGTGACAGGAGATCATGAAAGCCGACCTGTGGTTTCATCATGCCTTAGACTATTTATCTTGGTGGTGGATCTGCCGTGTGAACAATGTGAAAGTAAAAGCAAGGGGATAGGAATGCACATCGCCCGGACCAAAAATGTGTTAAGGAGCATTTGCAATGATCATCCTATGCAAACATGCATAGGATGTGGAAAAATCAACATAACGGCATCTTAGACTTGAGTGTACTGAAAGTGATGAAAAATGTGATGGATAAGCGGCGGTATGTAGGGAATAGTTAAGATAAATAATTCTTTTTTCAGCATCTAGTAGTGTACCCTTACATCTAGCTTGGAGGGAAGATCCATGTTGACCAACGGGAATCGACGCTTCTTTCTACTGGCCGGCTTTGAGTTTTGGATTTTATGTTGAACACCTCACCTGTATCGATAAAATAAATAGCATCCTCCTCTCTCTCTCCAAAAGCAGAAACAGACTTGCTGAAGCGTTTGCTGATGAAAAGTGCTTGGTCACCTAGCCCAGCTGACACCGGCAACCATGTGCGTCCGCTGAAATCTGCCTCAAAAACCTCCAACTTACGAGTGAATTTGACATAACAACATTTAGGAAATTGCAATTGACGCTTCACCATGATTAGCTTCCCACACGACTCAAGTAAGTGCCAAAATGTGGCAAGGTGATCATTGGGAGCATAAGTCATCTCATCACACAGGATGCCATCAGTGATCATGTTGTCTCCAATTGTCCTCAATTCATACAAGTTGCACTGAAGCTGATCCTCTTTGTTCTCACAATAATGGACTTGGTCCTCATCTAAGTCGCTCTCCACACTGGAATCAGCATCGCCCGATCTGATGTGGTGCTTGATATTGGTGACTGTGGGTAAGCCATCAGCATTAAAGCTTATATTCCAGGAGAAGTGGTCATCTGCCTGGGTGATCCCGTAGAGCCTGTTTCCTAGGAGCACGATGTCAATAATGTTGATGAAGGGGGTTGCTTGCGGCCTCGGTAACCACGCGCCCTTTCCCGGTCAGATTAAGATGATCGGATAGTTCCAGTTGTTGGTCATGATAACGACAAGCTGGTCATCAGGGGTCAATCGGATGAGCACCTTGCGGATCTGAAATAACTCGGAACTATTACCGACGATGGCATCCAGCTCGGGGAGAGCCACAACTTCCTTAGAGAAAGGATTGTGCAAGAAGTAGGTATGAATTTTGTTCTTATCATCAGCGTAGTCGAGGGCGAGCCAGCTGTCGGTGGAGCCAACGCATCGCAGGCTGTCGGGGAAGGAGCTGTTGATGTTGGAGCGTTTGAACGGGGTGTACTCCTGCTTGCCAGTGGCGAACCTGGGAGGAGAACCATCCATACATACATTAGATCAAGAAGAGAAAGAAATTTTTATATATGTGATGAGGATGTATAACTATGGAGATACAACAAGATTCTACCCGTGTCCTGTGCACTCTCTGATGTAAGTGTAGATGCCGTCGTGGTTGTAGAAGCCACCGGGCAGCACGATCCAAGGCCGCTGCGGCAGATGTGAGGGGACGGACGGACGGCGGCACGCGGAGTCGATCCACTTCCAAGGCCGCTGCCGCGGAGGGGGGCAGGAAACCGCTTGCCAGGAACGCAGCACCGTCTGCATCCACGGCACCTGCGGCGGAGGGGAGCCGAGGCGCGCCAGGATCGACACACCGCCTGGAATCGAGCGCGATCTGCCAGGTTAGGGAGGCCGGCCATCACCAGATTTAGGATCTCGTCTGGGAGTTCCGACCACGGCGAAGAACGCGGCTGAGAAGCAACGGAGCGCCAGCTGGAAGAGCACACCGCGTCGAGGACGGCGACGAAGAGACCTAGGAAGTCGTCGGACCATGGCGGCGGCGACGCCATTGACGTTGGTTGAATCGTTTTTTTTTTGGAGGAAAGAAATATCTGGATTTTGTACCTAGTTAGAGCGTCTCTAGCAAACCCCGTATAAACGCCGCGACCCGCAAAATAACCACCAAAATACGGGTCAACGCGAAAATTCCGCCCGAGCAGACCCTGCAAACGCGTCCGACCCATAAAAGTTTTTGTGGGGCGCGGCAAAAGTTCGCCTCAACCTTTAGATTCACGGGGTGAGAGGCCGACCCGAGCTCGCCCCTTATCCGCAGCGACATTTGGCGCGAGGGAAATTTCCACGCGGCCGTTCCCGCTCCCTCTCCCCACCTCGGCCGCCATTGCCCTGCCACCGCGCACTCCGGTCCATCTTCCCCACCATTCTTCGCCGCCATGGAAGCCTCCCAGGCGTCCCTCGTCAACGCGGAGGTCGCGCACGCGCAATCCCCTCCGGCGGATCTCGTCTCCGGCCATGTAACCCCTTCGTCGCCCAAGGCCCCAACGCGCCTGCCTGCAAGCGGCAGGGCAGCGCTGTCGTGCAGGGCGGCAATCCGGCTGGCCTCGCCGGAAAGACACGCACGCTGGACGTCGCCGCCGCTGCGCAATCTGCCCGGCCACCGGCGGAGAAGGTGGGCAAGGTTTCGGGCATGAAGCGCAAGAAGGCCCCTACGACGAGAAGGACGGCGCCTTCATCCACTCCTTCCGCCCTGGCGAGATGTTCTCTGACGATGTCGTTCAATGGCACTGCTTCCACCACAGGCGACGTGTTCGACGAAATGGATGGAGGGTATGCATCTTTGATCCCTTGTTCTTGCTACGCTTTTCGCCATTGTGGTAGCTTGTGACTTGATGTCACTCAATGTAGCGGTGGTTCAGCCACTGCCGAGTTCGTGAACTTGTTGAACACCAACGTCATCGACATTGATCAAGCCCGTTCACTGATTTCGATTACAATGAAACGAAGGGTGGCGTGGATTATCACGGTGGTGAAGATGAATCGGAGGAGGTAGATGAGGGGGCGTATGAGCAAGCACAAGCAAAAAACGCGTGAGATCGAAGAACTACACGATCTTGGAAGATCAAATCTTGATCAAGGCTTGGCGTGCGGTGTCTCTTTATGCTTGCACGGGTATGTCTCAAACCTCCAAGAGATATTGGCAAAGAATCGAAGATCAATACTTTCGCATGCAGTGATGGATATAAACGCAATTGAAATTCCTGGGGAGTTATACATTTGTGTATTGATAAGACCGTTCACAACTTCTTGAAGCTCGATCGGCCAAGAATCCCAATAGGACACCACGGACCTTTCGGTCACTACAAGGTCGTTGGGACGTGATCAAGCCGATTTGTAGCCGTTGGGCAGCTTGCTTGGAACAAGTTCACAATGCACCTCCAAGTGGAACCGTTGAATCTGACTATGTGAGTTCGTTTCATGTTCTAAGTTGTGCACATCATTTGCATCATATGAAGTGGTTGCATCATTTGACTTTGTTTTAATTGTGTAGGACAAAATTGCCCATATACAAAGACAAGACATGGAAGCTTTCGAAGACAATTCTTTTAAACTAGAGCATTGTTGGGATATGCTCAAAGAGTGTGACAAGTGGAAGTTGATTGACAAAGAATCCCCACCGAAGAGAGGTTCACTTACGAACATGGATGAAGATGAAGATGATGATGGCCCAAGAAACTTGAACAAGCCCGATGGTGACAAGAAGACAAAGGAGAAGATCAAGAGAGAGCACGAAGCATCGAGCTTGCGGGACAAGATAGATGTCATGGTGCAATCAAATGAGTTGATGTTAAGGAAATCGTTGGAGAGAAAGAACGAGTTGGCCGAGAAGAAGGCACGAGAAGCAAGAAAAGTGGCAATTGCTCAAGGACGAGGGGCTACACAACGCGACCATTGAGGAGAGAAGAACACATGTCGCTGAGAACAAAGCCATGTCCAAGCTGCTTGCCGAAGAGAATAAGATCATGACATTGAACCGCAATGACATGGATGACATCACCAAAGAATGGCATGATATGGCAAGAAAAGACATCTTGAATAGGAGGATGCTTGCATCAGCCGGTGCATGTTACAGTGCCGGAGATGTTTTCTCATCGGGATATGGAACCAATGTCGCCGATGCATTCAGTGCGCCCGCCGATGATTTCGGAGCCGGAGTTGGAACAAGTGACGGAGGTGGATTCAGGGGCTGCGATGACCTCGATGAAGGTGGTGTAGAGTGAAGATCGACCAAGATGATGCCGGACATGGTCGTCGCTTTTGCATGAACTCCTTTTGTGTTTGTCCTACAAAACTAAGCTTTTATTTGCGTGCGAACTATGTTTTATTGTTTGATTTTGAACTCATTTGTTAGATTCATTGTCAAATTCGCTTATTGGGATTTGGGAGTCTTCAGTTTGCGGGTCGACGCGGCGGCGCCCGAGCAAACCCCGCGTAGCCGACCCGTAAAAGAGCAACTTCTGCGAATATTCTTTTTTACGGGTCCGTTTTACGGAGTCTGACCTCGCTCGCGCCGGCCCATATAGCCCCTTTTCCGCGAACTGTAAACGCCTTATGTGGATTAATGTTATACAGGGTCTGTTAGAGATGCTCTTAGAGACGGGGAAAACAACGGGCACATCTAGGAGAAGACGCCTCACCAATTGCAGGAAAGCCCATGAAAAAAATACAAAATAACAAACAATTCCACTCCCAATGGCTCACGTTTCACAATGAAATGAAATAAAATCAGCTCCACGAGCGTTTTTTACGAGAAGGCTTACTTTATTAATCAAATAATAGTTACATATTATCCGCTAACAGTTTTTTACGGTGAACTCAGGCGGGGCATCAACCCAAAAAGAAGGGTTATTTGCACGCCCTCATCTAGCAACTCATGAGCTACATAATTTGTCTCTCTACTACAACGCTCAATATTAACCCTCCCGAAATCTAGTAAAATACTATGACAATCATCAAGAACCCGTGCTGCCACCATAGAATACCCTTCCTTACAGTTTATAGCATCCACCACCGTGATGTTGTCCGATCTCACCACCAGATTAGAGCATCCCATATTTTTTGCCAGCTTCGGCCCCTCAAGCAAGACAGCTGCTTCTGCTGTGAACACGTCGGCTACATGTTCCAGTCTTGCCGTAGATGCCGTTATAAAACTCGCCCGATGATCACGGATCACAGCTCCACATGAGCCTGCGTAGTCACCCTCAGTAAATGATGCATCATCATTTAAAATTTATTGTCCAGAGAGAAACACCGACCATTTGTTGATTTTAGGCGTGATTTTGATCTCCGATGCATGAGCAAAATTCAGAGCTAAAACAAGGGCCGCCGGCACAGTTCTTTCTTGAGAAAATGTCTTCTCCCCGAACAAATTGCCGTCGTTGCCACCAAAGGTACCAACACACCGTAGATATGAGCTCCGGCAACTCCAACGGTCTAGAATACAATCTTCGATAGGATAAGTCGCATAGGATAAACTCCATGACCTCTGCTCCCGACCGATCGATCATACTAGTAAAATTGATATTTGGTGCGATCCCGAGAGCATCCCAAACTGCTTTTGATCTAGTACAATTAAACAACATATGAAAAATGTCTTCCACCCAGTCTTGAGAGAAAGGGCATTGAGAAATCCTTTCAATGTGGCGATTCATAAGAACACTGTAGCACGGGATGGCATTGTGAAGACACCTCCATATGAAAATTTCACTTTGGCTGGTACTTTCATATTCCATAAATTCTTCCAAACTGGATGGGGCGCCGTGGAGTAGCGAGCCAACCCACTCTCCTTTGGATCATAGTTCGCTTCCCATTGCTTGTAATAAGCCAAACTTACCGAAAAAACTCCACTCTTCGTGAGATGCCATGCGACATAATCCTCCGTCTCCTCATGAAGTAATGAAATCTGTAGTATGCGATCCGCATCAATTGGCCAGAAATTTTCCTGAACTAGCATCTCATCCCACTCTCCTGTTATTGGATCAATTAGCTCTCCAACTTTGATGAGTATTTGGTTTCCCCGAACTGTAATGATTTTCTTTGAAGCACTGTTTGGAATCTAGCAATTTGTCCAAATATTGATCTTTTGTCCATGACCCACTCTCCAAATACACCTCTTCTTGAACGTTTGGATGCCGGCCCAAATACTCTGCCATACATAAGATGACCCTTCTTCAGTTGACAGTTTAAGATGTCTCCTGTAGGGTAATACATTGCTCTTAACCCTCGTGCACACAAAGAACCATAGTTATCAATAAGTCTCCAACATTGCTTGGCCAACATTGCCAAGTTGAAACTCTGGATATCACAGAATCCCATGCCTCCTCTCTCTTTCGGAATACACATCTTCCACCAAGAAAACCAATGCATCCTACGCTAGTTCTCTCATCACCCCACCAATATTGCGACATTGCATCAGTGATCCCCTTGCATATTTTCCTTGGGAATTTAAATACACTCATCACATATGTTGGGATAGCTTGGGACACCGCTTTCAACAAGGCCTCCTTACCTCCATATGAGAGAGTTCTCTCTTTCCATCCATTAACCATTGCTTGGATCCTCTCTATAATATGTTTGAAACAATCATCCCGGTCCATCCCTATCATGGAGGGTAGTCCCATATATTTGTCTAAGAGGGATTCAATCATAATGTTCAGAATTAGGGACACTTCTGCTTTCATATCAACGTTCATATTTGGACTGAAAAATATAGAGCACTTTGCTTCACTCACCAATTGCCCTGAGGCCGAGCAATACTCATCCAGAATTCCACGTAGGGCGATTGCATTTGCGACATCTGCTCTCATGAGAATAAGAAAATCGCCAGCAAAAAGGAAATGAGAAATTTTTGGTGAGTCTCTGCACACCTGCACACCCACAAGGTTGCCTGCCTCCTCCTCACGGTTAATAAGAGCCGACAGTCCTTCTGCACATAAAAGAAAGAGGTATGGGGAGAGGGGATCTCCATGTCTCAAACCTCTAGTCGGCGAAAATGGCAGCGTCTCATTTGAATTGAATCGGACCCTATACTCAACGGATGTAACACTTGACATGACCAGCTGAATCCAACTAGCCTCAAATCCCTGCTTGCATAACATGGCCTCCAAGAAAACCCACTCCACGCGGTCATATGCTTTGTGCATATCCAGTTTAACCGCACACGTACCAAACTTCCCCTTCTTTCTATTTTTTCATCATGTGTAGGCAGTCATAAGCAACTATGACATTGTCAGTGTTAATGCGCCCTGGGACAAAAGCACTCTGTGTCCCGCTAATGATATCTGGAAGGAACACCTTCGGCCGTGCAGCGAGCATCTTCGAGATCACCTTATATACCACCTTGCATAAACTAATAGGCCTGAATTGAGTGATCTTCTCCGGGCTGTCCACCTTGGGGATCAAAACAATTGTAGTAGAGAATTCCAGCCTTCGGGATCACACCTGTGTTGATAGTCGCAAGAACCTCCTTCAAAAGATCACCACCCTGTAGGGGCCCAAATTTCTAATAAATGATTGCATGAAGACCGTCTGGTCCCGATGCTTTTAGATCTCCTATACTGAACAAGGCCTTTCTCACCTCTTCCACTCCACGAGCGTTAGGTGAGAGAGTCCGATCGATGCACCCCTCCCCCAAGAAATAATCTATGCGCTTGCTGCGACCTGCGAGAGAGGAGGGGGAAAGAAACCGGCCAGTTCATGTTCAATCCTCGGAGATAACGCAGATGAACAGAACCCTCTGGTTAATTTAATTGGATCATGAGGTAATCATTCTGATCCTTTGACACTTCAAATGTCAATTTTACCAAGTGGTTTTTGTGTAAGATCATCTATGTGTTTCAGTTTATGGCGTCTATCAAGTGGTTCACATGGTATATGATGTGGCTAGATGCAATGACCTCCCGTGGAGCCTGCACCGTCTCTGCCTCGATACTTTCCTCAGAATTTTGTGATGGCCAACTGACTGCGGTTCATTAAATTAACACTTCCATTTTTTTGTCTGTTGTTATGTGCAATTTTTTTTAGAAAAGGAGGATGACCCCCGGCCTCTGCATCTGAGCGATGCATACGGCCACTTTATTAATTATTCTTACAAGACCTTACAAAGTAATACCACAATAAGACTAAAGCCGCCGTCTAAGCAACAAAGTGTCGCTACACCTATCCAGTTGATGAAGGGGCGCAGATAGCCTGGGCCTAATACCAAACAGACATCGCAGCCAAACCTAACATCTAAGACCTGAGGACCCATCCAGGACGCCTGCCGGGCATGGATCTCGCCGGTCCGGCGTGCTCTTAGAGGCCGCCGCCGCCAACTGCCATCGCTCCATCTTCAGAACTGTACTGATGCATCAACCTTGGTCGGTCTAGCTATCATCGACGCCACCACGGCGCCTAACGGCACCTCCTCCCTGCGCACAAACAGTTGTGCACGTCGCGGTCGCCACTGATACACCTCAGCACCATGCTGCCAAGTACCACCAGCCGACACAGCTTGAAGTCTTTGGAAGATCTGTCGTGCGTAGCACCTGCCGACCAGGCATGACAAAGTGTAGCACCTGTCGGTCATGCATGACTTAACATCTCCATCGAAGCTCCGTGCAAGACGAAGCCGCTCCAACTCCTGCCTCTGACTTCCAGCGCTGCTCCACAAATGATGCTCCCAAGAGAGAAACGGCGCCGCAGTGCCGCCATCGTCCGATCTGGAACACCAGATCCTAGGGTTTCCCCCAAAGCAGCACGAGTGGGTCGACAGTAATTACACGACAATGCCTCCATAAAGGTAACGGCGTAGAACGCCGCCATCACCTGCCAACGGCTCAGTTTTCACCGGCAACCATGTCTCCCCAACTCACAGCCGGGACTAGATGATGGATCTCGAGATCCGATCACCAAGCCTCTGGTCGGCCATCTTTGGTGACGAAGATGACCACCACCATTGGCCAAACGAGACGACGCGAGATGAAGTAGGGCGCTGCCAGCGTGCGTCCTGGCCAGCACCACCGGCGCTAGGCCCGTCCCGGACCACGCCTCATGGCCGAGGGCAACGGCAAGCGCTGCCACGACGAGAACGCAGACCGGAAGCCCAGATTCGGCCCACCCGCGCGCTGCCACGTGGCCACCACCAAGCGCCGTTCAGGGGCAGCCCCGCCACCGTGAGGGACGCCGCCTCACAGGCAGCAGGCGCCAGCCCCCGGCGGAACACCGCCGTGCGCCACCGGCCGCCATGAGATCTGCGCGAGAACGGCGAGTACGCTCCGCCGCCACCTTCCCTGGGGACCACGCGGGCTTTGCCGGTGTCCCCTCCGGCGGCGAAGCGGGGAGGAGCGGGGAGGGGCGGCGGCGCGGTTAGGGTTAGGGGAGGGGAGGAGGGAGGTGAGGGGAGCGACTCTAGAGTATGTGCAAATGCCATTGAAATTTAAGAACATGACCTCTCTATGATACTGTTCATTGTTCTTTTTGTTGCCGGTAGTAGGTACGCAAAGCTTCAGAGTAAAATTTCCCCGTCTCCTATAAACTATATTTTTGCATATCCATGGAACAGAGAACCATTTCTTTTGCCTCTTGTTCGTGCTGAGAACATATATTATATCTATATGACACTGCCATTTCTCTCTCTTTTGTCCTGTTGGTAGGAATGGACTTGCACTGAATGCATCAGTTCAGTCCTTGTTTTTGCTTCTTCCTTCCTGCTGGTGAGAACAGATGCTTAACTTCGGTTTTTGTATATTTTCTGTTGGGTCCCTTTTCAAGTGATGGCCCAAATGATGACAAATACAATGAATTATGAGGTCCGTTGAAATACAAACTTCTCAACGTTGTCTTAGATTTATTTTGTCAATGATGAAATAACTACATGTTGTTCTAGGTTGTATCTTTTTGACATACAAAGCTCACCAAGCAAAGGTGGGAAACTATCTAGCTCTGTGCCATGTGTAAAAAAAGCATATCTCTGCCATAAGGCTAACGACATGTATAGCTATCCATACAATTACTAAATCTGTGTAGCAATCCACCCCATATGAACAACTTATAACAATTATATTTTCTTTGTTTTTGCTCCTTAGGGTGGGAGAATTGATTTGTTGCTCCAATGGAGAATAACAGCTCAGGGATTTGTGCAGTTTGGGCTCAAAAAGGTATGATGCTAACTGTTAACTTCTGCCAGAATGCTCATGTACTCTTATCCCTTTATTTTCTATTTAAAATCATAATCTTTGTTACACTACCAATCTTTTTCCTTGCAAAACTCTATAGTTAATGTAAAATCCAATGTTCCAGTAAAATATACTTTACGCTTAAGAGTCTAAAAATCCCATCTGGTTGCAGATTAGAGAAGATATGTGTGTATCTAGAACACCACTAGATCACTGAAGGCGCGCGTTGCCGCGCCCAACAATTTTGGCACTTTAATGTTTGTATTTGATAAAACTATTTGGAGCGGTATTATTCTAATGTTAGTTACTGGCAAAGAAAATATTTGGAAAATTCCTACCTTTTCAGTAAATTCTATCAAAAGCATTAGCAAGCTGCAAAATTGGAAACCCAAATCTTGAATGAATGTAATTAACAATATGTGTACTACGTGTCAGAACTTTTGGTGGCGTCAGCCCAAATATCTCTTCAAAAACATCAAACCTACTTTCTGTTAATAAAATTAGTAAAGGTGATACCTTGAAGCAATTCTATCAGTACGTTTTAGTGCATCTCTATTACAGTCAGTGGAGCAATAAAAGTCACCTCCGCGATGTGGGCAGGCAGCTCCTTGCGCTGCCTTTGCTTTCCTTGACCCAACGGAGCCGCTCCTGCCCCGGTTTGCCTGGCAGCCAGTTCCCTCCCGACCACCTGATCGTTGTGCCGTGGGCGAAGAGTGAGGGATCGAGGAGGAAAGGAACAGCCGTTGGCCACAGCCTCCGGCGCCACCTAGCCAGATGCGAGGTACTCCCTCCGTTTCAAAATGGCATTTGTACTTTTGTTAGGCAATTGTACCTTTTTTTCCTTTTTTTCTTTTCTTTTTTTTCTGGATGCACGGATTGATAATGGTAGAAGCCCATTAGGCCCAATTTCACATAGACGCTCAAAAATGTTACCGGAGAAGCGGCCCAGCATACATACGGCTCGACCGTAGTTAACAAAGCGAGCAGACGCTAGATTAGATTAGGAGAAATCGGACGGCCGAAACTGTCTAAAACTGAAGATCCAATGGTAGTGAATGTTAATGGCCTGAGATGGCGGGAAAAGTGCTCAGTTATAATGTTTTTAAATATACTGAGTGAGTTAAATTTATTAATGAAAACGTTTCAAAAGATATTTAAGCTTTAGACCTGGTGGACAAAACCAAAAGTTGATTATTGATTGCACAAAGTATCATAGCTAGCCTTCGGTAGAGTATATATTTGCTTCCCTTGATCAATACACAAGCTTTGGAGCTGGCAAGTCATAATAGCCTCATAGTTATGCCTACTTGGATGAACAGGGTTGCGATGCTAACAAGATACAATCATTTGTAACTTCGTTTCTAAATCCTATAGCCTACCAATACCACACTGTTAAACGGACTTGCTCTTCAATTGAACTTAATCTCTGTTTTTAGTGAAACATTTAACTTCTGGTCAGTTATACGTTGATTTTTACGTGATCGGTGTCATCTATATTTGTCAGGTAATCATGTTGCTCCAAGCCTTCAACCATGCCGTAACCAAGACCCATCCACACCCCCGCGCGGGGGTTGCATGACACTATTGAGTGACACAAGTATGTCATGGCATGCCATCTCTAGATATATGTATGCTATTTTAATTCTTGATGTTAATCATATTTATTTCTCCTGGAATATTTACATGTCAAATTATGGAATGACATATAACCTTCGACCGGGGCTAGAATTTTGATCAAACGTGTCCGGTCTATATTCAGGCATTGTGATTCTAAAATAAATCTCATATTTGTACCATCTTGAATTTCGCAAACATTTATATAGCTTTCTATAGACGGGTGCGGCGATGCACGCAAGCCATCGACGATCTAGTCAAACAGAATAAGGCACATTGAAGGAGCGAGTTACCTGCCTACCCACGTGTCCTTGCTACTTGTGAGCTACGTTGAGATTTTCCCTAAAGAGGAAGGGTGTAGCAATATAGTAGCGAATAATATTTCCCTCAGTAGAGAACGAAGGTTATCGGGCCAATAAAAGATCCACTCAAACAACCGTCGCCAGTACCTACACACACAAGATCAAATACTTGCACCCAACACGAGCAAATGGGTTGTCAATCCCCCTGTACTCGTTAATTGCAAGGATCAAATCTGATAGCACTAGATAGATAAATTGCAAAGTAAAATAAAAATAAATAAATTGCAGAAAGATATTTAGGGTTTTAGTAATATGCTTAAAATAGACTTGGAGGCCATAGGTTCACTAGAGGCGTGTTTCTCATAAAAATAGTATACGATGGGTAGACAAATTACTGTTGGGACGTAATTGATAGAAAACACATAGTTATGACGTGATTCATTGCATGATCATGTATATAGACATTACGTCCGTGGCAAGTAGACCGACTCATGTCTACATCTACTACTATTACTACAATTCGAGAGCACTTATACGCTTGCCTCTCTACGCATTAAGTTTATGACAAATAGAGTAATGCATGAAGTATGATGACAAAATATAGACAAAATAAATCAAGCAGTATGATTGAACACTGATACGTCTCCAACGTATCTATAATTTTTACTTGTTTCATGTTGTTATATTATCAATCTTGGATGTTTTGTATTCATTTACTAGCAACTTTATATCCTTTTTTGAAACTAACCTATTGACATAGTGCCCAGTGCCAGTTGCTGTTTTTTGCTTGTTTTTACTTCGCAGAATATCAATACCAAACGGAGTCTAAATGCCATTAAACTTTTTGGAGAATTTTTTCTACCCAAAAAACACCCAGAAGGCCCAAGAAGTGCACCGGAGGGGGCATATGGGGCCCACTAGGCACCAGGGCACGCTAGAGCCCTAGGTGCGCCCTGGTGGGTAGTGGAGCCCACAGGCACCCCCTCCACCGATCTCTGCCTCTTAAATACTCTAAAATCCCAAAAACCCTAGGGGAGTCGACGAAACACAATTCCAGCCGCCATAAGTTTTAGAACCACGAGATCCAATCTAGAGACCTTTTTCGGCACACTGCCGGAGGGGTTAATAATCACGGAGGGGTTATTCATCATTACCCTTGCCCCTCCGATGATGTGTGATTAGTTTACCACAGACCTATGGGTCCGTAGGTAGTAGCTAGATGGCTTATTCTCTCTTCTTGATCCTCAATACAATGTTCTTGGAGAATCAAAAAGAGAGAAGAAGTCATCTAGCTACTGCCTACGGACCCGTAGGTCCGTGGTAAACTACTCACGCATCATCGGAGGAGCACCAATGAGGATGATAAACCCCTGTAGCAAGGTGCCGGAAAAGGGCTCTAAATTGGATATCGTGGTTCTGGAACTTGCGGCGGTGGAAACTCCGATCTCTCGACTCCCCTAGGGTTTTTGGAATATTTGAGTATTTATAGAGATGAGAGGCGGTGGAGAGGGGGCCTATAGGCCCCACTAGGCCCCACTATCCACCAGGGCATGCCAGGGGCCTCTGGCGCGCCCTGGTGCCTTGTGGGGCCCACTGGCATCCCCACCGGTACTTCCTTGGCTCCCAAGTTGCCTTCTGGGTAGAAAAAGATCTCCAAAAAGTTTTGTGGCATTAGGGATGGCAATGGGTAGGGTATGGGTGGATACAATCTCCTTCTACCCAACCCATACCCATAGAAACTTTCTATACCCACCCACTTCAGTACCCATGGGCATAAATTGATACCCATGCCCATACCCATCGGGTATCCTGTACCCAATGGGTATCCATTGGGTACCATATATAGCAATTAAATGTTGAATTTTTTTAGAGAAATGAGTCTGAAATTCAAGTGATATGGGCGGGCATTATGGCAACAACATAATCTCCTCCGATGGATGGCTTCTTGGAGGTATCAAGGGAGTATGAGCAGCGGTTGGTGGAAGCCCGATGTAGTGGGAATGAGCAGCTGGAATTGGGGGCCACTGGATCGAGAGTTTAGAGGAGTCCGATGGCGATGAGTCAAGATTTCATCGTTTCAAGAAGTTACATAGGACGTCAGAGGAGTGTCGAGCAGGCGATTGCAGACCTATGACCTATGGCTGGTTTAGAGAATACAAGAGCTAGGGTTGGGCCATAGGAGTTAGATGCTTACCCCACATGTCAAAGGAATAATTTTGATTTATTAATTTCTTTTGGGTATCCATTGGGTTACCCATGGGCGCAATTGAATACCCATACCCTGCCCATAGATTTTGCGGGTATGGATACCCATTACCCATGGGTACAAAATCTTTCCAAGTCATGCCCATGCCCATTGTTTTCGGGTAGGGTACCCGCGGGTACCCATACCCATGGGCAAAACTGCCATCCCTATGTGGCATTTGGACTTTATTTGGTACTGATATTCTATGAAGTAAAAAACAAGCAAAAAACGGTAACTGGGACTAGGCACTATGTCAATAGATTAGTCCCAAAAAATGATAGAAAGTTGCTATAAGATGAATATAAAACATCCAAGATTGATAATATAACAACATGGAACAATATAAAATTATAGATACGTTGGAGACGTATCAGCATTCTCAAGCTTAATTCCTGCTCGCCCTCGAGTAGGTAAATGATAAAAACAGAATTTTTGATGTGGAATGCTGCCAAACATGTTCATCTCATAATCTTTTTCTTTGGTAGCATGGTTTGGACTTTTAGATGATTCAAAGCAATAGTCTATATTTTACATGAAGATATCAATACTCAATCATATCAACAACCAACTGTTCTTTCAAAATATCAACATTAAAGAAAGCTATCCCTAGCTCATTATGCTCAATCATTGATCCACTCCCAATGGCTCACGTTTCACAGTGAAATCAAATTAGCTCCACGAGCGTTAGGTGAGAAAGACCGATCGATGCGCCCTCCCCCCTAAAAAAATAATCTGTGCGCTTGATGCGACCTGGGAGAGAGGAGGGGAAAGGAAACCGGTCAGTTCATGTTCAATCCTTGGAGATAACGCGGATGAACAGAACCCTCTGGTTAATTTAATTGGGTCATGAGTTAATTATTCTGATCCTTTGAAACTTTGAATGTCGATTTTAGCAAGTAGTTTTTGTGTAAGATCATCTATGTGTTTCAGTTTATGGCGTATATCAAGTGGTTCACATGGCAAATGATGCGGCTAGATGCAATGACCTCCCGTGGATCCTGCACCGTCTCTGCCTCGATACTTGCCTCGGAATTTTGTGATGGCAAACTGACCAAAGTTCATTAAATTAACACTTCCATTTTCTTGCCTGCTGTTATGTGCAAATGCCATGGATATTTAAGAACATGATCTCTCTATGATACTGTTCATTGTTCTTTCTGTTGCCGGTAGTAGGTACGCAAAGCTTCGGAGTAAAATTTCCTCGTCTCCTATAAACTCTATTTTTGCATATCCATGGAACAGAGAACCATTTTTTTGCCTCTTGTTCGTGTTGAGAACATATATTATAACTATATGACACTGCCATTTCTCTCTCTTTTGTCCTGTTGGTAGGAATGGACTTGCAGTGAATGCATGTTTCCTTTTTTCTCCGGTATGAATAGACAGAACAAATATTTTTCTAAACTATCATTTTTTATAGAAAATTCGGAACCTGTATGACCCAACGTGTAAAAATCAAAACTATGACCCCGTCGGCCATCCATTGGCCGAAGAGAGCTTTTTCAGCATGCACTAGGCCGAAGTAGTGTCACTACTTCGGTTGCCGAAGAGAGGCAGACCATGGCCAAAATGTTGTCTTCAGCCTACACTAGGCCGAAGAGTACTCTTTGGTCAACCGTAGGCCGAAGGGTCCTCCGGGGCCCACCTCTTCACGTTAACTGTAGGCCGAAGTTGCATGGCATGTCTCTTCGGCTTTTGTTAGGCCGAAGTTTTTTTTTTTGTTTTTTGCAATTTAACCTATGAATCTTGTACAACCATCCCCGTCTTAGACATTGAAATAATAAACTTTCCCGCCAACCCTTTCCCTCCATATGTTCCCGTCAATCCTTTCCCGCAAACCCTTTTCCGCCAACCCTTTTCCATCCATCTTCTCTTCTCAACCTATAAAACTCCCTCCACACTAAGGCGGGTAAGCAGTCCAGTGTAGTCTAGTCAAGATGTCTGGTTATCCTTTTGACAGTAGCTTTCACCCTAGGATGAGCCAATGTCTTCTGAGGTTAGCCAGAGATTTCAAGATAGACAATAGTAGTTCCATGGAACGAACTCATCAGTAGTGACACCATACAGAATGAGTTGGGTTACACATTAAGTGGGTGTGGGTGGCCTGCAAGGACCTATGAGGGGATACGGAAAGAACTTCTCAGGTTGCATGGAAGGTGGAAGAAGCAACAACATAAGAGTGCAATTTACCTAAAGATTGCAACAGAGCATACTTATTTATGGACCGTCGACAGCGAAGACGAAGACGATATCTTCATGCCGAGCACCAAGGGCAAGAGTACCGCATCGTTGTAGGGAAAGAGCACCGCATCATCAAAGGGCAAGAGTGCTGCATCCATGGAGCATGACGATGATGCCTTCATGTAGTATGTAAGCTGTATTTGTGAAATTCAGCCCTACCGTTTAATTTAGATGTACTTGTATATAATTATCGATTACAGTCTCTTTGGAAATGTAACTGGAATAACAATGTGAATTAATAGTAATATGTCTCTCGCATAAATAAAATGATATATGTCTCCTGATCAGATAGAAGCATGTGCGATAGTAACACATACATGAAGCATGTCTCATACATAGATAGTGACTCACACATGGGAACAGTCTGAAGCTAATATAGATAATGACTCATACATAGATAACCATATCACTGTTGGGGACGACGACGAATCTGGGTCTTCCTCGGGCGAGGACCGAAAGGCGATAAGCGTTGAGGCGGTGGGCGAGGCTCATCATAACCACGACCATAGATAACCTCGTCTGTCACTGTCTGTGTCTCCTGCGTCGGTGGTGGTGGTGGAGTGCGAAACATTGTCTAAGAGAAGTCATAAGTGTTTGCAGCTTGGTCGTCGTCATCGCTGTAGCCCTCTAATCCACATCCAGCACCACTAAGTATTGGTGACTGCACTGAATGCATGAATTTTTGCGACTGGTTGCCGCCTGCAGTATAGTAAAACATGCTAAGAATAGAACGAACATCCATAGGCAGAAAATATTGCTTCGGACGTGCCACGTCCCAATTGCCATTGTGATCAAGAAGCTTCGGATACCCATTTGTAGCGACATATACCTCTCGTGGATAATATAGAGCCCATCGTGCTGCGAACAATCCAACGGTTATGCTAGATCCGTACCTTTTGTCCATTTGCAATTCGCCAAATCAACCCTTTCTTCAGAAGATCAAGGCCATGGCAAACAGCTTGCCAGGTAGAAGAGGGGGTTTCCCGCAAATACTGATACTGTATCCTCGAGCCTCCCGCTCGGATAATACTTGGCTTTGAGTAATCTTGCGCACAAACTCTCTCGATATACAAGGGTTCTCCAAGCTTGTCTCGCCAACAAAGCTTGATTAAATAGACGGAAATCTCTAATCCCAATTTTTTTTAATGTGATGGTGTAACTTTGGAAGTCTGATGTCTACGGTAACTGATGATATTTATGTTTGGGAGCCGCTAGGGATCAGGCTACTAACCCCTAGCTTCCTATCAAACTAGTCCGAAGCGTAGGATTATAATCATCACGACTGTCTGATTAGTTTCCTTCTTAATTGCTTGTTTCCTGTTAATTGCTCCCATAAATTTAGCTCCCTCCTAATCGTAACCTCACAGCCACAATTTGCTTGATAAAACTGCTTCCTGGCATGCCATCATATCCTTGGTTTGCTTTGTAAAACTGCTTCAAATAATTTGCTTCCTAAAACTGATTCAAATCCTAAAATTGCTTCCTGGAATGTCGTCAAATTTCTTTTTTGCGTATGATTAAATTTAGCAATTAATTAAGTTCTTTTTAAATATGTGTTTCTTCACTTATGGCAACATGATTTTTGTACCACGGAATCACTCTTCTTGATGTAAGGAAGCATCATTTTCTAGTGTGATGGGAACAAAACTGTTCACATGGCCTAAAACTTTCTGTTCAATTTTTTTCACTTATGGCAACATGATTTTGTACCACGAAAGCATTCTTCTTGAATCTTGATACACAGAAGCATCGTTTCTAGTTTGATGGGAACAAACTGTTTGCATGGCAGGAAACTTTCTGTTCCATGAATATATTTGTTAGTGCTTTAGAAGCATCACTTTCTAGTGAGATGGAACATCTTAATAGCAAAAAAGCAGGTGTGGAAGCCCAACAAGAAACATGAAGAGTTGGAACAAATCCACTCAGCGTGAATAAAAGACTACATATCTCTTGTTTAATAAAAAAAGAAACATTACTACAGAGACACTATTTTCACTTTCACCCAGCCGACATTACAATGCTTGCTGAATGGTAAGCATTCCACACAACGCAAGATCCCTATCGCCAACATAGCGGACGTCGGCGAATGGTGATTTCCTCTTATTCACATCACACTCTATATCAATGTAGCCTTGTTGGCATATTGCAGAAACAAGAAGTATGGTTGCAGTCACCTGTAGCACAATGTCTGCATGTTGAAAAATATTAAGAAATAAGGATACACACACTTGCAATGGAAAATTTATCATGATAAGCAGAATATTAGTACTTTGAAAGTTTACCAGAGGATGGTATGCTTGCAGTGGTTGAATCGCACATGGTTCATGGAAAATCTATGGACAATAAGAAACACACAATAACAATGGTGCTGCAAAATTTCACCATCATTGGTGCAATGTAAATAAAAGTGAAGCATAATTATATTGGTAGTGCTAGCAACATAAAATAATTAACCGTATATATAAAGATAAATAACCTAAAACATGTCAGGTAAAGGAAGAATGTATACCACAGTATGCAGCAAAACGTTTTTATAATAAAAGCTTATGTATGAAGCAAAAGAAGCACGGCCGTTGGAAATAGAAATGTGAGGAAGAATGAAGCATTCTTGGTAATGGTTGAAGTTATGCTTGGTAATTGATGAGAAAAGTTAACAAACAATACAAACTCAACATAACTAATCTTCTTATGAAATATGGACCGTTCAAAATATGTCTGTCGACAAACAAATTGAGCTGATTTTTGGTTGATGAGTAGAAGCAATTCTAGTCGAATGGAATTGATGCTTTCACAACATATATGAGTCACTGTAGAAGCATTCAAAGTTGAAATCCAAAATTAGTAGTTCTTGCCAACAAGATTTAGGTGCATCAATGCTTTAGACAACTAAAAATGTCATGCTAATAAAAGTAGAAGCATGAGTCTGTTGAAGCAAAAAAATGTGGACTGAAGAAACAAATATATGATGATTAGGAATAATCAATGTTATTATTATTATGAGAATAGAAGCATGGATATTGGAAGCATCGATTTATTGCTACCACAACATAACTAATACCATGTGGAAGCTTAGGTTTCTCAGATTAGTGAGCAACAATTATTGCCACCAACATTAGGATGCATAATCATGTGATGTGCAAAGAAATTGCATTATAATGCATCTAGTTTTCTCACACTAAACCGAGCAGGACATATAATATAGATATAAATCAATTAGAATAAAATACAATCAATCAGTAGCACAATTGAATTAGGAAATTACTAGATCATCTAATTTCATAACAAGGGTTTCAATTTTAAAACAGATCAGAATATAGATGCATGGTCACCTAGCCAAGTTGAGGAGATGTGATACGCGGATCGTGCGAGGCTAAGAACATAGCCGGACTTCCCATCGACCCCACCATGGGAACCACAGCAAGAGAGTGCTGCTTCCTTGGATATGGATGATACATCGCAGAGTAGAGAAGCCATGCAGTACGCTGGATCAGGAGTGGGGACAAGGGGGAGAAGCAGAGGGGCACAGTTGGATCAGGCATGGCACGATTCGGTGGATCAAGCAGGGAGGTTCCGTGATTGGGGCGGGACGAAGCGCGGGGGAGATAGGAAACAGCCGCAACGACGGGAAGCAAAACGAAAGCGAGGGTCGGCCGGCGGCCGGTGTAGGAGAGTTACGACGAGTGGGCGCATCCATGGGAAGCAGAATGAGAGTTCGTTGCAAGAACTGCTCTAGCGAGATTAGGGGAGTTTTTTTGGAGAGAGAGAATTAGCGAGATCAGGCCTTGTACAATAAAAGGTGCTTAGGGGAGGTGCTTGGAGAAATAAACCAGACTTTTCTTAAGCACCGATGCTTATTTGACAGGGTAGACGCTTAATTAGGCTTCTCTCTGTAAAAATAGGCACTGGTACTTCAGAAAAACCCGGTTTATTTTTTTAAGCACCACTTAAGCACCTAACATTGTACGAGGCCTTAGGGGAGTTGTGGCATTATGGTGCGTGAAAAACGGTTTTTGGAAGAAGATTTTGAGGGATCTCTGGCCATGCGATCAAATAATCATCAATGGCAATGGATCGTCTGACGAATTGAGAGGATCAGACGAGTGATATAAAGTGTTTTCCCCTAGTTTCTTTAGTACCCTACTCATTTAGAAAAATTGAGTGTCATGTCTGGGCTGCCCGTCAGCATGATAGCGTCGATTGGGAGAGAAATATACAAAATGATGGCTCTAATCGACACTCGAGAGACCAACAAGAAAAACATTTAAATTTAAAATTAACCTTTGACTTTGACACAATACATGTAGACCAATTCGTTGTCTTCGAATATAAACACTTAATTTGACGTGGGGAGGCAATACATATGCCAAGGCATCGCTTGCAACTTGCAAGCCAGCTGCGTGGGTGCCGCGCGGGCTAGCTATGAGGTCCAGTTCCAAGGCTGCTTCAAGGAAGTCGACGGCGTCGTCGTCGTCGTCCTCGTGGAGAACACTCCTCCACGGCTGCCTCGGCGGGGCCATGGCGGCGGGGGAGAACGTCCCAGCAAGCGGCGGGTTGGCGCAGCAGCCACCGCCGATCGTCAGGAACAACGACCTGCCGCTAGCGGCGTCCAACTCCAACCTGCACGCCTTCACGTTCGCGGAGCTGTGCGCGGCGACCGAGGGGTTCGCCTGCTGCAACCAAATCGGCAGCGGCGAGTTCGGGACGGCGTACAGGGGATTCATCGAGGACGGTGTCCGGCCGGGGCTCCCGGCGCAGCCCGTCGCCGTCAAGCGGACACGGTGGCGGGTCGACGACTACGTCGAGGGAATGGTGGTACGTACCTATTACTCCTCAATGTCGGCCCCCAATTTCACTTTGATGTACTCCACCTCCATCTCGGCTTCCGTGTGATGTGATCAGAAGGAGGCGATGTTCCTCGGGGAGCTGCAGCTGCGGCATCCCTGCCTGGTGAGGATGATTGGCTACTGCTGCGAGGAGGAGCAGAGGCTCCTCGTCTACGAGCTCCAAGGGTACGCACGCACGCAAGGAACCTCCTAGCGTTGACTCTCATAACCTAGTCTTTGAGGATAACTTGTTTGAACTAGCGAATTCATTTCATGTGATGCGGACGGATTTCAGCTTTTTACCGTCCTGTGCTGCCATGGTCCACCAGACTAAGCATTGTCTTAGCTACGGCGAAAGGGCTGGTGTCCCTCCACGGCGCGGAGAAGCCATTGATCTGCGGCGAATTCAATGCCTCCGACATCCTACTGGACTCGGTCGGAGACCATTCTGCATCTCTTGCTCTCTTTTTTTTTAAAAAAAAAAAAAAAAAACTACGCAACTAGGGAGGACATATATTATGTCCGATGAGATAATGGTTTCTGCGCCTTCTCCAGGATAACAATGCCAAGATCTCGCTCTCAGGCCTGAGGCTTGACACGAGAGCGAGCGACGGCTCGGTCACCACCACGCGCTCGCGCCTAGGAACACCGCGCGGCAGCGCACCGGAGTACGTCATGTCCGGCAGTCTCACCCCGAAATGCGACGTGTACAGCTTCGGGGTAGTGTTGTTGGAGATTCTGATCACAGGGATGAAGTGGGTAGACATGAAAAGACCGGTCAAGGAGGAGCGGAACCTGTTGGAGTACGCGCGGCCGAATCTCGAAGACCCGGTTAAACTGGCAGGGATCATGGATAAAGCATTGAAGGGCATCTACCCAGTGGCAGCGGCACACAAGGCTGCCCTGGTCACATACAAGTGTCTCCATGTCAAACCCGACGACAGGCCAGACATGTCGGACGTTGTGAGGGCGCTGGATCTTCTTATCGATGCCGCCATCAAGGAGGATCAAATGCCGGTGCCGGCGCCTGTGTCGCCCAACTCCAACTTGCACAGGTTCACCTTTGCGGAGCTGACCGCCGCGACCGGAGGGTTCGCCTCAGGAAACAAAATCGGCAGCGGCAGTTTCGGGACGGTGTACAGGGGATCCCTCGAGGACGGCATCCGGCCGGTGCTCCCGGCGCAGCCAGTCGCCGTCAAGAGAGTGCGTGCTGACGACTACCACTCCGAGGAACATCTGGTATGTAGGTAGATCGATGTAGGTGTTCTTTTTTTTGCGGGTGATCGATGTACGTGTTCTGTTAGTGAATAGTATCCATAGATTAAAATAGCCCGCGAAATTGCCCCGATAGCTACGCTATAGCTGCCACGGAGAGGCTCGCCGCTACGCTATGGCTGCTGCCACAATATCCTCCACAACTTCCTCTAAATGGCTCAACAATGTACAAAACCCTTCAGAAATCATCTCTCCTATCAGAAAAATTTCCGCTACTTGCCGTGATTGCCCGCTATGGCAGCCGCTATAGCTGCTTGGGGAGGCCACCGCGAAATGGTTTCTCCCACGATTTTAATCTATGATAGTATCTCTAATCAACTTCCTTCTCTGTGATATTATAGAAAGATTCGATATTCCTGGGGGAGCTGCAGCCGCGGCAGCCGAGCCTGGTGAAGATGATCGGCTACTGCTACGAGGGGCTGCACAGGCTTCTCGTCTACGAGCTAATGGACCATGGCAGCTTGGCAAACTACCTCTCCAATGGTAAGTCAGCACGCACGAAACCTCCCAATTAACGCCTTGCCTTTAATTAACCCACATTTACAAAAGTACGTAGTACTCCTTTTGAAGATGTGTGCAGAGCATGATTCACGATTAATGATTTCTGCTAGGCTAGAATTTAAATGGATCA
Organism: Aegilops speltoides; assembly: GCA_021437245.1. Lineage (NCBI taxonomy): Eukaryota > Viridiplantae > Streptophyta > Magnoliopsida > Poales > Poaceae > Aegilops > Aegilops speltoides. Next base: position 70,033,892 of record CM038142.1, read on the forward strand.
AGTTAATTTTCTAGTAATATGTACCCGCAAAATAATTTCATGTGATATCTATTGGCAAAATAATATCATGTATCATATGATTTAGATATCCGTGTTGCGTTGTCATGGTCAACACGGTTAAGCATTGCTCTAGCTACCGCAAAAGGGTTGTTGTCCCTCCATGGTGAAGAGAAGCCATTGATCTCCGTCAAATTTAACGCCTCCAACATCTTACTAGACTCGGTGATCCTTTCTTCCTCTTTTCTTATGTGTTTATTTATTTCTCTCATATGCACGGAATTTAGAGAGGATAACTATTTTTTGATGAAAGAAGCTTTGCACCCCTAATTTCCTCGAAATAAAGTTGATGGTACAACATCCCCAACATTTTTTGTTTGGTTGACCGTGCCCACTAGCCAACGATTGGAAAGAAAGAAACAACCACCTAACGCGAGAGGAGCAGGCAACAATTTTTTGATAAGGGGCACTTTTTACATGCAGATACAAAGCATGATTAACAATACCCGGCCTCTACATAACTAAGAGCACACAGTCAAAACTATATTTAATCATAAAGAAGTGGCTCTAGGTATAGTTTTCTTAATTTACTTTTGCAATCACGATTTTTTCCATTTGGCAAGAACTTTGTATTTTCGTTTATGCATTGAAAGAGTCAGGACATCGTAATTAAGCATTTTATCAGCAGGGCCACTAGAAAGACCATCGATTGCCACTATTACCTGGCTAGACCCAACATACACTCTCTAATTATTTTTACTCTTTGTACACTTCAGTATAACAATGTCAAGCTATCAGACCTGTGGTTCGCCAGAAAATACGGGAAAGGTGACGATCCTAACGTGTACACACTCGTAACAAGTGGGTACGGCTCTGCGCCGGAGTACGTCATGTCCGGGGACTTCACCAAGAAGAGCGACGTGTACTGCTTCGGAGTAGTGTTACTGGAGATCCTAACCGGGCAGAGGTTGGGCTGGTTGGACTGTGCTTCACAACAGAACCCGCGGAACCTACGACCACGTCTGAGAGACCCGCTCAAGCCGGGGAGGGTCATTGACCCTATGTTGAAAGGCATTTACCCAGTGGCAGCGGCACATGAGGCTTGCATGGTCGCGTATAGGTGCCTCCATGCAAGCCCCGGGAAACGTCCAAGCATGTTGGCTGTCGTGGAGGCTCTTGATTTGCTTGTTGGTGTCACCATCACGGACGAGGTCAATGTTGTACAGACAAGCACAAGGACGTGATCGTGAGCTGAGCTTTGTCATCATTTCCATGTAAATGTGTTAGTCCGATCTCTATTTTCTTGTAAATTATGTACACGGTCATTGTCCTTATGTTTATATTTATGTACTATGGCGTCTTTGCATGCTTAATTCACTATGTTGTTTCTCTCTTATGGATACCTTAAAGAAAAGACATCCAAACACGCATATTATATCTGATGCTAGCAAAAGGGCCCGTGCTTTGCAACGGAAAAAAAAAAATCTTCCATGGCGTTGACCACATTTTGTTAACATCTCATCGCATGAATTTGAAAAAAAAAATCAAAATGCAAGAAAATATTTCTTTTTTAAAATTAATTAACAAATTCAAGCAATGTTCACATTTTTGAAAAAATATAATGATTGTCAAAAAACTTGGTAATTCAAAGAATTATTCCGAATTTCAAGATTTTTTTTAAAACATACTATAATATTCCGATCCACCCAGGCAGTTAATTCTTAAAAATTTACGCGGGTATATAGTCACAAAGACTCAGAAGAATTACTGTTTAACTACATACCTTCGATCATTTGTGAATATTTTTTACAATTTACAATGTGAACGGTTTTAAAGCATTCTCTTTTGAATTGGCGAACAATTCTAGAATATACGAACATTTGTTTGGAAATTAGTGGATTTTTTGGAATTCACAAACATTTTTTGAAATACATGAACATTTCCTAAATCAGCAAATATTTTATGAATCAATAAACTGTTGTAATTCACAAACTGTTTTGAAAATTTTAGGACATTTTTTAAATGCGTGAACACTTTTTGAATTAGAAAAAATTTGGTTCAATTTCATTAATAATTTTAATACACGGACTTTCTTCAAAATCATGGATTTATTTATTTTACGAACATTTTTTGAAAATTGTGAACATTTTCCTGAATATGCAAACATTGTAGAAAAATCCTGAGCATTTTTTGAATTCACAAACACTTTATGTTTTCTTGAACATTTTATTTTAAAATTCTTAGTTTTTAAAAGTTTCAAATTTTTTGATGTTCCAAATTATTTAAAGTAGAAAAAAACAGAACATAAAAAAAATCGAAACAAAAAAAGCTGGCGCCCGCACATGGGTTGGTCTAAATGGGCACGTTGTATCTTCTCTAGAGCGCGGTATAGTAGGTCCGTATGCTTGGGCCGGCCCAGGCGGTGGATTCCCTGCAAAAACATTTTTCGTCACTTATAGGTGGCATTGGTGGGTAATATTTTGCTACTTCAGGGGCAATTTTATTGCCGTACCACCAGAAGCAGTAGCCCCTTTATTATTAGATATAGGTATAGATTTAGCAAGGAAAATAATAGACAATACAACTGAAACACAACTAAACAGTACAAAATAAAATGACATTGCCAAACATAGTACTCCGTACATTACAAAATAGGGTTCTTATCGTTTATGCCACTAGTTGTGTCCCACTATCAAGTTTTGCCATTAGGACTTAAACTGCTAAAAATGCAATCGTTCCGTGAGATGCTTGCTCAAAATGCCATAACATATCTCAAAAATGTCATCGTTCCATTAGACGTTTGCTCAAAAATGCCATTAGACATTGTTATTGTCATGTCAACCCCGTTGACCATGTTATATGACAAAAATACCCCTAAGCCCACATGTCACACACACTCTCTCTCTCTCACACACACACAATGATAACTGTGAGCCCCACTTGTCAGGAGTAAGTAAGCGAATTATTTTACAGGAAAGTAAGACGTTGTTGGGATCAAGTGGGACCCATACTTTATTGTAGTGAGATAAGAGGAGAGCTGGAATGTTGGTCCATAAGTATTTATGTCACTATAACATGTCAAACGAGATTTGAACTGACAATAATGGTGTAGTGGCATTTTTTAGCAGTTAAAATTCATAGTGGAAAAACTGAGTAGTGCGACACAACTACTGGCATAAATGATAAAAACCCTATAAAAGAAGTGTCACTGATTTAGTACAAAATTGGTACTATTATACTAAATCAACCGCACTTATTTTGGGACGAATGGAGTAGTATTCTTCTTTCTTCGATTGTACGGCACTCGAGCATAGATTGAAACTAGAAGAGTTGGGTGCGCTTTGCTGCGTCGTTGATGTCGTTGGGTTTTCATAACTTTTTTACTCCATCTATTTCAAAATATAATATGTATTAATTTTCTGAAATGTCAAACCTATTTAAGTTTGGCCACATCTGTGTGAAAAATATCAATATCCATAATATTAAATTGGATTTTTAGATTCATCATCAATTGAATTTTCATATTTCATTTATTTAGTATTTCATATGTCGTCTTGGCTCTTCAACGTTTGATCTTTCTGTTCTAGCTCTCCCCAGCACTACCAAAATGTCGGTCTGTCACAACAAATCCATCGTCTGAAGAGCCCAACGGGGAAGACATAGAAAACGGTAACCAATTGCTCGTCGCAGAACCAGCAAGCTGGCACCACCCCCTCACAAATGCACAAAGCAGAAAACTGGTTTGCCCCTCCACCGACTGCGAAATAACCCGCACGCACAGGAGGTACTATTCAGCATGCAATGCTTCGAAGGACGACCAGGAAGTTCGCTTCGATTGGCTACCGGCCCCCGTATTAGGCCTCAACCCACCCAAAGAAGCAGAAGGAAAAATAAAGATAAGAAAAAACTAAAAAAAAGTAGTCAACATATTTCAAATGTTCCCAAAAAATAAAAAATATTCTCGAATTTAGAAAATGATCATGAATTTTAAAACGTTTACGGATTTTAATAAACTGCTCGGGAATTCATAAAATGTTTTTAAGTTTAGAAAATGGTTGTGAATTTTAGAAAATGTTCCTCGCAATACAATCTTAAATTAAAAAATATTCATGAATCCAGAAAATGTTCATGGATTGCAAGAAGTTCCCTGAAATTTAAAAAATGTTCATAAAATTTAGAGCATTCATGAATTTAAAAAATGTTCACGAATTTAAAGATATGTTTATCGTTCAATATAGTAGCGCCACGTCAATGTGGGAATAAAAATCGGACCATAGCCCACAATCAATCCTCTTTCTGACATGTAGGACGACAAATGCAAAAACCACCTTATACTGGGCAGCGGTCGGCACCGGCAAGACACACGCTGGACGCTCGGGTGAATGCCAGATGTGTGCATGGTTGTGTGCATGTGCAAGAGTTAGGTCCGAAGGCATCAATTTGAGCCAACGGCAGGCGTGGCCGTGGTGGTGAGCGTGCACGGGAGAGCTGGGGAGCCAGGGTGCGGCGCTCTCTCTCCCGAAGCGCCCGGGATCGGCACCCGGCGGGAGGCCAGGACCGCACACGAGACCGCTCCGGCGGCCGTCGACGCGCTGACAACAGCCAGGCTGTTGTGGCCGCCCCCCTGTGTGCCCTGGCGTGGTGCTTAGGGGCTCTGGCTCTGGCAGTGCCGAGCATGTTCGCTCCCTGGAGCTGGCGGTCGTCAACGACCCCGCCGGCGTTGACGCTCGGGGGCGCAGTCCGACGCGCCAGACCTCTCCACGCCGCCCAGCGCCGCTCTCAAGAGGAGCGGACCCCCCCGGTGTCCCCTCCGCTGTCTCCGACAACCGTCCTGCCGCCAGGCCTGATATCCAAGCGCGCTGTGGCGTCGTCTCCCCCCCCTGGCGAGCCACGCGCCCAGCCAAGCCTTGCTGGAGCTTTGTGCGCCGGCGTCTCTCGTGCTGCCCCTGCGATCGCCCTCCAGGCCGCCGGGTTTCCAGACATCGCCTACACCGCCCCTGTGCTGCGATGGCCCTCTGCATCGCACGCCCTCCCCCGTGCGAAGCCATGCCGTAGCTCGCCCTGAAGATGTTCTGGCGCCTATCTTTGAGGAGCGCCAGATGGGCATCCTTGCTCCGCCCGAGTCCCCTCCTCCCAGGCCTCCTACGGCTCGCCGGAAGACCATTGCCGGCGTCAAGATCTCCAACAAGGGGGGGCTCTCCCTGCAGAAAATCAAGCGCACCCGTATGGTGCTCCCAGCAGCCAAGGCGGCGGAACAGCTAGTTTGCCGGTCCTTTGGGATAGTCAGAGATGGAGAAGACGTAACAGAGGCTACACTTGCTGATTTCACTGCCAAGTTCAAAGAGCAACTTGCACCTGAGCTGATTATGGCCATGAGGGATTTTTTTCACCTTGACGACAAGGCTGTCAATGATGTCGAGGATGCTCTGATTGATCATGGTGGCGAGGGAGCTCTGGAGATATCCCAGGATACTAGTGCGGCGCAGCCAAGCCTGGAAGCACAGTAGGCGGCGACTTGCTCGTCCGGTTTCGTCGTTCAGGGCTGTTTTAGTTGATTATGTTAGCTCTCCCCTGCACTGTAATGTGTGTCAGCTTGTTGGCTGCCTTACTTCCATCTATGTGCAAGTCTAGTGCCGCATGGCTCGGCCATGTCTTAGGGTACGTCCATGTGTTAAGCTACGTCCAGTACTCATGTGCCCCAATGGGGTTTGTAGCCCAGTTTAGTACTGTTGTTGGTCTGATGGCCGTTCGTTGTTGTCCTCCCTCCCGGACTGAACAAGGTGCATGTTCGTGTGCTCCATGACTCCACAACCTATAAACACCCTGAGTTGGAACGTACGTGGTCTAAACTGCCCAGCCCGGAGGGCAACCGTCAGCGCTACGATTGCAGACTCCTCGTGCCAAATCGTGTGTTTACAAGAGACGAAGCTAGATAGCGTGGACAAATATGTGGCTGCCTTCCTCGATGGCAACCGGCTGAAAAGTTTTGCGCAGCGACCGGCGACCGGAACTAGGGGTGGGATCTTATTACTATGGGATGAAAACGTCGTTGAGGTCTCCGACATTTCTTCGTCGGCCTTTTGCCTCTCCGCAAGGTTCGCATTCGAGCGTCAGATGTATGCTTCAAGATAACATCTGTCTACGGTCCCACTGACCACGCCAGTAAAGATTCTTTCTTTACCGAGATTGTCGCCCACAAGCCTTTGCCGGTGTTGCTTGGTTGGCCCTTGGGGATTTTAACCAAATATACCGAGCACGAGACAAGAACAAGAGAAATGTAAACCGGAGCAGGATAAACCGTTTCCGCGCAACCCTTCAATCTTGTGAGCTCAAAGAAATTCATCTTCAAAATAGACGCTTTACTTGGAGCAATGAGAGGGAAAACCCCACCCTTTGCAAGCTTGACTCCTTCTTTTGCAACGCCGAGTGGGACACAACTTTCAACACGCATGTGTTGCATGCCCTTTCATCTTCCCTCTCCGACCATTGCGCTCTCCTGCTTGCCGATGACAAGGGACCTAGACGTCCACGGTCCTTCAAGTTTGAAAATTTTTGGGTATCGTTGCCTGGATTCTACGACGTCGTCCTAAAGGCGTGGAATGAGCGTGTAAACCACACAGAGCCTTTCCAAGTTCTTCATCACAGGCTTAAGAAAACCGCGACCCGGCTCACTGAATGGAGCAAGAAGTTTTTCTCCAAGGCCAAGATCCAACTCCATGCGGCCCTCTTGGTGATCCTTCAGTTGGACTTGGCGCAAGAGGAACGAGCCCTCTCACCTGAGGAGAGGGACCTGCGTGCTAGACTTAAGCGAAGAGTGGTTAGTTTGGTGGTCCTTGAGCGGGCTAGGAAGAGCCAATGTGCTAGACTAGCAAATCTGAGGGAGGGTGATCCCAACACCAATTTCTTCCACCGTCGCATCAATGCCCGTAGGAGAAAAAATCATATTCACCGGCTAAAGCATGCTCATGGTTGGGTGACCGACCACAAGGAAAAAGAGAAGATCATCCATGATCACTTCTCCGAGGTCATGGGCCGGGGAAGTACGAGCAATAAGGATTTCAATTGGGAGGAACTGGGCGTTGAGGCCCATGCCTTGCAAGACCTCGACGCCGACATCACCGAGGAGGAGGTTTGGGAGGCTATAAAAGAGATGCCTAGTAACAAGGCGCCGGGACCTGATGGTTTCACGGCGATCTTCTTCAAGAAGTGTTGGGGAATCATCAAGCATACGATCATGGGGGTCATTCAACGCTTCGATTGCTTACACACCTCCAACCTGCAAAAACTCTGCCAATGTTGTTCTGCTGCCTAAGAAGGATGGCGCGGAAGGCATCTCTGATTATAGGCCCATTAGCCTCATACATGCCATCGCTAAAATCATTGCCAAGGTTCTATCGCTACGGCTTGCACCCCACATGGATGACCTCGTGTCCAATGCCCAGAGTGCTTTCATTAAGAGGAGAAGTATCCATGACAACTTCATGTATGTTCGGAATTTTGCCCGGCGTCTACACAAATGCAAGACCCCCGCACTCCTTTTCAAGCTTGATATAAAAAAGGCTTTCTACTCAGTCAAGTGGGGATACATTCTTGAGCTGCTCCAACGGTTGGGCTTCCCTCCAAAATTTCGAGCTTGGATTGCTGCGCTTCTATCCTCTTCTTCATCTCGGATAATGCTAAACGGGCTACCCGGCCCTCCTGTCAAGCATGGCCGCGGATTCAGGCAGGGGGACCCCATCTCTCCTCTCCTCTTCGTCTTGGCAATTGACCCCTTGCATAAGATCCTAGACTTGGCGATGCGAAAAGGGCTCCTACATAAGATCCGTGGCCGGGGTGCCATGGTGCGCACCTCCCTCTATGCGGATGATGCGGCGGTCTTTGCGGCCCCCATCAAGCGGGACATCGACAATCTTGCCTCTATCCTCAGAGGCTTTGGGGACGTCACAGGCCTTTGTTCCAACTTCCAAAAAAGCTCGGTTGTGCCTATTCGCTGCAATCACCTTGACCTTGAGCAAATTCTTCAGAGCATGCCGGCAGCACGTGCCTCTTTTCCGGTCAAATACCTAGGGCTACCACTCTCTGTTTGGCAACTGAAGAAGGTGGATTTCCAATACCTTGAGGACAAAGCGGCCGGCAAATTGGTCACTTGGGAGGGCCAAAACATCACTACGATCGGTCGTACGACTCTTGTTAGGTCGGTCATTACCTCCCAAGCAGTATTCTCCATCACGCCCCTCATCGTGCCTCAGAGCTCTCTCCATAGCCTTAACAAAATCGAGAGAGCTTTCCTGTGGTCCGGCTCAGACAAGACTACGGGAGCAAAATGCAAGGTCAACTGGAAGGTGGTTTGTAGACCAAAAGAATATGGTGGCCTCGGGGTGCTCGACACCGACAAGTTTGCACGTGCTTTGCGGCTCCGATGGCTATGGTATGAATGGACTGAGCCCCGCAGATTATGGGTTGGCCTTGGAAATCCGTGCACGGAGGAGGACCTCGAGTTTTTCTATGCCTCCACGACTATCACCGTAGGGGATGGCGCCAAAACGCCTTTTTGGGGCTCCCCGTGGCTTCTTGGTCGCAAACCCAAGGATATCGCGCCACTCTTGTTTGCGGCCTCGAGAAGGAAGAATTGGAAGGTCCGTGAGGCCCTCGTGGGGAACGCTTGGATCTTCAAGATCAATCATGAGACGGACACGGTTGTCTCCATCGCCCACATTAGGGAGTTCTTCACCCTTTGGATGCTCCTTAATGACGTCCACCTTCAAGAGCAAACCGAAGACCGCATCGTTTGGAAGCATGCGAACGATGGGATCTACACGGCGGCCACCGCATACAAGGCTCAATTCCTAGGCATGACTCTCTCCCCCTTGGATCGCATGGTTTGGAAGGCATGGGCACCTCCAAAGGTTAAGTTTTTTGCGTGGTTGGCGTTGCAAGATAGGATTTGGACCACCGATCGCTTGGAGCGTCGAGGTTGGCCAAATTGTGGCCTTTGCAAGCTCTGCAATAGGGAGCTAGAATCAGGAGCCCACCTTTTCTTCAAGTGCCGCTACACGATTCGGCTATGGAAGTCTCTTATTGAGAAACTAGGTCTTGCGCACATGGATACTTCCGAGTGGCTCATGGACGACTCCGTCTACCAGTGGTGGGACAAGAGAACCGACAACCGCAACCCTAACCGGCAAGCTATGGCCTCCCTCACCATGCTTGTCTCTTGGACCATTTGGAATGAAAGAAATGCACGAGTGTTCCGCCACAAAAGTGCACCACCGACCGTCCTACTCACCGCCATCATCGACGAGGCCAAGCTTTCGATGGCCGCGGGCGCAAAGAAATTAGGGAATATTTTTCTGGGCGAGTAATTGTCATGCCGAAAGTGTGGGTGTGTTGTAATACTCTAAACTCTATTCTCCCCTTATTTAATAGATGAGGCAAATCTTATGCCTCCGTTTCGAAAAAAAAATTGAGCCAACCAGCTTGTGCCTGGGCCTTGGTAACTTCAGGTTTGGACCCAAAATGAAATACGTATTGAAATATCTTATACAAGTGACACGGAAAACACACTTTTGGATCCAGCTTGCACCCCTAAAAAGATTTGGTTTAAACCTAGGATCGCTCACGCCTCCCCATTCCCAGGGAGCTTAGTATCTCTAGTGATAGTAGTTTGCAGTGAACCAATGGTAAAGAAAAAGATATCTACAAACGCCTTCATCGTACCATGCTTTAAAGATCGTAATAACCACTCGTCCCTTGAGACGAGATCTAGAAGTCGTTGAAGAAACATTAGTTGGAGCATCAACCCATGCAAAACAGACTTGCAATCCGCCAGCATCGTTTTAGAGGGTTGGATAAACCAGACCATGCCATAGACAACAAAAAATAAGATTCAAAGTTGTCGCACCAATGACTAGCCAATGGCTCTGCTTGAATGACACACCAAAAGCCAAGATCTGAAGAGAGAGAACATATCCGGGGATACAAACTCCCATAGCCCCCTTCACGCTGGAACAGACATCGTCGGGATAGGAAGAGAGCGAAGAGATATTATTCCTACACATCATTGCCGCCGCCACGTCCTAGATGTCTCTAGGGATACAAAACCTAAGGAGATAAATATGAACAAGCAGACGGGTCCCCGGCCCACTCCTCTTGACGCGAACGGGAAATGGAAGGGGGGCCTATGCGATAGTGCAGGGTAGAAACTTGATGGCAGCGGCTATGGTTGAGATAGGCTCCGTTCGTTTGACAACAAACTTGAGTTTTTTTACGGGAAGGCAAACTTTATTAATCATATGACCGTTACATCTTCCTCTAACAATTTAACAATGAACTCCGGCGAGGCATCAACCCAAAAAGATGGATTTTTATCACGTCCCCATCTAGCTAATTCATGAGCTACAAAATTTGACTCTCTAATACAATGCTCAACAGTCACCTTCTCAGAATCTAGTAAAATACTACGACAATCATCAAGCACCGGCACCGCAACCATAGAATAGCCTTCATTGAAGTTTATGGCATCAACTACTGCATTGTTGTCCGATCTGACCACTAGGTTAGAACACCCAGTATTCCTTGTCAGCTTCAATCCTTCCGGTAAAGCAGCTGCTTCTGCCAAAAACACATCAGCTACATGCTCCAACCTTGCCGTAGATGTCGTTATAAAATCCCCCCGATGATCACGGATAACAGCTCCACAAACAAACCTGCATAATCGCCCTCGAAAAAGGATGTGTCCACATTTAGGATTTGTTGTACAGAGAGAAAGCCCGACCACTTGTTTACTTTCGGTACAATCTTTACCTCCGCTACACGTGCAAAATTCAGAGCCAGGGCAATAACAGCCGGTGCAGTTCTCTCAGGTGATAATATGTCCTCACCTCGGACAAGTTGCCTTCGTTGCCACCATAGATACCATCACATCGTCGTAATAAGTTCCGGTAGCTCAACCGGGCCAGCAAGAGTTCTCTGGTATGATTTGTCACATAAAATAAAGTCCAAAACCGCTGCACCCGGTCGGTCAATCATACTAGCAAAGCTAATGTCTTGCGCTAGCCCGAGACCATCCCACTGCCTTTGATCTTATATACAGTTAAATAACAGATGTGATATGTCCTCTGCACCACCATGGCAAACTGGAAACTGAGAAATGTTTCCAACATGGCGGTTCGCAAGAACACTGAAGCAATGAATTGCATTATGCAAACATCTCCATATGAAAATTTTAACTTTTGCCGGTACTTTCAAATTCCAAAGTTTCCTCCAGACTGGGTGCGGCGCCAAGGAGTAGCGTGCGAAACCACTGTCAGCTGCTTTAAAATTCGCTTCCCATTGCTTATACTAAGCCGAACGAACCGAGAAGACTCCACTTTTTGTGAGGTCACATGCAAAATTGTCCTCGGTCTCCTCATGAAATAATGGGATCTGTAGTATGCGCTCCACATCAATTTGGCAGAAGTTATCACGGATTTGCACCTCGTCCCAATCTCCAGTCATTGGGTCAATTAACTCACACACTCTTGTGAGTACTTGATTTCCCCGAACAGTGAGAATTTTCTTTGAAGCACTATTTGGAACCCAGCTATCGTTCCAAATGTTAATCTTCTCACCGGTTCCAACTCTCCAAATACAACCTTTTTTTAAAAGTTTGAATGCCATCCCAAATACTTTGCCACACATAAGATGACCCTTTTTTCAGTTGACAATTCAAGATGTCACCAGAAGGGTAGTATCTTGCTCTTAGAACACGAGCACATAAAGAACAATAGTTATCAATGAGCCTCCAACATTGTTTGGCCAACATTGCCAAGTTAAAGCTATGGATATCACAGAAGCCCATACCTCCTTTCTTTTTTGGAATACACATCTTCCACCAAGCAAACCAGTGCATTCTTCGTTGGTTCTCCTCGTCACCCCACCAGTATTGCAACATTGCATCAGTGATCCCCTTACAAATTTCCTTTGGGAATTCAAATACACTCATCGCGTATGTTAGGGTGGCTCGGGCCACCGCTTTCAACAAGGCCGCCTTACCTCCATATGAGAGAGCTCCCTCCTTCCATCCATTCACCATTGCCTGAATTCTCTCTATAATGTGTTTGAAACAGTCAACCCGGTCCACTCCAATCATAGAAGGTAGCCCCAAGTATATATGAAAAGAGAATCAGCCATTATATTCAGAATTTTACACACTTCGGCCTTCACCTCAACATTTGTATTTTGACAACAAACTTGAGTTAATTTAGAAAGATTGTAATAAACAACATAACAGTCACGTATGGGGCATGGAAAGGCGTTTTGACCTTGGAATATAATTTTCTAGACCCCCACTCATACAAAAAAAACTTGCATATAAGTCCTCTTTAAACATTTAACAAAAACCCAAAGTGTATCACTTAAACGGGTTTGTGGATCTGTCTAGTTTATGGTCCAATTGGACATTTTTTTAGAAAAGGAGGATTACCCCCTGCCTCTGCATCTAAGCGATGCATGCAATCATTTTATTAATTATTCTCAGAGACCTTACAAATCATTACATCAGTAAGCCTGAAGCCACCATTTTAACGACACATGTCCCTGCTCCTATCCCCTTGATGTAAGGGTGCCGAATGCCCGAACCTAATATCAAACAGACATCGCATCAAAACCTAACATCTAATGCCAGTTGCCCCATCACAGCCACAAACCAGGAATGGGTCACACACCGGCCCGGCGCACTCACCAGGCTATCGCAACCGTCATCCACCTAACCATCTTTAGAGCAGGTACCGACGCAAAGACCTTGCCAGGTCAGCTGTCGACGCCACCATGACACCAGACAGCGCCACCGCCCTGCGCTCGTCCATCCAGCCGCATCTGTCGCCGATATCCAGCTGCACCATGCCACCAATACTCGTCGTCATCGACGCGGTAGAAATAACACTGCACCTACTGGCAACCTCCACACCATCGCCACTGCTGAAGCTACACGGAGTCCATCACCCACAGCATCTCTCCGCCAAACAGCAGAATCTCCTAAGACGGCGCCTCCATGGAGGATACTACGCGAAGGACACCGCCGCCGCCCAATCCAGACTGAATTTTGGACTTTCGTCCGGGAGGGTTTCGGAGGTGGATAGGAGAGACCTCGACATCGCCTCCACGGAGGGTAACAGCATCGAGAGACACCGCCGATGCCGGAACGAACAAGCCAATCAAAGTTTCCTCTGGTCCCCATCCTATACCACCAAACCTCCGTCGGCTCCGGATCTGGCAACGGACCACGAACGGAAACCTGCAGAGATGAGAGAGCCATGGGGCTCAACCCACCATGAAGGAGGATTGAGAAGAATCCATCGTAGATCTCCAGGCACCGAATCCAGCGATCCGGCATGGTCAACGACGACGACCACCACCCCGCGGCGGCTGACGGCGTTCAAGCTCAAGACCCGGAATTGGATCCGATCTGAACCCGACAGAGCCCGTGACCATCAATCTTGCCCATCATGCATTCGTCACCACACCGCGAGCAGGTCGCCACCGCCGCCACGCCGCACACGACGTCGCCAAGAAATCCGCCCGCCACGTCGCCCGACCCCACGCTAGTCCAAAGTGCCTCGCACCAGCCGCGACGGACAAGGGGAGAGACGCCGCCGCCCAACCGCCAAGCTTTGCCCGGCGGCGCCATGGACGGCGGCGAGGAGAGGTGGAGGCGGAAGGAGGGCCGAGAGGATGGCGGCCAGGGTTTCTGGTCGCCTGCATGAGGTGACACGAGGGGATGAGGGGTGCCATCCGCTAGATGTGATCTGGGTGAGTTATTTATTACTCGAGAATGTTCTAGCAAAAGCAAATCAGGTCATCGCTAGCAGTAGAATGCATTAGCTTTATTTTTAGAGAATTTTTCATTTTTTAGCGGGAAACCAAGTTTTATTCATCAAAAATTACATGGTGTGGGATAGCGTTTTGGTCATGAGATTGACTAAACCAAACGTGACGTTCTAGACCTAAAAGTAGTGCAAACTTGACTAAACTATGTACTTCATAATTAACAACACGACCTTCAAAAATGAAATTACATTGAAATAAAGACACCTATAGAAGTGATCTGGCTAATTATAGCACTGTATTCGTCACGGCCATTGTTGATGATGTCCCAAGCAACTTGGTTTTGAGTCGGATGAGATGATTAGCTGTTGGATATGAAGATCTTCTGCGACTGCACGCAATTGCTTCGACCGTGGAGAACTTTTTCGTAGCATAATTTGTTTTTCAGAGAAATTGTTCTTTTTTGAGAAATTTTGAGAGAAATAGGTGGACTAGCTAACTGGGCCACCCCTTTGGTAACACACGCGACGGAATGCCCAAAGGCCCATTGACTCAAGCAGCCGCCGCCCCCCATTTGCTGCGAGGGAGAAGGCGAGTAGCGAACTTGCGATCGAACCTCCACACCATCGCCACTGCTGAAGCTACACGGAGTCCATCACCCACAGCATCTCTCCGCCAAACAGCAGAATCTCCTAAGACGGCGCCTCCATGGAGGATACTACGCGAAGGACAGCGCCGCCGCCCAATCCATACTGAATTTTGGACTTTCGTCCGGGAGGGTTTCGGAGGTGGATAGGAGAGACCTCGACATCGCCTCCACGGAGGGTAACAGCATCGAGAGACACCGCCGATGCCGGAACGAACAAGCCAATCAAAGTTTCCTCTGGTCCCCATCCTATACCATCAAACCTCCGTCGGCTCCGGATCCGGCAACGGACCACGAACGGAAACCTGCAGAGATGAGAGAGCCATGGGGCTCAACCCACCATGAAGGAGGATTGAGAAGAATCCATCGTAGATCTCCAGGCACCGAATCCAGCGATCCGGCGTGGTCAACGACGACGACCACCACCCCGCGGCGGCTGACGGCGTTCAAGCTCAAGACCCGGAATTGGATCCGATCTGAACCCGACAGAGCCCGTGACCATCAATCTTGCCCATCATGCATTCGTCACCACACCGCGAGCAGGTCGCCACCGCCGCCACGCCGCACACGACGTCGCCAAGAAATACGCCCGCCACGTCGCCCGACCCCACGCTAGTCCAGTGCCTCGCACCACCCGCGACGGACAAGGGGAGAGACGCCCGCCGCCGTAACCGCCAAGCTTTGCCCGGCGGCGCTGCGGATGGCGGCGAGGAGAGGTGGAGGCGGAAGGAGGGCCGAGAGGATGGCGGCGTGGTTTCCCGGGTCGCCCAGCGGAGGTGACACGAGGGGGATGAGGGGGTGCCATCCGCTAGATGTGATCTGGGTGAGTTATTTATTACTCGAGAATGTTCTAGCAAAAGCAAATCAGGTCATCGCTAGCAGTAGAATGCATTAGCTTTATTTTTAGAGAATTTTTCATTTTTTAGCGGGAAACCTAGTTTTATTCATCAAAAATTACATGGTGTGGGATAGCGTTTTGGTCATGAGATTGACTAAACCAAACGTGACGTTCTAGACCTAAAAGTAGTGCAAACTTGACTAAACTATGTACTTCATAATTAACAACACGACCTTCAAAAATGAAATTACATTGAAATAAAGACACCTATAGAAGTGATCTCGCTAATTATAGCACTGTATTCGTCACGGCCATTGTTGATGATGTCCCAAGCAACTTGGTTTTGGGTCGGATGAGATGATTAGCTGTTGGATATGAAGATCTTCTGCGACTGCACGCAATTGCTTCGACCGTGGAGAATTTTTTTCGTAGCATAATTTGTTTTTCAGAGAAATTGTTCTTTTTTGAGAAATTTTGAGAGAAATAGGTGGACTAGCTAACTGGGCCACCCCTTTGGTAACACACGCGACGGAATGCCCAAAGGCCCATTGACTCAAGCAGCCGCCGCCCCCCATTTGCTGCGAGGGAGAAGGCGAGTAGCGAACTTGCGATCGAACCTCCACACCATCGCCACTGCTGAAGCTACACGGAGTCCATCACCCACAGCATCTCTCCGCCAAACAGCAGAATCTCCTAAGACGGCGCCTCCATGGAGGATACTACGCGAAGGACAGCGCCGCCGCCCAATCCAGACTGAATTTTGGACTTTCGTCCGGGAGGGTTTCGGAGGTGGATAGGAGAGACCTCGACATCGCCTCCACGGAGGGTAACAGCATCGAGAGACACCGCCGATGCCGGAACGAACAAGCCAATCAAAGTTTCCTCTGGTCCCCATCCTATACCATCAAACCTCCGTCGGCTCCGGATCCGGCAACGGACCACGAACGGAAACCTGCAGAGATGAGAGAGCCATGGGGCTCAACCCACCATGAAGGAGGATTGAGAAGAATCCATCGTAGATCTCCAGGCACCGAATCCAGCGATCCGGCGTGGTCAACGACGACGACCACCACCCCGCGGCGGCTGACGGCGTTCAAGCTCAAGACCCGGAATTGGATCCGATCTGAACCCGACAGAGCCCGTGACCATCAATCTTGCCCATCATGCATTCGTCACCACACCGCGAGCAGGTCGCCACCGCCGCCACGCCGCACACGACGTCGCCAAGAAATACGCCCGCCACGTCGCCCGACCCCACGCTAGTCCAGTGCCTCGCACCAGCCGCGACGGACAAGGGGGAGAGACGCCCCGCCGCCGCCCAACCGGCCAAGCTTTGCCCGGCGGCGCTGCGGATGGCGGCGAGGAGAGGTGGAGGCGGAAGGAGGGCCGAGAGGATGGCGGCCAGGGTTTCCCCCGGGTCGCCCGCGGAGGTGACACGAGGGGGATGAGGGGGTGCCATCCGCTAGATGTGATCTGGGTGAGTTATTTATTACTCGAGAATGTTCTAGCAAAAGCAAATCAGGTCATCGCTAGCAGTAGAATGCATTAGCTTTATTTTTAGAGAATTTTTCATTTTTTAGCGGGAAACCTAGTTTTATTCATCAAAAATTACATGGTGTGGGATAGCGTTTTGGTCATGAGATTGACTAAACCAAACGTGACGTTCTAGACCTAAAAGTAGTGCAAACTTGACTAAACTATGTACTTCATAATTAACAACACGACCTTCAAAAATGAAATTACATTGAAATAAAGACACCTATAGAAGTGATCTCGCTAATTATAGCACTGTATTCGTCACGGCCATTGTTGATGATGTCCCAAGCAACTTGGTTTTGGGTCGGATGAGATGATTAGCTGTTGGATATGAAGATCTTCTGCGACTGCACGCAATTGCTTCGACCGTGGAGAATTGTTTTCGTAGCATAATTTGTTTTTCAGAGAAATAGTTCTTTTTTGAGAAATTTTGAGAGAAATAGGTGGATTAGCTAACTGGGCCACCCCTTTGGTAACACACGCGACGGAATGCCCAAAGGCCCATTGACTCAAGCAGCCGCCGCCCCCCATTTGCTGCGAGGGAGAAGGCGAGTAGCGAACTTGCGATCGAACTCAATCCCCAAAATTGTAGTGCCCGTAGCTAGATCGTGCTAGGAGAAATGGGGATCGGGACGCTAGGGTTCGTCACCAGGAGCGTGTGAGGGTATCAGAGGCGAATATGCGAATGTATTAGCTATAAAGTATTGTAGTTGATCATTCATAGAAAATGGCATAGCCTTTCAATTGAGAGAGGAGTGGCATATATAGCCAGCGACAAGTGATGACGGTAAACAGTACAACAACGGAAATGAAACAGTAACGGAAAATGGTTCGGAGGAAGGCGAGCACAGCGAGCCGTCCGATCTTGTAACAGGCTTCCATCACAGCCGTCCGGTATCTGAAGATGCCAACAGTTAACTGAAGATCATCGAGCCTGACAATACTCCCCGTCGAGAGCGAACTTATCCTCAAGAAGCTTGGCGATTGAACCAGCGACCCACCGTTTGCTTGAAGAAAGCAGGGAACACCTTTTTCATAAAATCTGCATCTTCCCAAGAAGCATCTTCAGGTGGTAAGTTCTCCCACTGCACTGACCATTGAACCACTGCGACATTATTGCGTGGTATCTGGCGTGTCTCCAGCACTAAAGATGGTTCATGCGCACACTTCCGTCTGGTCCAATCAAAGGAAGATCAGCATAGGGTACTGTCGTCGGTACCAGGTGCTTCTTAAGTTGGCTGACAAGGAACACTGGATGGATGGTAGTGTTTTCTGGCAATAGAAGCTTATAAGCAACATTCCCCACCTTGGCGATCACGCGAAAAGGGCCATAGAATTTATTCTGAAGCTTGATATGAGAACGAGCGCCAAAAGCATTCAAGCGATATGACTGCATTTTGAGATACACCGTGTCGCCTCCGGACAGTTGACGTTCCACGCGTTTCATATCAGCATATTTCTTCATTCGAGCCTGAGCATTGGCTAAGTTGGATTTCAACTGCTGCCACGTCACATTTCTGTCTCCAAGAAACTCTGTTGCTTCCGTGTTAGTAGTGGCAAGAGCAGCTGGGAGTTGAAGATCTGGAGGGGGATACCCATACAATGCCTAAAAAGGAGTTTTCTGCAATGAGGAATGGAAAGAAGTATTGTACTAGTACTCTGCCATCGATAAATGCATTGCCCATTTCTTCGGTTCCATGGATGTCATGCAACGCAAGTAATTTTCAGTGCATTGATTGACATGCTCGGTTTGACCATCAGACTAAGGGTGATAGGCCGAACTGTAGTGCAGTCCAATTCGCAGGGCAGCAAAGATATCTTGCCAAAGCTTGCTGGTGAAGATACAATCTCTGTCAGACACAATAGCAAGAGGAGGACCATGCAACTTCATAACATTGTCAATGAATGCGCGAGCGACTGTTTGCACAGTGTAAGGATGTGACAAGGGAATAAAATGAGCAAATTTGGAGAGCCTATGCACAACCACAAAGATTACTTCTTTCCCATTTGACTTAGGCAAACCCTCAATAAAGTCCATATTGATATGTGTCCACACCATATCAGGAATGTGGAGTGGGTCTAGAAACCCTGGGTATGGGCAATTTTCTCCCTTGTTTTTCTGACAAACAGGACAAAGTAACACAAAGTCATCCAAGTCCTTTTTCATCCCAGGCTAGTAAAACACTTGCTTCAATCTCTAATGGGAGGCCTTAGTGCCAGAGTGGCCACCTAGAGCTGAAGAATGCAAAGCCTGCATAATTCTCTTCCTCAATTCAGTATCTCTGCCCACATAAATCTTCCCTTTATGTCTGATTATACCATGATGGAGAGAATTATTGTTGACAACATGGGAAGCAGTGACCAAGAGGTGCTCTAGTAATTGCTGGCAGTGAGGATCATTAGATATGAGTTTTCAACTTCAGAAATCCACTGAGGAGTGGCTAAAGAAATGGCCAAACAGGAGTACTTTCAGGAAAGGGCATCTACCACAATATTCTCTTTCCCTCTTTTATATTCCAACTGAAAGTTGAACTGTAGTAATTTGAGCATGAGCTTGTGTTGAATACTAGTGGAAACCTTCTGATCTGTCATAAACTGCAAGCTCTGGTGATCAGTTCTAATAATTAAGTCATTGCCCAAGAAATAATGTCTCTATCTTTTCAAGGCTTCCATGATTGCCAGTGCTTCCTTTTCATAAGTTGACAATGCAGCATTTTTGGGGCACAACACTGAATTGTAGTAAGCAATGGGCTTACCCTGTTGCATCATTACTGCCCCCAATCATGTTCCTGAAGCATCAGTCTCAAGCACAAATGGAACAGAGAAGTCAGGGAGAGCCAGAAGTGGGGCAGATACCAGTGCTTGTTTCAATGCTTGGAAAGCTTGTGTTTGTTCAGAAGACCATGCAAAACTATCTTTTTTAAGAATATTGTGGAGGGGCCTAGCTATGCTGCCAATTTTTTTGACAAATCTCCTATAATAGCCACACAGTCCAAGAAAACCTCTTAACTGAGTTGGTGTTGTTGGAGTTGGCCAGTCGGCCACTGTAGAATTTTTTGCTGGGTTAGTGGACACTCCATTTCCGGAAATAATGTGACCCAAGTAAGCCACTTGAGGTACTGCAAAGACACATTTGGACATGTTTGCATACAGCTAGTGTTGCTTGAGAAGTTGCAGTACTATCCTGAGATGTTCCTGGTGCTCTTCTGGAGTTCTACTAAAAATAAGTATATCATCAAAGAACACTAATACAAATTTCTTGAGGTAAGGACCAAAAATCTTATTCATTAGAGCTTGGAAAGTGCCAGGTGCATTGGTCAGCCCAAAGGGCATCACCAAGAACTCATAATGCCCAAAATAAGTTCTGAAAGCAGTTTTGGGAATGTCCTTGGCATGCATTCTGATTTGATGATATCCTGATTTAAAGTCCAGTTTGGAGAAGATTTTTGCTCCATGGAGCTCATCTAACAGGTCCTCAATGACTGGAATGGGAAACTTCTTCTTAACAGTTGTTGCATTCAATTTTCTGTAGTCAATGCACATCCTCCAAGAGCCATCCTTCTTCGTAATCAGGATTGCAGGGGATGAATAAGGACTTTGACTTTCTCTAATCATCTTGGATTGTAACAAGTGATGGATTTGTTTCTCCATTTCATTCTTCTGCATGTGAGGAACCTTGTAGGGCCTTGAATTAGCTGGCTCAGCATTAGGTTTGAGAGGAATTTCATGATCCAATCCCTCACTGGGGGCAATCCTTGTGGTTCTTGGAAAACTTCGGGAAATTCTTGCAAAACTTCCATAACAGCAGTAGGGGTTTTGTCAGTTTTGCTAGGTGCAAAAGTTGTATCATCTGCTAATTGTAACAGAAATGCAGGAGCCCCACTGAGTAACATTCTATTAAGTTGCAAAGCATCAATCTCATTTGTAGCAGATAGTGTTTCACAAGCTGGTATAGTAACTAAATTACTCTGATTGTGGCAGATAATGAGCTGTCTAGGGTCATAGGAAAATGCCACTGGACTGTGCTTTGCCATCCAGTCTAAACCCAGCACAATATCATGTCCTGACAGATCTAACACTCTGAATTGCTGTTGAAACTGAGTGTTACCAGCAATGAAAGTAGTAGTGGGAATATAAGAACCAGACCACAACTTCCCTCCTCCAGCAACAGTTACTGCCCTAGACTTATCCTTGATAATTGTGCAGGAAGTTTACAGAGCGAATTGCAAGCTCATAAATGTAGAATTACTGCCAGAATCTACTAGCGCAATAGCTTGTTTTCCTCCTACAAACACAACAATAGAAATTGTGTTAACATTGTCTGCCTGCATGGCTTGCAAAGAAATTCGCATGCATTGCTCCTCTTCCACAGGTTGCTCTTCCTGTTCCTGTTCTTCCAATTCTTCTTGTACTCCTGGATTTTCAGCAGGTGGCTCCCCAGTTAGGACATTGATAACAGGTGCCTGTTTACATTTATGCCCATGAAACCAGTGGCCCCCACATCTCCAACACTTGCCTGGTTCCCTTGCCCTTTGAGTAGTGACTGGGGGTTTGAACTCATTAGGTTTATCAATCAGTGAAGTGTGTTTCTTAGGAAACAAAGTAGTTGTTTTAGGTGCAGAAGTATACTGTGGAAACTGTTTCTTGGCAGGTGCTCCTTGTTCAATATCTACTGCCAACTAATAAGCATCAGTCAGTGTGACAGGTCTAAGAGGCCTTAACTGAAACTTCAACTGTGATCTGAGTTCATTAATGAAGCATCTGACAAACCAACTTTTTGAAATATCAGGATTTTCCTGCTGAACCTCAGCCATGAGCTCCTCAAACTGTTTTTTATATTCAGCTACAGTCAGTGTGTTCTGTTTCAGGGAATGGAACTTTTCTGTCAGGTCATAGGAGCTGGAAGATGAAAATTTGTGCAAAATTTCAGTGCAAAATTGAGACCATGTAGGTTTCTTTGCCAAAACACCAGAACGCCTTAGCCACACATCTGCTTTGCCAACTACATGCATTTGTGCAAGATTGACCTTGTATTCATTAGGAGTGCCTGACATCTGAAAAACTTATCACACTGTCTGATCCACCCTCCTGGATTGTCCCACTCGAAAGATGGGAAATCCAATCTTGGACCCTTAGTGATAGATTTTAGAAACTGGGTACGCATCTCTTGCTCATACTGTCGATAAAAATCCTCCCAATGTGTTCAAACTACTAGAGGCTGAAAGTTGTCGAAGATAGCAGTATGGGCAGTTCTGATTGTTCCTGTTGGAGTTGCATTACCTGAATGTATCTCACGCCTAGGTGCATCTGCATAACCTAGAGGAGCTGACCTAGTAGGGACACGTACAGGAGGCAAGCTGGCTGGTAGTTGAAGTGCACACTGTTTGGTTTTCTCCTGTTCTAACGCCAAACGCTTGCGCAGTTCTTCAGTCAGTGGTCTTGTGGGATCTTGTTCAGCTGCCTCTCTAGAAGTTTGAGGTATATCTACATCTACTACCCCTAGAGCTGTGGTTATTTGCGCCGGACTGGGAGCACGATTGTTGCTGAGATTTTTAAGGATATCTGCCATGGTCGACTGCTGTGTATGCAAGGCTGAAACCACCTCTTGCACTCCCGACATTGCCTTGGCCATGGTGTCTGCTACGTCTTGAGCTTGCTTTGGTTTTCCTCGAAGAGGAGAGGTTGATGCAGCTAAGTGTAGCGTAAGTATTTCCCTCAGTTTTGAGAACCAAGGTATCAATCCAGTAGGAGGCTCCTCAAAAGTCCCACGCACCTACACAAACAAACTGAGAACTCGCAACCAACGCAATAAAGGGGTTGTCAATCCCTTCACGGCCACTTGCGAAAGTGAGATCTAATAAAGATAGTATGATAAGATAAATATATTTTTGGTATTTTGTAATATAGATGCAAAAACTAAAGATGCAAATAAAGGTAGATTGAAAGCAAATTTGATAAGAGATAGACCCAGCGTCCATAGGTTTCACTAGAGGCTTCTCTCGAGATAGCATAACTATTACGGTGGGTGAACAAATTACTGTCGAACAATTGATAGAAAAGCGCATAGTTATGAGATTATCTAGGCATGATCATGTATATAGGCATCACGTCCATGACAAGTAGACCGACTCCTACCTGCATCTACTACTATTACTCCACACATCGACCGACTCCTGCCTGCATCTAGAGTATTAAGTTCATAAGAACAGAGTAACGCATTAAGCAACATGACATGATGTAGAGGGATAAACACATGCAATATGATATAAACCCCATATTGTTATCCTCGATGGCAACAATACAATACGTGTCTTGCAACCCTTTCTATCACTGGGTAAGAACACCGCAAGATTGAACCCAAAACTAAACACTTCCCCCATGGCAAGAAAGACCAATCTAGTAGGCCAAACCAAACTGATAATTCGAAGAGACTTGCAAAGATAACTCAATAATACATAAAAGAATTCAGAGAAGATTCAAATATTATTCATAGATAAACTTGATCATAAACCCACAATTCATGGGATCTCGACAAACACACCGCAAAAAGAGTTAACATCGAATAGATCTCCACAAGAGAGGGGGAGAACATTGTATTGAGATCCAAAAAGAGAGAAGAAGCCATCTAGCTAATAACTATGGACCCGTAGGTCTGTGGTAAACTACTCACAACTCATCGGAGGGGCAAGGATGTTGATGTAGAGGCCCTCCGTGGTTGATTCCCCCCGTGAGTGAGTGGTGAAGGCTCCAAGATGGGATCTCGCGGATACAGAAGGTTACGGTGGTGGAAATTGTGTTTCGTGGTGCTCCTGGATGTTTTCAGGGTACGTAGGTATATATAGGAGGAAGAAGTACGTCGGTGGCCGCCCGAGGGGCCCACGAGACAGGGGGCGCGACCCCCTATCTCGTGGGGCCCTCGGAAGCTTCTTGACTTGCACTCCAAGCTCTCCGGATCACGTTTGTTCCAAAAATCACGCTCCCGAAGGTTTCATTCTGTTTGGACTCCGTTTGATATTCATTTTCTTCGAAATACTGAAATAGGCAAAAAAAACAGAAATATGGGTTGGGCCTCCGGTTAGTAGGTTAGTCCCAAAAATGATATAAATGTGTAAAATAAAGCCCATAAACATCCAAAAGGGGTAATATAATAGCATGGAACAATCAAAAATTATAGATACGTTGGAGACTTATCAAGCATCCCCAAGCTTAATTCCTGCTCGTCCTCGAGTTGGTAAATGATAAAAAAGAAAATTTTGATGTGGAATGCTACCTAGCATAATTCATAATGCAATTTTCTTTATTGTGGCATGAATGTTCAGATCCAAATGATTACCAAATAAAAGTTCATATTTACATAAGAAATAGTAATATTTCAAGCATACTAATCAAAGTAATCATGTCTTCTCAAAATAACATGGCTAAAGAAAGTTATCCCTACAAAATCATATAGTCTGGCTATGCTCTATCTTCATCACACAAAGTATTTAATCATGCACAACCCCGATGACAAGCCAAGCAATTGTTTCATACTTTAATAATCTCAAACTTTTTCAACTTTCACCAATACATGAGCGTGAGCCATGGACATAGCACTATATGTGGAATAGGAGGGTGGTTGTGGAGAAGACAAAAAAGGAGAAGATAGTCTCACATCAACTAGGCGTATCAATGGGCTATGGAGATGCCCATTAATAGATATCAATGTGAGTGCGTAGGGATTGCCATGCAACGGATGCAGTAGAGCTATAAATATATGAAAGCTCAACAAAAGAAACTAAGTGGGGTGCATCCAACTTGCTTGCTCACGAAGACCTAGGGCACTTTGAGGAAGCCCATCATTGGAATATACAAGACAAGTTCTATAATGAAAAATTCCCACTGGTAGATGAAAGTGATAGCATATGAGACTCTCTATCATGAAGATCATGGTGCTATTTTGAAGCACAAGTGAGGAAAAAGAGATAGTAGCATTGTCACTTCTCTCTTTTTCTCTCATTTTATTCTTTTTTCTCTTTTTTTCTTTCTTCTTTTTTTTTCTTTTTTTCTTTTCTTTGGCCTTTCCTCTTTTTTTCTTTTTGGCCTTTCTCTTTTTTTTTCTTTTTTTTTCTTTTTGTAAAGTCCGAAGTCTCATCCCGACTTATGGGGGAATCATAGTCTTCATCATCCTTTCCTCACTAGGACAATGCTCTAATAATGAAGATCATCACACTTTTATGGATTTACAACTCAAAGCTAGAACAAGATATGACTCTATATGAATGCCTCCGGAGGTGTACCGGGATATGCAATGAATCAAGAGCGACATGTATGAAAATTATGAAGGTGGCCTTGCCACAAATACCATGTCAACTACATGATCATGCAAAAAGCAATATGACAAAAGTAATGCGTGTCATATAAACGAAACGGTGGAAAGTTGCATGGCAATATATCTCGGAATGGCTATGGAAATGCCATAATAGGTAGGTATGGTGGCTGTTTTGAGGAAGGTAAATGGTGGGTGTAAGGTACCGGCGAAAATTGCACGATACAAGAGAGGCTAGCAATGGTGGAAGGGTGAAAGAGTGCGTATAATCCATGGACTCAACATTAATCAAAGGAACTCATATACTTGTTGCAAAAATTTAGAAGTCATCAAAAACCAAAGCACTAGGCGCATGCTCCTAGGGGGATAGATTGGTAGGAAAAGACCATCGCTCGTCCCCGACCGCCACTCATAAGGAAGACAATCAATAAATAAAATTGTGCTCCAACTTCATCACAAAGCGGTTCACCATACGTGCATGCTACGGGAATCACAAACTTCAACACAAGAATTCTTTAAATTCATAATCACCCAACTAGCATGACTTTAATATCACTACCTCCATATCTCAAAACAATTATCAAGCATCAAGTTGATCATAGCATCCAATTCACTTTCTATGATAGTTTTTATTATACCCAACTTGGATGCTCATCATTCTAGGGCCAACTTTATGATCATAGCAAATACCATGCTGTTCTAAAAGACTCTCAAAATAATATAAGTGAAGCATGAGAGACTAGCAATTTCTTCAAAATTAAGACACCACCGTGCTCTAAGAGATATAAGTGAAGCACTAGAGCAAAAACTATCAAGCTCAAAAGATATAAGTGAAGCACATAGAGTATTCTAGCAAATTCTAATCAAATAGGCTTCTCCCAAAAGGTGTGTACAGCAAGGATTATTGTGGTAAACTAAAAAGCACAGACTAATATAATACACGACGCTCCAAGCAAAACACATATCATGTAGCGAATAAAAATATAGCTCCAAGTAAAGTTACTAATGAACAAAGATGAAAGAGGGGATGCCTTCCCGGGGCATCCCCAAGCTTAGACTTTTGGCTATCCTTGAATATCTTGGGGTGCCATGGGCATCCCCAAGCTTAGGCTCTTGCCACTCCTTATTCCATAGTCCATCAAAGCTTTACCCAAAACTTGAAAACTTCACAACACAAAACTCAACAGGAAATCTTATACGCTCCGTTAGTGAAAGAAAACAAAACCACCACATAAGGTACTGCAATGAACTCATTCTTTATTTATTTTGGTGTTAAACCTACTGTATTCCAACTTCTTTATGGTTCATAGACTGAATTACTAGCCATAGATGCATTAAAATAAGCAAACAACACACGAAAAACAGAATCTGTCAAAAATAGAACAGTCTGTAGCAATCTATAACTAACGCAAACTTCTGGAACTTTAAAAATCCTACCAAAATAGGAAGTCCTGGAAAATTTGTTTATTGAATAGCAGAAAAAATAATCAACGCAAAATCACGTTCCTGTGATTTAAAAAAATTATATTTGTGCGTGCAAAGTTTCTGTTTTTCAGCAGAATCAAATCAAATATCATCGTAGGTTATCCTATAGGTTCTACTTGGCACAAACACTAATTAAAAGATAAAAACACATCTAAACAGAAGGTAGATGCAAGATTTATTACTAAACAGGAGAAAAAACAAAAAAACATAAAGAAAGTTGGGTTGCCTCCCAACTAGCGCTATTGTTTAACGCCCCTAGCTAGGCATAAAAACAAAGATAGATCTAACGAGTGCCATCTTTGGCACTAAATTCATAAGTAGCACGCATGATAGATTCATAAGGTAATTTGACTTTCTTTCTTGGAAAGTGCTCCATGCCTTTCTTTAATGGAAATTGGAATCTAATATTCCCTTCCTTCATATCAATAATCGCACCAATCGTTCTAAGGAAAGGTCTACCAATAATAATAGGGCAAGAAAGATTACAATCTATATCAAGAACGATAAAATCTACGGGCACCAAATTTCTATTTGCAACAATAAGAACATGATTGATCCTTCCCATAGGCTTTTTAATGGTGGAATCCGCAAGGTGCAAATTTAAAGAGCAATCATCAAGATCATGGAAACCTAGAATATCACATAAAGTTTTCGGAATCGTGGAAACACTAGCACCCAAATCACACAAAGCAAAACACTCATAATATTTAATTCTAATCTTTATAGTAGGTTCCCACTCATCATTAAGTTTTCTAGGTATAGAAACTTCCAAATTAAGTTTTTCATCATAAGATTGCATCAAGGCATAAACAATATGTTTGGTAAAAGCTTGGTTTTGACTACAAGCATGAGGAGAATTAACAACGGATTGCAACAAGGAAATACAACCTTTTAAAGAGCAATTATCATAATCAAATTCCTTGAAATCCGAGATAGTAGGTTCAATATTATTAGAAGTTGAGGATTCTCCAATCTCACTTTTACCAAATTTAACATCAAGATCTAAAGACTCCGAATTTTTGGGATGCCTTCTAGGCAAAGTTGATTCATCATCACTCCCATAATCATCAAAATTCATATTGAAAAACATAGATCTAATCGGAGACGCATTAATAACTTTAAGATCCTCATCATTATTTTCATGAAGACTAGAAGAACACGCTTTTATAAAACTTTCTTTTTTAGCATGCAATCTAGCGGTTCTTTCCTTGCACTCGTCAATGGAAATTCTCATTACTTTGAGAGACTCATTGATATCATGCTTAGGATAAGAAGATCCAAGTTTAAGAGAATTAACATCAAGCGAAAGTCTATCAACGTTCCTAGCCAAATCATCAACTTTGAGCAATTTTTCTTCAACCAAAGCATTAAAATTCTTTTGAGAAATCATAAATTCTTTCACACTATTCGCAAAATCAGAGGGCATCTTATTAAAATTACCATAAGAATTATTGTAGGAATTTCCATAATTATTAGAGGGATTACTAGGGAACGGTCTAGCATTAAAATTTCCTCTATAAGCATTGTTTCCAAAACTATTCCTACCAACAAAATTGACATCCATAGATTCATTATTATTCTCAATCAAGGAAGACAAAGGCATATCATTGGGATCAAGAGGAGTATTTTTAGTAGCAAACATCTTCATAAGTTCATCCATCTTTCCACTCAAAACATTAATTTCTTCTATAGCATGGACTTTTTTACTAAAAGATCTTTCGGTGTGCCATTGAGAATAATTAGCCATAACAAGCAATTTTGTAGCATCTCCTAAAGTCATTTGCATAAAGGTGCCTCCCACGGCCGAATCTAAGAGATTTCTAGAAGCAAAGTTCAAACCGGCATAAATTTTTTTGTATGATCATCCATAAACTCAAACCATGAGTAGGGCAATTGCGAAGCGTCAATTTCATTCTTTCCCAAGATTGGGCAACATGCTCATGATCAAGTTGTTTAAAATTCATAATATCCTTCCTAAGAGTGATGATCTTAGCGGGAGGAAAATACTTAGAGATAAAAGCATCTTTGCACTTGTTCCAAGAATCAATACTATTTTTAGGCAAAGACGAAAACCAAACTTTAGCACGATCTCTAAGTGAAAACGGAAATAACTTCAATTTGACAATATTGTTATCCGTATCTTTCTTCTTTTGCATATCACACAAATCAACAAAATTGTTTAGATGAGTAGCGGCATCTTCACTAGGAAGGTCTGCAAATTAATCTTTCATAACAAGATTCAGCAAAGCGGTATTGATTTCACAAGACTCAACATCATTAAGAGGAGCAATCGGAGTACTAAATGATGAAGTCATGTACCTAGGGTAGGGTCATGGACCTGTCCAAGGTACCCTCCCCAAGGACATCTTTAGAAGAAACTGCCTTCCAGTCGACCTGGAAGGATTCTACTCGACGGACTCGATGACACTCGACCATGAAGCCTCACTCGACTACCAGGAGATCAAGAGTCACTCTGTATCCAAACGGTCTGTAATTAAGTAGTCTTTATGGCCATGATGACACTTTATGTAAGGCGTTACCAGTAACGCCAGGCCTTAATGTACTTTAAACCCTCCGCTACGTGGGCTGGCTGGGGTCCTGGCAGACTCTATATAAGCCACCCCCCTCCACTGGCAGAAGGGTTCGCACCCCTATAATCCATACGCATATAATCCAGTCGACCGCCTCCGGGCTCCGAGACGTAGGGCTATTACTTCCTTCGAGAAGGGCCTGAACTCGTAAATCCCTTGCGTATACAACTACTCCATAGCTAGGATCTTGCCTCTCCATACCTACCCCCTATTCTACTGTCAGTCTTAGTACCACGACAGTTGGCGCCCACCATGGGGCAGGTGTCTTAGCGACTTATTGGAGAAGTTGCAATTGTTCGGATGGCCTTCATCATGGTTTCCGGCGGAGTTCTGGTCGAGGGCCGCGAGATCCGTCTTGGCGCGCTCACGTTCATCGCCGACAACTCCGCTTGGCTCCAGGAGGCTCCACTCGACATCGACGCGCTCCCCGTCCGCGGGGCGACACACTTTTGCGCATGTGTCCGCGGCGTCCTGCTGCGGCAACCGTCGGCTCCGTATCGGTCGACTCATGTGTCGTCCTCCCTCATTATCTCCCGCCAGCGCAAGTGTTCTGGTCGGTCAAGGCTTCAACGATGGGTGAGACACGCAGTGGCTCGCCAAACGACCACCACCCAAGTCGCGGCGATCGAGCCTGACGAATCTCTCTACGGCATGTTCGATCATTGACCGCTCCGAGATATCGTGATCCGAAAGCGACAAGAATGATCCAGCGGCGGAGGTCTTGATGGTCAATGGGCCTCGTAGTCCTCCCGGCTTCCCTCGCACCGACGGAGCGGACGGCTGAGGTGACCCCGCTCAGGTCCACGAGGAGTATCAACCCGAGCCACTCACTTCTCTGCAAAGGAAGATCTTCGCCGCCGGAATATGGATGCTCTGCATACTCCCATCTAGGGGAAACCCCCGAGGCTCGTGCCTTGGAAGATGCGCGTTTAATAACTTGGCTGAGCGCACTCGACCGAGAACCTCCAGCGAGCTCGACGAAGGCTGCAAGCAACGCAACGAGTACCAGACTCCAGTCGACGTCAACTCTTTCCGCCGCCGACTCAGGTATATCGAACCCCAATTCAGAATCTAGCAGATGCAGCCCGTATAGCAGAGTCGATTCAGCCCTCTCAGTCAGAGGCTGGCAGAGGCTTGATGCAGATCAGAGATTTGCTCCGGGCAGCAGGAGATCAGAATTCAGCTGTATCGCCATCACGCAATAGGATTCACAGTCGATCCGACGCTGCGAATACAGTCCAGTCGGCTCATAGCCCAAGATCGCCTCCGCGGCGTGAGGGACGTGGGGGTCGACGTGATCAGTATGATGACCGATTCGATCGCGATGATCGGCGTCGAGTGCCCACTCCTCCTCCAAGGGGTGGGTCTTACGCCCCTCGATAGCAAGATGACAGACGCTAGCACAGTGTTGGGCGGAGAGCTCCGGTCGACCCTAGGGAACCAGGCTTTGACGCGAGATCCATTATCGTGCAAGGTGTGGTCGACCGAAACAGAGCTCATCGAGAAGGCCACGACAGAGATGTGCCCACCAGCAGCCGAGTTCATGTTTCAGGGCCAGAGTGTTTTAGCAGAGCCATCAGAGCCTCGGTGATCCCTCCCAACTTCAGGTTGGCGACTGGGGTGAGTAAGTTCACTGGTGAGTCCAAGCCCGATACTTGGCTTGAGGACTACCGAGTGGCTGTACAGATTGGCGGTGGCAATGATGAGGTGGCCATGAAACACCTACCGCTTATGTTAGAGGGTTCGGCCAGAGCCTGGTTGAATCAGTTGGCTCCTAGCAGCATTTACACTTGGGAAGATCTTGCCCGAGTGTTCGTCAGGACATTTGAAAGAACTTGCAAGCGACCAGCAGGACTGACAAAGCTGTAGGTCTGCATGCAAAAGTCGAGTGAGACCTTGAGAGATTACATCCAGAGGTGGATCACATTGCATCCTACGGTGGAAGAACGTATCTGATCATCAAGCAGTCTGTGCCTTCAAGGAAGGCGTTAAGAACAGAGAGTTAAGTTTGAAGTTTGGTCGGACCGGAGACATGACTCTGAGTCGAATGATGGAGATTGCCACCAAGTACGCCAATGGTGAAGAAGAGGATCGACTCCGGAGCGGCAAGTACAAGCCGAGCCAGTCGAAAAAAGGAAACTCCAGTCGGAAGCAAAAGCGGAAAGCCGAGCCAGCTGCTCCTAGAGAAGCCTTGGCCGTGACTCAGGGCAAGTTTAAAGGGAAGCCCAAAGGATCCTGGAACCCCAAGAAGGTGAAGGACAAGGAAGGAAATAACGTGATGTATTTTCCATGCCACATCCACACGAAGAAAGACGAAGAGGGTAACTTCATTTACCCAAAACATACCACTCGCCAGTGCCGGCTCTTAATCCAGCAGTTTCAAGGGAAACAACCCAAGGATAAGGAAAAGGAGTCGGACAAGGTTGAGGACAAAGAGGACAGTGATGAAGGATACCCCCATGTCAATTCCACCCTGATGATTTTTGCTGATGTGGAGAGCAAAAGTCGATTGAAATTTATCAACCGCGAGGTGAATATGGTTGCTCCGGCGACACCCAGCTATTTGAAATGGTCTCAGACTGCCATTACATTCGACCAGTCTGATCATCCGACACACATAGCCACCCCTGGGAGGCAAGCTTTGGTGGTCGACCCAGTCGTCGAAGGCACTTTGACTGACTAAGGTTCTGATGGTGGCAGTGGACTGAACATATTGTATGCGGAGACGCTGAAGGGAATGGGCATTCGATGTCGGACTCGCCCAAAGAACATGAGTTTCCATGGAGTCATCCCCGAAAGAAGGTTGAGTCACTCGCCAAATAGCTCTAGATGTGGTTTTCGCGATTCAAGCATTTCCGCAAAGAAAAGCTAACATTTGAAGTCGTGGATTTCCAGAGTGCTTATCACACTATTTTGGGCAGGCCATCTTATGCACGGTTCATGGCTCGACCATGTTACGTATACCTCAAATTGAAGATGCCTGGTCCCAAGGGTGTGATCACCATCACTAGCAATCGGAAAAAGGCAGAAGAGTGCTTTCAGAAGGGCTCAAAGATTGCCGATGCTCAGATAACAGTGGTGGACCTGCAAGATATCAGAAAAATGCAGATCCGAGCGATTTATTGTGGGCCAAGAAACCCGCCACAGAGTCAGCGTTCCAGTCGTCTGGTGAGACGAAACCCGTTCACATTCACCCGAATGACCTCAGTGCTGCTCCGACTCATATTTCCACAACACTCAACTCTAAATAGGAAGAAGCGCTCATCCAGTTCCTCCGTGAGAACTGGGACATCTTCGCATGGAAGCCTGCTGACATGCCGGGTGTTCCCAGGGGACTGGCTGAGCATCGTTTACGAGTCGACCCAAAAGCAAAACCTCTCAAAGAACATCTTCGACGGTCCGCCGTCCAGAAGAGAAAGGCCATTGGTGAGGAGGTGGCTCGGCTCCTGGCAGCAGAGTTTATCCGAGAGATTTACCACTCCGAGTGGCTCGCCAATGTTGTCATGGTCCCCAAGAAGGACAAGTCACTTCGCATGTGCATTGATTTCAAACATATCAATCGGGCTTGCCCGAAAGATCACTTTCCTCTCCCTCGCATCGACCAAATTGTTGGCTCGACTGCGGGATGTGAGAGATTGTGTTTTTTAGACGCCTATTCCGGGTACCATCAGATCCGTCTGTATGGACCCGACGAGATCAAAACAGCTTTCATCACTCCATTCGGGTGCTTCTGCTATGTCACCATGCCATTCGGCCTCAAGAATGCCGGAGCCACGTTCATGAGGATGATTCAGAAGTGTTTACTCACTCAAATCAGTCGGAATGTGGAAGCATACATGGATGATATTGTGATCAAATCACAGAAGGGTTCCGACATGTTGACTGACCTCGCTGAAACATTTGCCAATCTCAGGAGGTATGATATCAAGCTCAATCCATCAAAATGCACATTCGGAGTTCCTGGTGGAAAGTTACTCAGTTTTCTCGTTTCCGAACGAGGAATCACCGCTAACCCAGAAAAAGTTGGCACTATACTCTGAATGAAACGCCCTGTGCATGTGCACGATGTCCAGAAGCTTACTGGATGCTTGGCCGCGTTAAGTCGATTCATCTCTCGCCTCGGTGAAAAGGCATTGCCTCTTTACCGACTGATGAAGAAGTCAGACAAGTTCGAGTGGACTCTAGAAGCTGATGCAGCGTTTGCCGAGCTAAAAGCTCTGCTCTCCACCCAGCCGGTGCTTGCTGCTCCAATCAGCAAAGAGTCTCCGTTGCTTTGTATTGCAGCCACAGGACAAGTCGTCAGTGCAGTACTTACGGTCGAGCGGGAAGAAGAAGGGAAAGCCTTCAAAGTTCAGCGCCTAGTGTATTATCTTTCCGAAGTGTTGACCCCATCGAAGCAAAGATACCCTCATTATCAGAAGCTCGTGTATGGGATCTACATGACCACGAAGAAGGTTGCTCATTATTTCTTGGATCATTCCATTATGATCGCCAACGACGCCCCATCGCCGAGATTCTCGCACAATGAGATGCAACCGGTTGAGTGGCGAAATGGGCGAGTGAACTCCTTCCCCTTGATATCAAGTTTGAGGCAAAGAAAGCCATTAAGTCCCAAGCAGTAGCAGATTTCCTGGCCGAGTGGATTGAACAGTAGCAGCCGACTCAAGTTCGCTCGGAGCACTGGACCATGTTCTTTGATGGCTCTAAGATGTTAAATGGTTCCGGTGCTTGGGTAGTATTGGTTTCCCCCCGAGGAGATAAGCTCAGATATGTGCTCCAGATCCACTTTGATTCCTCCAACAATGAAGCGGAATACGAGGCGATTTTGTATGGGTTGCGCATGGCCATTTCACTCGGCGTCCATCGCCTTATGGTTTATGGCGACTCAGATTTGGTGGTCAATCAGGTGATGAAGGAGTGGGACGTTAGAAGCCCAGCCATGATTGGATACTGCAATGCAGTGAGAAAGCTTGAAAAGAAATTTGAAGGGTTAGAGCTCCATCATATACCCCGACTGAAGAATCAAGCGGCTGATGATTTGGCGAAGATAGGTTCCAAGAGAGAAGCCATTCCCAGTGATGTGTTCTTGGAGCATATCCATACTCCATCAGTTCAAGAAGATCCTTTTACTGAAGAAGCTCCGCAGCCTAAGAGTGTCACAGATCTGACTGAAGTTGAAGTTCCAGCAGTGGTCAACTTGATCATGGAAGGGTTGGTGATCACTCCCAATTGCACAGTGCCGTACATCACGTATATCTTAAGAAAAGAGCTCCCAGAGGATGAAGAAGAGGCTCGACAGATCGTCCACCGATCTAAGGCCTTTACTGTGATAAAGGGACAGTTGTACAGAGAAAGCGCGATCGAGTTGGTCAAGTGTATAACGCCGTAAGAAGGTCGGATAATCTTGACAATATCCACTGGGGACTGTGGCTATCATGCGCCCTCTCGACCATTGTGGCTAAAGCATACCGAAGGGATTTTATCGCCAAGAGCGAATGAAATGGCAAAGGAGATAGTCGACAAGTGTGAAGGATGTCAATTTTACTCCAATATGTCACACAAGCCCGCCTCAGCCTTGAAGACCATTCCGCTCATCTGGCCTTTCGTTGTATGCGGATTGGATATGGTCGGACCACTGAGAACAGGCAGAAGCAGCTTCACCCATGTGCTGGTAGCAGTCGACAAGTTCACCAAGTGGATTGAGGCTAAACCCATCAAGAATCTTGATGCCGGCACTGCTGTCAGCTTCATCAAGGAGTTGATATTCAGATATGGAGTTCCACACAGCATCATCACTGACAATGGGTCAAACTTTGATTCCGAGGAATTCAGAGCCTTCTGCACATCTCAGGGCACACGAGTCGACTATGCTTCAGCTGCTCACCCCCAGTCGAATGGACAGGCAGAACAAGCAAATGGTTGGATTCTCAAAGGGTTGAAACCCCGATTGATGCGTGATCTCAAGCACGCTGTTGGTGCATGGGTCGACGAACTTCCGTCAGTACTTTGGGGATTAAGGACCACACCTAACCGGTCAACTGGGAGAACTCCATTCTTCTTGGTCTACGGAGCTGAAGCGGTCTTGCCGAGTGACCTGCTTCACAACGCACCCCGAGTCAGACTCTACACTGAAGCTGAAGCAGAGCAAGCCCGGCAGGACGCAGTCGACCTTTTGAAAGAAGAAAGAGAGATGGCCTTGATCCGATCGACCATTTAGCAGCAGGACTTGCGTCGCTTCCATGCCAAAAATGTGAAGAGTCGAGCCTTCCAAGAAGGAGATTTGGTTCTCCGAGTGGATCAGCAGAAGCCACACAAGCTTGCTCCTACTTGGGAAGGTCCCTTCATCATCACCTAGGTTCTCCACAATGGAGCATACCGCCTTTACAATGTCGAGCACCAGATTGACGAGTCCCGAGCTTGGAACGCGGAACTGCTCCGCCCCTTTTATACTTAAGTATGCACTCGGATGAGATGTAATAAAAGTACTTCTGTAGTTCATTTTTCAGAGACAATAGTGTTATATTTTTCCCAGTGATTGTTGTTACTTTTGTCCACATAAAGGTCCCCCAGTGGGTGGCTTAGCTGCAAATCCGTTTTGCCTAAGTTTGTAAAAAAAATCCTTGCCGAGTGGTGAGCCAGCCTCCCACTCGGGGGCTTAGCTGCGAATCTGTTTCGCCTAAGTTTAACAAAATCCTGTCGAGTGGTGAGCCAGCCTCCCACTCGGGGGCTTAGTTGCAGTCCAAGTACTCGCCTAAGTTAAACAAAATCCTACCGAGTGGTGAGTCAGACTCCCACTCAGGGGCTTAGCTGCAGTTCAAGTACTCGCCTAAGTTAAACAAAATCCTGCTGAGTGGTGAGCCAGCCTCCCACTCGGGGGCTTAGCTGCAGCATAGCGCTCGCCTAAGTACAAACACAACGTGTGCTCCGCAAGGAGGACGAGGTGCAGGTCGACTGCTACCCTCTCCTTCCGAGCTACGCCACAAATACAATGTGCGCTCCGCAAGGAGGACAAGGTGCAGGTCGACTGTTGCCTTCTCCTTCGGAGGTACGCCACAAAAATCCTACCGAGTGGAGAGTAGACCTCCACTCGGGGGCGTAGTTGCAGCCAAGTGCTCGCCTAAGTTTTTTGAAAATCCTACCGAGTGGAGAGCAGACCTCCCAATTGGGGGCTTAGCTGCAGCCCAGTGCTCGCCTAAGTTTTTGAAAATCCTGCCGACTGGAGAGCAAACCTCCCACTCGGGGGCTTAGCTACAGCCCAGTGCTCGCCTAAGTTTTTGAAAATCCTACCGAGTGGAGAGCAGACCTCCCACTCGGGGGCTTAGCTGCAGCCCAGTGCTCGCCTAAGTTTTTGAAAATCCTACCGAGTGGAGAGCAGACCTCTCACTCGGGGACTTAGCTGCAGCCCAGTGCTTGCCTAAGTTTTTGAAAATCCTATCGAGTGGAGAGCGGACCTCCCACTTGGGGGCTTAGCTACAGCCCAGTGCTCGCCTAAGTTTTTGAAAATCCTATCGAGTGGAGAGCAGGCCTCCCACTCGGGGGCTTAGCTGCGGCCCAGTGCCAGCCTAAGTATGAAGAGGTACAAGTCGATTGCAATCTGTGCTTCATCCCTACCAGCAAAAGAGCATCTCAAACACTAGCATATAGACCGAGCGAAAGACAATGTTCGCTCGGATAACGTCAAATCCAAGTTCAGATAACGTCCTACGGAACCAGAAGTGCTCAGGAACCAAGCCTGTTAAAGTTTATCGGTTACAAAAACCACTCGGCATACCGAGGCAAATTTAAGGCATCAAGCATAGAAGTTTTTTACCCCTCCTGTGGAGGGCTGGAAGGAGCAACAAACTCGTCCAAGTCGATTCCATCCGCGATCCGAGTGGCAGCAGCGATGAAGGTCTCCATGAAGGATCGAAAGTCATGCTTCTTGGTATTGGCTACCTTGAGAGCCGCCAGCTTGTCCTCTCACGTGTCCTTGCAGTGGACACGGACGAGAGACAGAGCAACATCGGCACCACACCTGGCAGAAGACTTCTTCCATTCTAGCACTCGGCTTGGAACTTCGTTCAGTCGAGTCATCAGAGACTCAAGATCATTCTGAAGTGTTTCTCCTAGCCAGAGTGCCGTGTCGATGCGCGAAGTTGCAACCTTCAGTCTTGCAAGATAGTCAACCACAGCAGCAACACGAGATTCGAGTCGGAGCATGTTCATGGCAGCTTCATCCTTCATAGGGGAGTTGATAGGATCTAGGCTCGTCTCCAGTCGACCAGTCTCCTCCTCAAAGTTCTGGCAGAACTCTGTAGACACAACCCAAAGTTAAGGCAGCAGTTTGATGGTGAGACCATAATTAAAAGCCTGTCGGATACAAAGGGTTACCTTCAAGCATGAGGAATAGCTTCTTGGCGAGTCCTCCCAGATAAGTCTCCAGATCATTCTTCTTTCCTGCCAATTCGCTGGCCTTGTCACTCAAAGCAATCTTGTCATTCTTCAGTCGACTGACCTCCTTGTTGGCCGCATCAAGAGCAGCTTTCAGATTGGTACTCTCCTCTTCAAGTTTACTGATTGAAGCCAGCTTTTCTTCTGCGAACTTGGTCTTCTCTGAAGCTGCTTTCTGCGCCTCAGCAAGGTCAAGATCCTTCTTCTTTAGAGAATCCCTCAGTTTGTTTGCAAAATCACAGTGAGATTAGACTCGGGAATGCACAAGAATCCAAGGCAGTCGTCAAGGTTCTCACCAAACATACCTTTTGCCTCCTCCTTCGCCTTCGTGAAGTTCTCCTGGACAAGCTTCAGATCAAGTTCGAGCTGGATATGCTTGTTCTCCAACTCAGTATAACGAGCTGCAAGCTCGCAAGGGTCAGTCGACAGATGTCAAAGACAGATCACTTCCGAGTGACTAAGAAAGAAAAATCGTAGTGTTTCTAAGACTACAGCCAAATCTAAACATTCAACTGTAGCCTCGGGGACTACACCCAGTGGGTGCACTCAGCGTGCCCCCACTAGTTCTATCAGCTAGAGTCGATCAGTCGACCAACAAAGACAGAAAGGCTAACCACCGGCAGTTAGCCATAGTTTCAAAACAAAGAGAGGTGTTCTTCAGACCGTAGTCGACTGCCAGCAGTCGACCACGGTCTCGGGGACTACACCCAGTGGGTGCACTCAGCGTGCCCCCACCGGTTCTACGATTCCATTCGACCAGATCGAGTAAAGAAAGTAATGAGACAAAGGTTAAGACATAAAGACTATGGTCGACTGCCAGCAGTCCACCATAGCCTTGGGGACTACACCCAGTGGGTGCACTCAGCGTGCCCCCGCTAATCCAGATATTCAATCGACACGCCCAGTGGGTGTACGACAGATACTAAGATTTTCAGAAAAGTTTTCAGGTATCATATCCCAATGTAAGCAGTCGGTGATCGACTAACCCGAACATTGCTCGAAGGCTGAATCTGGGCCATAAGCCGCTGATTGGCGCCTCGGATTGTCGTGGTTCTAAGTCCGACAAGAGAGTAGGGGGTAGGTATGGAGAGGCAAGGTCCTAGCTATGGAGAGGTTGTGAACACAAGTGATGTACGAGTTCAGCCCTTCTCGGAGGAAGTAAAAGCCCCACGCCCTCTGAGCCCCGAGGCGGTCGAGTGGATTATCAGTGTAGGTATTACAAGAGTGCGAACCCCTCTGCCTGTGGAGGGAGGTGGCTTATATAGAGTGCGCCAGGACCCCAGCCAGCCCACATAATGGAGAGGTTAAAGTACATTAAGCTTAGGGCGTTACTGGTAACGCTCCTCATAAAGCGCCTTAACTATCATTAAGTCTATTCAATTACAGGCCGTTGCATTGCAGAGTGCCTTCTGACCTTCTAGTGGTCGAGTGTATCTTCATGGTCGAGTGAGTCTTCCATGGTCGAGTCCTTCCAGTCAGTCGAGTGAGTTCCTAGTTGGTCGACTGGAAGGTGATCTCTTCTAAGAGTGCCCTTGGGTAGGACGTTTAGGTCAGGCCTATGACCCTACCCTAGGTACATGAATCCATCATTAGCCCCCGAATGGATTGAGGCTTGAGTGAGGAAGGAGTTGATGCTGTTTCCGATTGTCTTTTGCATACTGGCTATGCGTTGTTCTGGATCAAGATCTTCTTTGTTGATAATAAGCAACTTTTCTTCAGTCGACTCGATCCATTCTTGTTCTCTAGTCGAGTGATCTTTTATACTTCGTTGTTCCCGAACGACGGATCGCAGGAAATTTCGCACTTGACAGTCGACCGCCGCCATGGATTCCGCGGATACGAATTTGAGGAAGCGCTGAAGCGGAACGGACCTTGGCGCCGGATGGGACATGACATGGACGCCGATCTCCGCTACCGCTTTTTCCACCACGATCGTGCAAGTGCAACTGTTTGGGATATGATTGATTGCTCGGTCCACATGTCATCCACTGAAGGGATGTTATAAATGCGACTTGTGAGGGTTTCGCACAGCACTCGCTCTTCCTCCTCTCGCTTCTTCGTCTCCGCCACCGCGAATCGCCGCCCTGCTACTCCCTCTCGCGACTCACCGGCGCGCCATGGGCAAAGAGAAGACGGCGGTGTTGGAGCGCTGAAGAAGGCGCCGGCGGCGGAGAAGCGCCGGCGCCGAGAAGGCGAAGGGAGATCCACCAGCCGCAGCGGTTCTTCGTCGAGATCCCGCTGTCAAGGGCTGGGTCCAGGAGATTGATCCAGCCGACCATCGGGAGAAGGATCTCCTCGATATGGCCGACGACGGGCTGATCCCCCACGGCGCCGCAAGGCTTCCTGGCAAAGAGTGGCAGCCTCAGCCGGAGGAGGGTGAGTGTGTGCTCCTGGCCACCCATGTCGATCGAGGATTTTCCCTGCCGCCGAGTGTTTTCTTTCGTGGCTTTCTGAATTTCTTTGGAGCCCAGCTCCACCATTTTACTCCAAACTCCATCGCGTATCTTGCTGCATTTGTATCCATGTGCGAAAACTTCCTGGGCTGTCGACCGCACTGGGGTTTGTTCAAGCACATCTTCACATGTCGTTCTCAGACAGTGAAGAAAGCAAGTCCCGGTGATGAGAAGACCCAAGTAGTTCGGGACAAAGGGGCCTAGGAATCCAAGTGAGGAATAAGAGCACCTTCCCAGCTATGTCTTTTCCCGAGTCGGTCAGGGGCTGGCAATGACCTGGTTCTATCGCTGTAATGAGCCGACGCCGACAATGAGTGGACTTCCTCCATTCACCATGAGTCGAGTGAACAAACCCTCCTCCTCAAGGTGGTTCCAGAGAGAGAGCTGATGTGAAGATGTTGATGGATCGCGTGGTACAGCTGGTTCGGGACGGTGGACTGGCATGGACCTCTTGGAGGTTTTTCTTCGGAGGCGAATCCAGCCTCTTCAGTTCCGGAGCCACTGCATGTGGCTGTACTGCAGAACCGAAGACGAGACTCGTGTCCACCCGGAGGCAGTCGACGACGCCATAGTGGAAAGATGGATGGCCGCGATCACTGGTAACAAGGACAACCCTCGCGGATCCCGGAGGATTTCTCCACTTGACCATAATAGCGTTCCAGACAAGGTACACTTGCTCTGTTTTCCATTGTATGTCTGTTGAATGTGTTTCTGTAATTTGGTCGATTGAGCTCTGCCTTGACGTTTCCAAGCCCTTACCGAGCTGTACTCAATGCCCAATGGAGCTCAGGCTCCGACTGAGGAGGGAGAAGCCAGCGGAGGCGAGAGCCAGGATGAGTGGGACTCAGACGCTGCTGAAGGTGACGACGACGATGATGATGAGGACGAAGCAGAAGAGGAGGAGGAGGAGGTTGCACCACCGCGCCGAAAGGCGGTCGAAACTCGCTCATGACCTCGCGATCAACGCTGTAGGGGTTGCGATTGCCTCGCAATCGACTA
Organism: Aegilops speltoides; assembly: GCA_021437245.1. Classification (NCBI taxonomy): domain Eukaryota; kingdom Viridiplantae; phylum Streptophyta; class Magnoliopsida; order Poales; family Poaceae; genus Aegilops; species Aegilops speltoides. The sequence continues at coordinate 70,074,975 of CM038142.1, forward strand.
AACGCCTCGGACCGCTTCTCCGTGCCGACCGAGAAGGTGCCAAGCAATCGAAGGTAGCTCCATCGGCCAACCAAGCCTCTCGCAAAAATGAAGGTGTTCATCCCCACTATATCGGGGTAAACTTTACTTAAGTCTTCCTGCTCGCATAAGCTTTGTCTCTGGTTGGTACTTGAATTAACCGATCGATTCTTTGGAACTTCAAAGTCTGCGACTTCCAAACCTCGTGCAAGGCCGAGGACCATGAGATGGAGGATGCGGCAACCTCAAGTCCTGGTATTGTATCCTTGATTCTGTTCTTAGTCGACTGACTCATAGTCTCTAACTTTGATTCTTTTCTGAAGCTCCAACCAATGACATTATCACCCTTCCTGATGACGATGATGAGGATGAAGAACCACTGAGGTATAGGAGGAGCAGGAAGGCGACCACTGGCAAAGCCGCCCAAGATGTGACGGCGCCCGAGACCTGTTGTCGCGAGGGGAGAACACCACTCGACCCACCGTGTCTTCGCGGTGTCGCCGACAAGTGCTTGTCCCCTTCGCCGAAAGTGTTGGGCAACCTTCGCTCTTCACCATGCACCACGCCCCGGAGGACCAAGCTTAGCGCCGCTAAAGAGGCGATACGCCAAGCAGGGATCATGATGGAGCAGTGAAGATCATCCGAGATGCAAGCCAAGCAGCTTATGACACCAGCTCGCTTCTTCAAAGCAATGTTCGGTCGACGACCACCGCCTGTTCTGTTAGGATATGCTATCAAAACTTCTTTTCTTTCTGAAATCCATAGCAGTCACCCACTAGGTGTGTTGATAAAAACTCCGTGTTAGCGGGGGCACGCTGAGTGCACCCGCTGGGTGTAGTCCCCAAGGCTAAGGTCGACTGCTGGCAGTCGGCTTTTAGGCTTTACGAATAAAGATTGATCATCATTCGACTAAAACGAATGAGTTTCTGAAACCAGTGGGGGCACGCTGAGTGCACCCACTGGGTGTAGTCCCCGAGACTGTGGTCGATCACCGCGCTGATTACATCCGAAGAAGCTTTGGTCGATCGGTCGACTTTTTTTTTTTTGGTCGATCGGTCGACTCGTTTGAATAGGACCAAGCACGCTGAGTGCACCCACCGGGTAGTCCTCGAGACTACGGTCGAATGCTTGCATTCGATCGTAGTCTTAGAAACGATCATTTTTCTCTATTCACTCGGAAGTGAATCATCTTTGACATTTTGTCGATTGATTCTTCAGAGAAATCCTGTGATCTTGCGGGCGCTTATATCGAATCGGAGCGAAGCATATTCAGCTCGAGTTGGACTTGAAGTTAGTGCAGGAGAATCGACGAAGGCGAAGGAGGAGACCAAAGGTATGTTCGGTGAGACTTGACCACTCCTTTCTCCTCTCATCTCTGTTTCAAATCTAATTTGGCTGTAATTTACAGTGCAAGGTGAAGGAGGCCCAGAGGAAGAAGGATCTTGAGCTGTCTCGAGAAGATCAAACTTGCCGACGAGAAGTTGGCCTCACCAACAAGCTCGAACAGACAACACCAATCAAGGCTGCTCGCCATTGCCACCAAGGATGTCGACCGATCGAAACCGACAAGACCACTCGACCGAGAAGATCAACCAGTTGATCGGGAAGAAGAATGACCGAAGGCTTCCGGTGGTCTTGCTAAAAATTGTTCCTTATGCTCAAGGTAGTCTTTACACTCGACCAATTCTTCCAACTGTGATGTTCCCATTCGACTATTGTCTAGACTCGGGTTTTGTCTTTGCAGAATTCTGTCGCAACTTTGAAGATGAAACTAGCCAGCTTGAGCTGAACCTCGACCGTCAATTCCCCGTGAATGACGAAGTTGCCATGAATGTTTTCCGATTGGAGTCTCGTGTTGCAGCTACCGTGGACTACCTCGCAAGGCTGAAGGTTGCTACGTCCCGCATCGACTCGACGCTCTGGCCCGGGGCGACACTCCAAAATGACCTCGAGTCGTTGATGGCTCGATTGAACGCCGTCCCTGACCGAGTGCAGGAGTGGAAGAAGTCCTCGGCTCTGTGTGGCGCAGATGTCGCCCTGTGTCTGGCGCGAGTCCACTGCAAGGATGCACGAGAAGATAAGCTGGCGGCTCTCCGAGTGGCCAACACCAAGAAACACGACTTCAGGTCTTTCATGGAAACTTTCCTTGCTGCTGCTACACGGATCGCAGATGGGATTGACCTCGATGAGTTCGTTGCTCCCTCCAGCCCTCCACAGGAGGGGTAAAAAACTTCCTTTAAGTCTGACACTTTAAATTTGCCTCGGTATGCCGAGTGGAATTGTAACCGATAAAACCTTAATGTGCTTAGTGCCCGAGCACTCTCGGTTCCTTTAGGTATCGACCTAAACTTGGATTGATGTTTGATATGATTGCTTTTGGCTCGAATTGCCCTTTGCAGGTTTACAGCAGGATGCCTACTGCAGTCGACTTATTCCTTAGGCGAGCGCTGGGCTGCAGCTAAGCCCCCGAGTGAGAGGTTTGCTCTTCACTCGGTAGGATTTCTTATACCTTAGGCGAGCACTGGGCTGCAGCTAAGCCCCCGAGTGTGAGGTTTGCTCTTCACTCGGTAGGATTTCTTATATCTTAGGCGAGCACTGGTTGTTGCTAAGCCCCGAGTGAGAGGTTTGCTCTTCACTCGGTAGGATTTCTTATATCTTAGGCGAGCTACTGGTTGTTGCTAAGCTCCCGAGTGAGAGCTTTGCTCTTCACTCGGTAGGATTTCTTATATCTTAGGCGAGCACTGGCTGCAGTTAAGCCTCCGAGTGAGAGTTTTGCTCTTCACTCGGTAGGATTTCTTATATCTTAGGCGCAGCACTGGCTGCAGTTAAGCCTCCGAGTGAGAGTTTTGCTCTTCACCGGTAGGATTTCCGTTGTATTTGTGGCGAAGCTCGGAGGAGAGGGTCGCAATCGACCTGCACCTCGTCTTCCTTGCGAGCGCACATTATACTTATGGTGCAGCTCGGAGGAGAGGGTCGCAATGACCTGCCTCGTCTCTCCTTATGCAGCGACGTTGTACTTATGGCGTAGCTCGGAGGAGAGGGTCGCAATGACCTGCGCCCGTCTTCTTCTTGCGAGCGACGTTGTACTTATGGCGAGCTCGGAGGAGAGGGTCGCAATGACTGCGCCTCGTCCTTCTTCTTGAGCGACGTTGTACTTAGGCGAGTACTTGACTGCAGCTAAGCCTCCGAGTGGAAGTCCGGCTTGCCACTCTGTAGGATTTTAGTTACTTAGGCGAGCACTGGCTGCAGCTTAAGCCTCCGAGTGGAAGTCGGCTTGCCACTCGATAGGATTTTTAGTTACTTAGGCGAGCACTGGCTGCAGCTAAGCCCCGAGTGGAAGTCCGCTTACCACTGTAGGATTTTTATTACTTAGGCGAAGCGGATTCGCGGCTAAGCCTCCGAGTGGAAGTCCGCTTACCACTCGGTAGGATTTGTATAAACTTAGGTGAAACGGATTCGCTGCTAAGCCACCCATCGGGGAAAATTTGATCGACAAAAATAAAAAGTGACAAAATTATGAAGGAATTATGACACTATTATTCAAATCCATAAACTATGTAGTATTTTATTACAACTCATCCGAGTGAAAAACTTTATGTAAAACGGGCGGAGCAGATCCGCATTCCAAGCTCGGGCTCTTCGATATTGTGTTCGACGTTGTAGAGACGATATGCCCTGCTAGGAGAACCTTGTGACGATGAAGGGCCCTTCCGTGAGGGAGCGAGCTTATGTTGTTTCGCTAATCCACTCAAGGACCAGATCCCTTCCGGAAGGCTCGACCTCTCACATTTTTGCGCGAAGGCGACGCAAGTCTTGCTGGTAGATGGTCGAGCGGATCGAGCCATCTCCTTTCCTCTTCTAGGAGGTCGATCGCATCTTGATGCTCTTGCTCAGCTTCGCTTCATTGTAAAGTTCAATTCGGGAGCATTGTGAAGAAGATCACTCGGTAGGACTGCTTCAGCCCATAGACCAAGAAGAATGGAGTTCTTCCGGCCGACCGATTAGGCGTGGTCCGCAAACCCCAAAGCATCGAAGGGAGTTCGTCGACCCAAGCTCCACCGCATGCTTGAGATCTCGCGATCACCGGGCTTCGCACTTTGAGGATTAATCCGCTGGTCTGCTCGCCTGTCCATTCGACCGTGGATGGGCGATCAAGCGTAGTCGACTCGAGTGCCTTGAGCGCTGCGTAAATCCTTGAATTCTTCCGAGTCAAAATTCACCCATTATCCGTGATAATGCCGTAAGGGACCCCATATCCGAACGCCACTCCGATGAAGGAAACAGCAGATCAAGCGCCAAGACTCTTGATTGGTTTAGCTTCAATCCACTTGGTGAACTTGTCGATCGCTACCAAGACATGCGTGAAACCGCCCGACCTGTTCACAAGGGACCGACCATGTCCAACCCCCATACCGCGAAAGGCCGACGAGTGGAATGGTCTTCGTATCGACGCAGCTTGTGTGACATATTGAATAGAACCGACATCCTTCGACTTGTCCACTATTTCTTTCGCCATCTCATTCGCCCTTGGCCAGAAAATCCGCTCGGTATGCTTTGGCTACAATGGTCCGAGAGGACGATGGTGACCACAGTCCCCGAGTGGATGTCATTGAGTATGACTCGACCTTCTTCCGGCGTTATGCATTTCGACCAACCCCACGGGCTTTCTATACAGCTGTCCTTTAATAACGGTAAAGGCTTTGGATCGACGGACGATCCGTCGAGCCTCTTCCTCATCTTCCGGGAGCTCTTTTCTCGTAATATATGCGATGTATGGAATTATCCACCGAGTGATCACTAAAACTTCCATGACCAAGTCGACCATCGCTGGGACCTCAACCTCGCCGGGTCTGTGGCACTCTTGGGCTGTGGAGCTTCCTCCGTGAAGGGATCTTCTTTAATCGACGGAGTGTGTATATGTTCCAAAAACACACCACTGAATGGCTTTCTTTGGAACCTATCTTCGCCAAATCATTTGTTGCTTGATTTTTCAGTCGGGGATGTGATGGAGCTCCAACCTCGAACTTCTTTTTCCAGCTTCCTCATCGCATTGCAAGATCCAACATAGCTGGGCTTCTCACGCCCCACTCCTTCATCACCTGGTTGACCACTAAATCTGAGTCGCCATAGACCATCAAAGCGACGGACGCCGAGTGAGATGGCCATGCTAATCCATATAAGAGGGCCTCAGATCGCCTCATTGTTGGAGGAATCAAAGTGAATCGAGCACATACCTAAGCTTATCTCCTCCGGGGAAACCAGAACAACCCCAAAGACCGAACCATTCAGCATTTTAGAGCCACAAAGAACATGGTCCAATGCTCCGAGTGAACTTCACCGGCTGTCTGTTGTTCAATCCACTCGGCGAGGAAATCCGCTATAGCTCGGGACTTAATGGCTTTTGCCTCAAATTTGATATCAAGGGAAGAAGTTCAATCGCCCATTTCGCCACTCGACCGGTTGCGTCTCTCACAGTGTAATCTCTCGATAAAGGCGTCACGACGATCGTGATAGAATGATCGAGAAATAATGAGCAACCTTCTTCGTGGTCATGTATATGCCATACACAAGCTTCGATAATGAGGATATCTCTGCTGGATGGAGTCAAGACTTCGACAAATAATACACCGGCGCTGAACTTTTAAGGCCTTTCCTTCCTCTTCCCGCCGACCGTAAGTTAATCAGATTAACGACTTGTCCAAAGGGCTGCAATATAAAGCAACAGAGGCTCTTTTGCTGATTGGGGCAGCAAGCACCGGCTGGGTGGAGAGCAGAGCTTTTAGCTCGGCAAACGCTGCATCAGCTTCGAGTCCACTCAACTTGTCGGCCTTCTTCATCACCGGTAAAGAGGCAATGCCTTTTCACCGAGTCGTGAGATGAATCGACTTAATGCGCCAAGCATCCAAGAAGCTTCGACGCCGTGCACTCGCACAGTATGCTTCATTCGGAGAATAGTGCCGATCTTCTCAGATTAGCATCGATCCTCGCTCGAAACGAAAACCGAGTAATTTTCCACCAGAACTCCGAATGTGCACTTTGACGGATTGAGCTTGATATCGCATCTTCCGAGGTTGGCAAATGTTTTGGCGAGGTCAGCAAGCAGGTCGGAACCTTTTCGCGACTTGACGACGATATCATCCATATACGCCCACATTTCGACCGATTTGAGGAGAAGACACTTCAATCATTCGCATAAATGTGGCTCCGCATTCTTGAGGCCGAATGGCATGGTGATATAGCGAAGCACCAATGGAGTGATGAAAGCTGTTTTATTTCATCGGGTCCATATGACGGATCTGATGATACCCGAATATGCATCTAGAAAAGACATCTTCACATCCCGCGGTCGAGTCAACAATTTGATCTATGCGGGGAGAAAATGATCCTTCGGCAGGCCCGATTGATGTGCTTAAAATCAATGCACATGCGGAGCGAAGTTGTCCTTCTTGGGAACCATGACGACATTAGCGAGCCACTGGAGTGGTATATCTCTGATAAATCCTGCCGCCAACAATGAGCCACTTCTTCACCAATAGCTTTTCTTCTTCGACGGCGGACCAAGATGCTCTTTGACTGGTTTTGCTGACTTGTCAACTCGGAGGCGATGCTCAGCCAGTCCCCTGGGAACACCTGGCATGTCAGCTGACTTCCATGCGAAAATGTCCCAGTTCTCACGGAGGAACTGGATGAGCGCTTCTTCCTATTTCGGTCGAGTGTCGTGGAGATGTGGGTCGGGCTGCATTGGGATCACCGGTGAATATGGATCTGGCTTCGCCTCACCAGACGATCAAATGCGATTCTGTGGTCGGCTTCTTTGATCGCAACAAATCACTCGGATCTGCGTTTTGCTTGTATTCTTCGATTCGACCGCTGTCACTTGGGAGTCGGCAATCTTCGAGCCCTTCAAGGCACTCTTCGCTTTTTCCGATCGCCGGTGTGAAGTGATCACTCCCTTGGGGCCTGGCATTTTCAGTTTGAGGTACACGTAACATGGTCGAGCCATGAATCGTGCGCGAGGCTGGCCTCCCCAAAATGGCGTGGTATGCACTCTGAAAATCCACAACCTCAAAGGTCAACTTTTCCTTGCGAAAGTGCTTGGAATCACCAAAACCACGCCCGAGCTATTTAGCCGAGTGAGTTGGCCTTCTTCCTGGTATGACTCGCGGAAACTCATGTTGTCGGCGCCATCGGGACATCGGAATGCCCATCCTTTCAATGTATCTCAGATATAACAAGTTCAGCCCACTACCACCATCCATCAAGACTTTCGACGACGAGTGCCTTCGACAATTGATCGACCACCAACGCTTGCCGCCAGGTGGCTACGTGAGTCGGATGGTCGATTGGTCGAATGTGATGGGTGTTTGGGACCACTTCACATAACTTGGCTTTACTGGGGCAACCATGTTCACCTCACGGTTAATGACTTTCAGTCGACTTTTGCTTTCTACATCCGCGAAGATCATCAGAGTGGAGTTGACATGCGGATATTCTTCCTCACTGTCCTCTTTGTCTCCGGCCTTGTCTGGCTCCTTCTCCTTGTCCTTAGACTGCTTTCCTTGAAACTGTTGGATAAGGAGTCGACACTGGCGAGTTGTGTGCTTTGGGTAAATGATGTTGCCCTCTTCATCTTTCTTCATGTGAATATGGCATGGCATATCCATCACGTCATTGCCTTCTTTATCTTTTTACTTTTTAGGATTCCAGATCCTTTCGCTTCCCTTGAACTTCCCCGAGTCACGCCGTGGCCTCTCCAGAGCTGCTGGCTCGGCTTCCGCTTCGCTCCGATCGAATTTCCTTTTCCGATCGACTTGGCTTGTACTTGCCGCTCGAGTCGGTCCTCTTCCTCGCCATTGGCATTTGGTAGCAATCTCCATCATTCGACTCGTGGTCATGTTGCCGGTTCGACCGAACTTCAGACTCAATTCTCGTTTTGACGCCATCTTTGAAGGCGCAAACCGCTCGATGATCGGACACATTTTCCACAAGATGGTGCGAGTAATCCACCTCTGAATGTACTCTCGGAGAGTTTCATTGGTCTTCGCACACAAACTTGCAGCTCATAAACCAGCCGGTCGCTATGTGTCCCTTCAAAAGTCCTCGACGAACACTGGGACAAATCTTCCCAAGTATATATATCGCTAGGAGGTAATCGATTCAGCCATGCTCGCGTAACCTTCCAACATGAGGGCAAATGCTTCATGGCCACCTCATCATTCCCACCACCAATCTGAACAGCCACTCGGTAATCTTCAAGCCAAGTTTCGTGCTTGGATTCCCCAAATGAACTTGTCGACTCCTATTGCCAATCTGAAATTGGGGGGTTATCATGCTCGATAGCCTCGCTAAAACACTCCGGACCGTAAACATGCACTCGATCGCTGGTGGGTGCATCCTCTCGGTCCGCCGATGGGCTCTGCTCGGTCGACCAACCCTTGCACAATAATGGATCGCGTCAAGCTCGGTTCCTCGGGTCGACCGAACTCTTCGCCTCAGATCGAATCGACGTCGTCATCCTACCGCCGAGGAGCGACGACCCTTCCTCGAGGGAATGGGGCACTCGACGCTGTCATCTCGGTCATGTCGGTCTCCATATCGATCTCGCCGGTTGTCGCGCCCTTCTCGCCGCTGGAGGTGATCGGGATCGTGAGCCGATCGACAGATTCGCAGCAACGGATCGACCGTGAATTTGCTGCGCGACTGCCACACGGCTGAGTTCTGGTCTCCTGCTGCTCGGAGTAAATCTCTGATCTGCATCAAGCCTCTCCCAGCTTCTGACTGAGAAGGCTGGATGGACTATGCTATGCGGGTTGCAGCTGCTAAATTCTGAATCGCGCGCGGTATACCCGAGTCGGCGGAAGAGACGACGCCGACCGGCTTCAGAATTGCGTTGCAAGGCCGCCGAGTGCTCGCTGAAGATTCTCCAAGCGAAGCGTGTTCAGCCACATTGGCCAAACGTGCCTCCTCCAAGGCGCGAGCCTCGGGGTTTCTCCCGCGATGGGAGTATGCGTGGCATCCATGTTCTCGGGCGGCTCTTCTCTCCAGAGAGTCGAGTGTCTCGGCTGGTACTCTTCGTGTTTTGCGCTGGGTCACTTCCACCGCCGCTCCGCCACCGTGGGCGGCCGGAGGACTGCGAGGGCCGCCGACCATGAGGATTTCCGCCGCTGGATCATCGCTGTCGCGATTCGGATGCGCTTCTACGGAGCCACCGACGATCGAACAGGCCATAGAGGGACTCGTCGGGCTCAATTGCCGCGACTGGCGGTGGCTGTCTGGCGAGCCATCGCGTGCTTCACCCACCGCTGGAGTCTCGACGACCAGAGCGCTTGCGCCGCCGAGACTGGGTGAGCGATCGTAGAGGAGTCGACCGACACGGGTCGACGGTTGCCGCAGCAGAACGCCGCGGACACATGCGCGAAAAGCGCCGCCCGCGGACGGGAGCGCCGATGTCGAGTGGAGCCTCCTGGAGCCACGCGGAATCGTCGGCGACAAAGGTGAGAGCACCGAGACGGATCTCGCGCCACTCAACCAAAACTCCAGCAGTCATCATGATGAAAGTACTCGGAAGTACCGCAACTTCTCCACAAATCGCTAGAACACCTGCCCCACGGTGGGCGCCAACTGTCGTGGTTCTAAGTCTGACAGTAGAGTAGGGGGGTAGGTATGGAGAGGCAATGTCCTAGCTATGGAGAGGTTGTGAACACAAGTGATGTACGAGTTCAGGCCCTTCTCGGAGGAAGTAAAAGCCCTACGTCTCGGAGCCCCGAGGCGGTCGAGTGGATTATCGTGTAGGTATTACAAGAGTGCGAACCCCTCCGCCTGTGGAGGGGCTGGCTTATATAGAGTGCGCCAGACCCCAGCCAGCCCACATAATGGAGAGGTTAAAGTACATTGCTTAGGTGTTACCGTAACGCCTCATAAAGCGCCTTAACTATCATTAAGTCTATTCAATTACAGTGCCGCTATGCTGCAGAGTGCCTTCGACCTTCTCGGTGGTCGAGTGTATCTTCATGGTCGAGTGAGTCTTCCATGGTCGAGTCCTTCCAGTCAGTCGAGTGAGTTCCTAGTTGGTCGACTGGAAGGTGATCTCTTCTAAGAGTGCCCTTGGGTAGGACGTTTAGGTCAGGCCTATGACCCTACCCTAGGTACATGAATCCATCACGGATCGCCTTCACTTGCTCCATCATGACCCCGCCTGGCGTATGGCTTCTTTAGCAGCGCTTGCTTTGTCTTCTGGGATGTGGTGGGTGGAGAAAAGTGAAGGCTGATTAGCACTCGACGACGAAGGGCGAGCACTCGTCAGCGGCACCGCAAAGGATACGGTAGGCCGAGTGACGTTGTCCCCCTCTGCAACCAACGTCTCAGGTGCTGATACGACCTGAGCTGTCTTGCCAGCAGACACCCTCCTATTCCTCCTCTGCCTCAGTGGTTCCTCATCATCATCATTAGGAAGATCAATAATGATATTAGATGGAGCTGCAGAAAAGATTCAAAGTTAAAAATGAAGATTATCGACTGAAAACGAAACTAGAAAGGTCATACCAGGGTTGGAAGTGACAGCATCCTCCATTTCTTGATCTTCAGGTCTGGTCGAGGTCTCAGAAGTAGCAGCACTGCAGTTTCAGAAATCAGTCGGTCAGCTAACGAATCGACCAAGAGTAAATCCATGTGAAACAAGAAGACACAAGTTACGCCATTACCCGAAAATAGTGGGAATCGCCATCTTCATCTTCGGCAAGGCCTTCGTCGGCTTTGACGACGCCACTCGAGATTGCTTTGGCGCTTTCTCAGTCGGCGCCGGAGAGGTCGTCCGAGGACGCTTGGTCGACTGCACAATAGGCACGACTCCCTTGCCGCGCTCGACGGCAGAGTCATGGACAAGCTTGGATCGTCTTTTAGAATGGGGAGGTGCGACCTCCTATTCCTCCTCTTCCTCCTCCTCTTCCTCATCAGAGCCAGCGTCTTCATCACCCTCATCACCATCCGATTCCCACTCCTCCGGGCTCTCGCCTCCACTTCCTCCCTCCTCCTCGGTCTGTACTTGCGCCCTGTTGGGCATCGAATACAACTCAGTAGTGATCTAAAAGACAACAAAACAAGATAAAAGTCAGTCGACTGAGTTGCAGCAAAATAGAATGAACGAAACATGATTACAGTCGGAGATAAATGGTCATACCTTGTTTGGTTCATAAGACTGGTCGAGTGGCGGGATCCTCCTAGCCCCACGAGGGTTATCTTTGTTCCCTGTGATGGCAGCCATCCACTTCTCTGGCGTGGCGTCGTCGACTTCCTCTGGGTGGACCCGAGTGGTGTCTTCGGTACCAGAGTACAACCACATCGGGTGGCCTCGGTATTGGAGTGGCTGAATGCACCGTCGAAGGAAAACCTCCAGAAGATCCATGCCAGTGACCCCGTCGTGAATGAGCTGGACTACACGCTCCATCAACATTTTAACCTGAGCCTTCTCCTCCGGAAGCACCTTCAGAGAAGATGGCTTGTTCACTCGGTCCATGGAGAACGGAGGGAGACCAGTCGGCTGCCCCGGCATCGACTCGTCTTGGCAGTAGAACCAGGTCGACTGCCACCCTCTAACCGACTCGGGAAGGGTCATGGCTGGAAAGGCACTCTTACTCCTCATCTGGACCCCAATACCCCCACATATCTGGATTACTTGGGTCCTCTCGTCATTCCGATTCGCCTTTTTCACCATCTGAGAACGACAAGTGAATATGTGCTTGAAGAGGCCCCAGTGCGGCCGACAACCCAAGAAGTTTTGGCACAAAGACACGAAAGCGGCGAGATAGGCAATGGAGTTGGGTGTGAAGTGATGGAGTTGTGCCCCAAAGAAATTCAGAAACCCTCGAAAGAAAAGATTCAGCGGTAGATAGAACCCGCGATCGACATGGGTGGCTAAGAGGACACACTCACCCTCCTGTGGCTGCGGTTGCCACTCCGTCCCCGGAAGCCTTGCTGACCCATGGGAGATCAGTCCCTCGTTGGCCAGATCGTCGAGATCCTTCTGGGTGATAGGCGAGCGGATCCAGTCTCCCTGGATCCAGCCTTGCAGCAGGCTGGACCGCGACGAGGATCCGCCCCGACTGGCCGCTCTCCCTTCGCTTTTGCCGTCGCCGTCGCCTTCTTCGCTCACTCCAAGGCCGCCGTCTTCTCCTTTACCATCGTCGTCGGCGATGCGCGCGAGGAGCAGATGAGCGGAGATAGAAGCGAGCGTAGCGGGCGAGTTCGAGGAAGAGGGAGAGGGGAATGAGGACACACTGTTCAAAAAACCCCCGTCCGGCGCCTTATATAAGGTCACTTCCGAGTGGCTGACTGGTAGGCCTGGGCGATCCTGTCAAATCCCGAAACAGTCGCGCACGCGATACGTGGCAAAAAAGGTGGCGCGGAAATCGAGGCATCTTTGCCATATCCCATCCGAGTACCGCGGTCTTCTCCGCTTCGCGCGCTTCCCAAAATTCGGATCCCGCTAAATCCGTTAACAGCAGAGCAACTTGTCAGACGGCAGATTTCCTACAATCCGTCGCTCGGAAATCTCCAAGTTCATAAAGTTCACTCGACAGAGGAAAAGAATGGATCAAGGAGACTGAAAGAAAAGTTGACGCCATCGCTAAAGTCATTAATCCAAAGTGAGACACACTCGAAGCACAAAAAATAGGTCGGAAAGATTATCAACTCCTTCCTCACTCAAACCTCGATCCATTCGGGGGCTAATGATGAAGTCATGTACCTAGGGTAGGGTCATGGACCTGTCCAAGGTACCCTCCCCAAGGACATCTTTAGAAGAAACTGCCTTCCAGTCGACCTGGAAGGATTCTACTCGACGGACTCGATGACACTCGACCATGAAGCCTCACTCAACCACCAGGAGATCAAGAGTCACTCTGTATCCAAACGGTCTGTAATTAGGTAGTCTTTATGGCCATGATGACACTTTATGTAAGGCATTACCAGTAACGCCAGGCCTTAATGTACTTTAAACCCTCCGCTACGTGGGCTGGCTGGGGTTCTGGCAGACTCTATATAAGCCACCCCCTCCACTGGCAGAAGAGTTCGCACCCCTGTAATCCATACGCATATAATCCAGTCGACCGCCTCCGGGCTTCGAGACGTAGGGCTGTTACTTCCTCCGAGAAGGGCCTGAACTCAGAAATCCTTGCGATACAACTACTCCATAGCTAGGATCTTGCCTCTCCATACCTACCCCTATTCTCTGTCGGGTCTTAGTACCACGACACTAAGGAAATTATTATTATTGGTATTCGAGAAGTCACACAACTTGGTATTATCTTGTGCCATGGCAACAAGTAATCCAACACACGAGCAAATGTAAAAACGGCAAGTTTAAAAGAGAGGAGGAGATTGGGAAAGAGAGGGCTAATAAAACGGCAAGGGTGAAGTGGGGAGAGGAAAACGAGAGGCAAATGGCAAATAATGTAAATGCGAGGGAGATGGGTTTGTGATGGGTACTTGGTATGTCTTGACTTGAGCGAAGACCTCCCCGGCAACGGCGCCAGAAATCCTTCTTGCTACGTCTTGAGCTTGCGTTGGTTTTCCTCGAAGAGGAGAGGGTGATGCAGCTAAGTGTAGCGTAAGTATTTCCCTTAGTTTTGAGAACCAAGGTATCAATCCAATAGGAGGCTCCTCAAAAGTCTGACGCACCTACACAAACAAACTGAGAACTCGCAACCAACACAATAAATGGGTTGTCAATCCCTTCACGGTCACTTTGCGAAAGTGAGATCTAATAAAGATAGTATGATAAGATAAATATATTTTTGGTATTTTGTAATATAGATGCAAAAAGTAAAGATGCAAATAAAGGTAGATTGAAAGCAAATATGAAAAGAGATAGATCCGGGGGGCATAGGTTTCACTAGAGGCTTCTCTCGAGATAGCATAAGTATTACTATGGGTGAACAAATTACTGTCGATCAATCGATAGAAAAGCGCATAGTTATGAGATTATCTAGGCATGATCATGTATATAGGCATCACGTCCATAACAAGTATACTGACTCCTGCCTGCATCTACTACTATTACTCCACACATCGACCGACTCCTGCCTGCATCTAGAGTATTAAGTTCATAAGAACAGAGTAACGCATTAAGCAACATGACATGATGTAGAGGGATAAACACATGCAATATGATATAAACCCCATCTTTGTTATCCTCGATGGCAACAATACAATACGTGTCTTGCAACCCTTTCTGTCACTGGGTAAGAACACCGCAAGATTGAACCCAAAGCTAAACACTTCTCCCATGGCAAGAAAGACCAATCTAGTAGGCCAAACCAAACTGATAATTCGAAGAGACTTGCAAAGATAACTCAATCATACAAAAAAGAATTCAAAGAAGATTCAAATATTATTCATAGATAAACTTGATCATAAACCCACAATTCATCGGATCTCGACAAACACACCGCAAAAAGAGTTTACATCGAATAGGTCTCCACAAGAGAGGGGGAGAACATTGTATTGAGATCCAAAAAGAGAGAAGAAGCCATCTAGCTAATAACTATGGACTCGTAGGTCTGTGGTAAACTACTCACAACTCATCGGAGGGGAAAGGATGTTGATGTAGAGGCCCTCCATGGTTGATTCCTCCCAGAGAGTGCCGCCAAGCTCCAAGATGGGATCTCGGATCTGATACGTAGGTGGCGGTGGAAATTGTGTTTCGTGGTGCTCTGGATGTTTTCGGGTACGATGTATATATAGGAGGAAGAAGTACGTCGGTGGTCGCTGAGGGCCCACGAGATAGGGGCGCCTACTGGGGCGGCCCCTATCTCGTGGGGCCCTCGGAAGCTTCTTGACTTGCACTCCAAGCTCTCCGGATCACGTTTGTTCCAAAAATCACGCTCTTGAAGGTTTCATTCCGTTTGGACTCCGTTTGATATTCCTTTTCTTCGAAATACTGAAATAGGCAAAAAAAACCAGCAATAACGGCTGGGCCTCCGGTTAGTAGGTTAGTCCCAAAAATGATATAAATGTGTAAAATAAAGCCCATAAACATCCAAAAGGGGTAATATAATAGCATGGAACAATCAAAAATTATAGATACGTTGGAGACGTATCAGTGTCCTGCTTGAGGTTCATGGCGTGGACGTCCTTGCGCAAGTCATCCAGTTCTCCCAGCATCTCTGCTGTCTCTTCCAGATTCTGCACCACCTAGCCCTTAAGTGCCAACAATTCGGTAATATAATTCTCATCCAGACTCGGCTTCGAACGCCCCATCGCAATCTCAGCCGCCAGAGGAATTTTACAACCCGCCATGCAGGAAACCTGAACGGATCTGAAATCGAAACTGACCCCGACGAGATCTGCCGCCCTACAACACCACCCAGAAGGGAATCTGGAATTTCACCATAGAAACAACGAGTTCCCGCAACCAGTTCCAGGACCCGAGCTGTCGCCGAATAGGTCTACCGCCGCCAGTGCCACCACACCTCCCCCATCTCCGCCCAGCACTGCCGCTTGAGATCGCCGCCAAAACATGGGAGGGAAGGGAGGGAGAAAAAAATTCCGCGCAGCTACACCCTTTGCCGAAGATTAGCCTGGCTCTGAGTACCAATTGTAGTGCCCGTAGCTAGATCGAGCTAGGAGAAATGGGGATCGGGACGCTAGGGTTTGTCACCAGGAGCGTGTGACGGTATCAGAGGCGAATATGCGAATGTATTAGCTGTAAAGTATTGTAGTTGATCATTCATAGAAAATGGCATAGCCTTACAATCGAGAGAGGAGTGGCATATATAGCCAGCGATAAGTGATGACAGTAAACAGTACGACAACAGAAACGAAACAGTAACGGAAAACGGTTCGGAGGAAGGCGAGCGCAGCGAGCCGTCCGATCTTGTAACAGGCTTCCATCACAGCCGTCCGTTATCTGAAGATGCCAACAAAAATCATCTAGCCTGACAAAAATTCCAAATTTCAAAAGCGGCACAGATCTCCACGGCATTTCGACTAACCCCTCCGTAAGTTTGATCCATCTAGCTCTAGATCCGATCCCATCTCCATACGCGTATTCCTCCATGGATTTTCGTGTGTGACCTTTATGCCGGGTGCCCGTGAACCTGTACGCAGGCCATTTGCTCGACGAAATGCGCCGGATAACCACCAAGCACTGGGGGCCTTACCGCTGCACTGGCCAGACGTCAGGCTCCGGTGCCAGCGTGGTCGACCGCCTCAGCGCCCTCCCGGACGCGCTCCTGCAGCACATCATGTCATTCCTCAAGGCATGGGAGGTGGTGCCCACCTGCGTGCTTGCGCGTCACTGGCGCCACCTCTGGGAGTCCGCGTCCTGCGTCGACCTTCGCGTGCGCTACCTTGGCCGCGACGCCGATCCGCCGGAGGTGTTCTGCGACTTCGTGGACCACCTGTTCCGCCTCCGTGATGCGTCGGCGCCAGTGGACACACTCCGGCTGCGGTCTAGCCGTGAGGACGCTGGCTTCGGGGGCTTCGACGAGGAGGACGCCGGCACCTGGATCAGGACTGCTATCAGCCGCAAAGCACGAGTCATTCATCTTGTTGGACATCGTAAGGAGGTCACGTCATTGGACCGCGTATCCTTCGTCTCTTGCCACCTCAAGATCTTGAAGTTGTCGTATGCCAGGCTCGACGGTAGGATCCTTGAACAGCTTTCTTCCAGTTGCAAATCCTTGGAAGAGCTGGATCTGAAGGATTGCTTGGTCACTGGCCCTGAGATTGTGTCTACCTCTTTGAATACTTTAATCATGCTCAACTGCACATTCAATTGGGACTTCTCCATCACTGCTGCGAACCTTGTGCTTCTGCGTCTCATCACGCCTTCCCTCCGAGTTCCGTCATTTACGAACTTTGGGTCACTGGTCACAGGCAATATCATACTTGACGACTCTCTCTTGAGTGATGATTTTGGATTCATCAGTGAAGAAGATAATTTTGATGAAACTATTGATGATGATAAGCACAATGATGATAAGAGAGAGAACTATAAGATTCATGATGACTGTTCCTTGAGTGACGACGATTTTGGGTACACCAGTGATGATAACTCTGGATGCATCAGTGATGATAACTTTGGATACATCAATGATGATGGCAATTTTGATAAGTTTGGATTTGGATATGGTTTTCCTAAAGGAAGATATGGGCACAATCGTTACAAGGATAATTATGATTATGGTAGTGATATTGATAGTGATGACAATACCTATGAATACAGTGAGATTGCAAATGATGCAAACTATGGCTCCAAAGGGGCCAAGCTTTCCAGTGAAGATGGTAAGTATGGTAGAAACGGTGGTGGAAATTATAGTAAGATTCTAGGTGACCATAATATGCTTGAGAGCCTTTCTACTGCTACGAGTTTGGAGTTGTTAACTGATACTGGAGAGGTATAGCTATCACCATCTTTTACTGATCTGTCATCTCTTTCCTCTCTTATTTTCTATTTATATTTTCCGTAGTTATTGTGGGACATTTTTTCCGGACGTTTCACAAAGAAATGTCGTGTTCCCTTGAACATAATACATGTGTCGGATGAACACATTTTTGACCTTCTGCTCTAGTGTCAATACCTGGTTGCAGAGTTGAAATGAATAAAGTAGTACTCCCTCTGTAAACAAATATAAGACCGTTTAGATCACTTGAGATCACTACTCTAGCAATCTAAACGGTCTTATATTTGTTTGCAGAGGGAGTACTAGTTTGCTTAATCATCAAATATAATAGGGAATCAGTTAGATGGAAGACTATAGCTTTGAGGGAGCATTCTTCACCATTTACGTTCTCATAGGATCGTTTGTCGTTTTTCTCTTTGTTTCGACAATGTATCTTTTCAATAGATTAACTATATATAATGTAAAAAACTGATTAATTATATTCAGTCAATATAATAGAGTCTAAGGCCGATGTTCCTTCAGTTACTAGAAAACTGATTAAGGAATTTTGTAGGAATACTATAGGATATGATTTCTAAAGGAAAATTTCCAATAGAGCCATTTGGTTTGTAGGAATGGATTCCTATTCCCATGTAGGATCTGTTCCTATCCTTCACATTTCAAAGGGAAAAAACATTAGCTCATACCTAATGGAAAATTCCTATCGTATGAACCAAGTTACATCTCTTTTCCTATAGGAACTGAGATGTATGTCATCTCACTTGCTATGACTTTCCTATTCTTGTGATTTTGCTATCCTATGAACCAAAGGAGGGTATCTTCGTTTTCCTTTCTTATTTGAGATGGGTATCTTTGTTTTATCCTTTCTGTTGAATAAACCACTCATATGCAGTTTGTATTGTGAGAACTGAGAAGTTGATTCGGCTTACTACTGTCCTTTGCTAAATACTCTTTTGGCTGCAATATGAAGGTGGTTCTGAGTAGGGAATTGAAAAGGTGTCCAACTTTTAGCAACCTGAAGACCCTGTCCCTTAGTGAATGGTGTATGGCCGCTGATTTTGATGCATTAATTTTCTTGCTACAGCGTTCACCTAATATAA
Source organism: Aegilops speltoides (assembly GCA_021437245.1). Taxonomy (NCBI): domain Eukaryota; kingdom Viridiplantae; phylum Streptophyta; class Magnoliopsida; order Poales; family Poaceae; genus Aegilops; species Aegilops speltoides. The sequence continues at coordinate 70,093,495 of CM038142.1, forward strand.
AGAGGCTTTTTCTCCCAACTTAAATTGGTATGTGCAATTACATATTTGGTGTATGCTACTCGATCCTTTACTTTATTTTTCTGATTGCATGCTTAGTAACAATTTGGTTAATGTGCTAAAGAACTTCGTCATGAGGAAGGCATTGGAAACAGGTGTAAGCTTGAGAGGAGATCATTTACTTGCAAAGACCTTGCAATGGTTAAGATCAAATGTTCAAAGGATGATGGGAGAGTCCATGCCTTGGCACATATGTTCAACGCAAATGGTATACCCCTTCAGTATATTTATGTGCGTCGGAGTAGGAATGCTCGTGAGTCATACCTTCTCTTCATATACCATTTTATATTTACTTCAAATATCAGTACATCCTTGCTAGTTTGTTGGTTTATATGTTCACGTGCTATTTACTGAGATGTAATGACACACAAAGCCATGTTCCTGAAAAGCTAAATATGTTTTAGGTAGCATATGATCTGCTTGGTGTATTATCGATATTCTATTACATGAGAAGTGTATTCTATTAAATTAGAAGATGTTCTTTCGTACATGGTCCTAATCTATAGTCATCTACTTTCTGATATTTCTACCAGATCTTCGCGGCCAGAAGTTTATGAGGGAACTCGCCAAGCAAGAACTGGATGAATGTGGGGACGACTGGATGTAACATGACATCTAGAAGTTTACGAGGGGTCTTCTAGATATTAAATCCTGCCGTGATCGAACCATCCCTTATGTAGTTAGCAAGAACCCTTGGTCTCCTTATGGCACCATACAAGGTCGGGAACTTTTTCAGTACGATTAGCATATAATATCAAATTTGAGCATCAGTTTGGACGCCATCTTAACCAAAGCAGCCAAGGTAGTGCCAGTGAAAATGGTGTATGGAAAGATCTATGGAAGCTGAGGCTACCGGGGAAAGTTAAACATTTTGGATAGAAGGTCTTAAAGGGAGTTTTACCTTTCTATGGGGTGCTGGCCAGTCGGCATATACCTTTACTCCCGCAATGTCCGCTATGTAATATTGGACTGGAGGATATCCAGCATTGCCTGTTCACTTGCTCTCGAGCATATGCAATCTGGAAAGAGTTGGGATTATCAACTGAGATAAATAAAGTGGTCTGTCAGGATCGTTCTGGTTCGGTTAACCTCCCTATTCCAGGTACACTCGGCGATGCATAATGTTCTTGCACCCGAGCTCATACTGGTGGCCATGTGGTTCATCTGGTGGCAGAGGAGATTATACATGAAGGGAGAAACGGTCCTGTTGATAGAACAAGCTGCGATGTCAATTCGAGTTCTAGCTACAAATTTTGTTCGGGCAAATACTCCAAATCAAGCTGCTCGGAAGAGTAACCAGGTGTGGAAGAAACCCGAAGTGGCAGTGGTAAAGATAAATGTTGATGCATCCTTTCTGGAGGATAAGCTCTCAGGTTCTTGCGGAGTCATAGCACGTAATGATTAGGGACAGTTCTTGGGTGCAGCTACTCATTTGATACCCCATGTACCTTCAGTAGAAGAAGCAGAAATGATTGCTATCTGATGTGGAGTGAACCTAGCTGCAAACGTGGGCTATGCAAAACTGGTAATAGAATCTGACAATACAAGGGCATTGGAGGCCATATCAGACCCACTGGCATATATGAGAACAACAGTGCCTATTATAGCGGAGTGCTCTCTAATGACAATGGAATTCGCTTTTTATATCCTTTGATCATTGCAGCAGGGAGGCGAACTCAGTAGCAGATGCTCTAGCTAAACATTGTATTAGCCTGAAAAAGTCTGAAGTATGGGAAGCAAACATCCCTGACTTTATTCTACACCTTTTTGTAAACGATCTGGCTGTCATTTGATGAATAAAGTTATTATGCTCAAAAAAAGAACCCTTGGTCTCCATGAAGCACTCATGATGCTTTCAGAGCTTCACCAGATCTTTTGACGTCTTTTTTTAGCAGCATGGATGATGGAACTATTTATCGGTATTATCGGTACAAATCGTTGGGATGTTCTTCCTAGAAATCCTCGTGGGATGAGTTCATATGTGTGTTCTGTAGTAACTTTGCTTTCTTACCGTAACAGAAACGAAATTATGGATGCTCCTTGCCTGAATTGTGGTGCAGCTGAGATACGCTTTGTTATTTCATTTCTAAGTTTTTTTTATCTTCGTAAGTTTAGTAGTATATTGAAATACGTTTTATCTGCAGTAAAAAGGAAATAAACTTCATATACAATAGGTAGAATATTGAAGTAAGCTTCATGCTCTGCAATCATGTGTGCCTACAACTATGAGCAGAGAGGTATTTTCTCTCTGAATAACAAATAGTAACACACCTGAAAAAATACACCACATTTTTTTTGTTGAAAAGGGCTATAGTTAATAAGAGAGTTAATTTAACTTTTTAGCCATTGTTTGTGTATTTGTGATAGTATTTGCCCCATTTAAATTTTCCGCCACATTGTACCTCAAAATTGTTTTGTTGTATCTAGTTAACCCAATTTAACAATTTGCCCTGATTTTAACCTGTTGGGTCCACTTGTCAAGATAATGTGTGTGATGGCCAGTATTCCAACTTGGAAGCGTAAACCAGATGGGAGTATCCTCCCTACCCACCAAATCGGACTCGCGTCCTGGTCCGCCTAATCGGCAAAACCTGGCCCATGGCAAATCTAGTTCTAGTTGTCGCTTGCCGCCCTTTGTTCATCTTTGCCCCACCGCTTTGTGGTCGCGTAGAGTGGGTTTGGCTTGACCAAATCACCAAACATGGCGCAGTCAAGTGAGCTGGAGTGGTTTTATGGCGTGTGCTGGTATATGGGGATATGAGAGCAACTCTAGCAAAGTCGCCATATTGTGCATCTGAAGGCCGCGCGTGAGCGCGACGTTCATTTCTGCTAGGCTGCTGTCGACACCGAGTCAAAATACTCAAGGGCGACGGGTAGGTGGGCATGACCGGCGACTGATTCAGATCACGGTGCGCGTCGTCCTCGATCCACTCAAAGTAGCCCCACACCCTCTCTCAGAACTCTCGACGCGGGCCTCTTAGTTCTTACTGGGGAGAGCACGACCGCACCAACATGGTTGATGAGGTTGAGGGACTAATGAGGGTTGAGAGGGGGCGAGGTGTCGGCCGATGAACGGGGCCGAATAAGGTGAGTGTGTCAGCGATGAGGACCGGGGGAGAGGTTGAATGTAGTGTTTATCTAATTCCATATGAAGTTGTCCTTAGGTCTTAGCATCACTCGGTATACACTGCCACAAATTTACAAACGGGGATACAAGTGGAGTTCACTCGTAAAATCCAATTTGGCTCCCGGGAGCACATGCTCCTGCGCGTGAAAATGATTTTTGAAATGTTGAAAAAATCTTAATAATTTTTTTATGTAATCATAGTCACATTCAAATGCTACCTGTAAAGGTTTAGGCAGCCTGTGCAAAAAATTAAAAATTGAACACCAAATGTTACCCCAAAATGTCATCCAAATTTGATTTTTTTCACCTACAAAACATTACTGTTCCGTTTCGTATGAAAATTGCCGAACATGCTTGCTAAACTAACACGATCATCTGCAAAAAAATTAAGAATTTCTAAAAACATTTTACTCCCTTCATTTCAGTTTACAAGTCCTACGCGTATATCTAGGTTGCCAATTTTATCACCCTAATATAAACTATATAACACAAAAAAATTATCTTTTGAAAATAGTACATCTGAAATTTATATCGATATATTTTTGTAATATATGACTTGCATTAGGTTGGTTAAATTGATGACTTAGGGTACACGCACGAGAGACAGGGAGTACCCCTTTTTTGAATTACTGTTCGCGCGGGAGCAAATGGTCCGGAGCAAAAACGCGTCCCACTGCTCACTCTCAATAAGAAAAGACTTTGAGTGTACGCCATCCCACTCCACAATTCACTCCGAAGCAGCCGCCACTGGAAAACCGAGAAAGCGGCAACAAACTCCGCCCATTTCGCCGAGTTTCTCTCCGTAAGTTCCCTTCCTCCCCCGATCTCGTCTCCATATGCATCTCCCCCGCAGAGATTTCAAAATCCTGACTGATAGGGTTGCGTCGGGGTGACCCTAAACCCCTAGGTGCAGGTCTTCTGCTCGACGAAATGCGCCGGAGCACCACCCAGCGCCCGGGGCCGCGCCGCGGCGCCGGCGGGAAGCCCGGATCCCGCGGACGGGCCACCGCCAAGCCCGACCGCCTCAGCGCCCTCCCGGACGCGCTCCTGCACCACATCATGTCGTCCCTCAAGGCGTGGGAGGCGGTGCGCACCTGCGTGCTCGCGCGCCGGTGGCGCCACCTCTGGGCGTCCGCGCCCTGCGTCGACCTCCGCGTGCGCCACTCCTCCGGCCGCGACGCTGACCCGCCGGAGGAGTTTCGCCACTTCGTGCACCACCTCTTCCTCCTCCGCGACGCGTCGGCGCCCGTGGGCACGCTCCGCCTGCGGTCCGGCGACGAGGACGCGGGCTACGACGAGGACGACGCCAGCGCGTGGATCAGGGCCGCCATCAACCGGAACGCGCGGGTCATCCATCTCGCCGGGCATCGCTCGGAGATCGCGTCGTTGAACCGCGTGCAGTTCGTCTCCTGCCACCTCAAGGTGCTGAAGCTGTCGTATGCCAGGCTCGACGACAGGATCCTCAAGCAGCTCTCTTCTAGCTGCACGTCTTTGGAGGAGCTGGATCTGAAGGATTGCCTGGTGACCGGTGCCGGGATTGTGTCTGCCTCTTTGAAGACTTTGATCATGCTCAAGTGCAAGATCAACTGCGCCTTCTCCGTTGCTGCCCCGAACCTCCTACTTCTGCGCCTCACCACGCCTTACGTCCGAGTCCCATCGTTCAAGAACTTGGGGTCACTGGTCACAGGCACTATCATACTTGATGACTCTTTCTTGGGTGATGATTTTGAACACATCAGTGATGAAGATGACTGTGATGGAACTACTGACGACGAAGGGGATGAGAGTGATGATAATGATTGGACAGAGAGCTCTAAGATTCATGATGACTCTTCCTTGGGTGATGATTTTGGATATGATCATTTTATAAGGTTTGGATATGGACATACTTTTGCTGGAGAAAGTTACACGCATGGTCGTTACAAGGATAATTTTGATTATGGTAGTGATATCGATAGCGATGACGATACCTATGAATACAGTGAGATTGCAAATGATGCAAAGTATGGCTACAAAGGGGCCAAGCTTTCCAGTGAAGATGGTAACTATGGTGGAAACAGAGAATGCAATGGCAGGAAGATTTTAGGTGGACGTCATATTCTTGGGTCTCTTTCAAGTGCTAGAACTTTGGAGTTGTTGACTGATGCTGGAGAGGTATGGCTGTCAGCACCTTTTACTGATCTCTCTATCTTTGAGTACGAAAATTTCCTTGCTATAGCCATAATTTTTTTTAGCAGCCTTTTCTGATCTTCACAAAAGACATTTATGTTGCTCCCAATATAACGCATATATGTCCAATGTGCACATTTCGTACATAGGTACCAACCCCTGGTTAGCACAGTTGACTTGCCGAAGAGTTCAGAATTCAGATCAAGAAATTAGTACTAGCTCATTTCATCATCAAAGTAGTAGGTGAAATCAATGAGATATGGAAGTGTGTGGCTTCAACAGACCATTATTCATCATTTATTTATTTCAGATTAATGTTTGCCATTTTCTTGTATTCTTATTACTGTTTATATTGTTGTATAATTAACTATTTTGAGTATGCACATCAGTAAAATGGCAATGTCCCTTCACATTATAGAAAAGAATGCTGAATCGTATTTTACCAATAGGTGCTAATCATGGTTACACATTACTCTCTGTCTTTTCCTTTTCGTGTTGGGTATGCTTTTTTTCTCTACATATCAAATAGACCTCTTATGTCCAGTATGTAAAATATGAAGTTGATTCAAATTATTATTGTTCTTTGCTGAATACTCATTTTTTTGCAATGTGTAGGTGGTTCTGAGTAGGGAACTGGAAATGTGTCCAACTTTTGGCAACCTGAAGACCCTATCCCTTGGCGAATGGTGTATGGCTGCAGACTTTGATGCCCTAATTTTCTTGCTGCAGCACTCACCTAATATACAGAAGCTCTTTCTCCAACTTAAAATTGTATGTGTAATTACATATTTGGTATATGTTTACTTGTTTTTTTAGTTTCGAGTATCTGCGCACATGCTTAACAACAAATTTCTTGATCTGCAAAAGAACTTCAACACCAGAAAGGCATCAAAAACAGGCATCAAACTACATGGAAGATCATTTACTTGCAAAGACCTTCAAATGCTAAAGATCAACTGCTCAAAGGATGATGGAAGAGTCCATAAGTTAGCAAATTTATTCAGGGCGAATGGTATATCCCTCGAGAAAATTTATGTCCGCCGGAGTGGGAGTGCTTGTGAGTCATACCTTCTCTTCAGATAATACTTCGTATTTTGCGTTATCAGTAATATTACTTGCTTGCATGTTTCTGTGGTATTTGCTGACGGATGTTAGCTGCATATTGTCTTGTTCCGCCTTCCCTGAAAAGCTACATGTTTTTATGTGCATATAATCTGCTTAATGTTTTGTCACCATTCTGTTAAATTGAAAGTATATTTTGTTAACTAAAATATGTTTCTTCTGTGCATGATCCTAAACTACGCTCTTATCCTGTCCCTGATCATTCTACCAGATCTCCGTAGCCAGAAGCAGATGAAAGAATTCGCCAGGCGCGAACTGGAGTTTTGGGGGATGTAACATCCAACAGCCTCATTTGCTTTCAGATAATAAATCCTGCGCTATGATTGAGATCGTCGCAAGTAACTAGCAAGGGTAGTAAGATACCATGGTCTCCATGAAGCACTGATCGTGCTCTCAAAGCTGCGCCGTATTTCTTGATGCCTCTTTTTTAAGTAACATTCATGGCTGATGTTTATGGCCATCAATCATTGGAATGTTCTTCCCCGTATGATGAGTTGAGACTTTAAATTTTTTAAGCCAGTACTAGGTCTAGGCTCAACCGCTCAAGTACATTTTTGCTTTGTTCCTGTAACGGATATGAATGCTCCTCGTTTGAGTGTTTTAGGCTGGTGCGTCTCAGGAGTTTGCCATGCAACCATGTCGTTTCTACGATGACAAATGTTGATCCTTATATAGGCGTCTTTAGTGCCGTGCAAATCCAGATGTTATATACTAGTAGTAGAAGTAGATGACCATCATTTAGATCGTTGTTTGACATAAAGATCATTGTCAAACTAGGTGCATATTGCCAACTCGTTCTTAGACGTACAGTAACAGGCAAGATGGGGCAGCATCAACTGAATGCAGTGCTGGTAATACCGGCAAGTAAAATCCACAAACACTTAGGGCTCACATTTGGTTGCTGAGTACGAAAAAACCTGGGAAATAAACCGTTAGGGGAGATTCTCCTGTGCACATGAGAAATAACACAGAGACTTGACCCCTCAGCACAGAGATAACAATAGACTTGTACATACAAAATTTCACACCTCAGCACACAGATAACAATGGACTTGTACATACAAAATTTCACAGCCTTCATACAAAATTCTATAGATAACAATAGACCATAGATAAGAATTCCACAAATAATTCTCAAAAAACATATACAACATTTCAGAATTCTTGTAAACTAGAATTTTAAGAAATATTACAATTGATAACCATCAGTTACAAAGATTCAAATATCGGTCAGTCCAAATTTCCTTGCGACCAAGTGTTGGCCTAAACTGTTTTCATGTGCCATCATAGTTCAAGTTTGTTCACAACAAAGAAAAAACTTGAATTATCAATTGCCATGTCCGTGGCAGAGATACTTTCGAATAAGATGAACTGCAAGACGACAATCACTAGCCCTATTTATGTTTTTTCTCCATTCCGTATCGCCGTCAGATACCATAACTTGATGTTCACTGGACTTCACAACAAATTAAGTTAGCACTAGTTTACATTTTCAATAGAATAATTTTGAGTATATAAACGGATTAAGATGAAATAATATCAACCAACATATTGTATGTGCAGTGTGCATAATAAAATCGAGACCAAGTTGCTTGCGAAAAGAATATAATTTTTTCAAGCTTCTTTGAACATCTACAAAGTACTCAGATTCAGAATATCCTATGAACCAATGCCACTTGCAGTCAATACTAAGTACTCAGATTTAATATCCATTTGTCAGGGGATAAAGCAAAAAGAATCAAATTTTATGATCAAGCTGATGTTTGTGTGTGTCATCCTATGCCATGTAAAAATGTTGGACAAGATTGTGACCGAAGCAAGCAAGAAAAATGATCACAAGCTGGAAAAGCACGACTAGAGTACTAAATTACTAATAAATACGTAGCATGTGGCCACACTATACTGCTACTTACAAGCTACTTCATGATGAGTAAATCATTTGTCAAACAGATTGCTACACAAGTTCACTTAAATGACAACATGTCCTAATCGGAGCAATAGGGAAAAGAAAGTAAAGAAATAACATCTTTAACTAGCTAGGCACTTGGCAAGCTGGTAGTACTATCAGATTCCTTATAATGAGGGGAGCTCCTTTCCACACTTATGCCTTTTGTATTCCAAGGCAAATAAAAATAAGGCATATGTCTACGGGAAGCTCTTGGCTAGTTCATTGTGACCTATTATCATAATTATTTTACTACTCTATCTATTATGTTGTCATCAATGCCAAAAGGGAGAGGTTAAAAGGGCATTTGTGCCCTTAATTATTTTTTGTGCTAATGACAACATAACTTGCTGTTCTAACCACATGCTTGAGTCTATAAATAGTGCTGCCACATCATGGAAGAATGCATCGATGGTTAGATGCTCCTCAATTCGAAAAAGGTAAAACAAGAATTTTGTCAGTATCTTCACTTCTTAATATTTTAGTCCATAATAGGGCAACCACACTATCAAGAGGGGCTTCACCATGAAGGTATTGTAGAAATCGACTACACGTACACCAAATATAAGTACCCAAGTCATACAAAAATGTGCGAGGAAAGGTCCTCTAAATCTACTAAGGTACACATGTCCTGGAAACCCTAGAGCCTCCAGGGTAGCCAGGAACTTCTGAGGCAAGGTTCTGGCAGCTTTGGGGCGTTGAGAGAGATTGAAAAATTGTGCAATGTCTCTAGAAACCTCATAATCTGCCCGAAACTTCTTGTGGTCGGAACTTCCAGGACTGCCTGGAACTTTCGGGGGTAAAAGAATCTGTGAAAATAGGTTGGATTTTTGGTGACCTTATAAATTGTCTTTTTCTTCTCCAAGAAGAAGATGATGACTCCATTTCTCTCACTTCCATTTTTAGAACTTGATTTCTTGGAGATCACCCCCCTAGCCACCCAAAGCTCTTGATCTTTTGAGGAGTGAAGGAGTAGTGCCCCATCTACACATTCACCAAAGCAAAGGTGATTCCTCCTTGGTTTCGTGGTGAATCTTGTTACTCTAGGAGGTTGAAGACTCATAGGTGATAGGAATGCTCCAGTGAGGAACCAAATTGTGTTTTACCCCGAAAAGTTTGTGAGGTTTGGAGCCACCCATAGGTTTACCACTAGTGGTTGGGAATCACATTTGTTGTGATATCTCAAGGAGAATAGGGATGAGCCTTCGTGGTAACACCCAACCCTCCAACGGTGACTAGTTTCCCTCCAAGGAAGTGAACAGTAAGATACATCCTCATCTCCAGAGTTCGGTTATTCCTAACCCTAGCTCCTTACTTGTGGTTACTTTTTCCTTGTCCTTCCAGTCGATATATCATATTATGTTGTTTAGTTTGTACTATTATTGCTATCATCTTTGCTAGAAACTTGACTCACCTTTGCAATTGTTAGGCGTACATTGATATTCCCCATTTGCCTAAACTTGCTAATTAACAAGTAAATATTGATTTTTTTTCTATTCACCCCCACTCTAGGTCCATGTCGATCCGTTCGAATGACATTCCTCAGATTTGCTCAGACTTGATCTTCAAGGTGAAAATCCATGATCTGGCCTTTGACAGTTGGATCCGGCGACGATGGCGCTTGAGCGTCGTTCCCTTCGTGAAGGCATTGCTATTGGACAACATTTCTCGTTTACTTGTGATGTCAAGGCATGGTTGTTGCGGATATGGTCATTGTTGGAGTTTGTTAATCATTGTGGAATTTTTTTACTCCACCAATGCATAGCTTCGGTCTTGTATGACTATTTGCTGGTGTGATTCTTCGTGTGTGCATTACTATTTTTTTGGGGAAACTTTCAATCTATTCATCGTCTGTCATGACAGTACAAAGAACATCATAAATAATAAAAATTACATCTGGATCTGTAGACCATCTAACGATGACTACAAGCACCAGAGTAAGCCGAAGCTAGGCCACGGTCAACACCTCTCCCTCACCGCAGCAGGGAATTTTTTGTTGTGATAAACAGTCAAGAAGTCGTCGTGCTAAGGCACCACAGGACCAGCGCGCCAGAACAACAACCGTCGCCGATGAGTAGAAGCATAGATCGGGAGGATCCAAACCGTAGTCACAGAAACAAAGATTGGATCCACAAAGATTCATCGATGACGAACATCGACCGAATCCTACAAGATTTTTCGGAGACACACCTCCACATGCCCTTCGACGACATTAGACACACTGCCGAAAACGAGAGCTAGGTGTGAGGACCTTATTCCATCCGCAAGGAGCCGCCGCCCCCGCCTTACCAAGAAGGACACAAACCCCAATCGACCTAAAAACACCTAAAACTGGGTAGGAACCCTCCCGCCTGCAAGGGTCGATGCCCACCACGCCTCCATGGTCCTAAGGTCACAGAAGACGAGGTGGACCGATGACGGCGTTGACGGGAGGCAGAGATACCCTAATCACCCGGGCAGTTGTGAGAGGAGGCGAAGTAGTATTTAGTCTCTCAATTATTGTCATTGATGGTTGTGTCCGTTGGTGTTAGTTATGTGTGCAACCTAACTACACATAAGTTAGGTCTAAAAAAAACTACACAGAGGTTAGGTGTATGCTTATTGTGTTTGTATTCTTCGAAGCGCTTTGCATCCAATCGCTTTGAAAAATACTAATACCAAAATCAGGAAGGCACTATCCTAATTCACATATTTTTATTTTCTTTTCGAGAATATATCCAATCTACTTTTTTTAGCGTATATCTTCTTTTTCCCGAGAATCTTTTGAGCGTATATCTTTTTTTTTTTGAGAAACTTTTGAGCGTATATCCAATCTGTATCTGGTCCGTTTACGCCCTAACTAACTGGGCCAAAGGCCCATTGACACGTAATGCGTTTACGCCCCAAAGGCCCGTTGGAGCAAAACGTGATTTAAGCGGCCACCTCTCCATTTGCGGAGAAGGCGAGGGACTATCGCCTCTATCCCCAAAAATTCGAGTTTTCGTTTCAAAAGCGGCAAGAACTCAACACCATTTCGGCGGATCTCTCGGTAAGTTCGATCCCTTCCCCATTTCGGCGATTTCCCTGCATAATCTTCACGCTGGGCGTCCCTGAACCTGCGCGCAGGCCATCTGCTCGACGAAATGCGCCGGACGACCACCCAGCGCCGGGGCCGCGCCGCCGCACCGACCAGGCGCCAGGCTCCGGCGCCGTCGCGGTCGACCGCCTCAGCGCCCTCCCGGACGCGCTCCTGCACCACATCATGTCGTTCCTCAAGGCGTGGGAGGCGGTGACCACCTGCGTGCTCGCGCGCCGGTGGCGCCACCTCTGGGAGTCCGCGCCCTGCGTCGACCTCCGCATACGCTACATGACCCGCGACGCCGACCCGCCGCAGGAGTTCCGCGACTTCGTGCACCGCCTCTTCCTCCTCCGCGATGTGTCGGCGCCGGTGGACACGCTCCGCCTGCAGCCCAGCGACGAGGACGCCGGCTTCAACGAGGAGGACGCCAGCATCTGGATCAGGATTGCTCTCAAGCGCAAGGCGCGGGTTATTCATCTTGCTGGGCATCACAAGAGAGCCGCGTCGTTGGACGGTGTGCCTTTTGTTTTGTGCCACCTAAAGATCTTGAAGCTGTCGTACGCTAGGCTCGATGACAGTATCCTCCGACAGCTTTCTGCTAGTTGCAAATCCTTGGAAGAACTGGATCTCAAGGATTGCTTGGTGACAGGCCCTGGGATTGTGTCCGCCTCTTTGAAGACCTTAATCATGCTTAAGTGCAAGTTCAATTCGGGCTTCTCAATTGCACTCTCCATTGCAGCTCCCAACCTCGTACTTCTGCGCCTCATCACACCGTATGCCCAAGTTCCGTCATTTACCAACTTTGGGTCACTGGTCACAGCCACTATCTTACTTGATGACCATTTCTTGAGCAATGAATTTGAACACATCAGCGATAAAGATGACTGATGAAACCACTGATGACGATGGCAATGATGATAAAAGGAGCTACAGGTTTCATGACGCCTCTTCCTTGAGTGATGATGATGATTTTGGATACATCGGTGATTTTGACAAGTTTGGATATGGATATGGTTTTCCCAAAGAAAGATATGGGCACAGTCGTTACAAGGATAATTATAATTATGGTAGCGATATTGATAGTGATGACAATACCTATGGATACAGTGAGATCGCAAATGATGCAAAGTATGGCTACAAAGGTAAAAGCAAGCTTTCCAGTGAAGATGGTAACTATGGAAAAATAAGTGGTGGAAATTATACAAGTAGTAATATACTAGGTGGCCATCATATGCTTGCGAGCCTTTCCACAGCTAGGAGTTTGGAGTTGTTAACTGATGCTGGGGAGGTATAACTATCACCATCTTTTACTGATTTCTCTTTTTCCTCTCTTATTTTCTATTTAAAATTGACATAGCCATAGTTATAATGGGACATTTTTTCCTGTATGTTTCACAATGAAATGCCGGGTTCCCTCCAACAGAACACATGTGTCAAATGAGCACATTTCTGACCTTCTGCTCTAGTCTAGTACTAGTTTGCTTAATCATCAATTTTAGCTTCAAGGGAGTAATATTCATCATTTATGTTCTCATAGGAATTTTGCCGTTTTTCTCTTTGTTGCAACAGTGTATCTTTTCAACAGATTAGCTATATATATTCAGTTTTTATAAGAGTGTCTAAGGCCGATGTTCCTTCAGTTACTAGAAAAGAAAGATGAATCATATAAAACCAATACGTGCTACTCTTCTAGCAATACATCAGTATATTCATGATAGATGTTGTTTTCCCTTCTTTTTTGAGATGGGTATGCTTTTCTGTTGAATAAACCATCCTGATGCAGTTTTTTACTGTGAGTAGTTGATTTGAGTTACTACAGTTCTTTCCTGAATACTCTTTCGTCTGCAATATGAAGGTGGTTCTGAGTAGGGAATTGAGAAGGTGTCCAACTTTTAGCAACCTGAAGACCTTGTCCCTTGGTGAATGGTGTATGGCCGCTGATTTCGATGCATTAATTTTCTTGCTACAGCATTCACCTAATATAAAGAGGCTTTTTCTCCAACTTAAATTGGTATGTGTGATTACATATTTGGTGTATGCTACTTGATCCTTGACTTCATTACTCTTAGTTTTTTAGTATCTGATCGCACACTTAATGACAATTTGGTTAATGTGCTAAAGAACTTCAGCACAAGGAAGGCACTGGAAACAGGTATCAAACTACAGGGAAGATCATTTACTTGCAAAGAACTTAGAATGGTCAAGATCAAATGTTCAAAGGACGATGGGAGAGTCCACACCTTGGCACATATGTTCAGGGCAAATGGTATACCGCTAGAGAATATTTATGTGCGTTGGAGTGGGAATGCTTGTGAGTCATACCTTTTTCTTCATAACCATTTCGTATTTACTTGCAATATCAGTATTTCCTTACTGCTTTATATGTGCATATGCTATTTACTGAGATGTAAAGAGCACATTGCCTTGTTCATGAAAAGCTAAATACGTATAAATGGGCATATAATCTGCTTAGTGTATCATTGATATTCTGTTACATGAGAAGTGTATTCTGTTAAATTAAAAGATGTTCTTTCATACATGGTCCTAATCTACAGTCATCTACTTTTTGATATTTCTACCAGATCTCCGTGGCCAGAAGTTTATGAGAGACCTCGCCAAGCAAGAACTGGATGAATGTGGGGATGACTGGATGTAACATCCAGAAGTTTACGAGGGGTCTTCTAGATATTAAATCCTGCCGGCGATCGACCATCCATTATGTAGTTAGCAAGGTGCAGTAAGAACCCTTGATCTCCATGCAGTACAGATGATGCTTTCAAAGCTTCACCGGATCTTTTGACGTCCCTTTTAGTAGCATGGGCTACAAATCGTTGGGATGTTCTTCCTATACTATAAACTAATACATCTATGTGGTCTGTAGTAAACTTTGCTTTCTTACAAGAACAGAAAAATAAATTATGGTGCAGCTGAGATACGCTTTGTTATTTCACTCCGACAGTATGACAGTAGGTTTTTTTATCTTCGGAAATTTAATACAGTTGTATATTGAAATCAATGAAAATTTGAAAATTTGAAATGTGTTTCAAATGCAGTGAAAAGGAAATACACTTCATATACAACAGGTTGAATATTGAAGTAAACTTGATGCTCTGCAATCATGTGTGCCTACAACTATGAGCGGCTAGGTATTTTCTCTCAGAATAACAAATACTAACACCTGAAAAAATACACTGCATTTTTGTTGTTGAAAAACGACACTATTAATAAAATGGTGAATTTCACTTTTTACCCACTGTTTGTGTATTTGTGATAGTATTTGCCCCATTTAAATTTTCGGCCACATTGTACCCCAAAATTGTTGTGATGTGTCGTGTTTGACCCAATTTAACACTTTGCCCTGATTTTAACCAGTTGGGTCCCCTTGTCAAGATGATGTGTGTGATGGCCAGTATTCCAACTAGAGTCTAGGAAGCGTAAACCAGATGGGACTATCCTCTACCCGCCTAATTGGACTTGTGTCCCCGTCCACCTAATTGGCAAAACCTTGCCCCATGGCAAATCTTGTTTTGGTTGTCGCCTGACGGCTCCTCTTTGCCGCCCTTTATTCTCTCTGCCCCACCGCTTGTGGTCTCATAGAGTGGGTCTGGCTTGACCAAACCAGAAAATATGGTGTAGAGCCAGGGTGGTTTTATGGGTTGTGCTGGCGAGGTATAAGAGCAACTCTAGCAGAGTGGTCATAACCGTGCATTTGAAAAGCGGCGTGAGCGTGGCGCCCATTTCCGCCTAGTCTGCCATCGACATTCAGTCAAAATACTCAAGGGCGGTGGGTAGGCGG
Source organism: Aegilops speltoides (assembly GCA_021437245.1). Taxonomy (NCBI): domain Eukaryota; kingdom Viridiplantae; phylum Streptophyta; class Magnoliopsida; order Poales; family Poaceae; genus Aegilops; species Aegilops speltoides. Next base: position 70,108,769 of record CM038142.1, read on the forward strand.
GCACAGATGACGACTGATTTAGCCTTACGGTGCGCGTCATCCTCGATCCTCTTGAAGTAGTCCCACATCCTCCCCCAGAACCTTCTCTCGGTGTGGACCTCTTTGGTCTTGGTAGGGAGGACGTGACTACATCGACATGGTCAATGAGATTGAGTGTGGCGGCAGGGGCGGAGAGGGCAGGGGGGCGGCAGGTGAAGGGGGGCGGAGAGGGGTGGTGGCGGTGAAGGGGCGGTGAGGTGAGTGTGTTGGCGAGGGGATGGGGGAGAGGTTAAATGTGGTGCTGATGGCGAAGGTAATGGGTCCGTATACCTGCGAATGGGCGTGATCCGGCTGGAAATTGTGGCTGATTTGCCACATGCCGGAGGGGAACGTGATGAAGAGCATTAGTTGGCACTCTTCCAGGTGGATACGTGGTTGCAACATTGTCAGGGCGGAAGCGACAACGGCATTGATCGGGCTGCATGCGGGAGGAAGAGACCGAGCCAAAACTTTCCTCCCGCTCGAGCAGTTGGTGGATGACGCATGCTCCAGACCAATGCCCCACATTATTTGAAGGGTTGAATATGGAGCACCCTTCACAAATTATGCAGGCGAAGATCGGATGACTAGTATGCTAAAATGACATTCTCAATCAAAAGTTGCCATATTGGTCGGGCGACTGCTATAGAATCTGTCTCTTTGTCGCAAAAATATAAAACTGGAAGCTGGACCACTGGATTGAGGATGGATGGCACAGATTTAATGGGACGGATGTGTATGCAGAAATGCATGCTTCTGTGCAAAAAGGACCCTCGTTTCTAACGAAATTGCTCCTATAATAGCCCTAGCACTGATTGGGAAGGAGGCAGCGAAACGGAAAAGGGCAAGTGTTGACCTAAGACGTGAAATGACGAAAATGCCCCCGGCGGGGCATAGAAATAACAGGCGGTGGCATGCTGGAGGGCACACTACTCATTGCGGCAGTGTTTTCGGTTTGATCCGACGGCCGAGGTCTTCCGGGAGCGAGATCGAATGGTCGAAAACGTATCAAGAAATCGATCCGACGGCCGAGAGTGCCTAAGCTCTAAGAGAGCGCAGGGGCGCCCACGGTTCTTATTTCAGGATTTGCTCCCATGATAGTCCCATCTGACCGCCTCCCCTGTTGCTTCGCGGCGGCGCTCCAGATCCGGTGCCAAGCGCATCCCTTCCCTTCCCTAGCTACTCCGACTCAAGGCCGCCATCGGACATCGCACCCCACATCTCCGAACGGCAACTGGCCGTCGTCGCGACGGTGAGCTCCACGGCGGGGCCGGGCCCCGCCGGCGTAGGTGCCTTCGAGGAACCGCGTGACGTTACCGTGCCCGCCTCCGGCACATCTACGACGTGGATGAGCTCACGCCGTCCGCGCCCAAGCTGCAAGGTGGCCATCTCTCCCCTGCTTTCCTTTCCGGCAACGCCGCCCCTATGTACAATCATTTTATTACTATTTTGGGTAGTGGATTTGGAGAATTTGTGACATTCCACTCCGCAGTTTGTTTGTGTCAGTTTCCTTAACAAACGGCAATGCACTCCATATCCTTTGATGAAGGTTTAAAAACCTTCAACTTTGTACTACAAGTCAGGCTCATGTACTAGTGCATGCTTGTACAGGAACCGATCAAGTGCTTCTGCTAGCTCTTGTGTACGTGAGTGTCTCTTGGCGGAATTCAGTTTCGGCTATCTCAAACAGTCTCTCTTGGTATGGTATGATCCGTTCCATCATTTCTTTCCCCCAGAGATTTCAAAATCCTGACTGATAAGGCTGAGCCCCGTGGTGTCGCTAAACCTGCATGCAGATCTTCGCTCGACGAAATGCACCGGAGCACCACCCAGCGCCGGGCCACCGCCGCGGCGCCGCCGGGCTGCCGCCAAGCGTGATCGCCTCAGCGCCTCCCGGACGAGCTCCTGCACCACATCATGTCATTCTTGAAGGCGTGGGAGGTGGTCCGCACCTGCGTGCTCGCGGCGGTGGCGCCACCTCTGGGCGTCCGCGCCTGCGCCGATCTCGCGGCGCCTCCACTGGCCGCCACGGCGACCCGCCTGAGAAGTTCCGCGACTTCGTGCACCGCTCTTCCTCCTACGTGAAGCGCCAGCCCCGTGGTCATGCTCCGCCTGCGGTCGAGCGACGAAGAAGCAGGCTTCACCGATGACGACGCCAGCGTGTGGATGAGGGCGCCATCAAGCGCAACGCGCGGTTATCCATCTCACCGGCGTTGCTCGGAGATCGCGTCGTTGGACCGCGTGTCGTTCATCTCTTGCCACCTCAAGGTCTTGAAGTTGTCGTATGCCATGCTCGACTACAGGATCCTCAGGCAGCTTTCTTCTAGTTGCACGTCTTTGGAAGTACTAGGTCTGAAGGATTGCTTGGTGGCGGGCCCTAGGATTGTGTCCGCCTCTTTGAAGACTTTAATCATGCTCGAATGCGAGATCAGTTGCGCCTTCTCCATTGCTGCTCCGAATCTCCTACTTCTGCACCTCATCACACCTTACGTCCGAGTCCCATCATTCAAGAATTTGGGGTCACTTGTCACAGCTACTATCATACTTGATGACTCTATCTTGGGTGATGACGATGAAGATTACTGTGATGGAACTACTGATGACGACGGGGATGATAGCGACTACAATGATTGGACAGAGAGCTCGAAGATTCATGATGAGTCTTCCTTGAGTGATAATGTTGGATATGATGATTTTATAAGGTTTGGATATGGACATGGTTTTGCTGAAGGAATTTACAGGCATGATCGTTACAAGGATAATTATAATTATGGTGGTGATATCGACAATGATGACAATACCTATGCATACAGTGAGATTGCAAATGATGCAAAGTATGGCTACAAAGGTAAAGGCCTGATTTCCAGTAAAGACAGTATCTATGGTGGATATAGAGAATGCAATGATGCGAAGATTTTAGGTGGCCGTCATATTCTTCAGAGTCTTTCAAGTGCTAGAACTTTGGAGTTGTTGACTGATGCTGGAGAGGTATAGCTGTCACCACCTTTTACTATTTTCTCTATATTCGAGTATATATGAAAATTTCCTTGATATAGCCATAATTGTGTTTTTTTTCTTAACAACTTTTTTCTGATGTTTGCAAAAGAAATTTATGTTGCTCCCAACAGAATACATATGTACAATGAGCACATTTCTTACATAAGTAGCAACACCTGGTTAGAAAGGCACAGTTGACTTGGAGAAGAGTTCAGATCAAGAAATTAGTAGTAGCTCATTTCATCATCAAATGTAGTAGGTGAAATCAATGAGATATGGAAGTATGAAGCTTCAAGAGAGCATTATATGTTATTTCAGATTATTGTTTGTTATTTTTTACATTCTTGAAGTAGTGTATCTTTTACATTCTTGAAGTAGTGTATATTTTTCCGATTACTGTTCAAAGCGTTGTGTAATTAACAATTTTGAGTCTGCGTACCAGTATAACGGCAATATCCCTTCACATTATAGAAAAGAATGAGGAATCATATTTTATCAATAGGTACTAATCATGGTAACACATCACTATATGTCTTAATTTCTTTCTCGTGGTTGGTATGTTTGTTTTCTTCTCTGCATATTAAACAAACCTCTTGTATTCAATATATAAAATATAAAATTGATTCAAATTACTATGTTTAATTGCTGAATACTCATGTTATGTGCAATGTGTAGGTTGTTCTGAGTAGGGAACTGAATACATGTCCAAATTTTGGCAACCTGAAGACCCTGTCTCTTGGCGAATGGTGTATGACTGCAGACTTTGATGCATTAATTTTCTTGCTGCAGCACTCACCTAATATACAGAAGCTCTTTCTCCAACTTAAAATTGTATGTGTAATTACATATTTGGGGCTTATGCTTACTTGATTATCTTTTAGTTTTGAGTATTTTAGTGCATGCTTAACAACAACTTTTTTATCTGCAAAAGAACTTCAATGCCAGAGAGGCATCAGAAACAGGTATCAAACTACTGGGAAGATCATTTACTTGCAAAGATCTTCGAATGGTGAAGATCACATGCTCAAAGGATGACGAGAGAGTCCATAAGCTGGCAAATTTGTTTATGGCAAATGGTATACCAGTCGAGAAAATTTATGTCCGCCACAGCGGGAGTGCTTGTGAGTCATACCTTCTCTTCAGATAGCATTTTGTATTTATTTTCATTATCAGTACTTTTACTTGCTTGTATGTTCCTGTGCTATTTGCTGACGGATGTCGACTGCATACTCTCTTGTTCCGCTTTCCCTGAAAAGCCATATGCTTTTATGTGCATATATAATCTGCTTAATGTCTTGTCACCATTCTGTTAAATTGGAAGTATGTTTTGCTAACTTAACTATGTTCCTTCTGTACATGATCCTAGACTACACACTTATACACTCCCTGATATTTCTACCAGATCTCCGCAACCAGAAGCAGATGAAGGAGTTCTGGGGGATGTAATATCCAACATCATCATGAGCAACTGATCATGCTCTCAAAGCTGCGCTGGGTTTCTTGATTGCCTCTTTTTTGGTAACATTGATGCCGTTGGTGATAATTGGATCGTTGGAATGTTGTTGCCGGTGGGATAAGCTGAGAACTTCATCTAGTAGTAGGTCTAGTCTCTAGTACAACTTTGCTTTGTTCCTGGAACGGATATGAATGCTCGTCGTTTGAATGCTTCAGACTTGAGAATGGTGCATCCGAGTATGTCATGCGTTGTGCTATGCTCCAGTAAGCATTGATCCTGTGGTGAGTTATAGGATGCTTTAGTACCGTGCAAATTCTGATGTCGTGTAAAAGGAAATGAATCTTCATTCCGATTCCGGTGATCAAGGTTTACATTGTTGTCTAACTATTCAGATTTTGGTGCTGGGAATGTCATGATACGAATGAAACACACTAATCAGTTTGATTTTAGGATTGCTTGCCACCATATATATCATAATTGGCTGCAAATATGCTTAGTCTTCACTGCAACCGGCCACGGGAGGTGGAAGCGAACGACTTTGTGAGCAACAACAATGGATCATCGCGCGCCACACGGGGCAAAACCGAGCAACCATAGACGGGGGCAACGACATATTTGATGCCCTGTGCGAATAAAAGGCGTAATGCTGGAATTGTAGGCATAAGTTTACAAATTATTAATTTCCATGATGCAGAGCCGGTCCATCTCTGTATGCATATCCATGCATGACTATTTGTTTCCTCCCCTTGAAAAATATTATTCATTTCCCTTCATTCAAATTTTTCTGATGGACAGAAACATCAAAGATTTGCCCGCTACGTTGATTAATCACAACGATGAGACCTATGGGCAAACGTGGAGGCACTCTTCCTGTGTTCGCCAGCAAGGTAGTCCTGGCAATGTTGCACAACAGAATTCGACGTTCTCAAGGTCGTGCCTCCTCCCTATGCACATTTTTGGAAACGGGGTGTCGTCTTTGCCTATGGCATCGCCATCCGAAAGACGAGGGCAACCTGATCTGCCGATCTCACCATCTGCATGGGACAGAGAATGCATTGCGTGCATGCACATACATCAGACGGCTTGCGCCAAAAACAATATAACAAGCGAAAAACAGGCACATACATACGACATGCATGAGAAAATAGCAATCCCTCCATTTTAAAATGCAAATGTTTTTAGTTTGTATTCAACAATTAGGTAACTTTTATGATATGAAAGCATACTCACAAGAAAATTATTTGCAGTACAAACCTAGTAACAGTAAATATATACGGGTATAAAGCAATTGTTGGTCACAATCTCATCCTTGTGAAAACAGAGAAAGAGATAGATTGGATCGGCGCACTCCAAATGGTGGCCTCCGAGGGTTTATATATACGTGAGCTAGGGCACAAGGCCTAGCCGGATATACATGAGTTGTTACAGGAGATATACAAGATACTAACAACTTCCTAGATCACAACTACATGTTTAACATCCCCTCTCAATCTTAACTTCGTACTAGAAGATTAAGATTGTATCTATTTGATACAAAAGGCGCCTCAGCCAGTGGCTTGGTGAATATATCTGCAACCTGCTCTTTAGAAGAGATGAATCGAACGTCAAGAGCTTTTGCTGCAACTCTCTCGCGAACAAAGTGGAAATCCACTTCTATGTGTTTTGTTCTCGCATGAAACACCGGGTTTGCTGACAAATAGGTAGCTCCCAGATTATCACACCACAAAACTGGAGGACGAGACATAAAAACTCCAAGCTCTCCAAAAACAGACTGTATCCATATTAGCTTTGCTGTTCCATTTGCCAAGGCCTTGTATTCAGACTCCGTACTTGATCGTGAAACGGTGGCTTGCTTCCTTGAACTCCAAGAAACCAGGTTGGGTCCAAGAAACACAACAAAGCCTCCTATGGATCTGTGATCATCACTGCATCCTGTCCAGTCTGCATCTGAGAAACAACTCAGCAGCATGGAGGGGGACTTCCGTATAGACAGTCTCATACCTCGTGTATACTTCAGATACCGCAAAATGCGTTTGGCTGCTGAAAAATGTACCGTGGTTGGTGCATGCAAGAATTGGCAGACTCGATTCACCGCAAAGGAGATGTCTGGCCTCGTGAGTGTTAGGTACTGAAGAGCCCCAACTAAACTCCGATAATTAGTGTTGTCATCCTGTCCAAGAAGTGTACCACTCTCCTTACTGATCTTCTCACTGGAAGACATAGGTGTGGTGGAGATCTTGCAATTTTCCATGTTTGCCCGGTGAAGGATATCACCAATATATTTCTGTTGTGACAAAACAAGCCCCCTTGGCGATGATGTCACCTCGACACCAAGAAAATAATGCAACGGACCAAGGTCTTTGAGAGCAAATGAAGCCTGAAGCTCACCGAGCAGTTTGGTGGTAGCAGTGGGAGAGGAGCTGGCCACAATGATATCATCAACGTACACGAGCATGAAAATGGTGACCCCTTTCCGGTTGAAGACAAAAAGTGATGTGTCAGCCTTGGATGGCAGAAAACCAAGTTGTTGAAGATGAGAGCTCAACCGAGAGTACCAAGCCCGAGGAGCTTGTTTAAGACCATAAAGAGCTTTCCAAAGCTTGCATACATACCGAGGAGCAGAAGGATCTTCAAAGCCAGGGGGTGACGCATATACACTGTCTCTTGCAGAATGCCATGAAGGAAAGCATTTTGTACGTACAACTGCCGCAAGCACCACCCACGGGAGACTGCAATAGAAAGCACGAAACGCACAGTGACAGGTTTTACAACCGGACTGAACGTGTCATCATAGTCCAAACCATATCGTTGCTTGAACCCCTTCGCGACAAGACGAGCTTTAAGACGATCAACCGAGCCATCTGCTTTGTGCTTGACCTTAAAAACCCATTTGCAATCAATGATGTTGACATTGGGTGGCGGAGCAACAAGAGTCCAAGTGCCATTTTGGCGAAGTGCATGAAGTTCAGCTTGCATGGCTTGGTACCAACCTGGGGACCGGAGCGCCTCACGGTAATCCGCAGGTTCACGTAAAGTGAGGAAGGCACATTTGGACGGGTTCTAGACGATGGTGCCATCAGTGTGTTGCTTGACGTGGCGCGTATGATCGCGAGTTTGAGTCACCATGGCATGCCCCGGCTGAATAGAGGATCCGACAGCCGCAGAAGATCCAGCGGGTGCGGCAGCAGGAGGATCCACGTGGGATCCCGTGCGCGGGCCAGCGGGCGCAACAGCATGCAGATCCACCTGGGATCCCATGAGCTGCGCGTCAGGGGAGGGTTCCGCGCCCACGACTGGAGACGGGCCTACGCCGGTTCCCTCCGCAGCGGGCACAAGCGCCACACGGACCGTCGCGGTTGGTGTGTCGGGTGCAGCGGGAGCCGGCCCGCTGGTAGGCCCCACTGCAGGTGAGGACAAGCACCGCGCAGAGGCGGGCGGGGCAGGTGGCCCACCCGCGCGGGGCACCTGGTCCAATGGAGAGGCAGGCGCGTCGCTGTCGCACGTTGAAGGAGAGGGCGCGCTGCTGGTTGCTGCAGGCGCGGGATCCGAGGGCTAAGCAACTCCGGGATCAGCGCCAGAATCTGCATGGGATCCTGGGGCGTCTGCACCTGGGATCGTCTGTGGCTCACGGGATCCTGCATCCAAATTAGCATCCGAAACAGAAGTGCAATAATTCATGTGGTCATGCGGAAAAAGGAGGATCTCATGTTCTGCAACACGAGGAGGTATAGGGGCAGTTTGTGGTTGACTGAACGGAAAAATTTTCTCATCAAACACAACATCGCGTGAAATATAGACGCGAGCTGTAGGAACATGAAGACATTTATAGCCTTTGTGACGAATGCTATACCCTAGGAACACACATTGTTGAGAGCGAAAAGAAAGTTTATGTGTGTTGTACGGGCGTAAGTTTAGCCAACATGCGCACCCGAAGGTTCTAAGAGACACATAGTCTGGTTTGTGGTGAAACAACTTTTCCATGGGACTAAGGTTTCCTATAACACGGCTAGGAAGTCTGTTGATAAGGTAGCAAGCGGATTTAGTCCCGGTTCGTTTCTCAAACCGGGACTAAAGGTCCCATTTTTAAATTCTAACCACCCCCCATCGCCTTTTCAGTTTTGTAAAAAGCAAAAGAAAATGATAAAAACTTCAAAAATTAAAATCCATCGAGATGTTATGTTACTACATCTATTAGTTAGGAAAATTAGAAAACTTAAATTTGGACATGTTTTGCAAAAAAGTGTTATGAAAAAGTAAAACGACCATATCTTTTGCATACGATGTCGAAAAAACGCATAATATATCAAAAAAATTAGCACGAAAATCTGCATCTGATTTTGACGGCCGTCGGACAGTTTGCAAATTTTTAGAATCCTCAAATTCTGAAAGGAAAAAAAGATATGCTCAAATTTCAGTTTTTTTGACTTTTCGTTAAATCTGGTCAAACTGTGGTCAAACTATGGTCAAACTACTTATTCAAGAAATATTAGTTTGACCCTAATTATTTATTAACACTAATATTTCTTGAATATGTAGTTTGATCATAGTTTGACCAGATTTAACGAAAGTCAAAAAAAACTGAAATTTGAGTATCTCTTTTTTTCCTTTTAGAATTTGAGGATTCTAATTTTTTTTATTAAATCATGAGCTCAAACCGTTAGTCTCGGTTTGAGACATGAACTGGGACTAAAGGGCACCGCACCCTTTAGTCCCGGTTCGTGTCTCAAACCAGGACTAAAGGTCCCATTTGAACCGGGACTAATGCCTTCCCAACGCCTTAGCCGCTCGAACCGGGACTAATGCTCACATTAGTCCCGGTTCGTGATGCAACCGGGACTAATGTGTACAGGAAGCTGTGACCAAAGCCCTGTTTTCTACTAGTGATTGCCACTGTTGCGGCCGCCGCTGGAGTTGCCGCCACCGCGGTTGCCATCGCCGCGGTCCGAGCCTCCGCGGTTCGAGCCGCCGCGGTGTTGGCCGGACGAGTTGGAGCTGCCTGCGCCATGGGACGGACCTCCGGTGTAGAGCGCAGTCTGGTTCCCCACGGCTGTGGAGTTCGCGAGCTGCGTCTCGTGCAGAGTGAGAAGAGAGCGCGTCTGGGTGAAAGATGACAAGGGACTCTGCATGGTGACGATCGTGGTGATGTCAGAGAAGCGCGGGTTGAGCTCGCGGAGGCAGTTGAAGACAAGCGTTTGGTCGGAGACTGTGGTGCCGACGTTGTTGAGAGCATCCGAAAGGGCCTTGAGGCGATGATAGTAGGCAGCAATGGAGAGGTCGCCTTGGACGAGGCCTCGAAACTCTGCCTCGAGGTAAACAGCGCGAGTCATCTGGTTGTCCAAAAAAGGTTGGTGATGAGCGTCCATGCTTCCTGGGCCATCTGATACTCCCCCATGATTATGTCGAGGATTTCGTCGGAGATGGACCCATAGAGCCACGACCGAACGACGTAGTCGTCGTGAGTCCAGTTTGGCGTGCGGTCCGCCGCGGCGGTGACGGAGTTGACGTGGGGAAGCAAGTCGTACTTGCCGAGGAGGACGCGGACAAGCATCCGCCACTTGGTGAAGTTCGAGGCGGCGAGGTTGAGCGTGACAGGCACATGGGTGCGCACGCTGGCGACATGCACCGCCGGCGAGGCGGAGACGGGCAGAGCAGCGGTGACGAGGCCGCCAAAGGTGGAGCTCATGGTTACGGGCAAGGTGGGGGAGGTGAGGCTGGAGCTTGTAATGGAGTGGAGGTGAGATTGGATCAGGGGTGGTGAGCGCCGGGGTTGGACGAGGCCGGATCGAGGTTACTATCTGATACCAAGAAAACAAGTAGGTTTGTATATTGGACGCCACACATGGGGCTGCCTTGTATTCACAATATATAGGAGTACATGCCTTGGTAATCAAGGTAAATCAAAGCAAATCCTCAACCGAATCAGACTACAATATTCGGTGGGATATTGTGCTAGTTTCCTATTACAAATGATATGAACAAAAGATATACTTTAACATGCACACCAATCATGCATGACTCCTGAGAGGGTCGAAGCTCCATCCCACGTTCTGTTAAACCAAATGTATGTACTCCCTGCATCCCGAACTACTTGTAGTAGAAATGGATAGGACGCAGGGAGTACAACAGGAGGCTACCGTGTTGAAGAATTGCGTGTGCTTAAGACGTTTCAAGCGTTGATTCATGGAAAATGGACCACAGGGTGCACTGGCTAACACGGGATGCTATCACCGGTTGCTTTGATTTGAGGATTTGAGGTTGAAAATACTTTCTGTTAGATCCACACACAAACGCTCCCGTGATCACCTGATGTCATTACCGGTGCTTCAGTTTTTCTATTTTTTTATTTTTCACGAATGCTATTACCGGTGCTATACATACAGTAAAGGTTATTTTGTATTCCAGCTATAGTAGGCGCAAGAGAGTGAATCACTAGAGCTTTTTTCTCACGCACACAGTACACTCCGGCAGGGGTTAAAAATTTCGAAATTTCAGCTAAGTTTCTGAAATTTCGCATATTTCAGTGGGGCCCGAAATACTTTCGAACTTTCAAGGCAGATTCAAACTGCTTTGAATTTTTTTAAATTATGTTAGAATTCATTAAAATCAAATGAAATTTGAAATCTCAAATCCGAAATAATTTCTGAAATATGCGAAATTTCTGAAATTTCGCATATTTCAATGATGTCCGAAATTATTTTGTTTTCGAAATTAAAAACCTGACGTCTGGTGATCACCAGAACTTACTAGTATGGCTTAATCTTCCCAAGGTGAGTCATTGCGACAACAAGAACAGGAGAATGGATCTTTTCCGGGAGTAGTTGAGTTTGGAGAGGATTAATCCATTAATTGATATTGATGGACGAAAAATACCCTTGTAAGGTTTTTGAGGGGTACCGAAGCAAACCTCAAATAAATAATACAACATACAAATGAGTGAAACAGATTCTTAGTGCTGCTCAAATGAACATTTTTAGTGAGGCGTTCGTTACACTTTTGGAGAAGAATTACTCCTCCAACTCTAGGCGTTCATTGTCGGGGACTTCTATGAATTGATCAAGGATTTCTATGATGGAAATGTTAATTTGCAAAGCATCAACTCATCATACATCACTCTCATTCCCAAAAAGGATAACCCCATGCTGCGTGGAGACTTCAGACCAATATCACTTCTAAACTGCTCCATAAAGATCATCACCAAACTTCTTGCCAACAGGCTGCAGAAGGTTATCCTTCAGTTGGTACACATCAACCAATATGGCTTAATCAAATCAAGAACAATCCAAGATTGTTTGGCCTGGGCTTTTGAATACCTCCACCAATGTCATCAATCCAAGGAGGAAACTATTATCTTAAAATTATATTTTGAAAAGGCTTTTGATTTGATAGAGCATCAGATTATTCTGGATATCCTAAAAGCCAGAGGGTTTGGAGAGAAATGAATCAGCTGGATTGATATGATCTTCAAATCAGCCACTTCTACTGTCCTGCTGAATGGCATTCCTGGAAAAGTTTTTCACTGTAAAAGAGGAGTGAGACAAGGGGACCCTCTCTCTCCACTTCTTTTTGTGCTGGCTGTAGATTTGCTACAGTCAATTATCAATGAGGCCATGAGAAACAGGCTGCTATCTGCCCCCCTTCCAAGTCAACAGTTGTCCTGATTGTCCAGTGATCCAATATGCTGATGACACTATTGTGGTTCTACCTGCTGATTACAGGCAGCTGATGCAGATAAAAAATTTACTGTCACACTTTGCTGCACAAACTGGGCTTAAAGTTAACTACAAAAAAATCAATTGTAATCCCAATCAATGTGGCACCTCAAAACATGCACACCATCATCAACATCCTTCAATGTAAGGAAGGATCCTTCCCCTTCCCTTATTTAGGGCTCCCACTTAGTATCAACAAGCTCAAGATAGAAGACTTTAGCCCCATGCTGCAAAGAATTAAAAGAAGAATATCTGGGTGCTCCACCTTAATATCTTATGATGGAAGACTGCAGCTCATCAAATCAGTTTTCTCCTCCTTGCCAACTTTCTTCATGAGTTGCCTTTCCCTTCCAGTGGGAGTAATTGATCAAATCAACAAGTACCTCAGGCATTGCTATTGGAGGAAATATGGAACTGAGGAAGTTGGATAGGCTATGATCTCACGGGAAACAGTCTGCAAACCCCAAATCTCATGGAGGACTGGGAGTACTTAATATTCAGTTGCACAATAAAGCTTTATTAATCAAAAACCTTCATAAGTTCTTTAACAAGCAGAATCTTCCTTGAGTCAAACTGTTGTGGGAGACTTATTATTCAGTCACTCCACCAAAAGACATGCTTGAGGGCTCTTTCTGGTGGAAAGCACATCCGAAACTGATACCCATCTTCAAGGAGGTTGCTTATTGCACAGCTGGTTCTGGAGATATATACAACACTGTTTTGGACAGACAGATGTCAACAAAAGCCACTGATTAAAGGATATCCTGAGCTAGATTCTTTTGCAATCAATGATCAGTGTTCTGTGGCACAACTGAAACAATCAACTGATATTTTGAAATGTTTTCACACACCCCTATCTACCATTGCTTTCCAACAACTTAATGAATTAGCACGAATTGTCCGGCAGATTGGAAGCACTACTGATATATGGCACTATGAGTGGAAATCTGGCTTTTTTCTGTCAGTAAGATGTATAAACAGATGATGAGACCTTCAGATGTGCATCACCTATTTAGAGATTTATGGAAAGCAGCAAGAAGAATTAGGCACAAAATCTTCTTTTGGATGATATTACATGACAGAACCAGCACTAGAAGTCTCCTCAAAAGGAAGCACATTTTGTTACAGAGCTATGAATGTGCCCTCTGCCAATAACATTTTGAGGAAACATCATTTTTTCACCTGCTTTGGGATTGCCAATTTGCTCTATCTTGTTGGTACATCATTGCTCCACATAGGCACAGTGGAACATATGCCTTTGATGATAATACGCTCCTCAAACATGTCTTCCCACCTCAGATTGCCATGGATATTGTGATCATGGGATGCTAGAATATATGGATGCAAAGGAATGAAAAGATTTTTAGAAACACCACCCCGAGTCTGGAAGCTTGGAAACAAGGACTACTTCATGATCTATCTCTAGTCAAGCACATAACAAAAAGGAAGAACATTGTCACTCACTACTAGGGAAAACCTTATACACAACATCTTAGCAGTAGCGCTGGACAAAACTGGGCGCTACTGCTACTTAGCAGTAGCGTGTTTAGAAGTAGCGCGTTCTCCTAAAGCGCGCTGCTACTATACTTGTACAGGGCGCAGATGGCTAGCCCCACTTAGTAGTAGTGCGGTTTCCTAACCAGCGCCACTGCTAAGTCTCTCACTCACTCTCTCCCTCTCACTTGCTCCCGCCCGCGCCGAACCCGTCGCCCGCCACCGCCGCGCTGCTCCTTGCTGAGGTACTCCCTCCTCCCCCTCCTCCTCCGGCCGCCCTCCTCCCACCGCCCCTCCCTCCTCCTCCTCCAGCCGCCCCTCCCTCCTCCTCCTCCGACCGCTCCCTCCCCCTCCACCCCCTGCCCCCTCCCTCCTCCTCCTTCGTCCGCCCCCTCTGTCCTCCTCCTCCGGCCGCCACCAAAGCCCAAAATGGCATAACCAAATGATTGTTTAGCCAATGATGGATTTCGCGCCACGGAATGAATCAAAGAACTAAGGACGTTTCCAATACCGACAGTCCACCCCCCGCCCCATCCCTTCTCCTCCTCCTCCTCCGGCCGCCCCTCCCCCTCCACCCCCGCCCCTCCCTCCTCCTCCTCCTCCGGCCGCCCCCTCCCCCTCCACCCCTGCCCCCTCCCTCCTTCTCCTCCTCCGCCGCCCCTCCCCTCCACCCCTGCCCCCTCCCTCCTCCTCCTCCTCCGACCGCCCCCTCCCCCTCCTCCCCCGCCCCCTCCCTCCTCCGATCCCACCGGCCTCCTCCCCCCTCCTCTCTCCTTCTTCCTCCTCCCTCCATCTTTTTTTTTTCTGTTTTTACTATTGTATAATGCAGTTTTTTTTACTGTTTTTAGTAAGTGTTTAAAATAATTAGTAAGTAAACTAATAAACTAGTTGAACTAGTTTGGTTTTAGTAAGAACTAGTTGAATTAATAGAACTAATGTATTTTTAGTAAGAAAATTAATATAACTAGTTGAACTAGTTTATTTTTAGAAAGAACTAGTTTATTTCTATTTATAGTAAATTTATTTTCAGTAAGAACTAGTTGAATTAATAGAACTAGTTGAACATGTCACATTTGTTCAGTAAGAACTATTCGGGATGTATTAGTGATAACTTATAGGGTTTTTGTTTTTGCAGAAATCAAGGAGCCCCTCCATCATCCCCGTCGTCGTCCCCGTCACCGACCCCCTCCGACCTCGAGGTGAGACCAGCCAAATCTCCATGTCAATATGAGTCCTATAAGATATGATGTAGATAAACACATGTATATCTTGTGTTGCTCAAATAGGATATGTGGTTGCCAAAGTGGCCGGTCATGTTTGCAGGTTACACCTTCGAGTGGCCTATGTTTTGCCGGAGTGTTGATTAATTTCCGTTCCGGCAAATTTTAGGCGCTCGATATGTCCTGTTTTAGCAAAGGTCATGCCGGAATTTTTCGTGAATTTTGACATGACTTGTGCTAGAATATGCAGGAAATATCGAGTGGCCTGGATTTTCTAGAAAGATAATTAAATGATATTTCGGGTTGACTTTAGACTGTCGAGGCCAAAGAATCCCGACTGTTGTCGTGGGGGTCGTTTATCCTTCTTCTCTGGGTGCTAGACCTTTGTTATGCACTAGGGGAAGGAGGAGTAACGACCATCACCTACGGTCGCAAATATCAGAGAGGAATCAGTGAGGGAGAGTATCCACCATATATGAGAGGACGAAGAGTCCCGACTGTTGTTGTGGGGGTAGCTTCTCCTTCGTTCCCATGTGCTAGACAATTTGATGTAATGCACTCGGGAACAAAAGGAGGAGCTACCATCACCGACGGTCGAATATATACACCACATGAGCTGAGAGTTTTCAAGAAAAGACTCGACAAACGCATAGTAAACCCGTGATGAATAATAATGATCTAATTTAGTTTTTGTAGTACATATATTTAATTGTACAAGTTTAATCTTTGAATTATGAACATAGGAAATGTCGTCGGACGTTGAAGGTCCCTGATACGTCCATTTTGCATCATGCTTATATATATATATTTATTGCATTATGGGTTGTTATTACACATTATATCTCAACACTTATGGCTATTCTCTCTTATTTTACAAGGTTTACCATGAAGAGGGGGAATGCCGGCAGCTGGAATTTTGGCTGGAAAAGGAGCAAACATTGGAAACCTATTCTGCACTGCTCCAAAAATCCTGAAACTCCACGAAACTTATTTTTGGAATTAATAAGAATTATTGAGCGGAAGAAACACCTCAGGGGGCCCACACCCGGCCGGGAGGGGGGGCGCGCCCACCTCACTGGCGCACCTGCCTCCTGGGCCTGGTGGCCCCGGTGTCCATCTTCGCTATATGAAGGCTTTACCTCGAAAAATCGTGGGCAAGCTTACGGGACGAAACTCTGCCGCCACGAGGCGGAACCTTGGCGGAATCAATCTAAAGCTCCGGTAGAGCTGTTCTGCCGAGGACACTTCCCTCCGGGAGGGGGAAATCATCACCACCGTCATCACCAACGATCCTCTCATCGGGAGGGGGGTCAATATCCATCAACATCTTCACCAGCACCATCTCATCTCAAAACCCTAGTTCATCTCTTGTATCCAAACCACAAATTGGTACCTGTGGGTTGCTAGTAGTGTTGATTACTCCTTGTAGTTGATTCTAATTGGTTTACTTGGTGGAAGGTCATATGTTCAGATCCTTAATGCATATTATTACTCCTTTGATTATGAACATGAATATGCTTTGTGAGTAGTTGATACGTCTCCAACGTATCTATAATTTTTGATTGCTCCATGCTACTTTATCTACTATTTTGGACTATATTGGGCTTTATTTTCTACTTTTATATTATTTTGGGGACTAACCTATTAATCGGAGGCCCAGCCCAGAATTGCTGTTTTTTGCCTATTTCAGTATTTCGAGGAAACAGAATATCAAACAGAGTCCAAATGGAACGAAACCTTCAGGAAAGTGATCTTCTCACCGAACGTGATCCAGGAGACTTGGACCCTACTCCAAGAAGCTTCCGGGGAGGTCACGAGGGTGGAGGGCGCCCCCCTGCCTCATGGGCCCCTCGGAGCTCCACCGACGTGCTCCTTCCTCCTATATATACCTACGTACCCCCAATAGACCAGAGAGGGAGCCAAAAACCTAATTCCACCGCTGCAACTTCCTGTATCCACGAGATCCCATCTTGGGGCCTTTTCCGGAGCTCCGCCGGAGAGGGCATCCACCACGGAGGGCTTCTACATCAACACCATAGCCCCTCCGATGAAGTGTGAGTAGTTTACTTTAGACCTTCGGGTCCATAGCTGGTAGCTAGATGGCTTCTTCTGTCTTTTTGGGTCTCAATACAATGTTCTCCCCCTCTCTCGTGGAGACCTATTCGATGTAATCTTCTTTTTGCAGTGTGTTTGTTGAGACTGATGAATTGTGGGTTTATGATCCAGCTTATCTATGAATAATATTTGAATCTTCTCTGAATTCTTTTATGTATGATTGAGTTATCTTTGCAAGTCTCTTCGAATTATCCGTTTGGTTTGGCCAACTAGATTGGTAGTTCTTGCAATGGGAGAAGTGCTTAGCTTTGGGTTCAATCTTGCGGTGTCCTTACTCAAAGGATGTAAAGAGTTGCAGGCACATATTGTATTGTTGCCATCGAGGATAACAAGATGGGGTTTTATCATATTGCATGAATTTATCCTCTACATCATGTCATCTTGCTTAAGGCGTTACTCTGCTTTTTAACTTAATACTCTAGATGCATGCTGGATAGCGGTCGATGAGTGGAGTAACAGTAGTAGATGCAGAATTGTTTCGATCTACTTGTCTCGGACGTGATGCCTATATACATGATCATACCTAGATAACCTCATAACTATGCGCAATTCTATCAATTGCTCAACAGTAATTTGTTCACCCACCGTAGAATACTTATGCTCTTGAGAGAAGCCACTAGTGAAACCTATGGCCCCGGGGTCTATTCTCATCATATCAATCTCCATCACTTTATTTACTTGTTTTGCTTTTACCTTTTTTACTTTGCATCTTTATACCAAAAATACCAAAAATATTATCTCTATCATATCTCTCTCTCGTAAGTGACCGTGAAGGGATTGACAACCCCTAAGCATTGGTTGCGAGTTGCTATCATTTTGTGCAGGTACGAGGGACTTGCGCGTGACCTCCTACTGGATTGATACCTTGGTTCTCAAAAACTGAGGGAAATACTTATGCTACTGTGCTGCATCACCCCCTCCTCTTCGGGGAAAACCAACGCAAGCTCGAGACGTAGCAAGAAGGATTTCTGGCGCCGTTGCCGGGGAGGCTTACGCAAAAGTCAACATACCTATCTCTCGCATTACATTATTTGCCATTTGCCTCTCGTTTTCCTCTCCCCCACTTCACCCTTGCCGTTTTATTCGCCCTTCTTCCGTTCGATCTTATGTTTGCTTGTACCTTCTTTTTGCTTGCATCTTCGCTTGCTAAAAGTCCATGGATCTTGATCCGCTTGCCAATCTTTTTAAGGGATCCAATTATGATGAACCAATTCCTAGTAATTTGGATGCACTAGATTATCTTTATAAGGTTTTGCCTGAAATCCGTGAAGTGACTCACGTTAGATCTTTGAATAAAAAGCATGATTGAAATGATTTTATTATAAAATCTTTTGTTGTCAATTGTGCTAATAAGATGCAAAACCCCAAGCTTTGGGATGCTAGTTTTGCTATGTCCTCTACTTGTTGCAATGATCATGATTGGGGTGATTCCTCTTATGATCTTGAAAATTTATTTAATCCCCATGATGAATATGAGATTGATAATAGTGTTTGCAATAATATTCAAGGTGGGTTTGGAGGAGTGTCAACTTTAGATCCCACATATTTGGATAATGTTCAATCTTATGAAGTTTTTGATAAAAGTGGGTTTGTAGAGGTCATGACTTTAGTTAATGTTAATCCCACTATTTTGGAAGAGTGTCAACTTTGCATACATGTGGATCGTGTTAAGAATATGTTTTGTGATAGCTATATTGTTGAATTTGCTTATGATCCTACATGTAATTATTATGAGAGAGGAAAATGTGGTTGTAGAAGTTTTCATGTTACTAAATTACCTCTCTTCATGTTGAGATTGCTATCATCTCTTTGTTCTTCCTTGCATATGCTAGTTTTTGCTTGCCTTGATAATTTGTTTGCTTTACAATATGCCTATGCATAGGAAGTATGCTAGACTTAAGTGTGTTTGTCACATGCTTTATGATGCTCTCTTTGTGCTTCAATTCCTATCTTTCATGTGAGCATCATCATAATCTCAATGCCTAGCTAGGGGCGTTAAACGATAGCGCTTGTTGGGAGGCAACCCAACTTTATTTTGTGTTTTTTGTTTTTGCTTCTGTTTAGGAATAAATAATCCATCTACCTTCTGTTTGGATGTGGTTTTATGTTTTAATTAGTGTTTGTGCCAAGTAGGACCTATAGGATAACCTACGATGATAGTTGATTTGATTCTGCTGAAAAAACAGAAACTTTAGCGCTCACGAGATTAGTTTTCATTTTTTACTGGAGAGTGCTTTTGCGTTGATTATTTTTGCTGCTGATCAATAAACAAATTGTACAGGACTTCCTATTTTGGTAGAATTTTTAGAGTTCCAGAAGTTTGCGTTAGTTACAGATTACTACAGACTGTTCTGTTTTTGACAGATTCTTTTTTTCGTGTGTTGTTTGCTTATTTTGATGAATCTATGGCTAGTAAATTAGTTTATAAACCATAGAGAAGTTGGAATACAGTAGGTTTAACACCAATGTAAATAAAGAATGAGTTCATTACAGTACCTTGAAGTAGTCTTTTGTTTTCTTTCTCTAACGGAGCTCACGAGATTTCTGTTGAGTTTTGTGTTGTGAAGTTTTCAAGTTTTGGGTGAATTCTTTTGATGGATTATGGAACAAGGAGTGGCAAGAGACTAAGCTTGGGGATGCCCATGGCACCCCCAATATAATCCAAGGACACCAAAAAGTCAAAGCTTGGGTATGCCCCGGAAGGCATCCCCTCTTTCGTCCATTTCCATCGGTAATTTACTTGGAGCTATATTTTTATTCACCAACATGATATGTGTTTTGCTTGGAGCATCTTGTATTATTTGTGTCTTTGCTTGTTAGTTTACCACAATCATCCTTGCTGTACACACCTTTTGAGAGAACCATACATGAATTGAAATTTGTTAGAATACTCTATGTGCTTCACTTATATCTTTTGAGCTTGATAGTTTTGCTCTATGTGCTTCACTTATATCTTTTGAGCGTGATAATTTTTGCTCTAGTACTTCACTTAGATCTTTTAGAGCATGGTGGTGGATTTGTTTTAAAGAAACTTGATCTCTCATGCTTCACTTAGATTATTTTGAGAGTCGCTAATAGCATGGTAATTTGCTTAATGTTAATATACTTGGTGTTCAAGATATGTGAAACTTTCTTTTTGAGTGAATTAAATTAAGTTTGATGCTTGATAATTGTTTTGAGATATGGAGGTGATAATATCAAAGTCGTGCTAATTGAATAGTTGTGAATTTGAGAAATACTTGTGTTGAAGTTAGCAAGTCCCGTAGCATGCACGTATGGTTAAAGTTGTGTAACAAATTTGAAACATGAAGTGTACCTGGCTTGTGCATCCTTATGAGTGGCGGTCGGGGACGAGCGATGGTCCTTTACTACCAATCTATCCCCCTAGGAGCATGCGCATAGTACTTGATTTTTGATGACTTCTAAATTTTTGCAATAAGTATATGAGTTCTTTTGACTAATGTTGAGTCCATGGATTATACGCAATTTTACCTTTCCGCCATTTCTAGCCTCTTCGGTAACGTGCATTGCCTTTCTCACATTGAGAGTTGGTGCAAACTTCGCCGGTGCATCCAAACCCCGTGATATGATATGCTCTTTCACACATAAACCTCCTTATATCTTCCTCAAAACAGCCACCATACCTACCTATTATGGCATTTCCATAGCCATTCCGAGATATATTGCCATGCAACTTTCCACCGTTCCATTCATCATGACATACTTTACTTTTGTCATATTGCCATTGCATGATCATGTAGTTGACATCGTATTTGTGGCAAAGCCACCATGCATTATTTTTCATACATGTCACTCTTGATTCATTGCACAATCCCGGTACACCGCCGGAGGCATTCATATAGAGTCATATCTTTGTTATAGATGTCGAGTTGTAATATCGAGCTGTAAGAAAAATAAAAGTGTGATGATCATCATTATTAGAGCATTGCCCTAGTGAGGAAAAGGATGATGGAGACTATGATTCCCCCACAAGTCGGGATGAGACTCCAGACGAAATAAAAAAAAAGAGAGAAAGGCCAATAAAAATAGAGAAGGCCCAAAAAAATGAGAGAAAAAGAGAGAAGGGGCAATGGTACTATCCTTTTACCACACTCGTGCTTCAAAATAGCACCTTGTTCTTCCTGTAGTGAGTCTCATATATTTGTGCTTCAAAGTAGCATCATGTTTTTCATATAGTGAGTCTCATAAATTGTCTTGTATATACTAGTGGGAATTTTTCATTATAGAACTTGGCTTGTATATTCCAATGATGGGCTTCCTTAAAATGCCCTAGGTCTTCGTGAGCAAGCGAGTTGGATGCACACCCACTAGTTTTCTTTTGTTGAGCATTCATAGCTCTAGTGCATCCGTTGCATGGCAATCCCTACTCCTCATGTTGACATCAATTGATGGGCATCTCCATAGCCCGTTGATTATCCTCATCAATATGAGACTTTCTCCTTTTTTGTCTTCTCCACATAATCCTCATCATCATATTCTATTCCACCCATAGTGCTATATCCATGGCTCGCGCTCACGTATTGCGTGAAGGTTGAAAGAGTTTGAGATTATTTGAGTATGAAACAATTGCTTGGCTTGTCATCGGGGGTATAGAAGTTGGGAACATCTTTGTGTGATGAAAATGAAGCATAGCCTAACTATATGATTTTGTAGGGATGAACTTTCTTTGGCCATGTTATTTTGAGATGACATAATTGTTTGATTAGTATGCTTGAAGTATTATTATTTTTATGTCAATATGAACTTTTATCTTGAATCTTTCGGATCTGAATATTCATGACATGATTAAGAAGATTTACATTGAAATTATGCCAAAGTATCACTCCGCATCAAAAATTCTTCTTTTTATCATTTACCTACTCGAGGACGAGTAGGAATTAAGCTTGGGGATGCCTGATACGTCTCCAACGTATCTTTAATTTTTGATTGCTCGATGCTACTTTATCTACTGTTTTTGACTATATTGGGCTTTATTTTCCACTTTTATATTATTTTTGGGACTAACCTATTAACCGGAGGCCCAGCCTGTAATTGCTTGTTTTTGCCTATTTCAGATTTCGAGAAACAGAATATCAAACGGAGTCCAAACGGAATGAAACCTTCGAACGTGATCTTCTCACCGAACGTGATCCATGAGACTTGGACCCTACTCCAAGAAGCTTCCGGGGAGGTCACGAGGGTGGAGGGCGCCCCCGGGCGCGCCCCCTGCCTCGTGGGACCCTCGGAGCTCCACCAATGTGCTCCTTCCTCCTATATAGCTACGTACCCCCAATAGACCAGAGAGGGAGCCAAAAACCTAATTCCACCGCCGCAACTTCCTGTATCCGTGAGATCCCAACTTGGGGCCTGTTCCGGAGCTCCGCCGGAGAGGGCATCGACCACGGAGGGCTTCTACATCATAGCCCCTCCGATGAAGTGTGAGTAGTTTACTTCAGACCTTCGGGTCCATAGCTAGTAGCTAGATGGATTCTTCTCTCTTTTTGGATCTCAATACAATGTTCTCCCCCTCTCTCGTGGAGATCTATTCGATGTAATCTTCTTTTTGCGGTGTGTTTGTTGAGATCGATGAATTGTGGGTTTATGATCCAGCTTATCTATGAATAATATTTGAATCTTCTCTGAATTATTTTATGTATGATTGAGTTATCTTTGCAAGTCTCTTCGAATTATCCGTTTGGTTTGGCCAACTAGATTGGTAGTTCTTGCAATGGGAGAAGTGCTTAGCTTTGGGTTCAATCTTGCGGTGTCCTTACTTAGTGACAGAAAGAGTTGCAAGGCACGTATTGTATTGTTGCCATCGAGGATAACAAGATGGGTTTTATTTATCATATTGCATGAATTTATCCCTCTACATCATGTCATCTTGCTTAAGGCGTTACTCTGTTTTTAACTTAATACTCTAGATGCATGCTGGATAGTGGTCGATGAGTGGAGTAATAGTAGTAGATGCAGAATCGTTTCGATCTACTTGTCTCGGACGTGATGCCTATATACATGATCATACCTAGATAACTTCATAACTATGCTCAATTCTATCAATTGCTCAACAGTAATTTGTTCACCCACCGTAGAATACTTATGCTCTTGAGAGAAGCTACTAGTGAAACCTATGGCCCCGGGTCTATTCTCATCATATCAATCTCCATCACTTTATTTACTTGTTTTGCTTTTACCTTTTTACTTTGCATCTTTATACCAAAAATACCAAAAATACCAAAAATATTATCTCTATCAGATCTCACTCTCGTAAGTGACCGTGAAGGGATTGACAACCCCTAAGCGTTGGTTGCGAGTTGCTATCGTTTTGTGCAGGTACGAGGGACTTGCGCGTGACCACCTACTGGATTGATACCTTGGTTCTCAAAAACTGAGGGAAATACTTACGCTATTGTGCTGCATCACCCCCTCCTCTTCGGGGAAAACCAACGCAAGCTCGAGACGTAGCAGTAGTTACATTTGTTCCTGAGGACATGGGTGAAGTCTTGCTATTAGTAGTCATGTGAAGTTGATATTCGTTCGATATTTTGATGAGATGTATGTTGTCTTTTCCTCTAGTGGTGTTATGTGATCGTCGACTATATGACACTTCACCATTATTTGGGCCTAGAGGAAGGCATTGGGAAGTAATAAGTAGATGATGGGTTGCTAGAGTGATAGAAGCTTAAACCCTAATTTACGCGTTGCTTCGTTAGGGGCTGATTTGGATCCATATGTTTAATGTTGTGGTTAGGGTTACCTTAATACTTCTTTTGTAGTTGCGGACGCTTGCAATAGGGGTTAATCATAAGTGGGATGCTTGTCCAAGTAAGGGCAGTACCCAAGCACCGGTCCACCCACATATCAAATTATCAAAGTACCGAACGTGAATCATATGAGCGTGATGAAAACTAGCTTGACGATAATTCCAATGTGTCCACGGGAGCTCCTTTCTCATTATAAAAAATTGTCCGGGCTTATCATTTGCTACAAAAGGATTGGGCCACCTTGCTGCACTTTATTTACTTTTATTGCTTGTTACTCTTTCCAATTTATCTTATCACAAAACTATCTATTACTTACAATTTCAGTGCTTGCAGAGAAAACCTTACTGAAAACCGCTTATCATTTCCTTCTGCTCCTCGTTGAGTTTGACACTCTTACTTATCGAAAGGACTATGATATATCCCCTCACTTGTGGGTCATCAAGACTCTTTTCTGGCGCTGTTGCCGGGGAGTGTACTGCTTTTGGTGAGTGGAACTTGGTAAGGAAACATTTATATAGTGTGCTGAAATTTTCTATTACTTGTCACTATGGAAACTAATCCTTTGAGGGGCTTGTTCGGGGTATCTTCACCCCGACCAGAAGATCAAAGAGTTGCTCCTCAACCTACTGAACTTTTTGAAAATATTTACTTTGAGATTCCTTCGGGTATGATAGAGAAACTGCTAGCTAATCGATTTGCAGGAGATGGAACATTGCATCCTGATTTACACCTTATCTTTGTGGATGAAGTTTGTGGATTATTTAAGCTTGCAGGTATTCCCGATGATGTTGTCAAAAGGAAGGTCTTCCCTTTATCTTTGAAGGGAGATGCATTGACATGGTATAGGCTATGTGATGATACGAGATCTTGGAATTATAAACGATTAAAGTTGGAATTTCATCGTGACCGCAATTAAATATATAATTTCTGGCCTCGCAAAGCAGAAAGCATCGCTCAAGCTTGGGGGAGGCTTAAGTCAATGTTATATTCATGCCCCAATCATGAGCTCTCTAGAGAAATGATTATTCAAAAAATTTATGCTCGGCTTTCTCTCAATGATCGCAACCTGCTCGATACTTCCTGTGCTAGTTCTTATATGCTGAAGACTATTGATTTCAAATGGGACTTATTGGAAAGAATTAAATGCGACTCTGAAGATTGGGATTCCGACGATGGTAAGGAGTCAGGTATGACACCCAAGTTTGATTGTGTTAAATCTTTTATGGATACTAATGTTTTTCATGGATTTAGCACTAATTATGGACTTGACTCTGAGATAGTAGCTTCTTTCTATGAATCTTTTGCTACTCACGTTGATCTCCCTAAAGAGAAGTGGTTTAAATATAATCCTCCCATTGAAGTAAAAGTAGTTGAACCTATTACATTTGAAGAAAAGACTGTCACCTATAGTGATCCTATTGTTCCTACTACTTATGTTGAGAAACCTCCTTTTCCTGTTAGGATAAAAGATCATGTTAAAACTTCGGCTGTTGTTCGTAAGAGTAATACTAGGACGTATACCCCTCCTGAGTAAATCAAAGTTGAACCTAGTATTGCTATGGTTAAAGATCTCTTGGATGATGAATTAGATGGGCATGTTATTTATTTCTATGGTGAGACTGCTAATATTGCTAGACCAGATGCTAGGATACATAGACCTGTGGTAGGCACGCCTGTTGTCGGTGTCAAAACTGGCGGATATCGGGTAGGGGGTCCCGAACTGTGCGTCTAGGCGGATGGTAACAGGAGACAAGGGACACGATGTTTTTACCCAGGTTCGGGCCCTCTCGATGGAGGTAAAACCCTACTCCTGCTTGATTGATATTGATGATATGGGTAGTACAAGAGTGAATCTACCACGAGATCAAGGAGGCTAAACCCTAGAAGCTAGCCTATGGTATGATTGTTGTAATGGTTGTCTATCGACTAGCCTAGCCCTGGTTTATATAATGCACCAGAGGCCTAGGATAACATGAGTCCTAGCCGAATACGCCGGTGGGGGAGAAGTCCTTGTCTTGATCACCAAGTCTTGTGGAATCTTCCTTGTATGCGGCAACCGTCCGGACTGGCGCATGAGTATACGGCCATGGGGTCCTCGGCCCAATCTAACAGATCGAGAGATGACATGGTGAGTACCCCCTAGTCCAGGACACCGTCAGTAGCCCCCTGAACCGGTCTTCAAGTTTAGGGACGCTCCTCGATTTTTCTGAACCGTTCTTCATCTTCAGTCGTCGGTCTTGAAAACTGGTTCAACAAATCTTCTCATCTTCGATCTTGAGGATCGCCGAAATGCATTCGACGAGTTTACACGTCGGGTATCCGGGGAGCCCCATTAAGTTTCCGGCCTTTATCAATGCCCTGTTATTTTTATGCCACACCTCGGGTTTGAAGTTGTTCCCGGGCGGCGGTATCCTCTTGCGTCCGAGCTCCAACGCCGTACTGCATTTGAGGTATCTTTTGCAGCCGAGCACCAACACCGGACCGCTTCCCAGCTCTAATGCCGGAATGTATCCGAGCTCCAACGCCGGACTATCTATCCGAGCTCCAACGCCGGACTGTATCTGAGGTGTCGTAAATCACCTTGGTTCAAAGAAGTTTGAAGGAGTTTAGCCGAGCTTAATGCCGGAAATGCCCTCTATGGAGCCAGCCACTAGCGCTCGAGCTTTATGTCGGATCGCTCGAGGTGGTGCACCACCCGAATGTGGGCGATTTTTGTCAATATTTTTGATTGGTGCAATTTATTCTCTGCCGAAATACATAGCCAGTAGCCCTCAAGGTGGGTATCGGTCTAAAACCCGAGATGCACATGAAGGATGACATAAGACCGCTGATCCCCGTAGCCGCTGAGACTCAGGTTGATTTGCAAAATCGGTCTGAGGATCAAGTCCTAGCTCGGCAGAATACTTCGGGACACAAAAAGCGGCGTGCTCAATCCTCAAGACTCAGGTTGGGTGCGGCCGACCAACCTGAGGATCAAAATCTCCTCGGAGACTGTATTACACTTTAAATTTTCTGCATTGGATAGGCAATGCAGTAGCCCCTGAGACACTGGTCGGGTGGCAACACCAGATCAGGGGATCGATGTGCCCCTTTAATATTTGTAAATAATAAGCCCGAAGCCCAGTAGCCCCTGAGCCTTAATGTGGGCACAGTTGGCCGAATTAAGGATTGATATCCATAGTAAAATCACAAATTATGTGTAATGACTCTATGTATCCAAGTACTTTACGTCATTAATGCTCGAATCCGCATTGTACAAAACTTTGTTGACCGACCATCGGTTTCCACCTCCTCGGCCAATAGCCGAGGAGTGTTTGTCCTACTTTATAAAGCCTCTATGAGGGCAAAGATTTACAACAAACAAGGCAATATGGCCATACGGTTTTATAAACAAAGGCACACAGAGAGATATGTTATATTACTGTTTAACATAGGAAATGTCTTCCAAAGAAAATAGTCCCGCTATCGGTTCCTTTCGTTGGGTTGTCATGCTAAGCATGATCACGAAGCCTCAGCTCTAATGGAAGAGCAAATATTGAGGATTTAGTTTGGGAGGCCAGTTACTAGCCCCCGGTAGTGTTCGGCGACAGTCGAGGTCAAGCCATAAACACTTCGGCCAATGTTATGAACGGCTCTTCATTTAATATAGTCATCGGATCGCTGACCAGTTTACGCCTATTGTGATAGTCAGTTTTCGGCTTTCTCCACTAAGGTGCTTGACCATGCGAGCTGGAAGCACAATCGCGATGGTTCTCCTTGGCACACCTAGCGAACAAAGCGGGCGTAGGCGGCGGAACCACGAGGCCAGGCAACCCAACTATTGACCAAGACACAATTGAAACCGATGCATATATAGCAATATCCGAGAATGTTTTGCGAATCCCTAAAGGTGTTGGCGTTGCCTAATCTTGAGACTAATGCTGGAAACACATAAATAGTTTAAAAGTGCCATAGGCTCGAAAAGCCAAAAAACTTATTCAAAAGTATAATGTCCGAACTAGATCAAGTGTTCGGTGCCAAATCGAAAATTGGTCTTAAAAAAAGGGTGTTTCTGTCGTGCTTTAACATGACACATCCTATCTCGAGACTTCAAGTGGGTCAGCCTATGGCGTCAACCTCCTATCCCGAAGGCGGAGTACTTCTTGTTAGGCCAGTTTAGCAAACTTTAGCGGCTTTGAGAGAGAAATTAGGCGCCCCGGCTATTGACCACACACTCGCGTCGAAAAAAAGAGTGATAAATAGTAATAATAATAACTTTGCAATGACTAAGAAGAAAAACACTTATTATAAAGCGGCTCAAATAAACTTAAGAGCCCCCAAGTGACTTGGGTAAAAGAATGATTGTATGTACCGAAGTACTTATATCATATCTATGTTCAACCGAACTTTAAATGCGTCTTAACCGACCGTCGGCTTCTCCCTCTTCGGTCAAGGACCGAAAAGTGTTATGTACTCCATCTGTCGAGAATATCGACAGTGTTTCCAATAACTAGGCAATCAGGCCATAAGGCTGTAACAAACAAAGCGCGCTCAGGGAACTTATGCTATATTACTGCGAAGTGTAAGAAGCATCTTCGAAGAAAATAGTACCCCCACCGATACCTTTCTTCGGTGCTCATTGTTATTATGAGACTTGTGCAATAGATTTTTTGTACTCACGAGTTCCGTTGTGTGCCGACCATCATTGAAAACTATAAGAGCGCTAGCTTTCGGCTTCACCCAGTCTGAGGTCCGGCTCGGATGAACCGATCGTGACAATCGCAGAGGTGCTCCCTTTACTCCCTAGCCGAACAATCGGGAACGTAGGGGTAAACACAGGAGCGAGGCAACCCAGCTTGCAAATCGCTTAAGTCAATATGGTGCATATTGTGGCGTAATACACGAACAAGGAACGAAGCCGTACAAGTATAATCATATGCAAGAGGAAAAACTTCATGAAGGAAGCCCCCAAATGAATTGGGTATTTGAATTTATGCGTCTCAAACAAAGTTTGGACAAGAAAATTATTTACAAGCAACATTTTTCCAAAAAGGTATAATGCTTGGTCGAACCAAACACAAGTTAGAAATTAAAGCTTTGAGCATGAAAGCGACTTAGCTGGTTAATGTGTTCGGTATTGATGATGCGGTCCGAGCTTGATACGGGACAAGGTTCCATCCCCCAAGCTGGTCCCGAGGTGGCGGAGCGGAGAGCTCGACACGCCAAAGTGGTGACATAGCACGGTCAATGCGGACCGACAGAGTGACGCCAAAGTCCCCGGCATGGGGTAATGAAGTGTTGACGAAGCCCCCCGTCCAGCCGAGGTGACGCCAAAGGATATAGTTCGGCTGGATCAATTTCCTGTGCACAAAAAATAGTGCAAACCGGAGATAAAAAAAATAATTGTTGCATAATAAATAATTTATGCAAAGTGAGTAATAGAAGAAATATGGCCTTGCGCCGAAGTCAATGTCGATGCAGGGCGTCGGCGTGTTGCGGTAAAGGCGTGACAAAGCCTGAATTCATTGGTCGGTCCGAGTTCCGGATGCGGCGTTCACCGGACTATGTACGGAAACTGACCGAACCCCCGCGCGATCGTTGTTAATGCGACCACCATCTGATAGACCTGCGTACATATGATGGACAAACCAGAGTAATAATTCCTTGGAAAAATGAGCCCAAACAAGCAAAAAAATACTAGGATTAATAGCACCTGGTTTATTTGTTGTAGCAATCTGAAGAAAGGTGATTCCCAAAATAGGGACTCGATCCGCACACCCATTGCCTGGCGGGCGATAAAGCGACAGCATGACAAGTATTGGCTCGCCGAGGCAAAGCCCTCGGTCCAGCTAACGTGATGAAGCTGGTCAGCTAGTGACGCCGAAGTCTCCGGGGTAGGTTGATGAAGAGATGATGAAGCCCCCCGGTCCAGCTAACGTGATGAAGCCTTGATGTCAGCCGATGAGTCGAAGTAGGTCGGCGTGATGGACACCAGCTTGAAAAAGCAACAGTGCGGCCCTGCCGATGCAGGTTCGTGACGTGGTCAATGCCGACTTGATGAAGTGACCGTGCGGCGATGCAGGTATGCCCGCTCCGTGTAATCCGTGGGGCGGCGATGTTGGTGATGATTTATCCTTCGCGATGCCGGACTCTTGTGCGGCTTGCCGAGATGATGATCCGAAGAAGTTGAGCGTGGCTCAACAAAGTGACAACGTGTCTAGCGCAGGTCGGCAGCCGTGGAGCAATATTGCCGGACTGGTTTGACACCAGCATGATGTTGATGATTATGTTCCAAAGATTGTAAAGTTAGTGGGATGTGTTCGGAAACAAAACACAATACCCCATACAAAACTTCCTTCAAAAAGGATGTCCGAAATCCCGTTCATGAAAAAGACGAACTCGGGTCGGATTCGTTTTCGCGCAGAAAACAGATCCGAAAAGTGATGCACTAATCGGAAGGTTCCCGGAGTTTGGACGGTCGGATCGAGCTGAAATTTAGAGGGGTGGTAGATATAGGAATTCCGCAGCAGACCAACGGTTGGATCTTCCAAAGGACGTCCGAGCTAGAAGCTGGACATCACGCCCTAAACTTGTCCAGATTCTCGTCCAGATTTGACAGAGCTCCGGTATATCGTGGATTGCAAGAGATTCCTCCATTGGAACTCGACGAAATTTTCCAGGGTTGTTGTAGACTCAATTCCGCACTATTCTCCCGAAGCAATCGTCAAACCGACGCTCGAGGAGGCAGTGACGGCGGATACGAGTTCGCTGTCTAGAGAAACAGCACGGTCGCCCAAGGGCAATGTTGACGTTGAGCCCCCGGGCTCCTTGGATGATTCCTACATGATCTTGATAGAGATCGGAGTTGATGTTGATGAAAGCCCTCATCCGAACATGACGATCGGAGGTAGGGCGCGGTCCTTGGTCGAACCAAGGGGACCAGTCGAGCTGGTGACGAAGATGCCGAAGTCGCAGTTGATCTTCAGGCGAGCCATCGACCTTTTGCCAAACACACAGCGGAACTCTCAATGAAAGCACCAATGTCGGTGTCAAAACCGACGGTGTTGGGGAACGTAGTAATTTCAAAAATTTTCCTACGCACACGTAAGATCATGGTGATGTATAGCAACGAGAGGGGAGAGTGTTGTCTACATACCCTTGTAGACCCGGCGGAAGCGATCTGGCGTAGAGGAAGTAGTCGACGTTCTCCTCGCGATCCGATCGATCCGGCGCCGTTACTCCGCCCCGAGTTCTTGACACACGTACAGCTCGATGGCGTCCCTCGTACTCGATCCAGCCGAGTGTCGAGGAGAGTTTTCGTCGGCCGACGGCGTGGTGGCGATCTTGATGTTTCACGGCGCGAGGCTTCGCCTAAGCTTCATGACGGTATAACCGAGGTGGAATATGGTGGAGGGGGCACCGCACACGGCTAAGAGCGATCTCACGATCAACTTGTGTGTTCAAGGTGCCCCCTGCCCCGTATATAAAGGAGCCAGGGGGGGGGGGCGGCCAGGAGGCGGCGCCAAGGAGTCCTACTCCCTCTGGGAGTAGGATTTCCCCAATCCTAGTTGGACTAGGATTCCGGGAGGGAAAGAGAGAGAGGGGCGGCCCTTCTCCTAGTCCTAGTAGGACTAGGGAAGGGGAGGCGCAGACCCCTTTGGGCTGCCCTTCTCCTTTCCACCAAGGCCCATCGAGGCCCATTTACCTCCGGGGGTTCGGTAACCTCCGGTACTCGATAAATTCCGTTTTCGCCGGAACCATTCGAACTCCAAACATAGGCTTCAATATATCAATCTTTATGTCTCGACCATTCCGAGACTCCTCGTCATGTCCGTGATCACATCCGGGACTCGAACTCCTTGGTACATCAAAATACATAAACTCATAATAAGCATCGCCGAAACCTTAAGCGTGCGGACCCTACGGTTCGAGAACAATGTAGACATGACCTAGAACTATTCACGGTCAATAACCAACAGCGGGACCTGGATGCCCATATTGGTTCCTACATATTCTCGAAGATCTTTGTCGGTCGGACCGCATAACAACATCGTTGTTCCTTTGTCATCGGTATGTTACTTGCCGAGATTCGATCGTCGGTATCAATACCTAGTTCAATCTCGTTACGGCAAGTCTCTTTACTCGTTCCGTAATACATCATCTCACAACTAACTCATTAGTTGTAGTGCTTGCAAGGCTTAAGTGATGTGCATTACCGAGAGGGCCAGAGATACCTCTCCGGCAATCGGAGTGACAAAACCTAATCTCGAAATCGCCAACCCAACATCTGCCTTTGGAGACACTGTAGTACTCCTTTATAATCACCCGATTCGTTGTGACGTTTGGTAGTACCAAAGTGTTCCTCCGTAAGCGGAGTTGCATAATCTCATAGTTACGAGGAACATGTATATGTCATGGATAAAAGCGGTAGCAACATACTAAGCGATCGTGTGCTAAGCTAAGGGAATGGGTCATGTCAATCAGATCATTCTACTAATGATGTGACCTTGTTAATCAAATAACAACTCCTTGTTCATGGTTAGGAAACATAACCATCTTTGATTAACAAGCTAGTCTAGTAGAGGCATACTAGTGACATGTTGTTTTGTCTATGCATTCACACATGTATCATGTTTCCGGTTAATACAATTCTAGCATGAATGATAAACATTTATCATGAAATAAGGAAATAAATAATAACTTTATTATTGCCTCTAGGGCATATTTCCTTGATCTCCCACTTGCACTAGAGTCAATAATCTAGATTACATAGTAATGATTCTAACACCCATGGAGTCTTGGTGCTAATCATGTTTTGCTCGTGGAAGAGGCTTAGTCAGCGGTGCGCAACATTCAGATCCGTATGTATCTTGCAAATCTCTATGTCTCCATCTGGACTAAGTCCGGATGGAATTGAAGCGTCTCTTGATGTGCTTGGTCCTCTTGTGAAATCTGGATTCCTTTGCTAAGGCAATTGCTCGATATTGTCACGAGAAGATTTTCATTGGACCCGATGCACTAGGTATGACACCTAGATTGGATATGAACTCCTTCATCCAGACTCCTTCATTAGCTGCTTCGAAGCTGCTATGTATTCCGCTTCACATGTAGATCCCGCTACGACGCTTTGTTTAGAACTGCACCAACCGACAGCTCCTCCGTTTAGTGTAAATCGTATCCGGTCTGCGATTTAGAATCGTCCGGATCGGTGTCAAAAC
The DNA here is from genome assembly GCA_021437245.1 of Aegilops speltoides. Lineage (NCBI taxonomy): Eukaryota > Viridiplantae > Streptophyta > Magnoliopsida > Poales > Poaceae > Aegilops > Aegilops speltoides. The sequence goes on from CM038142.1 coordinate 70,141,739, forward strand.
TTGCATCAACGTAACCGTTCACGATGAGCTCTTTGTCACCTCCATATCGAGAAACATATCCTTAGTCCTTTTCGGTATTTGGGATGTTCTTGACCGCTGTCGATGATCCACTCTGGATTACTTTGGTACCTTCTGCGAGGCTTATAGCAAGGCACACATCAGGTGCGGTACACAGCATTGCATACATGATAGAGCCTATGGCTGAAGCATAGGAACATCTTTCATTTTCTCTCTATCTTCTGCGGTGGTGGGCATTGAGTCGACTCAACTTCACACCTTGTAACACAGGCAAGAACCCTTTCTTTGCTTGATCCATTTTGAACTTCTTCAAAACTTTGTCAAGGTATGTGCTTTGTGAAAGTCAATTAAGCGTCTTGATCTATCTCTATAGATCTTAATGCCTAATATGTAAGCAGCTTCACGAGGTCTTTCATTGAAAAACTCTTATTCAAGTATCCCTTTATGCTATCCAGAAATTCTATATCATTTCCGATCAGCAATATGTCATCCACATATAAGATCGAAATGCTCTGAGCTCCCACTCACTTTCTTGTAAATCTGAGCTTCTCCAAAAGTGCTGTACAAACCCAAATGCTTTGATCACACTATCAAAGCGTTTATTCCAACTCGAGATGCTTGCACCAGTCCATATATGGATCATTGGAGCTTGCACACTTTGTTAGCTCCTTTGGATCGATAAAACCTTACGGTTGCATCATATACAACTCTTCTTCGTAAATCCATTCAGAATGCAGTCTTTACATCCATTTGCCAAATTTCATAATCATAAAATCGGCAATTGCTAACATGATTCGGACGGACTTAAGCATCGCTACTGGTGAGAAGGTCTCATCGTAGTCAATCCCTTGAACTTGTCGAAAACCTTTTGCGACAAGTCGAGCTTTATAAACGATAACATTACCGTCGTCGTCGGTCTTCTTCTTGAAGATCCACTTGTTTTCTATTGCTTGCCTACCCTCGGGCAAGTCAACCAAAGTCCACACTTTGTTTTCATACATGGATCCCATCTCAGATTTCATGGCTTCAAGCCATTTTGCGGAATCTGGGCTCACCATCGCTTCTTCATAGTTCGTAGGTTCATCATGATCTAGTAGCATGACTTCCAGAACAGGATTACCGTACCACTCTGGTGCGGATCTTACTCTGGTTGATCTACGAGGTTCTGTAGTAACTTGATCTGAAGTTTCATGATCAACATCATCAACTTCCTCACTACTTGGTGTAGGTGTCTCAGAAACTGGTTTCTGCGACGAACTACTTTCAAGTAAGGGAGAAGGTACTATTACCTCATCAAGTTCCACTTTCCTCCCACTCACTTCTTTCGAGAGAAATTCCTTCTCTAGAAAGGATCCATTCTTAGCAACGAATGTCTTGCCTTCGGATCTGTGATAGAAGGTGTACCCAACTGTCTCCTTTGGGTATCCTATGAAGACACATTTCTCCGATTTGGGTTCGAGCTTATCAGGTTGAAGCTTTTTCACATAAGCATCGCATCCCCAAACTTTAAGAAAGCGACAACTTTGGTTTCTTGCCAAACCATAGTTCATAAGGTGTCGTCTCAGCGGATTTCGACGGTGTTCTATTCGGTGTGAATCGGCCGTCTCTAGAGCATAACCCCAAAGCGATAGCGGTAAATCTGTAAGAGACATCATAGATCGCACCATATCTAGTAAAGTCACGATTCTGACGTTCGGACACACCATTTCTGTTGTGGTGTTCGGGTGGCGTGAGTTCTTGAAACTATTCGCATTGTTTCAAATGTAGACCAAACTCGTAACTCAAATATTCACCTCCACGATCGGATCGTAGAAACTTAATTTTCTTGTTACGATGATTTTCAACTTCACTCTGAAATTCTTTGAACTTTTCAAGCGTTTGGACTTATGTTTCATTAAGTAGATATACCCATATCGCTTAAGTCATCTGTGAAGGTGAGAAAATAACGATATCCGCCACGAGCCTCAACATTCATCGGACCACATACATACAGTATGTATGATTTCCAACAAATCTGTTGCTCTCTCCATAGTACCGAGAAGCGGTGTTCTAGTCATCTTGCCCATGAGGCACGGTTACATAAGTGCCAAGTGATTCATAATCAAGTGACTCCAAAAGTCCATCGGCATGGAGTTTCTTCATGCGCTTTACACCGATATGACCTAAGCGGCAAGTGCCACAAATAAGTTGCACTTTCATTATCAACTCTGCATCTTTTGGTTTCAACATTATGAATATGTGTATCACTACTATCGAGATTCATAAGAAATAGACCATTCCTCAAGGGTGCATGACCATAAAGATATTACTCATATAAATAGAACAACCATTATTCTCGATTTAAATGAATAACCGTCTCGCATCAAACAAGATCCAGATATAATGTTCATGCTCAACGCAGCACCAAATAACAATTATTTAGGTCTAAAACTAATCCGAAGGTAGATGTAGAGGTAGCGTGCCGACCGCGATCACATCGACTTTGGAACCATTTCCCACGCGCATCGTCACCTCGTCCTTTGCGAGTTAAGCAATCGTAGTCCTGTTTGAGTTGCAAATATTAGCAAGAACCATTATCAAATACCAGTGCTACTACGAGCTCTAGTAAGGTACACATCAATAACATGTATATCACATATACCTTTGTTCACCTTGCCATCCTTCTTATCCGCCAAATACTTGGGGCAGTTCCGCTTCAAAGTGACGATCGCTTGCGGTAGAAGCACTCAGTTTCAGGTTTAGGGCCAGACTTGGGTTTCTTCTCTGAGCAAACAACTTGCTTGCTGTTCTTCTTGAATTCCCTTCTTCTTCCCTTTGCCTTTCTTCTTGAAACTAGTGGTCTTATTGACCATCAACACTTGATGCTCCTTCTTGATTTCTACCTCCAGCCTTTAGCATTGCGAAGAGCTCGGTATAGTTTTCACTAACCCTTGCATATTATAGTTCATCACGAAGCCTTTGTAGCTTGGTGGCGGTGATTGGAGAATTCATCAATAACACAATCATCCGGAAGATTAACTCCCAATTGTGTCAAGTGATTGTAGTACCCGGACATCTTGAGTATATGCTCACTAATGAACTATTCTCCTCCATCTTGCAGCTATAGAACTTATTGGAGACTTCATATCTCTCAATCCGGGCATTACTGTTGGAATATTAACTTCAACTCTGGAACATCTCATATGCTCCATGACGTTCAAAACGTCGTTGAAGTCCCGGTTCTAAGCCGTAAAGCATGGCACATGAACTATAGAGTAGTCATCGCTTTGCTCGCGGACGTTCATAACATCTGGCGTTGCTCAAAGAGCAGGCACTGTCACCTAGCGGTGCATCCGGGGCGTAACTCTTACGTGCAGCAATGAGGATGATCCTCAAATTCGGACCCGATCCGTGTAATTGCTACCATCATCTTTCAACTTTGCTTTCTCAAGGAGCATTAAAATTCAACGGAACAACAAAGACGAGCCATCTATCTACAATCAAACATAAACAAGCAAGATACTATCGGTACTAAGTTCATGATAAATTTAAGTTCAATTAATCATATTACTTAAGAACTCCCACTTAGAAAAACATCTCTCTAGTCATCTAAGTGATCACGTGATCCAAATCAACTAAACCATAACCGATCATCACGTGAAATGGAGTAGTTTTCAATGGTGAACATCTTATGTTGATCATATCTACTATATGATTCACGCTCGACCTTTCGGTCTCCGTGTTCGAGGCCATATCTGCATATGCTAGGCTCGTCAAGTATAACCCGAGTATTCTGCGTGTGCAAAACTGGCTTGCACCCGTTGTAGATGGACGTAGAGCTTATCACACCCGATCATCACGTGGTGTGCAGGCACGACGAACTTTGGCAGCGGTGCATACTCGGGAGAACACTTCTTGATAATTTAGTGAGAGATCATCTTATAATGCTACCGTCAATCAAAGCAAGATAAGATGCATAAAAGGATAAACATCACATGCAAATCAATATAAGTGATATGATATGGTCATCATCATCTTGTGCTTCACGATCTCCATCTTGCAGCACCACCATGATCACCATCGTCACCGGCGCGACACCTTGATCTCCATCGCAGCATCGTTGTCGTCTCGCCAAACTTATGCTACTACGACTATCGCTACCGCTTAGTGATAAAGTAAAGCATTACGAGGCGATTGCATTGCATACAATAAGCGACAACCATATGGCTCTCGCCGATTGCCGATAACCGGTTACAAAACATGATCATCTCATACAATAAAATATAGCATCACGTCTTGACCATATCACATCACAACATGCCTGCAAAAACAAGTTAGGCGTCCTCTACTTTGTTGTTGCAAATTTTACGTGGCTGCTACGGGCTTAAGCAAGAACCAGTCTCACCTCGCATCAAAACCACAGCGATACTTCGTCAAATAGACTCCGTTTAACCTTCTCAAGGACCGGCGTAGCCACACTCGATTCAACTAAAGTGAGAGAGCAGGCACCCACCGGTCACCTTTAAGCAACGAGTGCTCGTGGCGGTGAAACCAGTCTCGCGTAAGCGTCTGGCGTAATGTCGGTCGGGGCGCTTCATCTCACAATACCGCTGAACCAAAGTATGACATGCTGGTAGGTAGTATGACTTGTATCGCCCACAACTCACTTGTGTTCTACTCGTGCAAAACATCAAACCATAGAAAAACCTAGGCTCGGATGCCCTTTGTTGGGGAGCGTAGTAATTTCAAAAATTTTCCTCGCACACGTAAGATCATGGTGATGTATAGCAACGAGAGGGAGAGTGTTGTCTACATACCCTTGTAGACCCAAGCGAAGCGATCTGGCGTAGAGGAAGTAGTCGACGTTCTCCTCGCGATCCGACCGATCCGGCGCCGTTACTCCGGCGCCCCGAGTTCTTGACACACGTACAGCTCGATGGCGTCCCTCGTACTCGATCCAGCCGAGTGTCGAGGAGAGTTTCGTCGGCCTGACGGCGTGGTGGCGATCTTGATGTTTCACGGCGCAGGGCTTCGCCTAAGCTTGCGACGGTATAACCGAGGTGGAATATGGTGGAGGGGGCGCCGACACGGCTAAGAGCGATCTCACGATCAACTTGTGTGTTCAAGGTGCCCCCTGCCCCGTATATAAAGGAGCCAGGGGAGGGGGCGGCCAAGGAGGCGCGCCAAGGAGTCCTACTCCCTCAGGGAGTAGGATTCCCCCAATCCTAGTTGGACTAGGATTCCGGAGGGAAAGAGAGAGAGGGCGGCCCTTCTCCTAGTCCTAGTAGGACTAGGGAAGGGAGGCGCAACCCCTTTGGGCTGCCCTTCTCCTTTCCACCAAGGCCCATCGAGGCCCATTTACCTCCCGGGGTTCGGTAACCTCCGGTACTCGGTAAATTCCGTTTTCGCCGGAACCATTCGAACTCCAAACATAGGCTTCAATATATCAATCTTTATGTCTCGACCATTCCGAGACTCCTCGTCATGTCCGTGATCACATCCGGGACTCGAACTCCTTCGGTACATCAAAATACATAAACTCATAATAAGCATCATCGAAACCTTAAGCGTGCGGACCCTACGGTTCGAGAACAATGTAGACATGACCTAGAACTATTCACGGTCAATAACCAACAGCGGGACCTGGATGCCCATATTGGTTCCTACATATTCTCGAAGATCTTTGTCGGTCGGACCGCATAACAACATCGTTGTTCCCTTTGTCATCGGTATGTTACTTGCCCGAGATTCGATCGTCGGTATCAATACCTAGTTCAATCTCGTTACCGCAAGTCTCTTTACTCGTTCCGTAATACATCATCTCACAACTAACTCATTAGTTGTAGTGCTTGCAAGGCTTAAGTGATGTGCATTACCGAGAGGGCCCAGAGATACCTCTCCAGACAATCGGAGTGACAAAACCTAATCTCGAAATCGCCAACCCAACATTTGCCTTTGGAGACACACTGTAGTACTCCTTTATAATCACCCGATTACGTTGTGACGTTTGGTAGTACCAAAGTGTTCCTCCGTAAGCGGAGTTGCATAATCTCATAGTTACAGGAACATGTATATGTCATGGATAAAAGCGGTAGCAACATACTAAGCGATCGTGTGCTAAGCTAAGGGAATGGGTCATGTCAATCAGATCATTCTACTAATGATGTGACCTTGTTAATCAAATAACAACTCCTTGTTCATGGTTAGGAAACATGACCATCTTTGATTAACAAGCTAGTCTAGTAGAGGCATACTAGTGACATGTTGTTTTGTCTATGCATTCACACATGTATCATGTTTCCGGTTAATACAATTCTAGCATGAATGATAAACATTTATCATGAAATAAGGAAATAAATAATAACTTTATTATTGCCTCTAGGGCATATTTCCTTCAGACGGATCTCGGGTAGGGGGTACCGAACTGTGCGTCTAGGCGGATGGTAATAGGAGACAAGGGACACGATGTTTTTACCTGTGTTAAGGAAACCTGTCGATGGAGGTAAACCCTACTCCTGCTTGATTGATATTGATGATATGGGTAGTACAAGAGTGGATCTACCACGAGATCAAGGAGGCTAAACCTAGAAGCTAGCCTATGGTATGATTGTTGTAATGGTTGTCTATCGAACGGGCTATGGTTTATATAATGCACGGAGGCCTAGGATAACATGAGTCCTAAGCCGAATCGCCGGTGGGGGAGGAGTCCTTGTCTTGATCACCAAGTCTTGTGGAATCTTCCTTGTATGCGGCAACCGTCCGGACTGGCCCATGAGTATACGGCCATGGGGTCCTCGGCCCAATCTAATAGATCGGGAGATGACGTGGTGAGTACCCCTAGTCCAGGACACCGTCACCTGTTATTTCCGTTAAGATAAGAGATCATTTTTATCATGGTTTATGTGATATGGGTGCTAGTGCTAGTGCGATACCCTATGACTTATATAAAGAAATTATGCACGACATTGCACCCGTTGAATTGGAAGACATTGATGTTACTATTAAGCTTTCTAATAGGGATACCATTAAACCAGTTGGGATAGTTAGAGATGTTGAAGTCTTGTGTGGGAAGGTTAAATACCCCGCTGATTTTCTTCTTCTTGGATTCCCACAAGATGATTTTTGTCCCATTATTTTTGGTAGACCCTTCTTGAATACAGTTAATGCTAAGATTGATTGTGAAAAGGATACTGTTACAATTGGCTTAGAGGGTATGTCTCATGAGTTTAATTTTGCTAAGTTTTGTAGACAACCTCATGATAGAGAATCACCTAGTAAGGATGAGATTATTGGTCTTGCTTCCATTGCCGTACCTCCTACTGATCCGTTAGAACAATATTTGCTAGACCATGAAAATGAAATGTTTATGAAGGAAAGAAGGGAAATAGATGAAGTGTTCCTTAAACATGAACCTATGCTGAAACACAACCTTCCCGTTGAAATTCTTGGGGATCCCCCTCCACCCAAGGGTGATCCCGTGTTTGAACTCAAACCATTACCTGATAACCTTAAGTATGCTTATCTTGATGAAAAGAAAATATATCCTGTTATTATTAGTGCTAACCTTTCAGAGCAAGAAGAAGAAAGATTATTGAAAACTCTAAAGAAGCACGGCGCTGCTATTGGATATACTCTGGATGATCTTAAGGGCATTAGTCCCACGTTATGCCAACACAAAATTGATTTGGAGGCCGATGCTAAACGAGTTAGAGATCCTCAACGACGAATGAATCCCAAGATGAAAGAAGTGGTAAGAAAGGAGATACTAAAGCTCCTTGAGGCATGTATAATTTATCCTGTTGCTGATAGTGAATGGGTAAGGCCTGTCCACTGTGTTCCTAAAAAGGGAGGTATTACCGTTGTTCCTAATGATAAAGATGAATTGATCCCGCAAAGAATTACTACAGGTTATAGGATGGTAATTGATTTCCGTAAATTAAACAAAAGCTACTAAGAAAGATCATTACCCTCTACCTTTTATTGATCAAATGCTAGAAAGACTATCCAAACACACACATTTTTGCTTTCTAGATGGTTATTCTGGTTTCTCTCAGATACCTGTGTCAGCTAAGGATCAATCAAAAACTACTTTTACTTGCCCTTTCGGTACTTTTTCTTATAGACGTATGCCTTTTGGTTTATGTAATGCACCTGCTACTTTTCAAAGATGTATGATGGCTATATTCTCTGACTTTTGTTAAAAGATTTGTGAGGTATTCATGGATGATTTCTCCGTTTGTGGATCCTCTTTTGATGATTGCTTGAGCAACCTTGATCGAGTTTTGCAGAGATGCGAAGACACTATTTTCGTCCTGAATTGAGAGAAGTGTCACTTTATGGTTAATGAAGGCATTGTCTCGGGGCATAAGATTTCCGAGAGAGGTATTGAAGTTGATAAAGCTAAAGTTGATGCTATTGGAAAGATGCCATGTCCCAAGGACATAAAAGGTATAATAAGTTTCCTTGGTCATGCCGGTTTTTATAGGAGGTTCATTAAGGGCTTTTCTAAAATCTCTAGGCCTCTGACTAATTTATTGCAAAAAGATATTCCTTTTGTCTTTGATGATGATTGTGTAGAAGCATTTGAAATACTTAGGAAAGCTTTGATCACTGCACCTATTGTTCAGCCGCCTGATTGGAATTTACCCTTTGAAATTATGTGTGATGCTAGTGATTATCTATAGGTGCTGTTCTAGGGCAAAGAGTTGATAAGAAATTGAATGTTATCTAGTATGCTAGTAAGACTCTTCAGAGAAATTATGCTACTACTGAAAAAGAATTCTTAGCAGTTGTGTTTGCATGTGATAAGTTTAGACCTTATATTGTTGATTCCAAAGTTACTGTTCACACTGATCATGCTGCTATTAAATATCTTATGGAAAAGAAAGATGCTAATCCTAGACTCATTAGATGGGTTCTCCTGCTCCAAGAATTTGATTTACATATTATTGATAGAAAGGGAGCTAAGAACCCCGTTGCAGATAACTTGTCTAGATTAGAGAATGTTCTTGATGACCCACTGCCTATTGATGATAGCTTTCCTGATGAACAATTAGTGGTCGTTAATGCTTCTCGTATTGCTCCTTGGTATGCTGATTATGCTAATTACATTGTTGCTAAGTTTATACCTCCTAATTTCACATACCAGCAAAAGAAAAAATTCTTTTATGATTTAGGACATTACTTTTGGGATGACCCACACCTTTATAAAGAAGGAGTAGATGGTGTTATTAGATGTTGTATGCCTGAGCATGAACAGGAACAGATCCTACGCAAGTGTCACTCTGAATCCTATGGAGGACACCACGCTGGAGATAGAACTGCACACAAGGTACTACAATCTGGTTTTTATTGGCCTACTCTCTTCAAAGATGCTCGTAAGTTTGTCTTATCTTGTGATGAATGTCAAAGAATTGGTAATATTAGTAGACGTCAAGAAATGCCTATGAATTACTCTCTTGTTATTGAACCGTTTGATGTCTGGGGATTTGATTATATGGGACCTTCTCCTGCCTCTAATGGTTATACACATATTTTAGTTGCTGTTGATTACGTTACTAAGTGGGTAGAAGCTATTCCAACTAGTAGTGCTGATCATAACACTTCTATTAAAATGCTTAAAGAAGTTATTTTTCTGAGGTTTGGAGTCCCTAGATATCTTATGACTGATGGTGGTTCACATTTTATTCATGGTGCTTTCCGTAAGATGCTTGCTAAGTATGATATTAACCATAGAATCGCATCTCCTTATCATCCGCAATCTAGCGGTCAAGTAGAGTTGAGCAATAGAGAGCTCAAATTAATTTTGCAAAAGACTGTGAATAGATCTAGAAAGAATTGGTCCAAAAAACTTGATGATGCACTATGGGCCTATAGAACTGCATACAAAAAATCCTATGGGTATGTCTCCATATAAGATGGTTTATGGAAAAGCATGTCATTTACCTCTAGAACTCGAACATAAAGCATATTGGGCTATTAAAGAGCTCAACTATGACTTCAAACTTGCCGGTGAGAAGAGGTTGTTTGATATTAGCTCACTTGATGAATGGAGAACCCAAGCCTATGAGAATGCCAAGCTATTCAAAGAAAAGGTCAAACGCTGGCATGACAAAAGGATACAAAAGCGTGAGTTTAACATAGGTGATTATGTGTTGTTATTCAACCCTCGTTTAAGATTTTTTGCAGGAAAACTTCTCTCTAAATGGGAAGGTCCTTACGTTATCGAGGAGGTCTATCATTCTGATGCCATAAAAAACAACTTCGAAGGTACAAGTCCGAGGGTGGTGAACGGTCAAAGAATTAAACATTATATTTCAGGTAATCCTATCAATGTTGAAACTAATATTATTGAAACTGTAACCCCGGAGGAATACATAAGGGACACTTTCCAGAATGTTCCAAACTTCGAAAAGGAATAGGTATGTGGTACGGTAAGTAAACCGACTCCAAAACAATTCTAATGGCAATTTTTATCAGTTTTGGAATATTTCAGAATTTTAGGAAGAAAGAAGTGGTTCGAGAGGGACACGAGGCCCCCACGAGAGTGGAGGGCGTGCCCACCCTTACTGGGCGCGCCCCCTATCTCGTGGACAACTCGTGTGCCTCCCGGACTACGTTTTCTGGCACGTTACGTATTTTGATCGATAAAAATTCATTATATAAACTCCCGAAGGTTTTGACCACCATATCACGGAAATGTCCTCTGTTTTTGTTTCGAGCTGTTCTATTTCAGATCCCGAGCAATATGTCGTCTCAGGATTCGGAAGGAGAAAGCTATGTGGCCGATAACCTTGCAGGCCCAAAGGTCTACGGGGACTTGGGGCATGCTGGACCTCTGAAGAAGAGGAAGACTATGAGCCTTAGGGAAAGGAGGAGACGAGTTCAGACAAGGATGAAGCCCTGTTACCTCAGCCTGGGGACATGCATGTGGAGTTTAAAAAGTCAAGCCTCCCTGATAGAGCAAAGAAGCCAAAGGTCGAGTTTATCCCTTTTCGTCTTTTGCAGGAAAATAAACAGGAATTGTGCAAAAGAGTATTAAGCCTTGAGCAGGAGATCGAGGACCTAACAGAGCAAAATACTATACTCAAGCGTAAATTGAGGAATAAGCCTACGTCATCAACAACTCCTACTTCATCACCTCCGAGGACGTAATCACATGGGTATGGGCACTCCCTTGGCAACTGCCAAGCTTGGGGGAGGTGCCCCGGTATCGTATCACCATCACACTCCTATCTTTATCGTTTTATTTAGTTCGATCCCTTCAGTAGTATTTTGATATAGTAGATTGAAGTTTTGATATCAAGTAGTTTGAGTTTTGCTTTGTGATCTCTTTTTGTAATCGAGTCCGTGAGCTATCTGTAATAAAGATTAGTGTTGAGTCAAGGGCTTTGCTATGTTGCTATGATGTTGACAAAGTAGAGAATAAAAGAGTTCATATTGATCCTATGGTTAGTGATGACTTCACACATAGAAAGTATGAGGCATAAAAGTTGTTGTGAGTTGGCAAACGTAGTTTTGGTCATCGTTGCAATTAATAATAAGTAATAAGGAAAGAGAGGTTCACATACAAATATATTATCTTGGACATCTTTTATGATTGGGAGCACTCATTAAGTATGACATGCTAAAAGAGTTGACGTTGGACAAGGAAGACAGCGTAATGGTTTATGTTTTCTCACATCTCAGTTAAAGTATATTGTCATTGACCTTCCAAACATGTTGAGCTTGCCTTTACCCCTCATGCTAGCCAAAATTCTTGCACCAAGTAGAGATACTACTTGTGCTTCCAAATATCCTTAAACCTAGTTTTGCCATGAGAGTCCACCATACCTACCTATGGATTGAGTAAGATCCTTCAAGTAAGTTGTCATGTTGCAGGCAATAAAAGTTGCTATCTAAATATGTATGACTTATTAGTGCAGAGAAAATAAGCTTTATACGATCTTGTTGTGGAAACAATAAAAGCGACGGACTGCATAATAAAGGTCCACATACAAGGGGCAATATAAAGTGACGTTCTTTTGCATTAAGGTTTTGTGCATCCAACCCTAAACGCACATGACAACCTCTGCTTCCCTCTGCGAAGGGACTATCTTTTATTTCATGTTTTTACTTTATGCTTGAGTCAAGGTGATCTTCACCTTTCCCTTTTTCATTTTATCCTTTGGCAAGCTCTTTGTGTTTGAAAGATCATGATACATATATCCAATTGGATGTAAGTTTGCATGGGTTATTATTGTTGACATCACCTAAGGGTGAATAAGTTGGGAGGCAATTCAATAAGCCCCTATCTTTCTCAGTGTCCGGTTGAAACTCCATAACCACAAGTATTGCGTGAGTGTTAGCAATTGTAGAAGACTATATTATAGTTGAGTATGTGCACTTGCTAAAAAGCTCTATTTTTGACTCTTTCTGATGTTATGATAAATTGCAATTGCTTCAGTGACTGAGATTATAGTTTGTTAGTTCTCAATGAAGTTTCTGAACCATACTTGACATTGTGAATCGATTGTCACTTGAGTATAAGAAGTTATATGATAAAATCTATATATGTTGTTGTTATAAGAATGATCATGATGCCCTCATGTCCGTATTTTATTTTTATCGACACCTCTATCTCTAAACATGTGAACATATTTTTCGATTTCGGCTTCCGCTTGAGGACAAGCGAGGTCTAAGCTTGGGGGAGTTGATACGTCCATTTTGCATCATGCTTTTATATCAATATTTATTGCATTATGGGCTGTTATTACACATTATATCTCAATACTTATGACTATTCTCTCTTATTTTACGAGGTTTACCATGAAGAGGCGGAATGCCGGCAGTTGGAATTCTGGCTGGAAAAGGAGCAAACATTGGAAACCTATTCTGCACTGCTCCAAAAATCCTGAAACTCCATGAAACTTATTTTTGGAATTAATAAGAATTATTCAGCAGAAGAAACACCTCAGGGGCCCCACACCCTGGCCAGGAGGGTGGGGGAGCGCCAACCCCTACTGGGCGCGCCCCCTGTCTCTTGGGCCCCCTGGTGGCCCCCAGTGTCCATCTTTTGCTATATGAAGGCTTTTACACTAGAAAAAATCATGGGCAAGCTTACGGGACGAAACTCCGCCGCCACGAGGCGGAACCTTGGCGGAATCAATCTAGAGCTCCGGCAAAGCTATTCTGCCGGGGACACTTCCCTCCGGGAGGGGGAAATCATCACCACCGTCATCACCAACGATCCTCTCATCGGGAGGGGGTCAATCTCCATCAACATTTTCACCAGCACCATCTCATCTCAAAACCCTAGTTCATCTCTTGTATCCAATCTTGTATCCAAACGACAAATTGGTACCTGTGGGTTGCTAGTAGTGTTGATTACTCCTTGTAGTTGATGCTAATTGGTTTACTTGGTAGAAGATCATATGTTCAGATCCTTAATGCATATTATTACTCCTCTGATTATGAACATGAATATGCTTTGTGAGTAGTTACGTTTGTTCCTGAGGACATGGGTGAAGTCTTGCTATTAGTAGTCATGTGAATTTGGTATTCGTTCGATATTTTGATGAGATGTATGTTGTCTTTTCCTCTAGTGGTGTTATGTGAACGTCGACTACATGATACTTCACCATTATTTGGGCATAGAGGAAGGCATTGGGAAGTAATAAGTAGATGATGGGTTGCTAGAGTGACAGAAGCTTAAACCCTAGTTGATACGTTGCTTCGTTAGGGGCTGATTTGGATCCATATGTTTAATGCAATGGTTAGGGTTACCTTAATACTTCTTTTGTAGTTGCGGGGGGTTAATCATAAGTGGGATGCTTGTCCAAGTAAGGGCAGTACCCAAGCACCGGTCCACCCACATATCAAATTATCAAAGTACCGAACGCGAATCGTATGAGAATGATGAAAACTAGCTTGACGATAATTCCCATGTGTCCTCGGGAGCTCCTTTCTCATTATAAGAAATTGTCCAGGCTTATCCTTTGCTACAAAAGGATTGGGCCACCTTGCTGCACTTTATTTACTTTTATTGCTTGTTACTCTTTACAATTTATCTTATCACAAAAACTATCTATTACCTACAATTTCAGTGCTTGCAGAGAAAACCTTACTAAAAACCGCTTATCATTTCCTTCTGCTCCTCGTTGGGTTCGACACTCTTACTTATTGAAAGGAGTACGATAGATCCCCTACACTTGTGGGTCATTAGTCCCGGGGAGTGCTCCTGGTGCGGCGACAACCGGGGTTTCTGCGATAGGCCTCACCTGGATGAAAGTCGGCGCTTCAGCATTAAGCTCGAGGAGGCCTTCGATTGTGAAACGATACGCTACGACGCTAAGTGTTTTTTTTTTGTAATTAAGCTCGACTTCTACTACTTCAACATGTAATTTTCGTCTTTTACAATCGACTAGCTTATCCCATGCCATGCAAGACGCTATGTCTTGGAGAGGATGGGTTTTGAAGATCATGAGAGGAATGAAACAAGGAAAATTAACCTAAGGACCGATCATGGTATGGATTTTGAGGTAAATCTATACAATTCTGAGAGTGTATCCAATTTTGGTTGCCCGGGTTGGGAAGCACTTTGCAAGATGTATGATTTTCAAGAGGGTATGTTTATCACCATGGATCTTGGTGATCCTGACATCGACCAAGACAATTTGGACATTTGGGTTCTTGTTGATACGCTTCCAATTCTAACGCTATGTGAGTTCCTCAAACATAGTTAGTTCTGTCTACCATGAAGATGGTAGACAGAACTAACTACACCGATGGCTCTGAGTTAACTTATCAAGAGAAAAATCATCTGGTCGCATATTGTACTGACATTGAGAATTATAATGCCTTTTATCGAACTCCTCCAAATTATGGTGAATACGTGCAACTAGTGCACGTGTTGGACAACAATAACTTCCATGGAGATTTCCTGGTAAGATTTTTTTACTATTACGACATCCATGCATCTTTTGCATACTTCTAAAACTGAACTACATTGCTAACTACGAAGTTATTACTATGTTTTTCAACAGAAAATCCCGATGGATTGTGTGCCTCATTTGATGTATCAGAATGGTCGCCTTGATGTTCTGAACATACAACCAGGTCGTCCTACGAATCTCACCTGTGCATACCGGATTTCTAAAAACGGTGAACACATGATAATCAAAGAACGGAAAAAATGTATGGACATTCTTAAGGAGGTTCTTGGAAGCAACATTGCACGAAAGGCAAGAATTGGAGACAGGATAATCTCCATTCTTCATAATGGAGAGTCAGGGGCTATCTTGTTTTATGCTATTTTACCCAAGATAATATAGTAGGTCCTAAGAGAATGTAGTAGGTCCTATAAGGTACAATATGTTTATGAGAGTTGATGATGATGAGTAGTTGTGATTATGTCTAGTGACCAACTTGTATGTGATGTCTCATTGATGAAAACGATGATCATGAGGAGGTGTTATATGACAATGATGTATTATGATGGTAAGTTGTTAATGATATGATGATGATGATGATGATGATGATGATGATGATGATATTTATTATATCATTGGGTGAAAGAATCGTGGGTTAGTTTCAAGTGGATGTCCATCCACTTGAAACTAGTCCACGGTTCTTTCTCCCACTGATGTAATAACTCATTATGATGTAAAATGATTCTCTAAATTGCTGCGGTATGAAAACTTGTATAAAGGTGTATGAATACAACATGAAATAAAAAAGAAATATGGAATAATAGTAGTAGCGCGTGCTAGGAGAAACGCTACTACTACTAACCAGTAGCGCTCGTTTTAGAAAGCGCTGCTACTAAGTCGATATAGCAGTAGCGCGGTCCCACCCATGCTACTGCTAATCTTTAGCTGTAGCGCCTTACTAGTAGCGCGGTACCCCGCGTTACTGATAGGCTTTAAACACGCGATATTGCTAGGATTTTTCCTAGTAGTGACTCTGGAGCAATGGATAACCTCTCTCTCACCTTAAGTTCCTAGTATTTGAATTTTTCCCATGTTAGAGAAAGCTGGAGTTGGATAGCTTGTCTTTTTTCTGTTACTTTATTTTGTACATATTTATAATATAAATGAAAATTGCCGAACAATTGTTCCAACAGTTTCGGGGTCAAAACAAATTATGTAGGTTGTAATATCTTATGTAGTTATGTATAGGCATATCCGACCGCCGTAAGATTAAATCGGGTTGATTAGATGATGAGTACTGGACTTTAGTATCATATTTCTGTTGGATTGTGTGTAGGGAGAATATCCAACATAATAGATGGTAGCTTGTTATGACCGGTTTGGTCTATACAAGGAAGAGGCCCACCGGGCATTAGTATTAGGGGCTTGACCCATAAGTTATCTTAGGCAAGTTATTTTAGGAAAGTTATCTTAGGCCAAAGTTATAAATACTAGTTGTAAGACATCGTTTGAGATCAAGCAATAAAGATAGTTTTATCATATTGCCCGGCTCCAGAGGAGTCGGAAACCCTAGACGCACCTTGCCCTAGCCGCCGCCGCCCTTCTTCTCCCTCGCGACGGCGCCAACACGCCGGAGCCGCCGCCCTCACCCCCAACCCTCGCTGTTCTACCCGTATAACCTACGGAGTAGAGCCAGTAGGAACCCTAGTCCTACCAATTTGGTATTAGGTACCCTGGTTTTGACCATGTCTTCGCCACCTCCAATTCCGTCGCCGCCGCCACCACCGCCGCTTCCCATCAACTCCACCACCGCCGCTGCCGCCAACTCCTCCACCACCGCCGCTTCTGCGCCGGGCATCACGGCCTCGCTCTCGGCTGGCGCTACGGCGTCGCTCTCGGCGCCCGGCACCGTGCCAGGCCACGGGCGGCCACCGACCCCCGTCCAACATACGCCGCCGCCGTGACCTCCCCCGCAGCCGCAGCAGTTCACACAGGAGGCAATGGCCGGCGTCCTCAACGACCTAGTCGCCGCGGTCTAGGGCATCCGCCTCTACCTGGCAAGTCCGTACGGGGCGCCTCCACCACTACATCCCGCCATGGCCATGGGTCCGCAGGCGCTGCCTTGGTACTCGGTACCCGGGGCCGTCACCGGAGGCTACCCGGCGCTCTTCGCCCCGGCGGCCGCACCGCCGCCGTAGCCACAGTGGCCGCCGCCGCTCGCGACAGCAACCGCGCCACTCGCCGCCACCACAGGGCCGCAGTGGCCCACCTGGACCGCGCCATCCGCGCCGTCTCCCGCCGCGCCGTCACTTCCAGCAGCCATGGAGCAGGGTCCTCCACCGCCCCATCCCAGTCCTAACTTGGGCCGGTCGTCGCCGAGCGGGCTTCCGATCTAGGAGGTTCGCTTTCCATCATCGCCATCACCACTCCCCGACTGGCTTCACGGGCCGCCATCGGCCTACCCAAGGGCCCGTCCGCCGTCCGGTTTCCCGTTGCAGCCCGAGGCGTCGGGCGCCACCGGGAACTACGCCGGGCCTTCCACCATGGACCGCGCACCATCATCCGCCCTACGCACCACCGAGGCAGTGGGCCAGGGCACGCCACACCAGCAGCCGCCCCGGTTCGCCAAGATCGACTTCGCCACATACGACGGCTCCGACGACCCTCTTAACTAGCTCAACCAGTGTGACCAGTTCTTCCGCGGACAGCGCACACCCGCGTTGGAGCGTACTTGGCTGGCTTCCTACCATCTCCGCGGGGCCGCCCAGACATGGTACTACGCCCTCGAGCAGGACCAGGGCGGCATGCCCCCGTGGGATCGTTTCCGCGAGCTGTGCCTTCTTCGTTTCGGGCCACCGGTCCGCGGGAGCCGCTTGGCCGAGTTGGGCCGCTTGCCGTTCACCTCCACGGTGCAAGACTTCGCCGACCGCTTCCAGGCCCTGGCATGCCACGCGCCCGGTGTGACGGCCTTACAGCGGGCGGAGCTTTTCATTGGCGGCCTTCCCGACCACATCCGCGTGGATGTCGAGATGAAGGGGCCCCAAGACCTTCAGACGGCCATGTACTATGCCCGGGCGTTCGAGCAGTGTGCCCAGGCCTTAACGCGTCCATCCGCGCCACATGAGGGCCGACAGCTTCCCCGGCCGTCTCCGGCAGCACCGGCGTCGTCCACAGCCGCCCCGGCACCCACCCCGGCACCAACGCGGCCATTCAGGCGCCTCACTCAGGCGGAACAACTGGAATGCCGGCGCCTGGGCTTGTGTTTCAACTGTGATGCGCCCTATGCACCGGGCCATGTCTTTCCCCGCCTCTTCTACTTGGAGACGACGAGCGAGCTCGAGGAGGAGACACTGGAGGATGGCCTTGGCGCTCCAGCCCTTGCGGAGCCCGCAGCGGCACCCGCGCCCGCCCCGGCCACCGCCCTTGTGGTGTCCCTACACGCACTGGCCGGCATCCGTGATGAACAGATGATGCTCTTACCGGTCATGATCCAGGCGGCGCTGGTGGCCCTCTCGATCTGTGGTCCACGCATAACTTTCTGCCGGAGACCACCATGCAGCGCCTTGCATTACAGCTAACTGGCGGTGAGCAGTTGCGAGTCACAGTCGCTAATGGCGATAGTCTCCGCTGCCACGGGCTCGCCCGCGACGTGCCCATCACTATCGGCGACGAGCACTTCACCATCACCTGCGCCGGCATCAACTTAGGCTGCTTCGACTTTATCCTCGGCGTCGACTTCCTGCGCACTCTTGGTCCTATTCTATGGGATTTCGACGCGCTGACGATGACCTTCTGGCGGTTGGGCCGCCGCATTTAGTGGGACGGTATTGGCGGTGCCGCCCCAACCACTCCACTCCAGCTGGCCGCGACCACCGCCATGGCCGAGCACCCACTATTGGAGAGCCTCCTCCAGCAGCACGTGGACATCTTCACCGAGCCACAGGGGCTGCCGCCCGCCCGCACGTACGATCACCGTATACATCTTCTGCCAGGCTCCGCGCCGGTGGCGGTATGGCCTTACCGCTACCCACAGTTGCAGAAGGATGAGTTGGACCGGCAGTGTGCGCTCATGCTCGCGGCAGGCATCATTCGGCTCTCCACTTAGCCATTTACCGCGCCGGTGCTTCTCGTCCGGAAGTCAGACGGCACATGGTGTTTCTACATCGACTACCGTGCCCTTAATGCTGTCACACTTAAGGACAAGTTCCCTATTCCGGTGGTCGACAAGCTCCTCGATGAGCTCCACGGGGCGCGCTTCTTCACCAAACTTGACCTCCAGTCGGGGTACCACCAGGTGCGCATGCACCCGGATGACATCGCCAAGACGGTGTTTCGGACTCATCACGGCCAGTTCGAGTTCTTGGTGATGCCCTTTGGCCTCACCAATGCCCCGGCGACCTTCCAGGCTTTGATGAACAACGTCCTCAGGCCCTACTTACGCCAGTTTGTGTTCGTTTTCTTTGATGATATTCTAATCTACAGTGCGTCTTGGGCCGAGCACCTCCAGCACGTCGCCATCGTCTTCAACGAGCTTCGAGCGCACCACCTCCACCTTAAGCGCTCGAAGTGCTCGTTCGGGGACGCCGGTGGCCTACTTGGGCCACGTCATCTCGGCGACGGGTGGCTATGGACGCCGGCAAGGTGGCAGCCGTCTCCGCATGGCCGACGCCTCACTCGCCGCGGGCTCTCCGCGGGTTCCTCGGCCTCGCCAGCTACTACCGGAAATTTATCCGGGAGTTCGGGCTTATCGCGGCGCCCCTCACGCGGTTGCTTCGCCGCGACACTTGCGCCTGGGACGACGAGGCGACGACGGCGTTCGAGGCCCTCAAGGGGGCCCTCACGACGGGCCCCGTCCTCCAGATGCCCGACTTCAACCGCCCGTTCGTGGTGGACTGTGACACCTCGGGCGCAGGGTTTGGCGCCGTGCTTCATCAGGGCGATGGGCCCCTCGCCTTCTTCAGCCGGCCTTTTGCTCCGCGTCATCTTAAGCTGACAGCATATGAGCGGGAGCTCATTGGCCTTGTACAGGCCGTTCGTCATTGGCGGCCGTACTTGTGGGGACGGTCCTTCCAGATTCACACCAACCACTACAGCCTGAAGTTTTTGC
This sequence comes from Aegilops speltoides, assembly GCA_021437245.1. Lineage (NCBI taxonomy): Eukaryota > Viridiplantae > Streptophyta > Magnoliopsida > Poales > Poaceae > Aegilops > Aegilops speltoides. Next base: position 70,161,752 of record CM038142.1, read on the forward strand.
TGGACCAACGGCTGTCAACCGTGCCGCAGCACCAGTGGATTAGCAAGCTCTTCGGCTTCGACTTCTCCGTCGAGTATCGGCCGGGCCGCCTTAACACCGTGGCCGACGCGCTGTCCCGTCGCAACTCCGACTTCGGTTCCTCCGCTGACGAGTCCGCCGGGGCGGCCCTGTGCATCTGCTCCGGGCCGACGTTCGGCCTCTTCGCCGACATTTTCCGCACCACTGCGACGGCCGACGACACCGTCCGTCTTCAGCAGCAGCTCAAGACCGGCGACCTGGTGGAGCCTTGGCGCTTTTCTGATGGACTGCTACTCCATGGGCGCGGGGTCTTGTTCCAGCGCAGGATGATCTCCGTCACCAGGTGTTACAGCTCGCCCACTCGGCGAGTCATGAGGGTATGTAGAAAACCCTCCATCGTCTTCGCGCCGACTTCTACATCCCTGGCGATCGCGCCCTGGTCCGCGACTGGGTTCGGTCTTGTCAGACATGCCAGCGCAACAAGACAGAGACTCTCAAGCCGGCCGGGTTACTCCAGCCCTTGGAGGTGCCATCTCAGGTCTGGGCGGACATATCCATGGACTTCATTGAGGGCCTTCCCAAGGTGGGCGGCAAGTCGGTCATCCTCATGGTGGTCGACCGCTTCTCCAAGTACGCCCACTTCATAGCGCTCGGCCATCCATACACGGCGGCGTCCGTGGCCCGGGCCTTCTTCGACGGCATCGTCCATCTACACGGGTTCCCTGCTTCGATTGTCAGTGATTGAGACCCCGTGTTCACGGGCCATGTCTGGTGCGACCTCTTCAGGATGGCGGGTGTCCAGCTCCGCCTGAGTACGACGTTCCATCCTCAGACGGACGGCCAGTCCGAGGTGGTTAACAAGGTCATTGCCATGTATTTGCATTGTGTGATAGGTGATCGGCCTCGCGCTTGGGTGGACTGGCTCTCTTGGGCGGAGTACTACTACAACACCTCTTATCACTCCGCCCTGCGCGCTACGCCATTTGAGGTGGTCTATGGTCGATCACCCCCGCCTATACTTCTGGTGGATCCGGAGACAGCTCGGACGGAGGTTGCGGGTGACCTCATCCGCACTCGTGACGAGATGCTTGCTGAGGTTCGTCAGCGTCTCCTTCAGGCCCAGCAGCTGGCCAAGCACTACTACGACGATCATCATCGCGAGGCGGAGTTCGCGGTGGGTGATTGGGTGTGGCTGCGTCTTCTCCATCGCTCTACGCAATCCCTCGACCGCTGCGGCGCAAGCTAAACCCTCGCTTCGCCGGGCCCTTCCCTATCTTGGGCGCATTGGGAAGGTGGCCTATCGTCTTGACTTCCAGCCAAGCTCGCATCCACGACGTTTTCCATGTGGGGCTGCTCAAGCCTTTCCGTGGCGAGCCACCGGCGGCTCCACCGGCGCTTCCTCCCATCGCTAACGGTCGCATTCTTCCGAGCGGCAGCGGTATTGCAAAGCAGCTTCGTCGTGGCGTCTGGTTCATCCTCGTTCGATGGGCAGGCCTTCCGGAGGAGGAGGCTACTTGGGAGCAGCGTGAAGAATTCCGCCAACACTATCAGACTTTCAGCTCGAGGGCGAGCTGTTTTATGAAGCGGGAGAGATGTTATGACCGGTTTGGTCTATACAAGGAAGAGGCCCACCGGACATTAGTATTAGGGGCTTGACCCACAAGTTATCTTAGGCAAGTTATTTTAGGCAAGTTATCTTAGGCTAAAGTTACAAATACTAGTTGTAAGACATCGTTTGAGATCAAGCAATAAAGATAGTTCTATCATATTGCCCGGCTCCAGAGGATCCGGAAACCCTAGCCGCACCTTGCCCTAGCCGCCACCGCCCTTCTTCTCCCTCGCGACGGCGCCAACACGCCGGAGCCGCCGCCCTCGCCCCCAACCCTCGTTGTTCTGCCCGTATAACCTACGGAGTAGAGCTGCTAGGAACCCTAGTCCTACCATAGCTACTACCAGAATTCATGGAGATTTATAGTAGGTCGTGTTGAACAACGATAACTTCCATGGAGATTTCCTGGTAAGATTTTTTTACTATTACGACATCCATGCATCTTTTGCATACTTCTAAAACTGAACTACATTGCTAACTACGAAGTTATTACTATGTTTTTCAACAGAAAATCCCGATGGATTGTGTGCCTCATTTGATGTATCAGAATGGTCGCCTTGATGTTCTGAACATACAGCCAGGTCGTCCTACGAATCTCACATGTGCATACCGAATTTCTAAAAACGGTGAACACATGATAATCAAAGAATGAAAGAAATGTATGGACATCCGTAAGGAGGTTCTTGGAAGCAACATTACGCGAAAGGCAAGAATTGGAGACAGGATAATCTCCATTCTTCATAATGAAGAGTCATGGGCTATCTTGTTTTATGCTATTTTACCCAAGATAATATAGTAGGTCCTAAGAGAATGTAGTAGGTCCTATAAGGTACAATATGTTTATGAGAGTTGATGATGATGAGTAGTTGTGATTATGTCTAGTGACCAACTTGTATGTGATGTCTCATTGATGAAAACAATGATCATGAGGAGGTGTTATATGACAATGATGTATTATGATGGTAAGTTGTTAATGATATGATGATAATGACGATGATGATATTTATTATATTATTGGGTCAAAGAACCGTGGATTAGTTTCAAGTGGATATCCATCCATTTGAAACTAGTCCACGGTTTTTTCTCTCACTGATGTAATAACTCATTATGATGTAAAATGATGTAAAATCATTCTCTAAATTGCTGCGGTATGAAAACTTGTATAAAGGTATATGAATACAACATGAAATAAAAAAATACGGAATAATAGTAGTAGCGCGTTCTAGGAGAAACACTACTACTACTTACCAATAGCGCTCGTTTTAGAAAGCTGCTACTAAGTCGATATAGCAGTAGCGCGGTCCCACCCATGCTACTGCTAATCTTTAGCTGTAGCGCCTTACTAGTAGCGCGGTACCCCGTGTTACTGATAGGCTTTAAACACGCGCTACTGCTAGGATTTTTCCTAGTAGTGACTCTGGAGCAATGGATAACCTTTCTCTCACCTTAAGTTCCTAGTATTTGAATTTTTCCCATGTTATAGAAAGCTGGAGTTGGATAGCTTGTCTTTTTTTTTCTGTTACTTTATTTTGTACATATTTATACTATAAATGAAAATTGCCGAACAATTGTTCCAACGGTTTCGGGGTTAAAACAAATTATGTAGGTTGTAATATCTTATGTAGTTATGTATAGGCATATCAGACTGCCGTAAGATTAAATCGGGTTGATTAGATGATGAGTACTGGACTTTAGTACCATATTTCTGTTGGATTGTGTGTAGGGAGAATATCCAACATAATAGATGGTAGCTACTACCAGAATTCAGCAAGTTTGGGAGCGTAGATGTACACATCGTCATCCTCCGTTCAAACAAGTTTATTTTTTGAGCAAGACAGTACAGACACACATATGCCCACATATATGCACATGCATTCATCGCTATGAATACATACGCATAACCTATTGTTCATTCATTCAACACCTTCGCGAGGCTGAGCCGACAGATCTTGATTGTAATAACCTTAGATGGACCCCAAATGCTATAACCGTATATAGAGGTATATAGCATGGGAATCACACAGGGCGACCTACACAGGCCCGGTGCATTTTTTATGCTGCCCATACTAGTTTTTTTTTTTTTTGTCTTTTCTGGTTTTCCATGTCAGTTTTCAGTTTGGTTTCTGCTTTATTTCCAACGTTTCCTTCTTTATTTCGGTTTCTGGATTTCTTTTCTTTTGTCCCATTTTTTTATATACATATGTTTTACAATAGAAATTAACATTTATTGACAAACCCATGAAGCTTGTTAATTACGAAAACATGGTTTCAAACTATATGAACATTTTTAAAGACATGAACACTTCTTAAAATTATAATAACACCATTTTTAAATAGGTTACATTTTTATGTACGTGAACATTTCTTTAAATGTGTGAACACTTTTCTAAAAGTAGATGATCTTTTAAAATCTGTGATTAATTATGAAATTATAGTAACATATTTAAATATACTAGAACATTGTTTTTATTACATTATTAAAAAAACATGTGAACATTTTTGTAAAGTAAACATTTCATATATGTGTCAATATTTTTTTGTAACACACAAACATATTTATTTATTAGATTTTATTATAACTTATACTTTAAAATATTAAAAAGGCAAAAAAATTGTACCTATGTGAATGGACAACACTGGCCACGACCCGTTTAAATCTCATGTGGTCTGTTGCGTGCTTCCCATCGCTACAAGCGGGGTAAACCCTTTTCGACACCCACTATGTCGAACTGTTGATCAAACACATACTAGCACGTCGTCCTGGGCCCGACAAAATAGGCTCAAGCGACAACAACAAGGTGGAGATAGAGTGCACTATGGAAGCTGATCGGAGGCGAGGCAATGGGAAGGCCGGGGCGGCGACGGGCCCGTGGAGGTGACGACAAGGGCAAGACGAGACGAGGATAACATGTCAGTGTTGATGTCTGCGCGTGTGGAGGAAGGTGGCGATTTTACCGGTGCCGACCGACAGATCGCCAAGGAGGACGATGGCGTGTGTTTCCACGACTATTTGACACAGCGAGCGTAAAATCTTTTTTCATAAACATTTTTTTATAAACATTTTTTTTACAAAAAACTTTTTGATAAAGATATAAGCAAGCAAAGTTGGAGCCCACACGGGAAAGCTTAGTTCTGGGCCGGGAAACGGGACGGGCTCTAGCAAGCAGGCCTTGTTGTTAGAAGTAGGCTTCACGGGGACGAAAGTCACCCCATTTCTCCATACTTGTTCTTGCTAGCAGCGGAGGGCCTTTCGTGCCTCCTAAAAAACAAAAATGAATCATCGCACCTCAGTGGAATCAAAGTGGCCTCGTCGGCACCGCCGGTAAACCACTTGCTCTTCGCAGATGATAGCCTGCTGTTTGTCAAGGCCAATACAGATGGAGCTAATGAGCTGTCAAACCTATTGAATTGCTATTGCAATGCCTCAGGTCAGAAGGTAAACTTAACCAAATCCTCTGTCTTTTTCAGTAAGGGTTGCCCTAATGCACTCAAGGAAGATGTTAAGGCTGCTTTGAATGTACCCAATGAATCTTTATCTGAACGGTATCTGGGAATGCCATCTGACGTGGGTAATAGTAAAAATGGTGCTTTTAAATTCCTCAAGGATAGAGTCTGGAATAAGGTTAAAGGCTGGATGGCAAAAATTCTGTCAGTTGGAGGGAAGGATGTTCTCATTAAGTCCATTGCCCAAGCAGTGCCGGTCTACTCCATGTCATGCTTCAAGTTACCTCGTGGACTATGTGAGCATATTAACTCACTTATTCGCAAGTTCTGGTGGGGAAGCAAAGAAGGGGAAAGGAAACCTAGTTGGGTGTCTTGGAGTGTCATGACAAGACCTAAATACAGTGGCGGGCTGGGTTTTCGTGATATTGAGCTTTTCAATCTTTCCCTTCTAGCTCGTCAGGCTTGGAGGATCCTCACGGACCCCCACTCTTTAAGCGCCAGAATTTTGAAATCCAAATATTTTCCCTCTAGTGACTTCCTTGAAGCTGAGCTTGGGAGTGTTCCGTCCCAAATTTGGCGTGCCATTCTTGAGGGACGTGACACGATGACACAAGGGATGATCAGAAGAGTGGGAGATGGCGCATCCACATTTATATGGCGACACAATTGGCTACCCAGAGAACACAACATGAGGCCTATTGTAAGTTTAGCTACGAATCCCCCACAGCTAGTTTCCGAGCTTATAACGCCAGATGCAGAATGGGATCTTCAGAAACTATCGGAGGTCTTCTTACCCACTGATGTTGCAGCCATCCGGTCTATTCCTCTGTGCACGATGCGGATCCGTGACTTTTGGTCCTGGACTCACGAACGGAATGGCTTGTTCTCTGTCCGTAGTGCTTACCGTATGTTGGTAGATACAAAACTGCGGCGAGAAGCGTGGCTGGAAGGCCAGCCAGACTCATCAAATAGTCAAGGGGAGAAGAAGGCGTGGACTAAACTGTGGAAAGTTGAGGTTCCCTCAAAGATAAAAATTTTCTTGTGGAGACTGGCGCAACAGTCTCTTCCAACGGCTGACTTGAGGCACCATCGCAATATGTCGGTAACAAAATCTTGTGAGCTATGCGGAGCAGATGATTCATGGCAACATTCTCTAATCCATTGCAACATGGCGCGATGCGTGTGGGCTTTGGAAGACCCTGAACTTGTTGAAGTCGTGGAAAACAATACTGAGCCAGATACGAAGAGGTGGGTTTTTGCCTTGTTGGATAGCTTACCTCATGGAGATTTCACTACAGTGCTAGTTACCCTATGGGCGATTTGGCACGCGCGCCGCAAGGCCATTCACGAACAGAATTTCCAGTCCCCACATGCTACGAACCATTTCATCAACACGTATTTACGTGAGCTTGATGAGTCCAGAGTAAAAAAGAAACCGGCCGGTTCTTCTACGGCCAGCACGCACTTGAGGCGACGATGGATCCCGCCGGTTGCAGGCTGCTGCAAAATTCGTGTTGATGGGGCTACTTCGCGTACATCAAATGATGGGTCTATAAGTGCCGTTTGCAGGGATGACATGGGCAAGTATCTTGGTGCATCAGCAGTAAGATACACAGGTATTAACGATCCGGCGACACTCGAAGCCTTGGCGTGCAGAGAAGCTCTCTCCCTTGCCCTCGACCTCTCACTATCTCATGTGTTGGTAGCCTCAGATTGCAAGGAGGTTGTCGAGGACATACACAAGGGCACGGGCGGCCGTTACGCGAGCATTGTTAAAGAGATCATCTCCCGAGGTTCGCAGTTTTCAGCATGCTCCTTCATCTTCGAAGGGCGCGAGACAAACTTTGAGGCGCACAGCCTCGCCAAACACACTTTAGGACTCTCTCCGGGACGCCAACTCTGGCTACTTAATCCCCCGGATTTATCTTGTATTCCTATGTATTTGGATATTGATCAATAAATGAGAGTGTGTTTGGACTCAAAAAAAAAAAAACCACCGGTGTGGTGAGCTGCGTGCAAGCATCATCGTTCCTCCTCATCCTTGGCAGCCGCTGCTCGCCGGCTGTCCTCCCACCGCCGCCGCCGCCGCCGCCGCCGACGGCAGCCGCCGGCCCGTCCACTCCCAACGGCAGGCAGCATGTGCCTGTCACCCCAACGCCAGCAAGCAGCAGCGGTCCACCAATAGGTACTAGTGCGCCGCATCACTCCTCAGATTTTCAATCTCTCCATCGGTTTCTGATTTAGTTTGTTATTATACTGAAATAATTGAAGCACGAATTGATGAGGATTTTCGATTAATTGGTGACGTTTTATCTGATTTCATTTGCAGGTGAGATAGGTGAAATATGTGAATGTGGATTACATTCACTTTGTGCTGGAAAGGAAAGCTCCGTCAGACTCTACATGCGAAGAGGAGATTCAGTAACTGTCAGATGTGGACGGACTGCAATGCAGAGAAATATTGGAGTGGAGACCGAATAATTAAGGTAATCACCAGAGTATTGAGTTGTACACAACGCTATTCACAACTTTTGGAGATAAATATGGGAGTAGCTGTTAAAATACAAGCCCAATTGCGAATCGTCTATCTTGCAAATAACTAGTAGAGTACTATTACAACGGTAGTGACCAGTAATTATTCATACATCTCCAGACCTAGTATCAATACTCTGTATCGAATGCAGTGTTGACAGAGTATGGTAGTCCCTGTTTTGATTTATGGCGTAGATTCATTCTCAGATGAGACGAACGGTTTTGGGGGCATCTGCAGACTCTGCAACCTCCCTGTTAACATGTTAACGACCTTTGTCATCGACGGCCAGTTTCTCGGGTTCCACTGGATACACCACAGTGCGACCATAGCCAGCTGCCTCACCTTCTCTTTCTCTTCTTGAGTCGTTTCCAATGTAAGCGCCAACTCCTCCCCATTGATCACTTTCTCGTAGATCCACTCTGGGAGGTAAACGTCGTTCTGGCTCTCAATACTTGGGTCCGTATTCCTCCTTCCGGTCACCATTTCCAACACCAGCATGCCGAAACTGTACACGTCTGACTTGTACGATACTCCCCCAAAGTTCCGAGAATATAGCTCTGGTGCAATATAGCCCATTGTGCCTCTTTCTGCTGTTAAGGTAACGATACTTTAGTCCCTTGCGCACAGCTTTGCAAGGCCAAAGTCTGAGATCTTTGGATTGAAGTTGTAGTCAAGCAGGATATTGTGAGGCTTAATGTCAAAGTGGAGGATGCGTTGGTTGCACCCTTGATGCAAATACTCCATTCCTCTGGCGATGCCGAAAACAATATCTAGCAGCTTGTCTGGTACTAGAAGATTCTGAAAAATATTAGAGTCATCAGAGAATATGTATTTCTCCAGTGACTTGTTAGGCATGAATTCGTAAATAAGAGCCCGTCTCATTCCTTCAAAGCAGAATCCTAGGAGACAGACAATATTGGCATGGTGGATTAGTCCAATGGTTGCAACTTCATTGATGAATACTTCTCCCTCTCCTGTAGAGTTCTCTAGCATCTTGACTGCCACGGGCACTCCATTTGGTAACTCGCCTTTGTATACACTTCCAAATCCTCCCTGTCCTACTTTTTCCTTGAACCGTCTTGTTATCTTCTTAACTTCAGAGAAAGTGTTTTTTTTCGAAAAGGGGGGCTTCCCCGGCCTCTGCATCAGCATGATGCATACGGCCATCTTATTAATCATAACATAGTCCACAAAGTATCCAAGTCTGAAAGTTGATAAATAAAGAAAAGGCTCACACAGAGCCCGAAGGCTAGATACACAAGCTAGCCAAAGCACAAATACATCTCAGCCGGTTGGCTTTAAAATAGACAGGAAAACTAATTGCCTATCCTATTAGACGACCGCCATCCAAACCGGCTGAATATATCCCGAGCTACCGTCTCCCATCGGGTAGCAGCGATAATCAAAAGCTCCCGGCCTCCGCCGGAGTGAGTAGCGACCGAGAGCGGATAAGAGCAGTAGCTCTGAAGATAACCTGCAAAACATGGATATTTGTTGATCGGTTAAAGACGAAATCATTTCTGCAGTTCCAAAGAGCCCACAAAAAGGCGCAAACCCCCAAGCGAATGTGTTTTGCCAACCCGGGCTCTACCCTGGTTAGCCATGACCCAAACAACATATGAACCGTCCTTGGAGGGGTAATATTAAAAGCGACTTGAATCGTCGTCCAAAGAATTCTAGCTAGTGGGCAGTCAAAGAAAAGATGTTTAATGGTTTCATCCTGATCACAGAAACTACACCTAGTAGGTCCTGTCCAATTACGCTTAATAAGATTGTCCTTTGTTAAGATCACCTGTTTATGAAGGAACCACATAAACACCTTGATCTTTAAAGGAGCTCTGACATTCCACACATGCTTTGAAGTGGGAATCGAGCTAGAATTGATAACATGCGTATACATTGATTTAACCGTGAATCCACCCGACTTAGAGAGATTCCAGCGTAATTTGTCAGGTTGTTGAGAAAGTCGTACTTGCTTGAGTCTCCTAACTAGATGCAGCCACTCTTCCCAACGATTGCCCACTAACGATCTTCTAAACTGGATATCCAGGGGTACCGAAGCGAGGACCGCTGCAACCATAGCGTCGCGCCTTCGCGCTATACGATACAGGGAAGGATACTGGATTGCTAGTGGCGCCTCTCCAAGCCATGTATCCTCCCAGAATCTCGTGCTCGCACCATTACCAACTAAATGCGTTGACCGCTGAAAAAATGAAAGCTTGACCTTCATAAGCCCTTTCCAAAAGGGTGAATCAGTTGGTCTAACCGACACCTGAGCCAAAGTTTTGGTTTGGAGATACTTGTTACGCAAGATTTGAGCCCACAGGGCATCAACACCTGAGGATAACTTCCACAACCACTTACTAAGCAGGCATCTGTTCTTAACTTCGAGATTCTCAATCCCCATACCCCCTTGGTCTTTCGGTCTACAAATGATATCCCACTTCGCTAACCGATATTTTCTCTTAAGCTCATCCCCCCTTAAAAGAACCGCGATCGATAGAAGTCGATCGTTTCCTAACACCAACTGGCACTTCGAAGAAGGACAAAAGGAACATGGGCATGCTCGTGAGTACCGAATTAATGAGGATTAAACGGCCTCCATACGACATGAGCTTGCCCTTCCAACAACTTAGCTTCTTCTCGAAACGATCCTCAATACACTTCCATTCATTATTCGTGAGCTTACGATGATGAATAGGAATTCCTAGGTAGGTAAAAGGCAGCTCACCCAAACCACACCCGAACAGCTGCATATAATCCTCCTGTTCCTCTTTGGCTCTCCCAAAGCAGAACAATTCACTTTTGTGGAAGTTAATTTTGAGCCCACTTAGCTGCTCAAATAGACAAAGCAGCAGCTTCAGGTTCCTAGCTTTTACCAAGTCATGCTCCATGAAGATAATAGTGTCATCCGCGTATTGCAGGATGGAAATCCCCCCATCCACTAAGTGTGGCACCAAGCCCCCTATTTGGCCAACTTCCTTGGCTCTCCCTAACAACACCGCCAGCATATCAGCTACTATGTTGAACAGAATAGGGGACATCGGATCTCCCGCCGCAAGCCCTTATGTGTGCGGAAGTAATGACCTACATCGTCATTCACTTTTATACCAACACTACCCTTTTGCGTAAAGGTTTCGATCTGTTTAGTCCATCTCTCGTGGAAACCTTTCATACGTAAGGCTTGTTGCGAGAAAAGGCCATTTAACTTTGTCACACGCTTTCTCAAAGTCTACTTTAAAGATGACTCCATCAAGCTTCTTAGAGTGGATTTCATGGGCGTCTCATGCAACACCACCACCCCTTCAAGGATGTTTACATGCGGCATGAAAGCTGTTTGGGACTGCTTGCACCACAGAATGCGCAATCTGTGTGAGCCTGTTAGTCCCAACCTTGGTAAAGATTTTGAAACTGACATTCAAGAGGCAAATAGGGCGGAACTGCTCAATCCTGAGAGCATCGGTCTTCTTTGGAAGCAACGTTATCGTTCCAAAGTTCAAATGAAAAAGTTGCAGCCGTCCAGCAAATAAATCATGAAACATGGGTAGCAGATCCCCCTTAATGATATGCCAACATCTTTTGTAAAACTCAGCCGGGAACCCATCCGGTCCTGGAGCCTTATTGTTCTCCATCTGAGAAATGGCATCATGCACCTCTTTTTCCGTAAAAGGCGCCACTAGCATTTCATTATCAGCAGCAGTTAATTGAGGCACATCCTCAACCCTGGACTCGTCGAGGGACACAGCGCTATCCTCCGGCGGTCCAAATAACTGCTTATAGTATTCAGTGATGTAAAGCTTTAGGTTATCGTGACCGACAATTGTGCCTTCATCTTGCTCGAGCTGAAAAATTCTTTTCTTTCTGTGTTTGCCATTCGCAATCAAATGAAAGAATTGAGTGTTCGCATCCCCTTGGATTACCTTGCGAACCTTTGCTCTGAGCGCCCACTTCAGCTCTTCTTCGCGGAGGAGTTCCTTTAACCTCTTTTCCGCATCAACCTTACAGCACAAATCCGCAGGTTGAAGAACAGCTGATTCAGCTTTAACATCCAGGTATTGGATTATCTCAGAGAAAGTGTACCTTGTGGGTTTCGATGTTCCATATGTCTTGAGAAACATTTCGACCTTCAAATGTATCTCTGCATTATATCTTGTCTTGAGTGAAAAATAAAGCACAGTGGCCACCGTTAACAAAAGAACAACAAATGCGGCCACTGATGATGTAGCTGAATAAACAAACAATATGACATCAGCATATTGCATTGGGAATTAAAAGCCATTACTTAGTTTTATGTGGATAATCGGATAAGAGGACTTCAAGATTCGGAGTAGCGAACAATAGGGATTTGCATAATATAAATTTTGTAATTAAAATGACTGCAGTCAGAGTAGTACCTGCGATGACTTTGTTACGGGAACCTGCAAATACCAAAAAAGAGAATTAGACTGATGATGGTTTAGTTAACATAAATGAATTATACTTCTTGATTTTTTTCTAGAACTGTCAAATTGCTCTCGGTGTTGTCCACCGTTGCTGCCATACATTTCTCTAGCGGGGATACAATATAGCTTTTAATGTTTGAGAAACAAATACACAGTAATCTTTTAGGCCTTTTTGAAAGAGAAATCTTTATCACAACTGACCAACAATATTTCATTTTTGTAGAGCATATAGGAGAACCATGCGTCTTTATGAGGCTAATTGGTTTGATGCCAACTTTTGGCATTGCCAATACTTGGGAAGCCAACAATTGGCAATTTCACAAGTTGCCAAAAATTGGCAACTTCTTGTGAGGTTGGCAAGTAAAATTGATCACCAACCAAACACTAGCCAATATTTGGCATTTGCCAAATGTTGGCATGCCAACTTTTGGCATCAAACCTGTTAGAGTTATAATATAAGTCATGTACCCCTTTGTATTTATCCCGTTGTATAAGGGGTTTCCTGCATATGTTCCACACCTGTACATGTATATATATATCGGCCTATGGCCTCATGGGAATACAAGTTGCTTGTTCCTAACATGGTATTAGAGCTAGGTCAATTTTTTGCACGCTGCAACTCGTGCTATTGATCCGTCTCTTTTCCCCGATCGACGGCGCCGGCCTCGATCTCCCGGAGTCTCTCGATCGAGTCCGGCCCTGTCTTCCTCCGCCGGCTGCCCCCTTTCAAGCGGATCCCGATCGATCCTCCCGATCGGTCGACGCTGCCCCGCTTCGCGATCGAGACCGCCCGCCTCGTTCTGCGGCGACTCCGCTCGGCGGATCCCGATCAATCGGATCGATCGGTTAGCGCTGCCCCGCTTCAGCCAGCGCCCGTCCTGAAGCCAGCGCCCGTCCGCCTCGTTTTACGCGGCGGACTCCGCTCGATCGCCGGGGCGCCCAATCAATCCTCGCCCGCACGAAGTCGCTCGTGCCTGATTCTGCTGCCGGTGGTCTGCTGTTCCCGTCGCTGGTGCTCTCGTCCGATCTCAAAAAAAAAATGTCTGCTGCATCGGGCTACGTTGTTGTCCCTCGCTGTCCGGTGATCTTTGACGGTACTAACTACACCGAGTTCACTGGCTTCATGTGCATTCACATGCGTGGCATCCGTCTCTGGGGTGTTCTTTCTGGTGAGGTCTGCTGTCCGCCCCGTCCAGTTCCTCCGGTGGCCCATACTCCGCCAACTCCATCGGTTCTTCCTACGGATGCTAATTAGGTCGCCAAGGATGCGGCTAAGCTTGCTGATGAGGCTGCTGATCGTGCTTATGATGAGAGGTTTTTGGCTTATGAGGAGGCTCTTCAGACCTATCATGGTGCTCTGTCTGTTTACACCCAAAGTGGCTTGATGATGATGCTCGTCTGCGGCTGTTCTCCTTTGCTAGTGTTACGCCTCGCTTTTGCTTACGAGTTTCGGGTCTTCCTACTGTCTTTGAGATGTGGACCCGTCTTCGTCTGCGCTTCAGCCCTCTGGTGATGCCTTATACCTTTCTGTGGTCCGTTAGGAGCATGCTCTTCAGCAGGGTGACTCTACCGTTGATGACTTTTATGCACAGAGTTCTGCTATCTGGCGCCAGCTTGATTCTCTCCGCAGTGCTGGTTGTCGTACCTACCCCTGTTGCCAGGCTGTCTAGGCCAATTTGGAGTTTCATCGCGTCTATGAGTTCCTGTCTCGGCTCCGTAAGGAGTTTGAGCCCCGGCGTGCTCAGTTGTTTGCTCGTGGTCGTATTTCTCTCATGGAGGCGCTTTCTGAGATTCGTGCTGAGGAGACTCGGTTACGTGGTGCTGGTTTGCTGGAGGTTCCCTCTGTGCTCGCTACTCGTGCTCCTACACCCCCGGCTGCACCGACCCCTTCTCGCTCGAGTGCTCCGCCGCTCTTGCCCACTCCTTCTGGAGGCTCGGGTCGCGCTCGTTCACATTGCGACTATTGCAACAATGATGGTCATCTTGAGTCTCAGTGCTACATGAAAAAGAAACACCTGCGCAAGGCGCGATCATCATCTTCAGGGACTTCGTCATCTACCTCGACAGCTTCAGCCATTGCTTTGATCGAGCAGGATATTACGAGACTTAAGCGTCGCGCTTCAGATTCTTCCTCGACGGGTGCTTGCTGGTTACGGATGATGATTCCCTTGACCGAGCAATCACCCTCTACGGTCGGTACATCCCCATGGGTTACGGACTCTGGAGCTTCTTTTCATATGTCTTCTCATTCTTCCACTTTGTCCTCTCTTCGATCCTTTGGATTCTCCTGTTTATGTCTTCACCGCTGATGGTACTCCACTTTACATTGCTAGTAGAGGCAATCTTACCACTCCTTATTACATTCTGATGTTGCTCATGTTCCTCGACTTACCATGAATCTGTTTTCTGCTGGTCAACTTATCGATTCGGTTGTCGCGTCATCCTTGCGTTGACTCTTGTTCTGTCGGGACCGTCACACGCACACTCTGGTTGGGGCTGGCCCTCGCCGCCGTGATTCTCAGGGTCTTTGGGAGTTGGACTGGCTTCATGTTCCTTCCGCTGCCACCACCATCGCCAGTTCTTCCGCTTCTGTCACCTCTGTTATTGGTTCCTTCCAGCAGTGGCATCATCGACTTGGTCATCTGTGTGGTTCTCGGTTGTCTTCTTTAGTTCGTCGAGGTCTTCTGGGGCCTGTCTCAGGAGATGTCTCTTTAGAGTGTCAGGGTTGTCGTCTTGGCAAGCAGATTCAGTTACCATATTCACATAGTGAGTCAGTGTCCAAGCGTCCTTTCGATTTAGTCCATTCTGATGTATGGGGTCCGGCCCCTTTCGCTTCGAAAGGTGGTCATAAATACTATATTATTTTCATAGATGATTTCTCTCGTTACACATGGCTTTATTTCATGACTTCTCGTTCTGAGGTGTTGTCTATTTATAAGCGTTTTGCTGCCATGGTTCATACTCAGTTCTCTTCACCCATTCGTGTTTTTCGTGCTGACTCCGCTGGCGAGTATATCTCTAAGATGTTGCGTGGTGTTCTTGTTGAGCAAGGGACTCTCTCTCAATTCTCTTGTCCTGGTGCTTATGCTCAGAATGGTGTGGCTGAGCGAAAGCATCGACATCTTCTTGAGACGGCTCGTGCATTGATGATTGCTGCCTCTCTCCCGCCTCATTTTTGGGCTGAGGCCATCTCCACGTCCACCTATCTTATCAATATACAGCCTTCCGCTGCTCTACAGGGTGGTGTTCCTTTCGAGCGACTTTTTGATCGTTCTCCCGATTATTCGATGCTTCGCTCGTTTGGTTGTGTTTGCTATGTTCTTCTTGCCCCTCGCGAACGCACCAAACTGACCGCTCAGTCTGTTGAGTGTGTCTTCTTAGGCTCTGATGATGAGCATAAGGGCTATCGTTGTTGGGATCCTATCGGTCGTCGGATCGTATCTCTCGAGACGTGACTTCTGATGAGTCTCGTCCCTTCTACCCACGCCCATCTTCCTCGATTTTTTCAGTGCAGGATATCTCTTTCCTCACTTTTCCTGCCTCACCTATCACCCCCGTCGAGCCTGTACCTCTCCGTTCTACTTCCTCTCCTTCTCCATCTCTAGTTGATTTGCAGCCACCATCCTCCCCGGTCTCCTCGCCTCGCATGTCACCGGGTTCTCCACCTTCATCTCCGGTGACTTCCTCCCCGGTCTCCTCTCCCAGCATGTCCCCGGATTCTACACCTGCGTCTCCGGTGACTTCTTCGTCGCCACCCCCCGATTCTACCTTGACGATTCCTCCTTCTATTATTCCATCTTTTCCTCAGCATTACACTCGTTGTCCACGACCAGTCGATGTCTCTGTGGATGAGTCGTCATCTTCCTCTCAGCCTACTTATGGCTTGCGTTCTCGTCCTCGTCCGCCTGTTGATCGCTTTGGATTTCCCACCGTTGGTGCTGCTGTTCTTGAGCCAACTTCTTACCGTCAGGCTGTTGTTCATCCTGAATGGCAGTTTGCGATGGCAGAGGAGATTGCTGCTCTTGAACGACTTGGTACACAGGATCTTGTTTCTCTTCCTCCCGGAGTCCGTCCGATCACTTGTAAGTGGGTCTACAAGGTTAAGACTCGCTCCGATGGTTCTCTTGAGCGTCACAAAGCTCGTCTTGTGGCCCGTGGTTTTCAGCAGGAGCATGGTCGTGATTATGACGAGACTTTTGCTCCTGTGGCCCATATGACCACTGTTCGTGCACTTCTTGCCATTGCCTCTGCACGCCACTGGTCTATATCTCAGCTTGATGTTAAGAATGTCTTTCTTAATGGTGAGCTGCGTGAGGAGGTGTATATGCAGCCACCACCTGGGTATTCTGTTCCTGATGGCATGGTATGTCGTCTTCGTCGCTCTCTCTATGGCCTTAAGCAAGCCCCCCGCGCTATCGTCATCTTGTTGGCAGTCTTGTTTATCTAGCTGTCACTCGTCCGGACATCTCTTATCCGGTTCATATTCTGAGTCAGTTTGTCTCTGCTCCCACCTCGGTTCACTATAGTCATCTCCTTCGTGTTCTCCGATATCTACGAGGCACGATCTCTCACCGTCTATTCTTTCCTCGCTCCAGTTCTTTACAGCTTCAGGCCTATTCGGATGCTACGTGGGCTAGTGATCCTTCAGATCGCTGTTAACTTTCTGCTTCTTGTGTTTTTCTTGGTGGTTCTCTCATTGCACGGAAGGCGAAGAAACAGCTTGCGTTTCCGTTCGAGTGTCGAGGCTGAGTTGCGAGCAATGGCTCTTTGACGGCAGAGGTGACTTGGTTACGGTGGTTACTTCAGATTTTGGTGTTTACATTACTACCGACTCTACTCTTATCGACACTACAGGTGCTATCAAGCATTATGCGCGATCTGTGAAGCATGAGCTCACCAAGCATATTGGTGTTGATGCTTTCTATGTGCTGCTGGTGTGCGAGATCGAGTTATTGCTCTTCAAGATGTGCCTTCCGAGTTCTGATTGGCGGATTTCTGACGAAGGCCCGGACTAGAGCACAACATGGCTTTTATCTCTTCAAACTCTGTGTTGTTCATCCACCATGAGTTTGAGGGGGGGGGGGTGTTAGAGTTATAATATAAGTCATGTACCCCTTTGTATTTATCCTGTTGTATAAGGGGTTTCCTGCATATGTTCCACACCTATACATGTATATATATATATCGGCCTATGGCCTCATGGGAATACAAGTTGCTTATTCCTAACAAAACCAATCATGTATCTAGACTAGAAGATAATATCACGAACATACTGTGGTACTCGCCAAGCTTTACACTGAACTTAGACTAGGACGTTACTCAAGATCCCATTACAGAAGGAAACACATCCTACCAACTGTTCTATGTGTGCTTTGGTTGTTGTCTTATGATGCAGAGGATGTGGTACCGGTTGAAGATTACGCCGTTGATGGTCTTTTGCTGGTTTCTTGTTTTCGGCCTGGTTCTGTAATGCACTTCCCGAAAAATTACGCTTATGATGCAGAGGATGTGGTACCGGTTGAAGATTACGCTGTCGATGGTCTTTTGCTGGTTTTCTTACTTTCGGCCTGGTTCTGTAATGCGCTTCCCGGAAAACATGGCAAGGGTTGGTTCTTGGTTGGGTCGCTGACCTGGGGAGGCTTCATAGCTAGAGTACTAGGCTTGCTAGGCGGCATTATCAGGTGGGAAATGTTGACTATGGGTTCTATTGCACCAAGGTTTATTATATTTTACAAAAATATCATTTGTACACTCATTTCTGTTTTCTTTTGTTATTTACAAATCTTATGCCTTAGGGTTATGTTTGTAGCGAAGTGGTGTCTGTGCATCTCTACCAAAGTATTAGACTGGTATCTCCGAAGGATTAGTTGAGTGTTGTATACATGAAAATTTTTATAAGGCACAACATATTTCTTTCGTCTTGACAATTTCTCATATTTTTTATGAGTTCAGGTGATTAATTAGTTCAAATGATTGCTGAAGAAGGTTACAAAACTAATTTTTTCTGCTATTTTGAAAGAAAAATAATTGGCAGAAAGTCTTGTAGAGATTCAAACACATGAAATTGTAAAATGAGCTAGTAAATTATTAAGTAAAATTTTAATAGACTTCAAAACTTCATTACACATAAAATAGGATGATGCAATTAATTATTATTCTAGGGAGTTGGATTTGATCATATCGTCAGGCATACTGAGCTCACATTTTCTGCAACTGTAATCATCCCAACACACCGTGGTCTGAGCAGAACTGAGGAGTGTTTCTGCACGTTCCTTGAAGGACCGTTGGCTGTATAATGGGAGGCAATTCCAGTACATCGGTATCAGGCCGCCACCGACATCAGACACTGGGACAACCTTGCAGTCCAACGGGAGAAGAGACATGTCTTGATAACCAGCCACCAAATAAAAGAAGTGGGTTGTGTTGCTAAGGCAGGATATGGGCCAGCAATGCTATCGGCTGCGCCAGGTGAGAACTCTCTTGAACACTCTACTATGATTGCAGATGAACTCCAAAAGAAAGATTGGTATAGAATCTAGTCCTCAAATGTTGATAACATCATGTGGCGTTGATAAGCTTCTGGAGATGCTGCGCATTTGGAGATGATGGCACGGGTCTACAAGTGGGATGAGAACGTCTGTAATCTATGGTGCTGACTTTGTATGGGCCGAGAACTGGGTGAAAAAGGATGGTGTCTTGACCAGAGCAGGCTATGCTGATTGATCTACTGCCACATCCACATGATGATGATGATGATGTATTGCTGGATTCAAGGCAGAAAGGAAACCTGACCTCTGGGCCATGTTGGCTGCACTGGGATGGTGGGCAATATTTGAAGAAATCTTTATCATCCCACGCCGTGGCCAAATCAATTCCGTGGTTGATAAGATGCAGCAAACAGGAGGGCCATGACAAGTAATTTACTCATCTTTCTGTACTGCTGTACCAGGATGGTGAGCAAGAGGAAGAAGAAGTGGAGTGGCATGTGCAAAAAGAAACATCACTTATTCCTTGTCAACAATAGGTAAGCTGTCCGAGTCATGTGTGCGATTAGCTGGAAACGTCTTGCCTGTTGAGGCCGACTGGTACGTGTTAATATAGCGGGTCGCACCTCCCGTACAGCGCATACAAGGTTGTTTAGATTACAGGAGATATTTAGGGAGAAGAGATAGAACTTGAGGAGAAAGAAATAACTCTACTATGTCTATCTATATCTATCCTAACTACCTCCAGGTGCGGCTCAAGATATGCGCCAATATCACGTACCAACGTGCCATCATGTTTGACACCCTCCCTTAATCACAACTTCATCAAGTTGAGATTATGCTTGAAGTTCTCAAAGCTCTTTGTAGGCAGAGGCTTTGTGAATCCATCTGCAATCTGATCTTTAGAATGCATAAACCGAATATCAAGTTGTCTTTGAGCAACTCTCTCTCTGACAAAATGAAAATCTATCTCTATATGCTTTGTTCTGGCATGGAACACAGGATTAGCAGAAAGGTAAATGGCACCAAGATTATCACACCACAAGCATGGAGCTTGTTTGCTCTTTACACCAAGCTCTTTCAACATAGACTGAACCCAAATGATTTCAGCTGTGGCATTTGCTAGTGCCTTGTACTCTGCCTCGATTGCTTGACCTAGAGGCGAGAGTCTGTTTGCGTGCACACCATGATATCAGGTTAGGTCCAAAAAATACTGCAAAGCCTCCCGTGGAGCGCCTGTCATCTAGGCAGCCTGCCCAATCAGAGTCAGAGAATGCACTGACAAGAGTAGAGGATGACTTGCTGAAATTCAGACCTATACTCAGAGTATGTTTAACATATCGAATGATAGTTTTGCAGCTGTTAAGTGAACAGTGGTAGGTGCATGCAAAAATTGGCAAACTTTGTTGACAGCAAATGAAAGATCAGGCCTAGTAAGAGTCAAGTACTGAAGAGCTCCTACTAGACTTCTATATTTTGTGCTATCTTCTGGACTCAAAAGTTTACCTTCCATAAGTGATAATTTTTCTGAGCTTGATAGTGGTGTGAGAGAGGGTTTACAACCTTGTAGTCCTGCCTTTCTGACCAAATCAGTGGCATACTTAGCTTGAGAGAGGTGAAGTCCATTTGAATGCTTCTTTACCTCAATCCCAAGAAAGTAGTGCAAGTCTCCAAGGTCCTTTAATGCAAAGTCTGCACTCAAGTCTTTTAACAGTCCTCTAATTGCTTCATCAGATGAACTGGTTACAATTATATCATCAACATAGATGAGAACAAATATGCATGTATTGGATCTGTTATAAATGAACAATGATGTGTCTGACTTAGAGGGAATAAATCCAAGTGTTTGCGTCTTATGACAAAGACGTGAGTACCACGCCCTTGGAGCTTGCTTTAATCCATATAGAGCTTTATCAAGTTTGCACACATAGGAGGGAGTTTTCTTACTTTCAAACCCAGGAGGTTGTTTCATATACACTTCCTCTTCCAGAACACCATGAAGAAACGCGTTCTGTACATCAAGCTGCCTGAGACTCCTTCCCCTGGAAACAGCAATGGACAAAAATGAGACGAATAGTGGCCTCTTTTACAACAGGACTAAACGTATCCTCATAGTCTATACCATACCGCTGTTTGAAGCCTTTTGCAACTAGTCTAGCCTTGTAGCGATCAATAGTTCCATCAGATCTCCTCTTGATCCTGAAAACCCACCTGCAATCAATCAAGTTTTTACCTTGCTGTGGAGGAACCAAGTGCCAAGTCTTGTTTTTCTTTAATGCCATGTATTCTTCATTCATTGCCTTTTTCCACTTGTCATCACGAAGTGCTGCATCAAGGGTTGCTGGCTCATATGATTCTCTTGTAGAACAGACTAAACAATATTTGGTTACATGTTTATAATTTAAAGGTTGAATTAACCTTGTTGAAGCCGTGTTCGTCGTGATGGTGGTGCAGCAGAATCCGCAGCCACAAAGGATCCAGAGGGCTGCCTGGATAGATCAGCAACAGATCCCGAGGGGGATCCTGCCGCAGACCCAGCAGCAGTTGTCGCAGCAGCTCCAGCGCGCGCAGAACCGGCTGGATCTTTTGTGGCCGCTGGCCGAGGCGCCTCTTCAGGGATTGGCGCAGAAGATCCTGCGGCGGGGGCCCGCTCATCATTGCGCAATAATGATGTCGTGGCGCGGGTCGGCGCGCCGGTTGGCTGATCAGCGCCAGCGGGACCGGCTCCGGGTCCCACGTCCGCACTGGCCAGCCCGGATTGGCGCCGCTGATACGTGACGGGACGGGCGCCGTACTGCGTGCCGCCTAGAGGGACCCGCATGTCGGTTGTGGAGGCGCGCGAATCTGGCGGGGCGGCGCACGCGCCTGCGCCTGGCGTCTCTGCGCCACCAGGTTTCGAGGAGGATCTGGTCCTCTGCTGTGCTGCCGATCCCGAGGTGGATCCGATCTGCTGCTACGCTGCCGATCCCGAGGCGGATCTGCTTCCTGGCGCTTGGTCTCCTGCCACGGGACACATGAGATATGGCCCAAATTTTTCCCTGTTTTGATTATTTTCTTCTGGCGGCTCTGTTTCATCAACACAAAGCTCATGCACGGCATTAGATGAGTTAGTCAGCGAATGGTCATCAATATTTTGTCCCCCTTGATCAAAACTAGTGAGATGAGGAGGTAGGAGGAGAATTTCTTCTCGAAGTAGTGCACCGGCGTTGGGATGAAGATCCGCGAATGGAAACTTGGTTTCATCAAAAACGACATCACGGGAGATGTACACTCGTCCGGTGGAAACATCTAAGCACTTGACCCCTTTGTGTTGAGCACTATAACCAAGGAAGACGCACTGTTTGGATCGAAACATGAGCTTTCGGTTGTTGTAGGGACGACGGTTGGGCCAACATGCACACCCAAATACACGAAGGGACTTATAGTCTGGTTTGGTGTGAAGAAGTATTTCTACTAGAGTTTCATTGTGAATGACACGACTAGGGAGCATGTTGATGATATGAACGGTAGTTAAAAATGCTTCATCCCAGAACTTTAGAGGCATGGAGGCACCAGCAAGAAGAGCAAGGCCAACTTCGACAATGTGTCGGTGCTTGCGTTCAGCTGACCCATTTTGTTGGTGAGCATGAGGGCATGACACTTGATGTGAGACACCAAGTGTTTGGAAGAAGGAGTTTAACTTTTCGTATTCCCCTCCCTAGTCTGACTAGACAACGATGATTTTGCTGTCAAATTTTCGCTCAACGAGTGCTTGAAATTTTTTGAACACTTGAAACACATTGGATCGTTTCTTTAAAAGATAGATCCAAGAGAATTTGCTAAAATCATCGATGAAACTAGCGTAGTAGGAATGTCTACCAACAGAGATAGGGGCAAGACCCCAAACATCAGAGAAAATTAATTGTAATGGTTTGGTAGAAACACTGCTAGAAATAGGGTAAGGCAACTGATGACTTTTAGCTTTCTGACTGGAATCACAAATTGTCTCATTATGACGCTCACCAACAAACGGGAGATTATTTTTCCTAAGCAATTTTTCAACTAAAGAAAAAGATGCATGTCCTAAACGATCATGCCATCGTGTGGATGAAAGCTTGATAGCACCACAAGCATATTTATTTGGTCTTCTAAACTCCGGGATCAACGGATAGAGGCCACCAAAGCATCTACCTCGATAGAGAACCGTCCTCGTTGCCTGATCCTTGATCAAAAAGAAGTAAGGGTGAAATTCAAGGAATACATGATTATCAAGGGCAATTCTATGGACAGAAAGAAGACTTTTGTTGGCACTAGGAACATGCAAAAATTTTCTAAGATGGATATTGCGATGAGGAGTACGAAATATTGAATGACCAAAGTGACTTATACTCATACCTTCTCCACTGGCAGTGTGGATTTGATCCTTGCCACGGTACTCCTCCTTCATGGTCACTTTCTCGAGCTCGTTGGTGATGTGGTTGGTAGCACCACTGTCGACGTACCAGTTCGTGTCGACACCATATGAGCCATCAGCCGCCACAGCGACCTTTTCTTCATCTTGTGAATCGTAGTCGTCCTCCTCATACCTATACCAGCAGTCCTTTGCTGTATGCCCGAGTTTGCCGCAGATCTGGTACCGAGGACTATCCGGACGGTTCCTGCCGCCACCACCAGCTCCGCGTCCGCGGCGGCCTCGGCCACCAGATTGAGGTGGCGGGGCGCCACGGTTGCCGCCACCACTAGACCTGCCCTTGTTGCGAGGAGAGCCACGGGAGCGAGGGCCGCCGCCCCGCCCACGAGTGGCTGCGTTCGCGGAAGATTTGAGGCCGCCGCCGCCAGCCCCCTGGAAGTGAGCCATGCGCTGATCGAAGTTGGATAACATGGCAAAGAGTTCATCAAGGGTTACCCCGGTTACGCGAGCGTCGAGGGCAGAAACCAGGGGCTGATAGTCGGCGTCGAGCCCATGGATGATGTAGGAGGCGAGTTCGTCGTCGGGGATCGCCTTGCCTGCGGCGGCCAGCTCGTCGGCGTAGCCGCGCATGGCGGCGAAGTAGGAGGCGACGGAGAGGTTCCCCTTCTGTGCGTTGATGAGGGACGTGCGTATGTTGTTGATGCGGCTGGCAGATTGGGACGAGAACATCCCAGCGAGCATCGTCCAGAGCGCGCCCGCGGTGGTGACTGTGGTCACCGTGAGCAGCACCTCACGCGTCAGGTTGTTCAGCAGGTACCCCAAAACCTGATGATCCTCCCAGACCCAGATTGGGTGGAGAGGGTTGGGCGATGATGAGACCTCTCCTTACCGTCCTTGGTGGTGACGAGGAGTTTCTCCGGCTCCGGCTGGGTGCCGTCGACGTAGCTGTAGACACCGGCGCCGCGCAGCTGAGGGATGACTTGCATGCGCCATAGCACATAGTTTGTGCGGGTTAACTTCTCGGTAACTTGGCCGCTGAGGTTGGTTTGGGATGCACCGGAGGTGGAAGACATGGCTAGGGCTAGATGGAGTTTGCAGGGAGCTTTGATGGGAAAAGGATAGCTCTGACTACCATGTGCGATAGCTGGAAACGTCTTGCCTGTTGAGGCCGACGGGTATGTGTTAATATAGCGGGGCGCACCTCCCGTACAGCGCATACAAGGTTGTTTAGATTACAGGAGATATTTAGGGAGAAGAGATAGAACTTGAGGAGAAAGAAATAAGTCAACTATGTCTATCTATATCTATCCTAACTACCTCCAGGTGCGGCTCAAGATATGCGCCAATATCACGTACCAACGTGCCATCATGTGTGACATCATGCTCCACTGATAGTTAGGCCTGAGGATGAGGAATCTAGTCAATAGTTTGATATTTAGGTAAACAGCACTTGAAGATGGCTATTGGCAGCTGTCACAGTGTAGAAAATCTAGTCCACCATGTGGAAAATCTCGGGAAAAAAATTATGGGACAGAAGACTCTAAGCCTTGGGTCTTCTTCTGGTCCTAGAATATCTTCCTTTTTTGCACGCCGTGTATATTACCAATGAAGTCATAATGAGTATGCAGACCACACTGTTAATTGGTAAAAATACAGCTCGATATGATCAACTAATCGATGTCGATCCCTAGTACTCTTAACACTAGGATATCAAGTCCCTAGTGCATCTGTGAAACTTTCATGGGGAACCCTGGTGCATTTCATTGTTCTATGACCCTACAATCCTTAACTGTCTTCTCCCTCCTTGCAGTTTTTGCAGCAGATCATGTCCAGGGAGGAGATGATGTGTGCCCACCTTTCTCCTGTGGACATCTCCGAGGCATATTGCCTCCTTTCCGCCGGCGAGGTGATCCTCTTGAGTGTGGTTTTGAAGCATACGAGCTGGGTTGCACTAGTAGCAAGGCTACAATTCAAATCAACACAGGAACATACTATGTGACTGCCATCAACTACGCCGGTTCCTACTTTTGGGTCATGGATCCCAGCATCAATACCAGTAGCAGCTGCCCTCTTCCACTGTGGAATCACGTTCCTTATTCAGGACACTATGAAAAAAGTTATTTATATTCAAATGGCTTTAATAATTTGCAGACTCGAAGCCTCTACAGAGCATGTTTTGCTAATTGTTCGCAGGCAGTAATGGATAATAGTTCATACAAGCCCGTTGCTTGCCTTAGTGCCAAAGATTCCCATGTTTATGTCTGGGTATCTGAGTCTGTATGTGGGGTTGAAGATCTTAAACCTTATTGTGGATACCTGGCCTTGACTCCATTTTCCGTCACGTATTCTGTTGATCTGCAACAGCTACGGAATGCAAGTTATGCAGATCTCACAGAACTCATAAGTAAGGGGTTTACTGTCCATTTTCCTGTGGAAGCAAGTCATATCCGTTCTGTCTCTACGACAATCAATATATGCCTCAACAGGACAACCAGGTGATCACATTTCCATTTCCTCCCGAATTTAATTTGTATACTCTCTATTTTTCTCAAGAATTAACATGTGGCTGTTACACTGGTGGGTGACAGTCTTCAACTACAAACAGTTAACACCACATATAATTGATCCAAAAGAGTGATTTCATTGCACTTTCCACAGCTTTATTTAACCTCATTTGCACAAAGTACCATGCACTTCGATTGAGTATTGCACTTGGCTCTAATTTCTTTTACGCATCACCCACCTGTGTGCCATCTGCCTAAGCCTAGTCTTGTCGGGCACATATATCTGATTATGTAGAATTAAATAAATAGTCCAAAGTGCAACACGTAGTTGAATTGCATGGTGCCATGGTTCAAAGAGAGTCAAGCCGTGGTGTTTTGCGCAAGTGTGACCAAATTAGTAGTGCAAGTGGAATTTATCCTTTTCTAAGAACTGTGTTCCCTTCTAAATCCATATCTTTACAATGGTTTGATATGCAGCTACTTCAAGGAGCAAATATCTGGCACAAGCATCGTGAATGGGACTCATGACACTTTCTGGAGTGAGGTGCATTTCTTAGAATGCGTGACTGATACCGACTTTGGTAGCCACTACACGACAGAGTCGCTTTTGGTTGTTGTAACCACATTATCTCCTATTGGCATCTGCAAGTTCCTTTTCGGTATGTCAGAGCTATATGCTTTTAACCTTCAAAAGAAGAATTTACATATTTTTAATCATCATATCCACAATCTAGGACATACACATATGCCGACACGTTCATCTATCTTACATTCATGTTTGTCGACACGTTCATCTATGCAGGTTCTTGTTGGCACCCCTGACTGTATGGATATTCCTAGTCTACAAGTACTGGAAAACACAGATCATAATTGATGCAGTTGAGAAGTTCCTTAGGATTCAACAAATGATTGGCCCGACGAGGTACGCCTACACAGACATCGTTGCAATCACAAGCCATTTCAGAGATAAACTGGGCCAAGGGGGATACGGCACTGTGTACAAGGGCGTGCTACTCCCAGGCGATGTTCATGTCGCCGTGAAGATGCTAGAGGGGAACTCAAACTGCAATGGAGAGGATTTCATCAGCGAGGTCTCCACCATTGGCAGGATCCACCATGTCAACGTGGTGCGTTTAGTGGGGTTCTGCTCGGAGGAAATGAGAAGGGCCTTAGTCTATGAGTACATGCCCTATGGTTCTCTAGACAAGTACATCTTCTCTGCTGGGACAAGCTCAACGAGATCGCTTTGGGCATTGCCAGGGGGATCAACTACTTACATCAGGGGTGTGACATGCAGATTCTGCACTTTGACATTAAGCCGCACAACATCCTTCTCGATAGCAATTTTGTCCCAAAGGTCGCTGATTTCGGGCTTGCCAAACTGTACCCGAGGGGTGACAGTTTCGTGCCACTGAGCGCCATGCGGGGAACTGTCGGCTACATAGCCCCCGAGATGATATCCCGGAGCTTCGGCGTCATATCCAGCAAGTCCGACGTGTACAGCTTCGGGATGTTGCTGCTGGAGATGACCGGCGGGAGAAGGAACGTTGATCCAAACATGGGAACCTCAAGCCAGGCGTACTACCCTTCATGGGTGTACGACCGGCTGACTCGGGAAGAAGCGGGCGAGATATCTGCTGTTGCTGCTGACATGCATGAGCTGGAGAAGAAGCTATGCGTTGTTGGATTGTGGTGTATTCAGATGAGATCTCGTGATCGGCCGACGATGAGCGAGGTCATTGAGATCCTGGAGTCTGGGGTTGATGGCCTGCAGATGCCTTTGAGGCCGCTTTTCTGCGACGAAGGGCACAACCATGTGGAGGACTCTTACCATTTCACTTCCAAGCTGACGGCGGTCTCTGAGGAGGAACTGTCTGCGGTGTCTGAGGAAGACGAGCACCGCTACACGGATGACGTTTACCAGCCGATCATTGGACGACATGGGTATCACACCGTCCATGGGCAAGTATAAAACAGCAGCAAACGGCTGGATTTGCCATCGTGCAAGTGTCGTTCACTGTTGTGTCGTGTGTGAAGTACTTCGGGAGGAAGACGATGTGTGAGGTATATATATTGTGTGGTATTAATTTATTATATATGTATATGTGTATCATGGGGTGATGCACTTTATTTGTAACATTACCAACCCAGTATAAATGCTTTGTACAAACTGTCTTGCTTGCAGTGCAGAGCAACTAAAAATAAGTTTGAAATCTTACATCCATCTATTTGTTTGTTCATTACTCCCGATAAATTCTGATGGAAAATATTGCTTGAACAGTAAATTCTTGATACATATAAGTTTGTGAGAGGTGACCAAAGGCCGCCTTTTTCTTGCTGGGAAACATTTTTAGAGAAAATTTGTATTTCAATTTTGCTGGCAGTAACATACATTATGGATGAGCATTGTCGAGAAGCTAGCTTGCATATATTTTTTCTTTTGCATATGAAAGATCCATAACACCATTGGTTTACTTAACTACAGCCACATTAGATTGCCCTTTGGCTGGATAACAGAAGCACAACTCAGCTCCCCAATTTCATCACTTTGTTCATTGAAATGCAGTTTTAGTTTAGAGCAACATCTCTCCTGCAGGTTGACCAATCTCTCATGAACAAAGTTCAGCATGCTAAAGTACAACAACATATTTGCATTGTTGCGGAGCCCCTTCAGGATTGCACACCCCCAAGTGTGTGAAAGACATAGCTAGATTTTTTTCATCATCTTTGCTGCTAAGGAATTGCCGTGGTCATTGAATTGCAAAACTGCATTTGATAACCAGAACCACTGACTGCAGCTGATCTCCTTACATGTCTTCTTCGATCGTAGGTAGGAAAAAAAAAATCTCCAGCTCTGATTTAAAGGAACCCCCTGCAGTGCTGTAGTGGCTGCATAGACTTGGTGCAACCCACTCCTGTCGAATGCAACTTGTACGGCGACAAGGGGCGTCGCGTTGGCCATGTCTGAAGAATGTGTGGACACTGTCTTGTGTTCCAGCTCCAGCAATGCTGATATGGTCCTGAAGCTGCTATTGTTGTTGTCACTGCTTTGTAGCAGTGGCAAGTGGTAACCCATGTCACAAACGCCTTCCTGGTCATTAGAGGAGCAAGTGGAGTAATTTCAGTTAAATTCCGGTCGAAATAAATGTTTAAAAAGGAGCACTTCTGTTTCTTTTTGGAGAAGCAGATACTTTTTCTGACAACTGGTGTCCATTTTCATAAAGAGAGAGAGAGAGAGAAGAAACTTTGCCTTATGGATGAACATTCCATCAACATCACAGAGAAGCTAGCTTGCATACATTCCCATCCTGGTGCGACACTGAGAAGCTAACTCGAATACATTCCGATTCCGATGCGACAAATACACCCAAAAAAATCGATAGCAGGAGCACAGCTGAGCTCCCCGATTTCATCACAAATCCGTTGAATGCAGTCTTTAATTTACAAGAACATACTTCCAGTTTGAGTTTCCAGCAGCATAGGGCCATGCTCTCATGAGCAAAGTTCACCAATGCGTGCTGAATAATAAGCAATAGATAATTGTATTGCTCAGTAATGATTAGAGCTTATATAGATTACAAGTGCCAGCTGCAGTACACAAACTGAAAAGCCCGTAAGATGGATCAGCGAAGAAGCGCTACCACTCCTGATTTCTGAAGAATCGGTCGCATCAGGTCAAAGAAAGTTAGTGATGAGCAGAATACTCATTTCACTCGGCATTGGCATTGTTGCAGAGCCCCTCAAGTTCTCCCCTCCAGAATTCCACACTGCAAAGTACGCCAACTAATATAATACTACTTCTTTTTCTTGTTTACAGCTAAGAAATCATCGCAGTCACAGAGATAGACATCTTCGGTCGACAACCAAGCTTTCTTTGCAGTGCAGAATCTGGTAATAATTGCAAATTCAGTCAGCCAGTCAACGGAGTGAATGAATCTGTATCTTTTCATAATCTAAGTAGTCGACTCAGCCTCCTCTTAATCGAGGATAACAAACTTTAAACTAAGATACATCCACATGGTGGAAACTGCATGATCAGTAACTTGTTTCTATGATCGACCCTACCAGTTCTGTCCTAGGGAGTCAGGTGACGATACACGTGCACATGCAGAACAATCATATTAGATGTAGTAGTTGACAAGCTTGTAACAAATTTACCACGCAAAAAAAGAAGAAGCTTGTAACAAATTCACACTACTAGGAGCTAATAGTTGGGCAGTTCTGCTAATATAGGACAAGGTTCGTTAAAAATAAACTGTGTATATGCACAAAAGAGTGGGGAAGAAACACCAAACGCCAACCTTGGAGCGGTGATTATGTATCACCTTATCCTTTCTACAAGTCCTTTCTGCGTCAGTTCAACTGTAACATTCCTTATGTGGCTAATCTTCATTATATCTTCATTGCATTCATCTGAATCTCTCTGTCGCCGGAGTTTCTCAATCAGCTCTTCTGATGTGTCCTCCAGATATAATTTCTCAAGGGCTGAAAGGTGTTTGATGCCACTAGGAAGAAACTTTAGCTCGGGGCAGTTTATGAGTTGGAGAATGCCAGGTGCAACCGCGTGAGGCGATTAAGGTGTGACCAGGAAAAGAAAAGTTGAAGCATTGATATTTTTTCTAGTTTCCCTCCTAAACCAAGCACAGAAACGGTTGGAGGTAAATATAGCCCTTCCAGCCGCAGCACCTCATCCTCAGCTGCAGCACAAATTTCAAGATGAACAAGATGACTCATTTTGGTGATAGCATTGCTCAAGTCAACAGAGTGTTTGTTTCTCACGTTGTAGACACCGAATGTTCTTAGCCTTGTCAGAGCTCCAACTTCACATAGAAACTCTGGAGTGGCTCTGATGGATTGAAGAGCCCGAAGTCCTGCCAACTGCTGCATGCCACTTGGCACCTTGACCCCGGCTATACTTCCTAATTTGCCAAAAATTACGCATACATGTATCTCAATTTCTGAAGCTTTACAACACTGTTTGGCAAGTACGTCAGTTTAGAATCACAAGCATCCAAGACTTCCAAGTTTTACAACCTTCCCACTGCTTCGGGCAGACTTTGAAGATCGGTATATCTAAGGCCCAAATAACGCAGATTAAACAACTCATTGGGCAACATTTTAGTACGAGTGCCTTGCAGATCCAACATCGACAGGAAACTCGAAGATGTTAGGATAGGCTTCAGCAAATCAATATCAATATAGCTCTCAAAAACATGGAGCGCACGGAGTTGTGCTACACCAGAACAGCTCAAGTGTTCAAGGGTTTCTTTCTGTACCGATATGCGACGTGCACCTTCTACAGAAAATGCCCCACTAGCAGATCCACCATAAACTTTACCAAAGCATTCCTCCTTGGCTTTGTTGAGAGCAAGAGATAATGACATCATGCATCCGATAGCTTTTCAATCGTCCAGCATAATTCCTTTCCACTACCTGTAACAGGCTTCGGTTCACAAGCTCAACCAAGTATCCCTCAGCCACTTCCTCCAATGTTTTGCTCTCATCTTTTTCCATGATAAACCCCGCCCTGATCCACTGCCTCGTTGTTTTCCTCCTCTTTAATATATAATCTTCTGGGAACAATGCACAGTGCAGGAAACAATTCTTCAAATCATAAGGAAGGTCCTCCAAGCTCAGTTTTAGGATCATAGGAGCATCGGGGATCACATATTTCGCTAACTGCGAATCCAAATCCCTGTACACATTCTCCCATTCAGCAGGAGTTGCGGGTCTGCAGGAGAGTAGGCGGTAAATGCATGCAATAGCAATAGGCAAGCCTTGACACTTTGCTATGAACTTCCAAGCCAATTTCTTCAACTCCAACAGGCACTCTTTGCCGTCATCATTCCAAAATGCTCCTTTGCAGAACAACCCCCAGGAATGATGTGCTTGTAGCGGTTCCAAGTGAATTGAATACTCCCTAGTTGCCAACAGTGATACTTCATGCTTTCTTGATGTGACAACAAATCGGCCGGTACAGTTAGATGTTGGGAACTAACTCAGGGTCAGGGTCAGGGTCAGAAACAAACTCAAATGGTGTCGCTTTAGCTAGTAGCACCTCACCTAGGTAATTCCGAATAACAACACCTGCGCCCATCCTACCAGTGTCAGATAAAATGGCAGCATCCACATTAAGCATGACCGAATCCATAGGCGGCGGAGACCAATTTGTAGTTGGAGCAGATTTTACCGAAAAAGGGTTTCCCCCGCTTTGTATTCCAAAGCAACCAGCCAACAAAGTACACAACTCGATGCTGGGGCGAGCAGCACAACAAGCCCAAAGACAAAAAAGAAGAAGAAACATAATGCCAACAACGGCAGCTCGACAAAGCGCGGAAGGCCCGCCACCGCTACGCCCTCCGGAAACACCCCACCACAGCCCGAGGCTCCGAGTGCCGCATACTAAGCAGCACCTCCAAGAAGGTATGTGACGCCGACGACGCTGCTGCCCGGACAAGTCCTAGGGTTTCCCCCGGTATGTGGAGGAAAGTAGGGGATGGCTACCACCAACTGTTAGGGAACGTAGTAATTTCAAAAATTTTCCTACGCACACGCAAGATCATGGTGATGCATAGCAACGAGAGGGGAGAGTGTTGTCTACGTACCCTCAGACCCAAGCGAAGCGATCTGGCGTAGAGGAAGTAGTCGACGTTCTCCTCGCGATCCGACCGATCCGGCGCCGTTACTCCGGCGCCCGAGTTCTTGACACACGACAGCTCGATGGCGCTCCTCGGGCTCCAATCCAAGAGAGCTCGGGAGGAGAGTTTCGTCAAGACGACGGCATGGTGGCGATCTTGATGTACTATCGGTAGCGATGCTTCGCCTAAGCTTCACGACGATATGACCGAGGTGGAATATGGTGGAAGGGGCACGCGACACGGCTAAGGAACGATCCGTAGATCAAACTTGTGTGTTCTAGGGTGCCCCTGCCCCGTATATAAAGGAGCAAGGGGGTGCGGCGGCCCTTGGAGGAGGCGGAGGAGTCCTACTCCCACCGAGTAGGACTCCCCTTCCTAGTTGGAGTAGGATTGGGGGAGGGAAGAGGGAAGGGGGCGCCCCTCTCCTTGTCCTATTCGGACTAGGGGAGGGCGCGGCCTGCCTGGCCGGCCCTTCCTCTTCTCCTCGTGGCCCACTAAGGCCCAATAGCCCCGGGAGGGTTCCGTAACCCCGGTGTTCCAATAAAATCCGATTTCACCGGAACCATTCGAACTCAAATATAGGCTTCCAATATATCAATCTTTATATCTCGACCATTTCGAGACTCCTCGTCATGTCCGTGATCACATCCGGACTCGAACTTCTTGATACATCAAAATACACAAACTCATAATATAACCGTCATCGAAACCTTAAGCGTGCGGACCCTACGGTTCGAGAACAATGTAGACATGACCGAGACACGTCTGCGGTCAATAACCAATAGCGGGACACGGATGCCCATATTGGCTCCTACATATTCTCGAAGATCTTTATCGGTTAGACCGCATAACAACATACGTTGTTCCCTTTGTCATCGGTATGTTACTTGCCGAGATTCGATCGTCGGTATCCAATACCTAGTTCAATCTCGTTATCGGCAAGTCTCTTTACTCGTTCCGTAATACATCATCTCACAGCTAACTCATTAGTTGTAATGCTTGCAAGGCTTGATGATGTGTATTACCGAGAGGGCCCAGAGATACCTCTCCGACAATCGGAGTGACAAAACCTAATCTCAAAACGCCAACCAAACATACGCCTTTGGAGACACTGTAGTACTCCTTTATAATCACCCGATTCACGTTGTGACGTTTGGTAGCACCAAAGTGTTCCTCCGTAAGCGGAGTTGCATAATCTCATAGTTACAGGAACATGTATATGTCATGGATAAAAGCGGTAGCAACATACTAAGCGATCGTGTGCTAAGCTAATGGAATGGGTCATGTCAATCGATCATTCACTAATGATGTGACCTTGTTAATCAAATAACAACTCTTTGTTCATGGTTAGGAAACATAACCATCTTTGATTAACAAGCTAGTCTAGTAGAGGCATACTAGTGACATATTATTTGTCTATGCATTCACACATGTATCATGTTTCTGGTTAATACAATTCTAGCATGAATGATAAACATTTATCATGAAATAAGGAAATAAATAATAACTTTATTATTGCCTCTAGGGCATATTTCCTTGATCTCCCACTTGCACTAGAGTCAATAATCTAGATTACATAGTAATGATTCTAACACCCATGGAGTCTTGGTGTTGATCATGTTTTTCTCGTGGAAGAGGCTTAGTCAACGGTGCGCTACATTCAGATCCGTATGTATCTTGCAAATCTCTATGTCTCCCACTGGACTAAATCCGGATGGAATTGAAGCGTCTTTTGATGTGCTTGGTCCTCTTGTGAAATCTGGATTCCTTCGCTAAGGCAATTGCTCGATATTGTCACGAAGATTTTCATTGGACCCGATGCACTAGGTATGACACCTAGATCGGATATGAACTCCTTCATCCGACTCCTTCATTAGCTGCTTCGAAGCTGCTATGTATTCCGCTTCACATGTAGATCCCGCCACGACGCTTTGTTTAGAACTGCACCAACCGACAGCTCCTCCCTTTAGTGTAAATACGTATCCGGTCTGCGATTTAGAATCGTGGGATCAATATCAAAGCTTGCATCAACGTAACCGTTTACGATGAGCTCTTTGTCACCTCCATATCGAGAAACATATCCTTAGTCCTTTTCGGTATTTCGGGATGTTCTTGACCGCTGTCGATGATCCACTCTGGATTACTTTGGTACCTTCTGCTAAGCTTATAGCAAGACACACATCAGTGCGGTACACGGCATTGCATACATGATAGAGCCTATGGTGAAGCATAGGAACATCTTTCATTTCTCTCTATCTTCTGCAGTGGTCGGGCATTGAGTCTTACTCAACTTCACACCTTGTAACACAGGCAAGAACCCTTTCTTTGCTTGATCCATTTTGAACTTCTTCAAAATTTTGTCAAGGTATGTGCTTTGTGAAAGTCCAATTAAGCGTCTTGATCTATCTCTATAGATTTTGATGCCCAATATGTAAGCAGCTTCACCGAGGTCTTTCATTGAAAAACTCTTATTCAAGTATCCCTTTATGCTATCCAGAAATTCTATATCATTTCCGATCAGCAATATGTCATCTACATATAATATCAGAAATGCTCTGAGCTCCCACTCACTTTCTTGTAAATACGAGCTTCTCCAAAAGTCTCATATGAACCCAAATGCTTTGATCACACTATCAAAGCGTTTATTCCAACTCGAGATGCTTGCACCAGTCCATAAATGGATCATTGGAGCTTGCACACTTTGTTAGCTTCCTTTGGATCGATAAAACCTTCGGTTGCATCATATACAACTCTTCTTCCGTAAATCCATTCAGGAATGCAGTCTTTACATCCATTTGCCAAATTTCATAATCATAAAATGCGGCAATCGCTAACATGATTCGGACAGACTTAAGCATCGCTACGGGTGAGAAGGTCTCATCGTAGTCAATCCCTTGAACTTGTCGAAAACCCTTTGCGACAAGTCGAGCTTTGTAGACGATAATATTACCGTCGATGTCGGTCTTCTTCTTGAAGATCCACTTGTTTTCTATTGCTTGCCTACCCTCGGGCAAGTCAACCAAAGTCCATACTTTGTTTTCATACATGGATCCCATCTCGATTTCATGGCCTCAAGCCATTTTTAGAATCTGGGCTCACCATCGCTTCTTCATAGTTCGTAGGTTCATCATGATCTAGTAGCATGATTTCCGAACAGGATTACCGTACCACTCAGTGCGGATCTTACTCGTTGATCTACGAGGTTACGTAGTAACTTGATCGAAGTTTCATGATCAACATCATCAACTTCCTCACTACTTGGTGTAGATGTCTCAGAAATCGGTTTCTGCGACAAACTACTTTCAAGTAAGGGAGAAGGTACAATTACCTCATCAAGTTCTACTTTTCTCCCACTCACTTCTTTCGAGAGAAACCCCTTCTCTAGAAAGGATCCATTCTTGGCAACAAATGTCTTGCCTTCGGATCTGTGATAGAAGGTGTACCCAACTGTCTCCTTTGGGTATCCTATGAAGACACATTTCTCCGATTTGGGTTCGAGCTTATCAGGTTGAAGCTTTTTCACATAAGCATCGCATCCCCAAACTTTAAGAAACGACAACTTTGGTTTCTTGCTAAACCATAGTTCATAAGGTGTCGTCTCAACGGATTTTGACGTTGTTCTATTCGAGGTGAATGCGGCCGTCTCTAGAGCATAACCCCAAAGCGATAGCGGTAAATCTGTAAGAGACATCATAGATTGCACCATATCTAGTAAAGTACGATTCTGACGTTCGGACACACCATTCTGTTGTGGTGTTCGGGTGGCGTGAGTTCTGAAACTATTCGCATTGTTTCAAATGTAGACCAAACTCGTAACTCAAATATTCACCTCCACGATCGGATCGTAGAAATTTAATTTTCTTATTACGATGATTTTCAACTTCACTCTGAAATTCTTTGAACTTTTCAAATGTTTCAGACTTATGTTTCATTAAGTAGATATACCCATATCTGCTTAAATCATCTGTGAAGGTGAGAAAATAACGATATCCGCCACGAGCCTCAACATTCATCGGACCACATACATCGCATGTATGATTTCCAACAAATCTGTTGCTCTCTCCATAGTACCGAGAACGGGTTTAGTCATCTTGCCCATGAGGCACGGTTCGCATAAGTGCCAAGTGATTCATAATCAAGTGACTCCAAAAGTCCATCAAGATGGAGTTTCTTCATGCGCTTTACACCGATATGACCTAAACGGCGATTGCCACAAATAAGTTGCACTATCATTATCAACTCTGCATCTTTTGGTTTCAACATTATGAATATGTGTATCACTACTATCGAGATTCATCAAAAATAGACCACTCTTCAAGGGTGCATGACCATAAAAGATATTACTCATATAAATAGAACAACCATTATTCTCTCGATTTAAATGAATAACCGTCTCGCATCAAACAAGATCCAGATATAATGTTCATGCTCAACGCAGCACCAAATAACAATTATTTAGGTCTAAAACTAATCCGAAGGTAGATGTAGAGGTAGCGTGCCGACCGCGATCACATCGACTTTGGAACCATTTCCCACGCGATCGTCACCTCGTCCTTTGCGGTGTTAAGCAATCCGTAGTCCTGTTTGAGTTGCAAATATTAGCAGCAGAACCGATATCAAATACCAGTGCTCTGCGAGCTCTAGTAAGGTACACATCAATAACATGTATATCACATATACCTTTGTTCACCTTGCCATCCTTCTTATCCGCCAAATACTTGGGGCAGTTCCGCTTCCGGTGACGATCGCTTGCGGTAGAAGCACTCGATTTGTGTTTGGGTCCAGACTTGGGTTTCTTCTCTGAGCGAGAACTTGCTTGTTGTTCTTCTTGAAGTTCCTTCTTCTTCCCTTTGCCTTTCTTCTTGAAACTAGTGGTCTTATTGACCATCAACACTTGATGCTCCTTCTTGATTTCTACCTCCGCAGCCTTTAGCATTGCGAAGAGCTCTGTATAGTCTTTACTAACCCTTGCATATTATAGTTCATCACGAAGCCTTTGTAGCTTGGTGGCGGTGATTGAAGAATTCATCAATGACACAATCATCCGGAAGATTAACTCCCAATTGTGTCAAGTGATTGTAGTACCCGGACATTACGAGTATGTGCTCACTAATGTAACTATTCTCCTCCATCTTGCAGCTATAGAACTTATTGGAGACTTCATATCTCTCAATCCGGGCATTACTTTGGAATATCAACTTCAACTCTGGAACATCTCATATGCTCCATGACGTTCAAAACGTCGTTGAAATCCGGTTCTAAGCCGTAAAGCATGGCACCTTGAACTATAGAGTAGTCATCACTTTGCTCGCCAGACGTTCATAACATCCGGTGTTGCTCTGCGAAGAGTCTGGCACCTAGCGGTGCATCCGGGGCGTAACTCTTTCAGGCAACAATGAGGATAATCCTCGTTTCGGACCCGATCCGTGTAGTTGCTACCATCATCTTTCAACTTTGCTTTCTCAAGGAACGCATTAAAATTCAACGGAACAACAAAGACGAGCCATCTATCTACAATCAAACATAAACAAGCAAGATACTATCGGTACTAAGTTCATGATAAATTTAAGTTCAATTAATCATATTACTTAAGAACTCCCACTTAGCAGACATCTCTCTAGTCATCTAAGTGATCGCGTGATCCAAATCAACTAAACCATAACCGATCATCACGTGAAATGGAGTAGTTTTCAATGGTGAACATCTTATGTTGATCATATCTACTATATGATTCACGCTCGACCTTTCGGTCTCCGTGTTCGAGGCCATATCTCGCATATGCTAGGCTCGTCAAGTATAACTCGAGTATTCTGCGTGTGCAAAACTGGCTTGCACCCGTTGTAGATGGACGAGAGCTTATCACACCGATCATCACGTGGTGTCCGGGCACGACGAACTTTGGCAACGGTGCATACTCGGGAGAACACTTCTTGATAATTTAGTGAGAGATCATCTTATAATGCTACCGTCAATCAAAGCAAGATAAGATGCATAAAAGATAAACATCATATGCAAATCAATATAAGTGATATGATATGGTCATCATCATCTTGTGCTTCGTGATCTCCATCCCCGCGGCACCACCATGATCACCATCGTCACCGGCGCGACACCTTGATCTCCATCGTAGCATCGTTGTCGTCTCGCCAATCTTATGCTTCTCGACTATCGCTACCGCTTAGTGATAAAGTAAAGCATTACTGTAGCGATGCATTTCATACAATAAGCGACAACCATATGGCTCCCGCCGATTGCCGATAACCGGTTACAAAACATGATCATCTCATACAATAAAATATAGCATCACGTCTTGACCATATCACATCACAACATGCCTGCAAAAACAAGTTAGGCGTCCTCTACTTTGTTGTTGCAAATTTTACGTGGCTGCTACGGGCTTAAGCAAGAACCAATCTCACCTACGCATCAAAACCACAGCGATACTTCGTCAAATAGACTCGTTTTAACCTTCTCAAGGACCGGGCGTAGCCACACTCAGTTCAACTAAAGTGAGAGAGACAGA
Source organism: Aegilops speltoides (assembly GCA_021437245.1). NCBI lineage: Eukaryota > Viridiplantae > Streptophyta > Magnoliopsida > Poales > Poaceae > Aegilops > Aegilops speltoides. Next base: position 70,200,338 of record CM038142.1, read on the forward strand.
CACCGCCATTCACCTTTAAGCAACGAGTGCTCGTGGCGGTGAAACCAGTCTCGCGTAAGCGTCGCGTAATGTCGGTCCGGCCGCTTCATCTCACAATACCGCTGAACCAAAGTATGACATCTTTGGTAGGTAGTATGACTTGTATCGCCCACAACTCACTTGTGTTCTACTCGTGCAAAACATCAAACCATAAAACCTAGGCTCGATACCCTTTGTTAGGGAACGTAGTAATTTCAAAAATTTCCTACGCACACGCAAGATCATGGTGATGCATAGCAACGAGAGGGAGAGTGTTGTCTCGTACCCTCGTGAACCAAGCGAAGCGATCTGGCGTAGAGGAAGTAGTCGACGTTCTCCTCGCGATCCGACCGATCCGGCGCCGTTACTCGGCGCCCGAGTTCTTGACACACGACAGCTCGATGACGCTCCTCGGGCTCCAATCCGAAGAGAGCCGGGGAGGAGAGTTTCGTCGAGACGACGGCGTGGTGACGATCTTGATGTACTATCGGCGCGAAGAGCCGCCTAAGCAGCATGACGATATGACCGAGGTGGAATATGGTGGAAGGGGCACCGCACACGGCTAAGGAACGATCCGTAGATCAAACTTGTGTGTTCTAGGGTGCCCCCCCTCAGATATAAAGGAGCAAGGGGGTGCGGCCGGCCCTTGAGGAGGAGGCGCAGGAGGAGTCCTACTCCCAGGGAGTAGGACTCCCCTTCCTTGTTGGAGTAGGATTGGGGAGGGAAGAGGGAAGGGGGCGCCGCCTCTCCTTGTCCTATTCGGACTAGGGGGGAGGCGCGGCCTGCCTGGCCGGCCCTTCCTCTTCTCCCTCGTGGCCCACTAAGGCCCAATAGCCCCGGGAGGTTCGGTAACCCCGGTGTTCGGTAAAATCCCGATTTCACCCGGAACCATTCGAACTCAAATATAGGCTTCAATATATCAATCTTTATGTCTCGACCATTTGAGACTCCTCGTCATGTCCGTGATCACATCCGGAGTCCGAACTTCTTGGTACATCAAAATACACAAACTCATAATATAACCGTCATCGAAACCTTAAGCGTGCGGACCCTACGGTTCGAGAACAATGTAGACATGACCGAGACACGTCTCGGTCAATAACCAATAGCGGGACCTGGATGCCCATATTGGCTCCTACATATTCTACGAAGATCTTTATCGGTCAGACCGCATAACAACATACGTTGTTCCTTTGTCATCGGTATGTTACTTGCCGAGATTCGATCGTCGGTATCCAATACCTAGTTCAATCTCGTTACGGCAAGTCTCTTTACTCGTTCGTAATACATCATCTCACAGCTAACTCATTAGTTGTAATGCTTGCAAGGCTTGATGATGTGTATTACCGAGAGGGCCAGAGATACCTCTCCGACAATCGGAGTGACAAAACCTAATCTCGAAATCGCCAACCCAACATACGCCTTTGGAGACACTGTAGTACTCCTTTATAATCACCCGATTCGTTGTGAAGTTTGGTAGCACCCAAAGTGTTCCTCCGATAAGCGGAGTTGCATAATCTCATAGTTACAGGAACATGTATATGTCATGGATAAAAGCAGTAGCAACATACTAAACGATCGTGTGCTAAGCTAATGGAATGGGTCATGTCAATCAGATCATTTAGCCAATGATGTGACCTTGTTAATCAAATAACAACTCTTTGTTCATGGTTAGGAAACATAACCATCTTTGATTAACAAGCTAGTCTAGTAGAGGCATACTAGTGACATATTGTTTGTCTATGCATTCACACATGTATCATGTTTCCTGGTTAATACAATTCTAGCATGAATGATAAACATTTATCATGAAATAAGGAAATAAATAATAACTTTATTATTGCCTCTAGGGCATATTTCCTTCACCAACGCCCTTCAAGAAGGAATGGTGGCACCCGCCGGTGTCAACACATCGGCGCCGGACGAACCGGCAAGGATTTCTCCCGCTCACCAAACACTACCGCCATCCGGAGCCAACCATCCAAACAACCACCCAATGTGCACCGCAGTTGCGCCGCCGCCCACGCCGTCTCACTACGAGCACCACCACGAGGCCGAGAAGACCGGAGAGAAGCGCCACGCGACGAGAGCAGCAACACCAAGGCCGAGTGGAAGGGAACCACCTCCACCGCCGTCGTGTGAGAAGCCGTGCCTCCGGCACAGTCGCGGTAACCGACCGGACACGGCAGCGGGGCATACCAGGCCACTCCTGGCCCGGCCAGGCCCGCTAAGCCCCCCGGCCGTCTTTGCGACACAAAGTGGCGTCGGTCGCTGCCGGCCACTTCGTCGCGCGATGCCGCTCTCCGCATCCGGGAATCACGCCGCCAACCAGCCCGCCGCCCGGCCGCCCGAGCCAGATGGCCCCGTGAGGGCCTAGATCTGGCCAGCGCCGCCGCCAGGCGAAAGCCAGCCGCCGCCCGCCGCCGCCCAAGATGCGACAGGAACCCGCCGCCAAGAGACCGCCGCCGCCTAGAGCACCCGGTGTAGCTCCGCCCAGCGCCGAGCCACCGGAGGGGAAGGGCAGAGGGCCGCCGCCACCAATGGCATGCGGGAGGAGAAGGAGAGGAGGGTGAGGCCGGAGAGGAAGGTCTTGTGGCCGCCGCCGAGAAGCGACGCTGTCGCGAGAGAGGAGGGAATCTGATCTTGTGTCAAACCAGTTGGAGCAGATTTCAGTTTAAAAAAAATGTTGCATGATCATCTACACGTAGGCTTTGATTTTTTCCACGGTTCGTTTAGGATGAGCAATAGGTTCACCATTACGGAAGCGGTGTTTCTGCTCACGAGCACACATGAGCTCGGTATCTGGGCGGTTGAATTGGCTCTGGCGATGCGATGCATTTATGACATGAGCCAGATACGCGAGCGCTAGAAAAAGGAGTGGGAGGCGGAAATACAAATGAGCTGTGGGCCAGGAAAGACGGAGGAGACGCGGTGTTCGACGGCAGCTGGCCGAGCCGTGACTCAGGACGGCGTTCCTCTTCCTGATCCGTGGATCAGAAAAGTTACTTTCCGTTATCTGCATCGACGGAATGGCTGGTAAGTGGTGGGGTTGGTGTGGTACAGTCGTCTTCTACCTCACCCTTCCGGATTTTGCAAGTAGAGAGAGGGCGCCGAGGCTGTGGAGAAGCGATTCAATCAGGGGGGCAAGATCTGCCGGTGGGCATGGATTTCCTTATGCAACCGATTAAAAGGTACCAAAAGGTCTCCCTTGTTTTTCTTGTTCTTTCTAATCCCATGGAGTTCCTAATGCAAGCTTGGACCGATTTCTTGTCAGATTTATGGTGCCTGAGGAGGTGAAATCCCTATGGAGCCCCTCCATTATCCTGTGGCGGCACGGAGCAGAATCAACCCCCATTCGATGGGAAGATTTGTGCGGTAGAGGCAGCAGCTAGAGATCAGAGGGAGGATTCCCCACAGGCCTCGGCACAGTCGGCAGGAAAGATGGATCCAAGAACTTCGGGATGGGCACACAGGTATGTTAGGAATCAAGATATTCAATCCAAAAAATTAGCAGTGCAAGTCGGATTCAGCAAGTGCAGACATATGTGATTGACTGCTAATAATCAGAATACAGGCTAGGATGAATAGTAGCCAAGTGTGACGAATGAGGGATTTAGTTAGGTGCAAACTGGAAATTGAAAGATTTTTTTCAGCAACATTGGTAGTGACTGTCAAAAGGGGATTTGTCTGTCAAAATTTGCAGCATTGGTCTGAAAGCGTGGAGATAAGAGTGAGTTTATTTCAGTTCCAAGTGCAATTTGGCGAGGAAATTGTGAGCAAATTCCGAACTTTGATTGTAACAAAAACTAGATGAATATGAAAGAGATCTAAGGGTTTCATCATCTTTACATTTTCTCCGTGGAATGGGGATATGTGGCGTTGTACTCACATCAGCAGTTGCATGCTGATTGCAGGGTTAGAGTAGGTCCTTCGTCAGCAGCATGAATACCATATCCTAACCATGGTATACATCGTTGTAGGAGTTTTTTGGGTCGATGGTGAATGTTCCCTTCACAAATGGGGCACGGAAGAATCTATGTGGGAAAATTAGCCATGAGCAAAGCAGAGGACGATGTACGGAAGACGATGGAGGTTTTCGCGGATGTCGGTTCAAAATATACACACTTCACCTATCGCTATGTTAACAAGGAGCATGATGTTCTTCCTCGCATCAACCTCTTTGACCAGGACAGTCTGTTAGAAGAATGATCAATATGGCTGCTGGCATCGGCAAGGATGTTACATCATACTCAACTGCAAGGTATGGTTGTAAAAATATTGATAATCCAACTATTACTTTTATCTGAAGCCTTACATAATTCCATGCTACAGTTACGCGATACTTTTATCTGAAGCCTTAGACAACCGCGAGACGAGCTCACAGGGCGAAAGTATATCTTCTGCCCTGGTTTCCAGACTAACCCATGCAACAGTGGTGTTGTTCCATACCGACCTGAAGCAAGTGTCTGTGAATTTTGATACAATTCTTCAGTTCTGCATCCGGTCAAGAACTATCCAGGGTAGTTACTCCACACATGTACTAAAATACATCTGCATTTAAACATAACGTGTTGCTAATACTTATTCATATGCTTCTGTAGGGATTCCCTTGTCCACAAAGTTCGTAGGTTTATACGAATATCAGGTGTTGCTCCAAAGGAACAGCTAGCCGGGAACACCCTTATGGATCATGAGTTGATGCCCATAATCCTATGCCGCTACTCCCATATTGACATGGAATCAGACCCAGAACCCCCTACATCTCATCAAGGTACCCAATTGAACCTGAATTCTCGGTGAGGGAGCACCTACATAATATGGCATTGTGAGTCTGTACTCATCAGCCTGATGATAGGACACGGTGTTTCTGATTGCGAGCACACCTGTACTCTTTATCTGGGCGGTTGAGGTGCATATTGGGATGTGGTGCATTAAATGCTGGCAGTAGATAGAAGTACTTCCGTAAATAAGGAAATGAAAGAATACACCTGGGTTGTGGGCCAGGATGTAAATGGAGGAGACGACGTCGGCGAAGGGTTGCAGAATTAGTCAAGTTAAAGCATGTAGGGTTGTGGAATTAGTCAAACCAAATTGGAAATCTGACAATTAGTGTGAGTGTTCTTACCCTGAACCCATCTTAAAGGACTTAATTTTGTTTGGAAAGATACTAACAGCCAGCAGTTCAGAGAATATATTCACTAATTCAGAAATATCACTGTTGTTGCCTCTGCTTTATTTTTATTTTATTGCGGTAGACAACCAAATTGGAAATCAACCCATTAGCGTGAGTGTTTTTCTTATACTGAACCCATCTTAAGGGACTTAATTTTGTTTGTAAAGACGCCAACACTCAGCAGTTCGTAGAATATATTCACTTATTCAGAAATTTCATTGATGCAACTGCTTTATTTGGGGAGATACAAGTTCAGTTGAAGGATCTGATATTATACACAGTAGTGATAAACTTTCGTTGGCTCTCCCAGGATCACAGAATACCACAACACCAACACCAACATATAAACTCCTGCTGGAGAATTTTTTGGTGACAATGCTCGAGTAATTACTAATTAGGAATGGTCGAATAGATCAACCGATTTTCATGTTTGGTACAAGATTTTAACATGGTGTTTTGTGGAATAGAACGGTGTGTTATTATACACAGTAGTGATAAACTTTCGTTGGCTCTCCCAGGATCACAGAATACCACAACACCAACACCAACATATAAACTCCTGCTGGAGAATTTTTTGGTGACAATGCTCGAGTAATTACTAATTAGGAATGGTCGAATAGATCAACCGATTTTCATGTTTGGTACAAGATTTTAACATGGTGTTTTGTGGAATAGAACGGTGTGTTTAAATACAACAAATAGAGTATCTTGAATTATCAATGTGTGATTTTAGTGCAAAGAGGTGACATTCTGTGTTTAATAAAAGGGCAGCCCGGTGCATGTAGCTCCCGCTTGCGCAGGGTCGGGGAAGGGTCCGACCACTTTGGGTCTATAGTACGCAGCCTTTCCCTACATTTCTGTAAGAGGCTGTTTCCAGAACTTGAACCCGTGACCTCATGGTCACAAGGCAGCAGCTTTACCACTGCGCCAAGGCTCCCCTTCTGACATTCTGTGTTTAATGTGACCTGAAAATGTGCCAATCAAACATGGATTACTAAATAGTTGGACAAATTAGTTGCTTAAATTTCCTTTAATTATTCTTTTTCTTTCTGAAGAGCTCAGTAACACTTGCTACAAGACCATCAGTTCCTATCAAAGTGGCACATGGTGTGATGGGAGATCCTATATATGACATATACATATTGAGTACATTTTCGAGAACCATGCCAGCTTACTTAGCAAGGTCCGAAAATAAGATAATGTTTCAAAGTAAGTTAACACCTGGCGAACAAATTAAATATTATTATAGAACTCTGACCAATTTTTTTTCTCTCTTAATGAGTGAAAGGAATGAATATTATCTAGCTAGCACAATGTTACCATAGCAGGAGGCACTTGCTGAGTCAGAGCACTATGATTGTATAGGGGAGGCCCAACTGGCAACGGGCAACGGGATGAGACGTCATGGTTGCACAAAAAGAAGTCCAGGAGGAAGGACAGCCGCTGCAATGACGGCAGAGAAGCAGCGATAAGGAAAGGAGTTGGGCCACAAGCATGATAGATCGTCAGACGAGTGGTAGTGTCCTGCGACTAGTGCACAGTTCCGGAAGAGGTGGTGAAAAGGGAAAGAGAGGGAGGAATTTATCTTTATGGATCCATGTGAGAGGCACTGGAGGCCGGGATGGTAATTCAAAACAATTGAAACCGGAACACAAATTAGCGAGGACAATTTATTCAGTTTTCAGTAAACTAATCTACTAAAATGATTAAAATCTATCACCATAATCAAGTACTGAAACTATGTTTGCTGCCTTTGGTCAGTTCAAAAACTTATTCAGCACTTCAGGTAAATGGCCATTTACTTTGACGTGATAAAGAGATATAAACACAATTATGATGTTCAGCAATTATACTCTCAACAGGTTGAGTTTGATTATTGTGAGTAGGTTGGTTATTGTTCGATTTGAAGGGGACCATTCGCATCTATACATCCTGATTACGGTGCTTGAGGAGAAAATAGTTCCATAACAGCAGAGGGTAAAATACTACTTGCAGTGGGAATTTCTATGGGAATTTGTTTTCGTAGCTGATGCTGTCAGTGCCTATGTTGGATGGCTGGTGACTTTACGTCATCGACATGGAAGAAATGACTATGTTAGTGATGGACCCATGCGAGACATCTGATCCTATTGAGGAGATGTGATATAAGCACGAGAACAATGCAAACCTCATCCTAGATGGCCTTCGGCATTGCATTCATGCAAACATTGCTGGGTGGCATGTGTCTGCTAAGGGCTGGACGATTAACTACAACGTGGGATTGCATTTTAATTGTGAGATGTAAGTCATTTGATGCAATTCACATTTGCCAGCCTTTCTCGACGACCCGGATATCGACTAATACCTTTTTTCGCAGCAAGGACAGCTCTTCGTTCTGAATTACATCAGGGAAGTCGATCGGCTTTACCTAGAAAATCATCTCACACCGGTAAGCGCGTGGGTAAGGGGAGATGCACATTTCTCATGCCGCAGAAAGATTTTGCTCTATTAAACAAATATGCAGAACCGGCTACACTATCTCTGAAGCTCCATTGCCCATGAGGTGATTTTGATGAGAGGAAACAGGGGTGTGCTGCCAGATTTCATGATCTTGGAAGTGTTATTCTGAGAAGTTAAGAGGTGATAGCGAAGGTAGTTTGGATCCTGAAGATGCAAGTCTAGATGACAACCCCTAGGTTATATTTTGACACTTCGGGCAGTTGTTAGCCGCCTTGCCAGATGCTGCTGTGGTAGTGCCTGGATTCTGATGTTTGTTCAACACTAGATACACTCATGTAAAGCAAGACCTATATTTTTGGTCTGGATGTGACCTGTTTAACTTCACCCCACATAGCTGGCGTGGAAGCTCTTGTGCTCATGATGAACTTAAATGATTAGCGCTAAATGTACGAAGACATATCTTTATATTATGGTTAAGACTTTAAGTTGAAGCTGTGGATGGTGAGGAGTTCGTATGCAGGAAGAGAGTTTGTGTACGATGGTGATGTTACAATTTGAATGATGTCCTTTCATTACCGTATATTTAACATCATAGCATGGCACGAGGGGTAGTTTTCTTCAAGATTGTGGTTGTTTACGTGGTTACAATTTTGAGTATACATGCTTTGCATTCTTGACAAAACCAGTACTGCAAATACTGGAGTGAACTTGTCAAAACATTAAGGTATGAAACATGAGGGGGTGAAAAATGATGATAATGAGATTAGGTAACAAGTACGGACTGCATAGTGTCTGGGTCAAAAGATGCATAAGGTAAAGAGTTAATGTGGTAAAATATATTTCTGGAGTAGAACTGGTATGACTACAAGATTGGTCTGTGGTACATGGCCGAGAATTGCCAATTCTGGATTTCGTAAGCAAATACTATTAGGAAACCACTACATGAATGAAGTAATGCCTACATATGGCATGGAACCCCTAAAAAAAACATATGGCATGGATACTGCGTAGGCTTGTTCGGTTAATCCTCCATGGTGGGTCTCTCTGCTAGAAACAGGGCAATGCGCTGACTGTCCGAGGAACAACATGAAGGTGACCATGGTGGGCGTCCGTGCGGGATCTGGTTCTGAGAACGCACATGCATAGCCTACTCTCCGGAGAGCCCGCCACCCTCAAATACTGGCTCCCGCCCGAATCTGTGATGCGGATGAGAGGCTGGTTGTAAGGAGGACTAGAAACTTGGCAACCGAATCCAGCCTCACATGGCCGAGAGGATGATGTAGTCATGTGGTTTGGGGAGATTTCCGGCATGGAGGGCAAGGGGGCGGTGGAGCGTGTATGGCCGTCGAGAGAGGGGACAGAGGGAGGGGACGCCCGCTTTGACACACGCCGGTGGATCAGAATCTTGCACGGGACGGCTCAAATCGTGCGCGGCCGTCTGAGCCGTGTAAGTCAGGCAAACGACGTCCCTGCACACGTTGGGCCACATGCGCAGAATAACTATGGAATAAGTAATATATACCTGTGACTCTACGCTGACAGGTGAGGATCTCGGAGGGAAAGGACGAGTCAGATAACGAGCACACCTGTGCTCGTGCTCAGAAGAGCACTTTCGCACCATTACGCACATCATTCCTGACTTCAGAAATGTGCCAAATGGTAACAGCAAAAACCACAGATTTTCCAGGCAAGAACCCACTCTTTGATATTGCAGAAAACCTGCATATTCAGACTCATGCCATAAGTATTCTTGATTTCCTCCCAAATTTCCTTAGCAAACTGACAGAATAAGAAGGTGTGATCTATAGATTCATCCCGGCTACAAAAGTAACAAGAATAGTCCGCCGGAATTGTGTGTTTCCTCAACTGTGTGCCTGCCCGACGGCAAGCAGTCATGCGCTAATACCCAGATCACAATCTTCATTTATATTTGGACACTGGATCGACCAGATCTTCCATCCCTTCTCGGAAACACCTGAAGAGGAAGACATGCCAGTTCCATTCCTACTTTGAGCCATCCACAGAATATACCCCAGTCTTGCAGCCAACAAGCAAAATCAACAGCATGCTCATTGCTGACGGGTACACTGAGAAGCTATGCAGGAAGTGGGGAGCTGGGCTTGTATGGGGGTATCATTATGGCTCTGTGCTTCGTGGCGATGCTTATTATAACATACGTGGCGAAGAACGTGGACTATGGACCTAGCGGAGATCCTCCCACCGGCATCACCGTCGCTTCCCTTATAGTCTTTACGATCCTGGGAGCACCCCTGTCGATCAGTATTAATTCTTCAGTATGGTTTTGCTTCCAGTTTGCTCATATGTTGTACACCTTCTGTTGATTCATGTTTTTTTGGCTGTTTCCAGGTCACGTACAGTATACCATACGCGATGGCTGCAAGTCGTGTTGAAAATCTTGTGCTTGGCCAGGCTAATTTTCTATTTGATCTTTTTTTTCCGTAGGTCTAGCGATGGGAATTTCAGCTTATCTATAGTCATACCGCAGGTATTTAGTTCTCTTTATTATGTTTGCTTTTGAGCATGGCTTGTTTATATCGATATTTTGTACAGAACACCAAGGTACCAAACATAATGATACGTGTCCAAAACCACAAGTAACAGCTAACCTTAGGCCATGGTAAAAAAAAAAAAGATAAACTACTTTATATGAAGTGCTTCTCGCACGTAACCAATTCATTCTAGTAGTAGCTAGCTGACCCATCTGAATTCTAGAGAAATTTTTTAAAGTAATTCTAGCAACCCAACCTATTAACCAGTTCATTTTTAACCTACATTGTACCATCACGTTGTATTATCCAACTCGGGGCCATGACATTGATCTGCATAGTCAGTTGCCGACTTGTACTACAAATGTCAATTATGTTGACGGATTGCACACAAAGCCTTTCCATCCGAAAGAAAACCAAGCAAAACATTCGTTGCAAAAATGTCCAGATTCAGGCGCGTCTTTTTAAATTACTGTAATGCGCAAAATAGATGATGGTTGGAGCTATATTTTGTTCGGGTTTCTGCTGTAACTAGAAGCGCAACTGAAGTGATGCATTTGTACTGAAACATGCAGCCATGTTATAGCTACAGATTATGTAATCACTGTTATATTACTCATTCAAAGTTGAGACTCTTTTGAAAACTATGGTCATCTCCTGATCCTTGGATTGTTTTTTTTTAGGTTCGGATTGGTTTCTTTCTAGTAGGATAAAGTCAGGCAGAAACTTGTTAGCTCAGGAAACCAAACCCGTGAACTTTTTGCATTGAAAATCAACTGAAAACCATGGAAAATAGAAATATGCCAAGCGAAATGGTCAATACATGATCACCAATGTTGTGAGATACAACATTTCGTGTCGCTAGTTCTGGCAGCCTTGACAAAGTCCTCAAATTTATTGATTCTGTGCCTAAATTTGTCCTGATATTCATGAGCTGAATCACATCTGAGCCCTGAAACCAGGATTTTTCACCTCGTGCAGATCATCGTGTCGCTGGGCAGCGGGCCGTGGGACGCGCTGTTTGGGGGGAGGGAACGCGCCAGCGTTCTTCGTGGCAGCCGCGACGTCCTTCATCAACGGGCTGGTGGCCATCCTGGGGCTACCTCGAGCCCACATCGCACCAAAGAGAAGCTAGCGATGATGAGTACTACATTATTACAGGTTGTACATCCTCGTCAAGTTAAGTTGCAGCCACTCTTTGTGCTCGTTGCTCAAAGACACACACCGGGGGACGCTACTACACAACACTACATTAGGCACGGGGGAATCTGTATATCAATCATCATCATGCTGACGGAGCTAGCTCTGGAATTGGCATCATTTTTTCGCGTCTCGAACATGGTTGTATCTTGTTGTATGTTGATCGTTGTTTTGTCGGAGATGGACGGTGAATGAATAAATAAAATTCGCAGCAGGGTTTTTACTAGATATCATTATGGCTCCTTACCACTTGCTCTTGGTTTAACCAAATGCAAGATTTGTTAAGCATAATACAATGATTATATTATTGAAAAGTCCTTACGAAATGAAGGAAGAGTCTAACTACTCTCAATGTCAAGATGTGTTCTCTTTGAAGCAAGTACAAGTTTCTTTTGAGAACTGGAATGCAGATTAAATATTTTTCAAGTCTTGTGTTTGGTTCATTTCTGTATTTTCAATAGAATTCTTGATACTGTTAATTACAAGTGCTTTTGACAAAATCAGGGTTAAGAAAATGTACTACAGTAGGATTCGCTGCACAAAACTTACAAGTTAAAAATGACCAGTACACTAGGAAGAGTTGGGGCTATATGCACACCAATCATGCATGACTCCTGAGAGGGTCGAAGCTCCATCCCAAGTTCTGTTAAACCAAATGTATGTTCCCTGCATCCTGAACTACTTGTCGTAGAAATGGATATGACGCAGGGAGTACAACAGGAGGCAGCCGTGTTGAAGAATTGCGTGTGCTTAAGGTTTTTCAAGCGTTGATTCATGGAAAATGGACCACAGGGTGCACTGGCTAACACCGGATGCTATCACCGGTTGCTTTGATTTGAGGATTTGAGGTTGAAAATACTTTCTGTTAGATCCACACACAAACGCTCCCGTGATCACCTGATGTCATTACCGGTGCTTCAGTTTTTTTATTTTTTATTTTTTGCGAATGCTATTACCGGTGCTGTACATACAGTAAAGTTTATTTTGCATTCCAGCTATAGTAGGCGCAAGAGAGTGAATCACTAGAGCTTTTTTCTCACACACACAGTACACTCCGGCAGGGGTTAAAAATTTCAACGAAATTTCAGCTAAATTTCTGAAATTTCGCATATTTCAGTGGGGCCCGAAATACTTTTAACCCCGAACTTCCAAGGCAGATTCAAATCGCTTTCAAAAAAATTAAATTATGTTAGAATTCATTACAATCGAATGAAATTTGAAATCTCAAATCCGAAATAATTTCCGAAATATGCGAAATTTCTGAAATTTCGTATATTTCAGTGATGTCCGAAATTATTTTGTTTTCGAAATTAAAAACCTGACGTCCGGTGATCACCAGAACTATGCATTTCACTAATGGTTACTTACTAATATGCCTTAATCTTCCCAAGGTGAGTCATTGCGACAACAAGAACAGGAGAATGGATCCATTTCCGGGAGTAGTTGAGTTTGGAGAGGATTAATCCCTTAATTGATATTGATGGACGAAAAATACCCTTGTAAGGTTTTGAGGGGTACCGAAGCAAACCTCAAATAAATAATGCAACATACAAATTAGTGAAGCTACATCTCAGATTCTTAGTGCTGTTCAAATGAACATTTTTAGTCAGGCGTTCGTTACACTTTTGGAGAAGAATTACTCCTCCAACTCTGCTATTTACGACAGTAACCCTTCTAGCAGCCGAAGCCGTCGTCCCAATGCATCCAGCGTCGGTCTGCCATTAGAGGTTTAGATGGATCTCCAAGGAGTGTGCTGATGATGTTGAGCATAATGTTCACGGTTGACATCAGTGGCAGAGCTAGCGTAAGATTCAAGAGGGCGAACATGCGGGGAGGGCAAATGATAGGACTTCCCTTTAGCCGAGTGTCTATATTTTCCTTTAGTAATTACAACACGATTAGGTGGGGGGCAATGCCCCCCCCCCGCCCCGCGCCGCCCCCCAATTGCAGTAGCTCCACTGCTAGTTGACATAGCTGCCATCTAAGATGGATTGGGGCCCAGGTCTACCATTAGAGGTTTAGATGGATCTCCGAGTAGTGTGATGGTGTTGTTGGGCATAATGTTCAATCTTACATAGTTGGCCTCTCAGCAGGGTCATCCTGAACCCATAACATCCCGATATGGATAGATCTGATTATCTTAGCTATCGGAGAGAGCCAACTCAAAGATGAATCCACTATGTCCAAGATAGTTCCCTTGGTCCAACGCCGCCATACCTAGTTTGATTTGGTAGCCGATCAATAATGACATTCTTGCTAACTCAACTGAACCGAAAAGTAGGCATAAAGAGGTGCAATGAAGACTCGCTTAGTGAGTAGATAGACACCCCCATTTCATTTGCCCATGACAATCTCCAATGGAGAATATCGAAGTTTTACACATCGAATTTGTTGGAGTAGCACCCACTCATCACACACTCAGGGGACATGCAACTACCGTTATGGTAAAAGACGAACGTTACTGAGGAATTATTAATGTAGTAAGTATTTCAAAATTGCAAGGTCCAAGGAACTTACTGGGTTTCAACAACGTTGCATGTCACCTTGTGTGATCCGGCGTCTCCAAAAACCATTGCTAACCTAAAGTCCGATGTTTCGATTTCAAGTCAGTGTCCAATAGGACAACTGTATCTTTCAAATCTCGATGAATAATCCTCGCATGTGAATCCTCATACAGGTATTGTAGGCCTCGACCTATACCATCTATTATCATGAACACATCTAGCTTAGTACGTTTCTCCACATCTATCCGGGAGAAAGGGCCATAAAGCGTGAAAAATGCATGCACGACACAACATAGATGGATTGCATTGGTTAGTACCAGAGCTTTAGTATATTGATTGGGGGTGGGGAAGGGGGCAATCATACTTCTTTCCCTCTGATATATACTCTCTCAAAAAAAATCTTCACAATATTGCAAAACCCGGGAGGGGGAAGGGGGGCAATAGCCCCCTCAGGTATAACTAAGTTCTGTCGTTGACATTGGTACTATGATCAAAGTAACAAAAAATGCCGTAATGTGGTTTTCTAGACTCTTGTTGGGCTGCGCTACATTGATCAAAACTGTTGCAACATGATATATGTGTACCTTATAAACTGTGCCAAAACCACCTTTGCCTAGATTGTTATCTAAATCAAATTCCCATGTTACATCTCAAAGTGTTTGTAGATCAATATGAAGAGAGATAATAACATTTTTATTATCTCTTGGATCAAATAACCTGGCATAACCACTACGATCCCACCCTGAAAGTGTTTTTTTACACGGTCAGTTACAATTCCACCTTGAAAATAAAGTAATATGCATACCAAGATTCTCAACGACTGATTTCTTAGCAACAAAACACTTTCATTAGAGGTAGATAGATTCTGGAAAGTGCTGTGATGGCTCACGAAGTTGTGCACAACATCCAACGAGCGAAAGAACCAGGGTGATTATTAGACTTGATTATGCGGAAGTGTATGACCGTGTGAACTGGGACTTCCTTTTTGAAATCATACAGACTAGAGGTCTTAGCAAAAACTGGATTGGTGGACTTCAAATACAACACATATAAACCTAATATTTTTGCTTCTATAGACTCCTCCCCATTGCAGGGGCGCGGGGTCATCTGGGCTGCTCAGACATCAATTTTTGGGTTTAGGTGGAAAATAAGTAATTGGCGCGAAAACTATTTCTCAAGAATATGCAGGAGAACAGCTACATATTAAGAAGAAATGATGAGTTCGTTATAACGCATGGCGTTTGCGCGCTCGAACCTTGACACCTAAGGGTTGTATCTAAAAGAAAATTGATCAACGAGAAGAACAACTCTCTCTCTCTCTCTCTCTCTCACACACACACACACACACACACACGCACCCACGCACCCACGCACACGCACACGCACACGCACACACAGTGTTTTACTCCCTCCGTTTTATAATGTAAGACGTTTTTTGATGCTAGTGTAGGGAGTACCAGCGTGTGTTAGCATGTCAGCCATTTTATGGTCCGGTTGCAATGCATAAAAGGTAGTCTTTGTTGTACGGCAGCCACTAATTTTATATTATGATCAGCGTTGATGCCTGAAAAGAGCTAAAATGGAATGAGCTCTTTTACAGTGCCATATACTAGACTATACTAGCTTTGAAAAAGAACTAGTATAAAAACATCCGATGGTTATGGTTAATGGTATACTATTGAACATTGTACATGTGGTATGGAAAGTATATATATACGTGAGTAGTATATGTAGTATAAGGGTATTATTGGAAAAGAACAAAAATGACACCACTATATTATATCGAAATGATCCAAATCATCCGACTGATAACGCCGCGTGCATCCGTCGCCTTTGTGGCCGTCAGATCTGATTTTAATCAGATGGCTCCGAAGTAACGTATTGCCTAGACTAAGCTTTGCAACTGAGTAGTTGCTGCAATCTCGCCACCGCAACACCCAGTGTGTTGCAGGATCTGGATCCCCTCGAGAGCAATCACCTCCCGTGCTACTCTCAAGCTCCCTGTCAAGCCACAACCTCCGCGCATTGCTCCGACCGCCAACGAATCCGCCGATGAAGCACAGCCGCTGCCGCTGGCAAGCACACTGAGGAGGCCGCTGATAAGCACATTGACAAGGCTGCCAGCAAGCACGAGCACGTGCCTCTCGTGTTCCTCACGGGCAGTCGCCACCACACTGCTCTGACCACCGCCATCGGGGCTCACCGCCGTCAAGGACGCTGACACGGCCTCCCCGGAGGAGCACCGACGTCCGTTGTCGTCTGCTCGGGCTTCAGCCGCAACTGTTGGTACTGGACAACAGTTCCTGCAACATTATCTTTGTTGCAAAAATATCTGCAAATGTCTCTGCGACATCATCTCTGCTGCTGCAAAAAAAAATCGGCAACATAATCTCTGTTGCAAATGTTTCTGCAACAAGATCTCTGTTGCAAAGAGTTCTAACACGACTTCTGTTGCATAAGTAAGGGGTGACAGTTAGCCAATGGATTGAGCCAGATCAAACGGCTCGGGCGGCGGTGGATCTTTTGAAAAGATCTGCCGACCGACGCGTAGCACACCCCATATTATATACCACTAAGTAGTTTAAGGCATCGTAAAAGAGCTCAAACAAGCCAAAGCTGTTTCTAAGAAAACACGCTAAATCCTGCCATCTTCCCACTATGTGCGCAAAGATGCATGTGTAGGCATAGTGAGAGGAAGAAGTTGGCCCAAGTTTATTGCTTCTCTTTTTTTCCTTTCAAATTTTCCTCCCCCCCCCTACACCATTCTGATCAATCAGTATATCTCCATGTTTACCATTTTGTGTATTTGAAATTTGAGAAACTCTATTCAACATTTTGGAACTTATTCCAGTCATTTTTCACATGAATATGTTGAAATAGTATACCCAATTGATTGTGCTAGTATTTATAAAGTGTTCAATAATAATACTCCCTCCGTTCCAAAATATAGTGCTTCCTCTATTTCCCTGCTTCAACTTTGACCATAAATTTAACCAACAAAACCGACTGCAGCGGGAGCAAAAGTTATACCCGTGAATTCGTATTAAAAAAAGTTTTCAATTATATAATTTTTTCTCTCGCTGCAGTCGGTCTCGTTGGTTAAATCTATGGTCAAAGTTGGACCTCAGAAAGCGCGGGCGCACTATATTTTGGAATGGAGGGAGTAAGAATAAATATAAATATGTTTGTATTGAAGCCTTCACCATCCGTGGTGAACACACAAATCGAAGTGTCTGACACGAAGGTAAGATTAAAGAAATGTCGGAGATATAGGAGGAAGTGGGGTGCATGGGCTACCTTACATGCATGGGTTTAGTAGCTGGTGCATTGGGCCCTCGGCTCGTTTGCTTCATGGGTGGGATGGTTAGGTTCTAGATGGGCGACACATGTGTTGAAAAATATATGTCTACCACCACCTCTTGTTGCTTCTATGGCTCGCAAGACTCATGGAGACACTCCCTACTCGAGTGTTCGGTGGCTAGATGCGTTTGGGCGTTAGAAGATGGTGAAACAGTGGACCAGTTGATCGCCACTAAGGAACCAAATGCGAAACAATGGATCTTCACTCTAATGGCGTCTTTGAATCACAGCAGTTTCATACAGGTGGCGGTCACCCTTTGGTCTATCTGGACGGCTCGGTGAAAATACATACACGAGGGAATAACACAAAGCCCGCAGGCCACTTCTCTTTTCGTGAGCAGGTTCATCAAAGAACTAGAGCTCATTCATGCAAAACCTCACAGCAATTTGCAGGGAGCACCTCATGTGAATAAAGCAACACATGCAAGGCCAAAAGCGCCACCGGCGGGATTTGCAAAGATACATGTTGATGGAGCGGTCTTTCACGATCGACGAGGAGCTGTGGCGGCGGTTTGTCGGGACCAAGCGGGAAACTACCTGGGGAGCTCGGCTCTGGTTTTGCCAGGAATCATCGACCCGACTACATTGGAGGCAATCACATGTAGAGAAGGCCTTGCTTTGGCTGATGATCATCTCCAAGGGAACATAATTGTTGCATCGGACTGCAAGCAGGTTGCTGATGACATCAAGCTCGGGAACCAGGGATCTTATGGTTCGGTGATAACAGAAATTAAACTTCGCTCTTTGGATTTTACTTGTAATTTCGTTTTTGAAAACCGTTCTTCAAACGGTGAAGCTCATAGTTTAGCTAAGCATGCACTCTCTCTCGGTGTGGGGCGCCATATGTGGTTGGCTAACCCTCACAATCCAACTTGTATCCCACTTCATGTGGATTATGATTAATAAAGCTTAGCTTAGCCCTAAAAAAAGGTGTCGAAAAATATATGTTCAAATTTGTGCTATCCCGGGGCCTTTTTTATGAAGTGTAGCCGATACTACTTTTCATTTCCGAGTGAGACCTCACGCGTCACAACAGCTTTGCCAAGGTCCCATTGTTAACAATATAACATGGTGCTTACTGATTTTGTGCCCCACAAATTAACAACCTAGTGGCGCTTACCGATTTTGAAAGGAATCTTTCTCAAAAGATGTCGAGGAAGAGAAGTTTGCTAACCAAGTTGCCCAAATGAAAACTTTAATTCATGTTGTCGTGGCAGGAAGATGTGGAAGTGACATTCCTAGTGGAAACTCTCGCTCCCAGAGTAACGGAACGACCGCTAGAGACACGCCTCTTACTCCTCTTTCCTCTACTAGCAACAATCATGTCGAATTTGGTACTCTTGATAAGATCATCAAGCTTAAAGAGGCTGAGTTAATAAGATATGAACCATTGAGAAAAAACACTAAGAGAAAGATGCTAGTATTTTTCATGGGAGGGAGGATGGCAGAGTCATGCATGGAGGTTGTGTCCTTTTCTTCCCCAAAATGCACTATTGTAGAAATGTGCGGTTGTGGCTTGCCAAAATCAACATTGGTGGCATGTTTCCCACACACGCCACCAGTGTCACGCCACTCGTAAATGTTACTGGTGGCATGTCATGTTCACGCCACTAGTAACATACTACCTCCGTCATGATTTATTGGTCCACTTAGTATTTTGCGCCAAATTTTGATCATAAATTTAACTAAGAAAATAATGATGCATGTCACCAAAAATCATACCATTGAATTCATATTTAAACATAGTTTTCAGTGATATTTTTTTTGGTTACATGCATTCACATTTTATTAGTTAAATTTACGAAACTGCTCACGACAGCGAGACGACGGCAAATCCAACCATCCACTGCACTTTGATAATATGAATGGACGAAGTGATATGCAGTGTCGTGCAGAATTCGTCTGCACAACGCCGTGTGTGTAGCAATGCTCTTAAATTTAAGATAAAAATTTAGCACAAAATGCGAAGGGGACCAATAAAGCAGGACGGAGGTGGAACATATTAGTGGCATGGCTCTAGGTTACACGCCACTAATATATTTCATGTATAGTGCGTTTCGTTAGGTTAGGTACGCCACTAGTATATTTTCCAGGGAAAAATTTCGGCAAATCGTTGTCACGGCAGTGAGAAAGGCCGCCGTGGCAGCGTTTTCTCGCACAAAAACGACACATGTATAAGGTATAATCTGAAATTCTATTAACTCATGGCCAAACATATATAAAACGTTCAATCTCTCTACTTGATTTATTATCTACAAACTTTATGCATATGAAAATAAATGATGTGAAGCAGTTACTCCACTTATGTGGTTGAAGATGAAAGGGCGGTTGATGGGCGACTCTCCATGCGGGTGCCCTCGCCGCGCCCGTCCCCTCGCCGCCGGCGCCCTGCCTCGCCCCTTCCTCCTCCACGGCCCCGTTGCCGCCCTCCCCGTCGGCCGCCCCCTCCGCCGCCGCGCCGCCGACCCGGTTTTGCTGGGCGGATTGGGCAGAGGACCCCCCTTTCCCCCTTCCCTCGGCATCCCCTGCCCCGGCCCCTTCCCGCTCCGGGCTCCGCCTTGCTCCACCCCGCCGGCCAGGGAGCTCAGCCCCCCACGCGAGGGGTTCGGCCCCTGGCAGGCGGGCGCCTCCCTCCCCCCTCGGCTCCCCTGAGCCCTCCTCGGGCCGATGCCGCCCAAGGCGGGACCTTGGCTGGTCGGGCCTCGCGCCGCCGGCGTGGGCGTGCCTGGGGCGTGGCCGGGCACTCCGATAGGGGCGCCGCCCGCTCCTCCTGGCACCGCCCGGTGGTGGTGGCTCGGCCGCCGGTACCCCCTCCTCCCTCCTCCCCGTCGACTCTCTCCCTCCCTCCCTTCTTCTCGCCCACGACGCGCCGCTCCGCCCCGTTCAGGCCGTTTATCGCGCACTTCGGGACCTTCGGGCTCCGGGTGCGGGCTGACCGGGGCGCCATGGCCTCTACCCCGCCGGCTGGCCCTGCGTGGCGGGCGGGCGCCGGTGGCCGGCACCGGTAGGGTTTCCTCCCTCCCCCCGATCCTTCACTATGCATAGGCCGATCCGCGCAGGTGGATGGGCTGCTGGGCCCCGGCCCGTCGCAGCTGATGGGCCCCTCGCGGCTCGCATCGGTTTGGCCCACCCCGCTGCTCCCAGTCCGGCCCAACCTGGGCCGGCCGTCTCCTTGCCCTAGGCCCAGATCGGGGGAAACCCCCTCGATCTGGCTCCCGTGCGGCCTACCCCTGCCTCCTCCCTCCTGTGCCGCACTCCTCTCCCCCCGCCTCGCAACCCCGATTTCCCCTCCTCCTCGTTGACTCCTGCCGCTCCCCCTCCCCTCCGGCCGCCCGGCCTGCTCCCCTCCCCCAGTCCGCCCCCCCCCGCCTCGCCCCCTCCCACCTTGCCGCTGCGGCCCATGCCGCGGGAGTGGGATGACCCCGCCCCCCGGGACAAGAGGAAAGCCGGGGAGCTCCATCGGGATCCTGCCCGCCCCTCCCCCGACGGCATCCGGCGCGAGGAGGAGCTCCGGAGGGAGCTCCGCGACCGCCATCGTTCCCCCTCCCTTTGCGAGGACCGCGGCCGGTCCCGATCGCCTCGGGCCTCCTCGGGGGACTGGCACTCCCGCCGGCGCTCCCCTCGCCGCCCCCTTGTAGGGGCCGCTCGCCGTCCCCCTCCCGCGCGGCTCGGCTCAGCCCACCCCGCCCCTGGGATGGGATCCTCCCCACTCCGGAGCCTCGCCGCTATGTGCCGCCCCATGCTTCGGCCCCGGGGGTATGGCCCCGGCTTCGGCTCCCGGTGGAGGCCCCGCCCGCGGTCGGCCCGGTCCTGCCAAGAAGAAGAAGCGGCGCGGTGTCTTGTGGCCGCCGCCGTGCCCCTGCTGGGTCCAGGATCCGCGCCCACCCAGTCTGTCTCAGTCTCCCTCACCCCCCTGCTTCAACTGTGGGGTGAGGGGGCACTCGCAAGTCACCTGCGTCAACCCCCAGTGCTGCTACCTCTGCAAGGATCCCGGCCACCCCGCCCTCCTGTGTCCGGATAGACCGGTGGTCTCGGAGCTCATGATGTATGGGCATGGGATCGAGGGGTTGGGCTTCTTCCAACTTGGTCCCTGACGCCCCTCCGCCGTCTCCTTCCCTTCAGGCGATTGTCACTGTCGTCGATGGCGTGGCATCCCCGGAGATGATTGAGGCTGAGCTCAACCATCTCTACCGTCACCAGTGGGACTGGGTGGTCACACCCATCGCTGGTCACATCTTCTCTGTCGTCTTCCCCGACTCCGTCAGCTAAGGCTATGTGACGCGTAGTGGCCGGATCACTTTCGCCCTCAACCAGCTGGTTTTCGAGATCTCCGAGCCGGTCCTCGACGCTTAGGCCGTGGCCGTCCTTGACACCGCCTGGATCCTCATCTCCGGCCTCCTCGATATTGCGCGGTCCGAGCTCGTCATCCGCCAAATGTCTCGTCTCTTGGGCAAGGTGGTGGCGGTTGATGAGCTCTCTCTCCGCAAGGAGGAGGAGGTCCGGGTCAAGGTCAAGTGCCTCAGTCCGCGTCTTCTTCAACGACTGGGGCTTCGACCTGAGGATCGCCCCCGAGCCTCCCAACCATGTTGGGCGCCTCCGCTCCTTCGACGCTGGCCTCCCCGGTGGCAACCCGGGGGCTGGTGGGGACTACCACGGCCGGCACCGTTCCCGTTCCCACCGCTCGGATGAGAAGGGGGCGTCCGAGGACTCCCGCTCTCCTTCCCCCTCGCCCCCTCCACCTGCCGGGGGGGGCAAGGGCCGCCAGGCCGCTCCGCTCCCTCCGCTGGGTGGCCCTTCGCTCGCTGCGGCATCTCCTTCCGAGGGGAGCGACATCTCCAGTGTGGGCATGGTGGTCTGCTCGGCTTCCTCCCCGCGCTCCCCCGCCTCGTCCCCTCCCATGGAGCGGGACTCGGTGGCCCTGCCCCTCGGCGCCCCCCTGATGCGCCGGCGGCGCCCGCGGAGGGGGTGACACCGCTTGTGGTGGACCCCCCTTCCCGGCCGCCTGCTCACACGCCGCTCCGTCTCCTCCTCGGCTGGGGGATGCTCCGCCCGTGCCCCTGCTGCTGGACGCCCCGGCCCTTGTCCCTGCAACCCTCCCCGTGCCGCCTCCTCCGCCACCCCCTCTGTCGGCTGGGTCGCCACCTCCTGCGCCACTCCTCCTCGGCTGTTCTGGGCCTGATCTGCTGGCCTCTCCCTCGCCGTCTCTGCCGGGGGAGGGTGCGACTCGCGTGCTCACACCGATGGCGGATCAGCCCCTCCCCGTTCAGCCGCATACTCCCGTCGCGGTAGGTCGACCTCCTCCCCGGTGGTGGCCTCCCGCAGGAGTGCGCGGCTGGATGCTGCCCACCCGGAGGGCAGCCTGGCTCTGCCCATCCCCGAGCGGGCGGAGCTCTGCGCTGCCGCCCGTAACCTGGAGCCAGGTACGCCCCCCGTTCCCTCTCTGCTTCGTCTTGTTCCTTTTCTGCGCTAGAGTCTATTCCTTTGGGCAACCTCGCCAAAGTGGCCTCCGACTCCGCGATCATTTTTAGGGGGGAGGCTGGCCCCCCTTTAGTCTAGATCGCAGCCATCAGAGCTCGTGAGATCCTTGATGGGAAGCTCGCGGAGGCCCTGCTGCCCTCCTTTCACCCCCGGCTGCCTCTGCGGGTGGGGTGTCTCCCATCCCGCCTTGGCCGCGGCTGACGGCTCCCCTGCCTCCGGTGGAGATCTGTGGCCGTACCCTCTCCCGCACTGCGGCTCTTCGCGCGCAAAGCGCTTCTCGTGTCCTGGGGTCAAGCAGCCCCCCGATGGCTCCTTAATGCGAGCCCTCTTCTGGAACATCCGCGGCTTCGGCCATGATGGTCGTCGCCGCCAACTTGTGGAGTACATGCGGGATGAGCACATCGATATCATTGCAGTTCAGGAGACCATGCGTCGTGACTTCTCGCTCCCTGAGCTCGACCGTTTGAGCTCCCACCTCTTTGCGTGGCACTGGCTCCCTTCTAGTGGGAGCTCAGGCCACTCGGGTGGCATCCTTTTAGGTGTGAAGGATGCCACCTTCGAGGTGGGAAGCATGGACCGGGGGGAATTCTTCGTCAGCATGGAATTATTCGAGAGGTCTCTCAACTTCAAGTGGGAGATCATCATTGTATATGAGCCTGCCGACCATAGTCGATCGGCCGCCTTCCTTGAGGAGCTCCACCGGAAGATCTCGGCGTCCTCCCTCCCCGTGGTAGTGGGTGGCGACTTTAACCTCCTGCGCGTGGCAGAAGACAAGAGCAATGACAATGTCTGCTTTGCGCGGATGCAGTTGTTTAATGACTTCATCGCTGAGCTCGCCCTTCGGGAGATTGATAGGATTGGTGCCCGGTACACCTGGACCAATCGGCAAGCCTCCCCGACCCACTCCGTCTTGGACAGGGTCCTAGTGTCCCCGGATTGGGACCTCTGTTGCTCCCTTGCCTCTCTCCGCGCCATCACTAGGATTGGCTCGGATCATGTCCCCCTTCTTCTCTCCTCCGCGGACGAGTGTCCGCCGATCCCCCCTCGTTTCCACTTTGAGACCTTCTGGCTCTCCCAGGCTGGATTCACCGACGCCGTCTGCGCGCGGTGGATCGAGGCTCGGGATCACCCCCACCTTCGCCCCCCCCTCGGCTATTGACACGTGGAACTTCTGTGTGAAACGTGGCATGCAGTTTATGAAGGGGTGGGGGGCCAACCTTGGTCGCGATGCCAGAGAGCGCAAGAAGGCGCTGCTTACCACGATTCAGGCCCTTGACCTTCGGGCCGACGTGGTGGGTCTGTCTCCGGACGAGTGGCTGTCCGGCTATGACCTCGAAGACCAACTCTCCGTGATCTACTCCGATGAGGAGGCGTATTGGCGCCTTCGGGGCGCACAGAAATGGGTCCTGAAGGGTGATGCGAATACTGCATACTTCCAGGCTATCGCCAACGGCCGCCGTAGACGCAACACCATCCCCCTTCTCTGGGATGGGGAGATCCTCCTTCAGGACCCTCGCGACATCCGGACCCATGTCGACGGCTTCTATAGGTCCCTTTTCTCTGCCGCTCCTTGGAGCGGCATCTCCCTCGCCCCTGATTGTTGGGCCGGTGTTTAGTTAGTGTCCGACGCGGAGAACGCGGCCCTGACGGCCCCCTTCTCTGAGCAGGAGGTCTGGGAGGCTATCAAGGGTATGAATGCTTCTTCTGCTCCGGGCCCGGATGGCCTCCCAGTCATTTTCTTCCAGACCTTCTCGAACGTGATTAAACCGGAAGTCATTGCCATCTTCAAGGGATTCTTTGTTGGATCTATTGACCTGGGGCGCCTCAACTATGGGATCATCTCTCTCATTCCCAAGGTCCCTGGGGCGTCCGACATCCGCCAGTTCCGGCCGATCACGGTCCTTAATGTGATCTTCCGGATTCTAGCCAAAGGGTACGCCAATAGGGTGACCACGCTTGCGACGGATAACCCACCTAACGATCGGCCTTCATTAAGGGCGATATATCCTTGATGGAGTCCTGGTCCTCCATGAAGTCCTTCACGAGGTCCGGGTCAAATGCCTTAAGGCGGTCTTTCTGAGGATTGATTTCCACAAAGCCTACGACTCTATTTGCTGGACCTTCCTCAGGGAAGTCCTTCTTCGGAAGGGCTTCGATGACCGATGGATCACTAGAGTCATGCAAATGGTCTCTTGCGGTCGCACGGCGGTCAACATCAACGGCGAGATTGGTCCTTTCTTCCCTACCCTTTGTGGGGTGCGCCAAGGCGACCCCTTCTCCTCGTTCCTTTTCAATATGGTTGTGGACGCTCTTGCCTCCATCCTTGATAAGGCAAAAGCCGCTGGCCACATCCATGGGATTACCTCACACCTTTCTGGGGGCTCGGGGATCTCCATCCTCCAGTATGCTGACAACACGATCA
Source organism: Aegilops speltoides (assembly GCA_021437245.1). Classification (NCBI taxonomy): domain Eukaryota; kingdom Viridiplantae; phylum Streptophyta; class Magnoliopsida; order Poales; family Poaceae; genus Aegilops; species Aegilops speltoides. Next base: position 70,225,439 of record CM038142.1, read on the forward strand.
TCATGGTCGAAGGCTCGGAGGTGGACATCGCCAACCTCAAGTTCCTCCTTCTCTGCTTCCAACAGATGTCGGGCCTCAAGATTAACTTTGATAAGAGTGATGTCATGGTGATGGGATATTCCCCCTCTGAGTCTATGGCCATCGCCAACAGACTTAATTGCCGCCTGGGCTCTTTCCCCACCTCCTACCTGGGGACCCCCATTAGCGACTCGCGACTCTCCGTCGCGGACCTGCGGCCCTCAGTGACTAAGCTCCAATCCCGTTGCGAGCCCTGGCAGGGGAGATGGCTATCTAAGGCGGCCCGGACTATTCTCATCAACTCTTCCCTCTCCAGTCTCCTTCTGTTCCTTATGAGTTTCTATAGCCTCCATGAGTCTCTCCACAAGTAGATCGCCAAAATTCAGTCCCGCTTCTACTGGGCTGGCGAGCATGATAAGCAGAAGTACCACATGGTCAGCTGGCCTGACATCTGCAAGCCCAGGGAGCAAGGTGGTTTGGGCATCATGTGCTCTAAAAGGATGAATATTTCCCTTCTCTCCCGCTGGCTCTGGCGCATCGCCCAGGGTCAAGGTGGCCTCTGGCTCGACATTATCCGGAATAAATACCTGCGGGGCCAGCCACTTGCCTTCTGCCAGAAATTGGGCGGCTCTCAGTTCTGGCAGTCTATTGTTCAACTTCTCCCGGTGCTTCGCATTGGGACCTCCATCTCGGTGGGGTCCGGCCTCTCGACGCTCTTCTGGTTTGATCATTGGGCCGGAGACTCCCCCTTTGCGGCCCGCTTCCTCTCCCTCTTCTCTATCTCCGTCGACCCCATGATTTCGGTCAATAGGGCCCTTCTTGACTTAGGGCGCCTTGCTTTCCATCAGCCTTTTGGGCCGGCGGAATCCGCCGCCTGGCGTGAGTTGCTTGATTGTGTTGCATTGCATGAGCCGTTGGTGGATGGCAGACCGGACCGAGTACGTTGGCGGCTGGAGCCATCGGGCTTGTTCTCCACCAAGTCGCTTTACCCGGCCATTGCCTCTTCCTCCGCTCCCCTCCCATTATCGATGGTGTGGTCCGTCCGCGTCCCCCTGAAGATCCGCATTTTCATGTGGCAGTGGATTCGCGGCCGGGTCCCATCTAGAGTGGAGGTCTGCAAGCGCAATGGCCCGGGCACCTGTATCTGCCCGCTCTGTGGAGTCCCTGAAGACTCGAACCACATCTTCTTCTCCTGCATGTCCGCCCAATTCCTCTGGAGCTGCTTTCGCGAGGTGGTCGGTGGTAGTTGGTGCCACACCAACTTCCCGGACCTATTTGCTGAACTCCAGTTGTCCCCCGCGTCCTCTCGCCACATTAGGTGGCTTGAGGTTGGGGTTCTCGCCTGGACTCTTTGGACCGTTCGCAATAAGCTTGTGATCCAGCACGCTCCCCTCCGTCGCGCTACTGACGCTCTCTACAAATTCTCGGGTTTCTTGCAGCTTTGGCGGCCGCTTAGCCGCCCCCCGGACCGTGACGCCATCTCCGCCTTCATCGCCGACATCCGTTCGATGGCCGTCCGCCTGTCGCCGCCGCCACCACCGCCTCCGCCGGATCCTGATTAGGCGCCTTGTGTTTGGTGTGCGGGTGTTGTTTTTCTTTCCTTTTGGGCTTATTGAGCTGTGCCCTCAGCAGAACCTATGTACTTTGTCGTGAGATTTGGGTGGGTGTGTGTGGACTTGTGTGGGTTTGTATTCTCTGTGGCGGTTTGCTTTATTTATAAAGCGGGGCGAAAGCCTTTTTCGGTAAATAAATGATGTCAATGAAAATCATCATCTTCAAGTTGTTGTGCGTAGTGTTCGACACAGTGATCAGCACAGCTTGTTGAACCTGTAGATTTTTTTCACATGAAGAACTCCTTTCACCCCTGCTCGCTGATGGCAATGTGGCCGTCCGTTTCTATCTTGTACGCAGCGGTGCTGATGCCCCCTTCTCCAAGGCGTAGTCCAGCTAGGCCTTCACCCCCGGACACTGCTAGCTGGAGTACCTTCTTAGGTAATTTATGGGATGCCGCCCTGACTGAAAAATGAAAAGAGCACTAATGGTACACCTCCACACGTTATGGACACATAACGGAAAAATGATAAATAACTTTAAAGAGCATGCCATCACATGTTTAGTAAGATTGTCTTTGTCAAACGGGTCACAAATGGCACTCTGATGTAGATATTTCTTGACCGTAGGATTTCAAGGATGTGGTAGCTTGATTCTTTGGTTGAAAACGATAGAGTCCAATGGGTCAACCTCGTTGTCATCGACATAGAGAATACTTATCTTGGTCACTGGTCCTCTCATAAAACCGGATCATTTCTCCCCCGGTGAGACCATTTGGGGTAATGAACTAGTTGCATCTTTTGCGTCCCACGTGGGTCCTTGTCGGTCCTCAATGTCGTATCTGTGCCAAGACCCTCAAAGAGCACCTTTCTCTCATGTTAAATCATTGAACTGCAACCTCATGTTGCATGGGACAATCTGTGGACAAAAATTAGGGTGGAAAAGCATTAGATAGAAGGTAAAAGCTAAAAGAAAACACAAATGGTTACAAGTGTATGAAAAAGATTAGTTTGTTACCACTGAACTTTCAAACCCATATGACAAATAAACACTGAATAATGATCATCAATAATTATTCATTGTTTATTTGTCATATGGGTGATGTTTATTTCCAAAAAAAAACACTGAATAATGATCCTCTCGCCAGGCTCCGTGCACACTTAGACATGCATACTTGGAAATTGACCTTGGACAGGTGCCAACATGCGATCTAAGGTGTCCCCGTGGTTGAGGTCAGTCGCCTTAGCCTTGAGTGTAGTACGATCACCATGCTGGGAGCAGAAGGTAGACCTGCGCTAGCGAGGAGAGGGGTTTCCCGCGTGTTGCTTGTTTGAGCTAGTGATGATGAGATTTTGCTCCTTCTACAGCTCGGAAAAAGCACACCAGTTTTCGTACTAAACTTCTTCAAGGTTTCGTTGATCGCTTGCATGGTGGTGGCCAGAAATGAGCGAAACCTGTTTTTTTTTAGGAGTGAAAATATTTTTTACTGAAATTAGTTTTTTTCAGAACAGTAATGTTTTAAAAGTAAGTGAGATACTGAAATTTTGTGGAGAGAAAAGGAAAACCTTGTGTGTAATTTGTGTACAGAAATCCTTGGGGAGCAAAATTTCTGCACACAAGTGAGATACTGAAATTTCAGTATCTCACTGGTGAGCAAAATTTCAGTATGTACACAAATTTCAGTATCTCACTGGTGAGCAAAATTTCAGTATCTCACTGGGGCTCTTCTTGCGAGGCGCTCTCTGGGTGCAAGCGGCGCCGCGAGGACTCCCCCGCCTCCGCGGTGGATCTGGAGCTTGAGGCTTCGCTCCGCTCCAAGCTGGAGTCGGAGCAAGCGGCGCGCGAGCAGGCGGCTCGTGCCTGCGAGGTCTGGGCTTCGGGTTCGGAGCGGGTGCAGCACCCGGGGAAGTAGGGAGTGACTGGATCTGGCCTGCAGGGCTCTGGGTCCGGTCCTTCTCCTCCCCGGTGCTGGATCCGTGGGAGGCGGCGGTGGCCTCCGGCGGTGGGGTATCTTCGTCATCGGTTTCCCTCCCGGCTTCGGGTGTTGGGCGTGGCCCGTCGGCCCCGTCTCGGCCCCTGCCTCCCCCTCCTCCTCGCGGCGCTGGATCTGGTTTCCGTCCGCCGCCTCGATCTTTCGCGGGGCCGGCGCGTCGGCCTCCCGGTCCGGCGTCTGGTGATGGGATCCTTCCTCCTCCCCCGTCGCAGCAGCAATCCCGCCCCTCCTCCTCCTCCCACAGCAACCCCTCGGCACTCACCTGCTTCGCTTGTCACAGACCGGGCCACTTTCAGTCTCGCTGCACCAATCCCCCGTTTTGCCTGATTTGTCGCTCTGATGGCCACCTTACGGTTAACTGCATGGATCGGCAGAAACCCCCTGCAGTCATCCAGTTTGGTCTGGGCCTCTCTGGCTGCTCCTTCTTCGCCTTTGATGGTGATCTGCCTATTCGTGAGGTGGCTCCTTCGCTGTCCAATGCTGCTATTGTTACTGTCAAAGACCAAAAGATTTCCCCCCAAACTCTGCTGGATGGGCTTCGCATCTGGGATGTGGCTGGTTGGGACTGGCAAGTGGTGCAGCTGTCAGATTTCGACTTCTCTGTGGTGTTCCCCTCCAAAGATTGCCTGCGAATGATTGCTTCTTGCACCAGCTTCACCTTACCTCTTAATCAACTGGTGGTTTCGGTCAAAGCGGCCGCATCCAATGGTACTGCAGCTGGTCCTCTGTCTCAAGTCTGGGTGTTGATTGATGATCTTCCTGCGAGTCTGCGCTCGTCTGCTTTCCTCAGGTCCTTTGGGGTTTTGATTGGGAAACCCATTGAGGTGGATGAGGAGTCTCTGAACAAGGTTGTTCCTGCTCGGATGAAGGTTTGGTGTGTTGATCCGGATCGGGTTCATGGCCTCATTGATGTTTACCCTTCTCCCAATGGAATCAGGCTGCGGGTGCGGGTGGAGGGGGCGGCGGCGGCTTTCCATGCTCCACCTCCCCCCCTCCTCCTGCTAATCCCTCGGATAAACATGACAAGGAAGGGGATGGTTCCTTTGGTGGCCCCAACCAGAGTTTTGGGTCCAATCTCCGTTTCACTCAATCTGAATGGGATGGCCTGGCAGACTCCGAACGTGAGTTGTTCCATTCTCAAGCGCCTGTTGGTGATGCTCCCCGTGAAGAGGCTGTGATTCCCCCTGCTGCCCAGATGGCCCCTTCTGCTGCTGCTGATCTGCCTAAGGCCCCGCCCTGCTCGGCCACTCCTGTGTCTGCGGCATGCTCCAACCTTCCGGCCCGCCCCACCTCCCCCACCCATTCGGGTATTGAAGATCTCCCTAGCTCTCCTGCTTGTGACATGGTGGAATCTCAGCACCCCTCGAAGAAGAAGTCTTCAGTCCGCAAGTATTCGGTTAAGAGCCGGACCTCCTCGGGCTCAAAGCAATCCATGACGGGGATCCGGCGTCTTGATCACGATCTGGGCTCCATGTCTCGCTCGGGCCCCCATGCTGGCTCTCCTGCGGCGCGGTCGCCTGCGATCTGCTCCCCGGTGTCCACGGCCCGCAAAGGTAGGCGGGTGTCTCAGGCTGGTGGCTCTATTCTGGAAAGGGCGGAGAAGCGGGCCGCGGCGAAGGACCTCCCTCCCCCAGGTACCTCCTCTTCCCCATCTGTCGCTGTTTCTCCGGTTCGGGTGGTTTTACCTTCGATGCCTGATGATCATCTGTTAAATATTATGTCGGACGTGGGTTTGGTGGTTGATTCTTCTGTTGGTTCTCCCAGTTCGCTTCTTGCTATTATTCGGGCTAATGAACTGGCACAAGCTGCCATTGCGAAAGCCAAAGAGGCGGTTGCCCCGCGGGTTGCGGATGTTGGTTGTGCTACGGGGGAGGATTCGGGTGCTGGTAGTGGCCAGCCCCCATCCTGCCTTGCTAAGAGGGGTACTAATAAGCGATCCAAACCCTGTGTGGCCCCCAGCAGGTCGAGCCTCCGTATCAAGAACCTTTCGTATAAATGAAGGCCTTATTTTGGAATATTAGAGGGTTCGGTGCTAGGGGGCGCCGTGACCTACTGAAAGATTTGGTCCGTTCTAATTCTATTGATTTTGTGGGGTTGGTTGAAACGTTTAAGGATTCCTTTTCCCCCAGTGAGCTCTTTGCTATCGTGGGTATGGATAGATTTCATTGGCAATGTTTACCGGCTTCGGGCCACTCAGGTGGGATTCTGATTGGTTCCAACAAGGATATTTTCGACTTTGTCGCTTTTGATTATGGGTTTTATTGGGCTAGTGTTGTTCTTTCGCACAGATCTATGAATACCCTCTGTGAATTTATAGTCGTTTATGGGCCCGCGGATCACTCCTTCTCACATCTTTTCCTTGACGAGCTTTCGAACAAGATTGAGTCCTGCACTCTTCCGATGGTTATTGGGGGAGATTTCAATCTCTTGCGCTCCCCTCTTGACAAGAATAATGATAATTTTTCCTGGTCTTTAGCCAATGCTTTTAACGACTTTATTAGTGCCAACGCTATTCGGGAGCTCCCTCGGGGGGGAGCCCGCTTTACTTGGTCTAATCATCAGGTGAACCCTATCAGATCAGTGCTTGACCATGTCTTCCTATGTCCCAGATGGGATTTCTTGTTTCCTAGGTCTTCTCTCTTCGCTAAATGTATTGTAGGGTCAGACCATACCCCCTTGATTCTTGATGATGGTTCCGTCCGCAATAGACCTCCAGCTAGATTTCAGTTTGATGCTTCTTGGCTGTCGGTGGAGGGCTTTTTTGTTGGGGAACGTAGTAATTTCAAAAAATTTCCTACGCACACGCAAGATCATGGTGATGTATAGCAACAAGAGGGGAGAGTGTTGTCCACATACCCTTGTAGACCCGAAGCGGAAGCGATCACAACGTAGAGGAAGTAGTCGACGTTCTCCTCGCGATCCGACCGATCCGGCGCCGTTACTCGACGCCCCGAGTTCTTGACACACGTACAGCTCGATGACGTCCCTCGTACTCCGATCCAGCCGAGTGTCGAGGAGAGTTCGTCAAGACGACGGCGTGCAGGACGATCTTGATGTTTCACCGGCGCAGGCTTCGCTTAAGCTTTGACGGTATAACCGAGGTGGAATATGGTGGAGGGGCACCGACACGGCTAAGGAACGATCTAAAGATCAACTTGTGTGTTCAAGGTGCCCCCTGCCCCGTATATAAAGGAGCAGGGGGGGGGGGGCGGCCAAGGGGAGGCGCCAGGAGTCCTACTCCCTCGGGAGTAGGATTCCCCCAATCCTAGTTGGACTAGGATTCCGGAGGGGAAAAAGAGAGAGGGGGCGGCCCTTCTCCTAGTCCTAGTAGGACTAGGGAAGGGGGGGCGCGCCCACCTAGGGCTGGCCCTTCTCCTTTCCACTAAGGCCCATCGAGGCCCATTTACCTCCCGGGGTTCCAGTAACCTCCGGTACTCGGTAAATTCCGCCGCCTCGGAACCATTCGAACTCCAAACATAGGCTTCCAATATATCAATCTTTATGTCTCGACCATTTCGAGACTCCTCGTCATGTCCGTGATCACATCCGGGACTCGAACTCCTTGGTACATCAAAATACATAAACTCATAATAATCGCCATCGAAACCTTAAGCGTGCGGACCCTACGGTTCGAGAACAATGTAGACATGACCTAGAACTATTCACGGTCAATAACCAACAGCGGGACCTGGATGCCCATATTGGTTCCTACATATTCTCGAAGATCTTTGTCGGTCAGACCGCATAACAACATACGTTGTTCCTTTGTCATCGGTATGTTACTTGCCCGAGATTCGATCGTCGGTATCCAATACCTAGTTCAATCTCGTTACCGCAAGTCTCTTTACTCGTTCCGTAATACATCATCTCACAACTAACTCATTAGTTGTAGTGCTTGCAAGGCTTAAGTGATGTGCATTACCGAGAGGGCCAGAGATACCTCTCCGACAATCGGAGTGACAAAACCTAATCTCGAAATACGCCAACCCAACATCGCCTTTGGAGACACTGTAGTACTCCTTTATAATCACCCGATTCGTTGTGACGTTTGGTAGCACCAAAGTGTTCCTCCGTAAACGGAGTTGCATAATCTCATAGTTACGGAACATGTATATGTCATGGATAAAAGCAGTAGCAACATACTCAACGATCGTGTGCTAAGCTAAGGAATGGGTCATGTCAATCAGATCATTCTACTAATGATGTGACCTTATTAATCAAATAACAACTCTTTGTTCATGGTTAGGAAACATAACCATCTTTGATTAACAAGCTAGTCTAGTAGAGGCATACTAGTGACATATTGTTTGTCTATGCATTCACACATGTATCATGTTTCCGGTTAATACAATTCTAGCATGAATGATAAACATTTATCATGATATGAGGAAATATATAATAACTTTATTATTGCCTCTAGGGCATATTTCCTTCAGTCTCCCACTTGCACTAGAGTCAATAATCTAGATCACATCACCATGTGATTAACATCGATAGTTCACATCATCATGTGATTAACACCCATAGTTCACATTGCCATGTGACCAACACCCAAAGGGTTTACTAGATTCAGTAATCTAGTTCGCATCGCTATGTGATTAACACCCAAAGAGTACTAAGGTGTGATCATGTTTTGCTTGTGAGAGAGTCTTAGTCAACGGGTCTTTCACATTCAGATCCATTATGTATTTTGCAATTTTTCTATGTCTACAATGCTCGCAAGCTACTCTAGCTAATTGCTCCCACTTTCAATATGTATCTAGATCGAGACTTAGAGTCATCCAGATCTGTGTCAAAACTTGCATCGACGTAACCCTTTACGACGAACCTTTTTTCACTTCCATAATCGAGAAACATATCCTTATTCCATTAAGGATAATTTTGACCGATGTCCAGTGATCTACTCCTAGATCACTATTGTACTCCCTTGCGAAACTCAGTGCAGGGTATACAATAGATCTGGTACACAGCATGGCATACTTTATAGAAACTATGGCCAAGGCATAGTGAATGACTTTCATTCTCTTTCTATCTTCTGCTGTGGTCGGATTTTGAGTCTTACTCAATTTCACACCTTGTAACACAGGCAAGAACTCTTTCTTTGACTGTTTCATTTTGAACTACTTCAAAATCTTGTCAAGGTATGTACTCATTGAAAAAACTTATCAAGCGTCTTGATCTATCTCTATAGATCTTGATGCTCAATATGTAAGCAGCTTTACCGAGGTCTTTCTTTGAAAAACTCCTTTCAAACACTTCTTTATGCTTTGCAGAATAATTCTACATTATTTCCGATCTACAATATGTCATTCACATATACTTATCAGAAATGTTGTAGTGCTCCCACTCACTTTTTAGTAAATACAGGCTTCACCGTAAGTCTGTATAAAACTATATGCTTTGATCAACTCATCAAAGCATATATTCCAACTCGAGATGCTTGCACCAGTCCATAGATGGATCATTTGGAGCTTGCACACTTTGTTAGCTCCTTTGGATCGATAAAACCTTCGGTTGCATCATATACAACTCTTCCTCCTAAAACCCATTCAGAATGCAGTTTTACATCCACTTGCCAAATTTCATAAATTGTGCCAATTGCTAACATGATTCGGACAGACTTAAGCATCGCTACAGTTGAGAAAATCTCATTGTAGTCAACACCTTGAACTTGTCAAAACCTTTTTGCGACAAGTCGAGCTTTGTAGATAGTAACACTACTATCGCGTCCGTCTTCCTCTTGAAGATCCATTTATTTTCTATGGTTTGCCGATCATCGGGCAACGCCATCAAAGTCCACACTTTGTTCTCATACATGGATCTCATCTCAGATTTCATGGCCCCAAGCCATTTCGCGGAATCTGGGCTCATCATCGCTTCCTCATAGTTCGTAGGTTTGTCATGGTCAAGTAACACGACCTCCAGAACAGGATTACCGTACCACTCTGGTGCGAATCTCACTCTGTATTACCTACGGGGTTCGGTAGTAACTTGATCTGAAGTTACATGATCATCATCATTAACTTCCTCACCAATTGGTATAGTAGTCACAAGAACAGATTTCTGTGATGAACTACTTTCCAATAAGGGAACAGGTACAGTTACCTCATCAAGTTCTACTTTCCTCCCACTCACTTCTTTCGAGAGAAACTCCTTCTCTAGAAAGGATCCATTCTTAGCAACGAATGTCTTGCCTTCGGATCTGTGATAGAAGGTGTACCCAACTGTTTCCTTTGGGTATTCTATGAAGACGTACTTCTCCGATTTGGGTTTGAGCTTATCAGGATGAAACTTTTTCACATAAGCATCGCAGCCCCAAACTTTAAGAAACGACAACTTTGGTTTCTTGCTAAACCACAGTTCATATAGTGTCGTCTCAACGGATTTAGATGGTGCCCTATTTAATCGTGAATGCAGCTGTCTCTAATGCATGATCCCAAAACGATATTGGTAAATCGGTAAGAAACATTATAGATCGTACCATATCTAGTAAAGTACGATTACGATGTTCGGACACACCATTATGATGTGGTGTTCCAGGTGGCATGAATTTGTGAAACTATTCCACATTGTTTTCATTGAAGACCAAACTCGTAACTCAAATATTTGTCTCCGCGATCAGATCGTAGAAACCTTATTTTCTTGTCACGATGATTTTTCCACTTCACTCTGAAATTCTTTGAACCTTTCAACTATTTCAGACTTATGTTTCATCAAGTAGATATACCCATATCTGCTCAAATCATCTGTGAAGGTCAGAAAATAACGATATCCACCGTGAGCCTTAACACTCATTGGATCGCATACATCAAGATGTATTATTTCCAATAAGTCGGTTGCTCGCTCCATTGTTCGGAGAACGGAGTCTTAGTCATCTTGCCCATGAGGCATGGTTCGCAAGCATCAAGTGATTCATAATCAAGTGATTCCAAAATCCCATCAGCATGGAGTTTCTTCATGCGCTTTACACCAATATGACCTAAGCGGCGATTGCCACAAATAAGTTGCACTATCATTATTAACTTTGCATCTTTTGGTTTCAATATTATGAATATGTGTATTACTACGATCGAGATCCAATGAACCATTTTCATTGGGCGTGTAACCATATAAGGTTTTATTCATGTAAACAGAACAACAGTTTATTCTCTTACTTAAATGAATAACCGTTTTGCAATAAACATGATCAAATCATATTCATGCTCAACGCAAACACCAAATAACATTTATTTAGGTTCAACACTAATCCCGAAAGTATAGGGAGTGTGCGATGATGATCATATCAATCTTGAAACTATTTTCAACACACATCATCACTTCACCCTTAACTAGTTTCTTTTATACGCAACTCCGTTTGAGTTACTACTCTTAGCAACTGAACCAGTACCAAATACCGAGGGGTTGCTATAAACACTAGTAAAGTACACATTCATAACATGTATATCAAATATACCTTTGTTTACTTTGCCATCCTTCTTATCCGCCAAATACTTGGGGTAGTTCGCTTCGAGAACCAGTTCCTTTGCGGTAGAAGCACTTAGTCTCGTGCTTAGGTCCGGACTTGGGCTTCTTCACTTGAGCAACAACTTGCTTGCCGTTCTTATTGAAGTTCCTTTCTATTCCTTTGCCCTTTTCTTGAAACTAGTGGTCTTGTTAACCATCAACACTTGATGTTCTTTCTTGATTTCTACCTTCATCAATTTCATCATCATGAAAAACTCGGGAATCATTTTCATCATCCCTTGCATACTATAGTTCATCACGAAGTTCTACTAACTTGGTGATGGTGACTAGAGAATTTCATCAATCACTATCTTATCTCGGAAGATTAACTCCCACTTGATTCAAGCGATTGTAGTACCTGCACAATCGAGCACTTGCTCACTAGTTGAGCGATTCTCCTCCATCTTTTAGCTATAGAACTTGTTGGAGACTTCATATCTCTCAACTCGGGTATTTGCTTGAAATATTAACTTCATTTCCTGGAACATCTCATATGGTCCATGATGTTCAAAACATCTTTGAAGTCCCGATTCTAAGCCATAAAGCATGGTGCACAAAACTATCAAGTAGTCACCATATTGAGCTAGCCAAACGCGTTCATAACGTCGCATCCGCTCCTCGCAATAGGTCATCACCTAGTGGTGCATTAAGGACATAATTCTTACGTGCAGCAATGAGGATAAACCTCCGATCACGGATCGAATCCGCATCATTGCTACTAACATTTTTCAACATAATTTTCTCTAGGAACATATCAAAACAAACATATGAAAGCAACAACGCGAGCTATTGATCTACAACATAATTTGCAAAATACTACCGGGACTAAGTTCATGATAAATTTAAGTTCAATTAATCATATTACTTAAGAACTCCCACTTAGGCAGACATCTCTCTAGTCATCTAAGTGATCACGTGATCCAAATCAACTAAACCATAACCGATCATCACGTGAGATGGAGTAGTTTTCAATGGTGAACATCTTATGTTGATCATATCTACTATATGATTCACGCTCGACCTTTCGGTCTCGGTGTTCGAGGCCATATCTGCATATGCTAGGCTCGTCAAGTATAACCTGAGTATTCGCGTGTGCAAAACTGGCTTGCACCCGTTGTAGATGGACGAGAGCTTATCACACCCGATCATCACGTGGTGTGCGGGCACGACGAACTTTGGCAACGGTGCATACTCGGGGAGAACACTTCTTGATAATTTAGTGAGAGATCATCTTATAATGCTACCGTCAATCAAAGCAAGATAAGATGCATAAAAGGATAAACATCACATGCAAATCAATATAAGTGATATGATATGGTCATCATCATCTTGTGCTTCATGATCTCCATCTTGCTGCACCACCATGATCACCATCGTCACCGGCGCGACACCTTGATCTCCATCGCAGCATCGTTGTCGTCTCGCCAAACTTATGCTACTACGACTATCGCTACCGCTTAGTGATAAAGTAAAGCATTACTGGGCGATTGCATTGCATACAATAAAGCGACAACCATATGGCTCCTGCCGATTGCCGATAACCGGTTACAAAACATGATCATCTCATACAATAAAATATAGCATCACGTCTTGACCATATCACATCACAACATGCCTGCAAAAACAAGTTAGGCGTCCTCTACTTTGTTGTTGCAAATTTTACGTGGCTGCTACGGGCTTAAGCAAGAACCAGTCTCACCCACGCATCAAAACCACAATGATACTTCGTCAAATAGACTCCGTTTAACCTTCTCAAGGACCGGGCGTAGCCACTCAGTTCAACTAAAGTGAGAGAGCAGGCACCCACCAGTCACCTTTAAGCAACGAGTGCTCGTGGCGGTGAAACCAGTCTCGCGTAAGCGTCACGCGTAATGTCGGTCCGGGCGCTTCATCTCACAATACCGCTGAACCAAAGTATGACATGCTGGTAGGTAGTATGACTTGTATCGCCCACAACTCACTTGTGTTCTACTCGTGCAAAACATCAAACCATAGAAAAACCTAGGCTCGGATGCCTTTGTTGGGGAACGTAGTAATTTCAAAATTTTCCTACGCACACGCAAGATCATGGTGATGTATAGCAACGAGAGGGAGAGTGTTGTCCACATACCCTTGTAGACCAAGCGGAAGCGATCTGGCGTAGAGGAAGTAGTCGACGTTCTCCTCGCGATCCGACCGATCCCGCGCCGTTACTCCGACGCCCGAGTTCTTGACACACGACAGCTCGATGGCGTCCCTCGTACTCGATCCAGCCGAGTGTCGAGGAGAGTTCCGTCGACCTGACGGCGTGGTGACGATCTTGATGTTTCATCGGCGCGCAGGCTTCGCCTAAGCTTCGCGACAGTATAACCGAGGTGGAATATGGTGGAGGGGGCACCGACACGGCTAAGGAACGATCTAAAGATCAACTTGTGTGTTCCAAGGTGCCCCCTGCCCCGTATATAAAGGAGCAAGGGGAGGGGGGCGGCCAAGGGGAGGCGGCCAGGAGTCCTACTCCTCTGGGAGTAGGATTCCCCCAATCCTAGTTGGACTAGGATTCCGGAGGGGAAAGAAGAGAGAGGGGGCGGCCCTTCTCCTAGTCCTAGTAGGACTAGGGAAGGGGGAGCAGCGCCCACCTAGGGCTGGCCCTTCTCCTTTCCACTAAGGCCCATCGAGGCCCATTTACCTCCCGGGGTTCAGTAACCTCCGGTACTCAGTAAATTCCGTTTGCCCGGAACCATTCGAACTCCAAACATAGGCTTCCAATATATCAATCTTTATGTCTCGACCATTTCGAGACTCCTCGTCATGTCCGTGATCACATCCGGGACTCGAACTCCTTGGTACATCAAAATACATAAACTCATAATAAGCATCATCGAAACCTTAAGCGTGCGGACCCTACGGTTCGAGAACAATGTAGACATGACCTAGAACTATTCACGGTCAATAACCAACAGCGGGACCTGGATGCCCATATTGGTTCCTACATATTCTACGAAGATCTTTGTCGGTCAGACCGCATAACAACATCGTTGTTCCCTTTGTCATCGGTATGTTACTTGCCCGAGATTCGATCGTCGGTATCCAATACCTAGTTCAATCTCGTTACGGCAAGTCTCTTTACTCGTTCCGTAATACATCATCTCACAACTAACTCATTAGTTGTAGTGCTTGCAAGGCTTAAGTGATGTGCATTACCGAGAGGGCCCAGAGATACCTCTCCGACAATCGGAGTGACAAAACCTAATCTCAAATACGCCAACCCAACATCGCCTTTGGAGACACCTGTAGTACTCCTTTATAATCACCCGATTACGTTGTGACGTTTGGTAGCACCCAAAGTGTTCCTCCGGTAAACGGGAGTTGCATAATCTCATAGTTACAGGAACATGTATATGTCATGGATAAAAGCAGTAGCAACATACTCAACGATCGTGTGCTAAGCTAAGGGAATGGGTCATGTCAATCAGATCATTCTACTAATGATGTGACCTTATTAATCAAATAACAACTCTTTGTTCATGGTTAGGAAACATAACCATCTTTGATTAACAAGCTAGTCTAGTAGAGGCATACTAGTGACATATTGTTTGTCTATGCATTCACACATGTATCATGTTTCCGGTTAATACAATTCTAGCATGAATGATAAACATTTATCATGATATGAGGAAATATATAATAACTTTATTATTGCCTCTAGGGCATATTTCCTTCATTTTTTGACATGGTCGCAGCGAAGATCTCCCAATACCTCTCTCACTCTCCCCGCTCTTTTGGCCCTCTGGACGATTGGCAGTCATGTGCTTATGCTTTACGTAAATTCCTTAGAGGCTGGTCGCGTAATCGTGCGGCGGAGGATCGCCGCACCAAAGCCTTCCTTGAAAATCAGATCCTGGAGCTGGACCGTACTGCCGACTCTATTGGTTTATCTGAGGATGGTTGGGCTGTTCGCATAATCTGGAGGCTGCTCTCGTGCAGTTGCACCATCAGGCTGAGATTTATTGGCGCCAGAGGGGCACTCTTAACTGGACTCTCAAAGGGGATGCTCCTACTGCTTATTTCTTTGTGATCGCTAACGGTAGACGTAGGCGTTGCGAAATTAACAGCCTGTTGATTAATGGTATGCGCTCTTCAGATCAGGCTGTGATTTTGGCTCATGTAGTGGACTTCTTTTCGTCTTTGTTACGGGCTAAACCTCCATCGGGCCTGTCCATTTCGCCCCACCTTTGGAGCTCTGGTCTAAAAATTTCTCCTGAGGAGAATGCTTCCTTGATGATTCCGCTCTCCGATCAGGAAATTTGGGATGTGGTTAACTCTGCCAATCCTAATGCCGCTTACGGGCCTGATGGCTTCTCCATTCCTTTCTTTCGGAAATTCTGGCCCCAGTTGAAACAGTTGGTGTGTAGCGTTATTCAGGGTTTTTGTCTTGGTACTGTCGACATCTCTCGCCTGAACTATGCTGTAATATCCCTGATCCCTAAGGTTAAGGGCGCTGATGTCATATCCCAATTCCGGCCTATAGCGTTGATTAACAACTTTGCCAAGTTCCCCGCCAAAGGCTTTGTGAATCGGCTGTCTCCGGTAGCTCACAGAGTTATTAGTCCCTTCCAATCTGCTTTCATAAAAGGGCGCTTTATTTTGGACGGTATTCTCTCCCTTCATGAGATTGTTCATGACCTTCACGTGCGGAAATCCAAGGCTATTATTCTCAAACTAGACTTTGAAAAAGCGTATGACTCTGTTAGCTGGCCTTTTCTCAGGCAGATTCTTCTTGCCAAAGGGTTCGACGACGCCTATGTTCACTGCATCAGGCAGTTGGTCTTGGGTGGCCACACTACAGTAGCTGTCAATGGCGTTATTAGCAACTTCTTTGCTAATGGGAGGGGCCTTCGCCAAGGGGATCCGGCCTCCCCTGTTCTTTTCAACTTTGTGGCTGGCGCTTTCTCCTGTATGCTCTCCAAAGCGGCTAGATGTGGTCACATTATTCCTGTGGTTTCTCACCTACTTCCGGAAGGGGTTTCTCATCTGCAATATGCGGATGACACAATCATCCTGGTGGAATTGGACAATGCTTGTATTGCCAATCTAAAATTCATTTTGTTGTGTTTCGAAGCTGTTTCTGGTCTTAAGATCAACTTCGCCAAGAGTGAGGTTATGGTGACAGGGGTCGACCGGGCGGAGGCCTTGCGGGTGGCCAGGCTCCTAAACTGTTCCTTAGGCTCCTTTCCTTTCAAATATTTAGGTCTCCCTATCTCCCCTGGTCCGCTTCATGCCAAAGACTTCGCTCCGGTGGTTGCTAAAGTGGGGAATAGGGTGCTTCCTTGGAGGGGTAGATATAATACCAATGCTGGCAAAGTGGCTCTAATCAACTCGTGCCTATCCTCTCTCCCGATGTTCCTGATGGGCTTTTATCGTCTCACGAATGGTGTGCATGATGGTTTCGACAAACATAGGGGTGGCTTTTATTGGAATTCTGCTGATAACAAGAGAAAGTATAGGTTGGTTAAATGGCAGCTCATGTGCAAACCTAAAAACCTTGGGGGGTTAGGCATTATTAACACTCGAGTGATGAATATTTGCCTGCTCATTAAGTGGTGGTGGAAAATTATGACGGTGGGGGCCGATGCGATATGGTTTTCGATTCTTAAGGCTAAATATTTTCCTAACTCCAACCCCATGTTTGCCCCTGCGCGACGTGGTTCGCAGTTTTGGAAAGCCCTTGTTAAAGTCCAGCCGATTTTTCTGGAGCACGTCAAATTTTGTGTGGGCAATGGGTCTGCTGTTCGTTTTTGGTTAGATTGGTGGTCTGGGGATGCCCCCTTGGCTGTTAGCTTCCCGGTTCTGTTCTCTTACTGCCCCAACCCGCAAATCTCCATCGCGGAGGTGGCTGCTAATAATTGGGACTTAGCTTTTCGTCGGGCCCTGTCTCCTGAAGAGTTGGAAGAATGGCAAAGTCTTTCTGCCCTCTTCCCTGTGCTCTCGGAGGAGGCCGACTCTGTGGTTTGGCCACATGCGGCCTCTGGTAAATTTTCGATCAAATCGTTGTACTCTAGACTCATTGGTGGTACTACTTCGGCTAGATTCTCTTGTGTTTGGAAATCCAAGGTCCCTCCTAAGATTAAGATTTTCCTTTGGCAAGCCTTCCGTGGTCGCTTCCCTACTGCTGATCAGATCAGAAAACGCAACGGGCCGGGCTCGGAATTTTGTAACTTGTGTGGGGCTTTGGAAAATTCTAACCACATCTTTTTCAACTGTGTTCTTGCCAAATTAGTTTGGTCTTGCGTCCGATCTTGGCTTTGGGTTTCCTGGAATCCCTCCTCTTTCTCAGATGTTAGATCCCTAGCCAAATCTTTGGTAGGGGTTACCAAGAGGGTATTTTGGGTTGGCTTGGGAGCCTTATGTTGGGCTCTATGGACCATTAGAAACAAATTTACTATTGAGCTTACATTCCCATCTAAGCCTGCTGATGTTCTTTTCAAATCATGCATATTTTTGCAGCAGTGGAGATTATTGACTAAGGAGCCAGATCGGGACGCCCTGGACCTGCTCATCGCCAAAATTCGGGCTTCGGCTTCTCAGATCTCCGGGTCGTTTCATGGCGTATAATTCTGGAGCTGTAATTTGCGGGATCTAGGTTCCCTTTATCCCCGGCCTGCGTGCCGTGTTGGGCAGTTGCCTGTATCGAGAGTACTTTGGGTCCTTTTTAACTTCTCTATGTGGCTTTGTGTTTGTGTGAACCTTGGGGATTTGTGACGCTGCCGTGTGGCTTTATCTATAAAGTCGGGCCTTGGCCTTTTCCCTAAAAAAAAGTGAGCAATATGGATGCTTAATGGTCGCTGGAGAAGAGCGGGGAATACCCCAACCATCGTGCACGGCACATGTAGTCATGAAATACGATGATCCTTCTGTACAGGGGAAATACTTGTATCCGGCCGGAGCTTCGCCCGGTCCCACGGACGCGCTCCGATCCCGCGATGCGCTGCAGTTAGAGCAACTCCAACACGCCGACCCATTTTGTCCACGCGTGTCCGGTTGAGTTACAACGAACACAAAAGTCGGCCCAACACGCCGACCCAAATTGACGCACGTCTGTTTTTTGTCCACCAGCCGACCCATTCTTAGCCCAAAATTGGGCCTAATTTGGGTCACCACGAACACGGAAAGGACGCGTGCAACGCCCGCCTACTCCCCCTGGCCCGCCAGTCGGCGGCACAACCACCATCACCCCCCCCACACACACACACTTTTCGAAAAAAAATCCGCTTGCTCGCGCTCCCGGCCGCTCGCCATGGACGACGTGCCGACCCTCAACGCCACCGGCGGCCTCGCCTTCCTCACCTCCTCTGGCCTCACCTATGTCGCCTCCGCCAAAGGCATGCCCCGCGCCACCCGCAAGACTGCGGCGCCGCCCAAGAAGCAGCAGTTGGCGCCCGAGCAGCGGATCGTGCAGTCGACCAAGAGGAAGGGCCGGAGGCACGTGTGGGACCTCAATCTCAAAGTCACGGCCACGTCACCCTTTCCGCCGCCGCAGAACAGGAGGAAACCAATGCCCGAGTCGTCGCGGCAACGAGGAGGCCCTGCTCTACCTAGGGTTAAACCCAAGCCATCACGGGCTCGTCCGCGCCGCCGTGGCTTCGGCCAGCACGTGTTCGTCGGCAATTCCTCGGGTGGTACTGCTAGAGTCGCCGCATGCGTCTGCCACGCGGCCGATTCCCGGCTTCCATCCCTATCCGCAAGCCTCCGCTTCTCCGGGGAATGCTCGCCGCAGGTGAGCGTGGTGGCACCATCCACGCCCGCGCCCATGGCCGACCTCAATGCACACCAGTGGCCAGTGGATCATCCTCCGAAGGGGCGAGGAAACATGCGTGGGAGATACCAGCCGACATGCATCCCGACACCCACAACCTGTTCGGCAGAATCCCGCCCCTTTTTTGTGTGCTGGCATGTGTGACGTCCGATGGCAAGTGTGCCATCATGAACTGTATGATGGTTCTTTTGGAGGCTGGCATGGCGCCGACATGAACTCTGGGTGATGGCATGGCCACTGGCATTATCTATGACCGCAGGCCTTTTTAAAATTATGTGCGGACATGACATGGGTCAGCGTGTTGGGCGCACAGCCGAACCAAACGCAAAACGGGGCGGACTACGAGCGGTCGGCTGGCCCAAATGGACAAAAGGCGGACAAAGTGTGCGTCGGTTTGGGTCGGCGCCTTCGAGTTGCTCTTAGATCCCACGCTATCCCTCTTTCCCTCCTTTTTGGAAAAAAGGCATTGCATCCCCATTCATGGCGTCCGCGGCCTTCGACCACCACCTCACCGAGCGCGTCCGGCCAAATCCGCGCAGTTCCTCGAAGGCGGCGTGTCTTCCCTGCCAGATCTCGTCCGCCGGCCATCCTGGAGTCGCTGGCCTCTCCTTCCCGTCATCACGGGGATGACCCCCTTCCCGCCAGCACGGGATAGATCCCCTTCCTTCGCTCCTCACCTATTTTCTTCTCCGACGAGCTGGCCGCCGTCTCCCACGTCACCCCTTCGACTACCACTCCACCAGTGGTGATGCAACACTCGCTATGAATGTGCCAACACCTCCTTCAACCCCCCGACAGCGAGATGCTACAACCCTTTCGCCTTTCGCGCTAGATGCTACAATCAGTTGGCGAGGATGCTACCACCTGCTTTTTCCTTGCTTCAACTAACTGCTGGAGTTTTGGTTGTTGAATTTTTTGCTGCAACCGTGTTGACTTTTTGCTACCACGGCGACGGCAATTTGCTACATCCATCTGTGGCCCATGGCGGAGCTACGACCCCATGACGGCGGAGATGACATTTTTGCTGCAATCTTCGTCAATTTTTTCTACTACCGGCAAGGAATTTTGCCACATCATTCATGACAGAGATGCGACTCGGCCGGGACGGCAGCGATAACGATTTTTTGCTGCAATTGTCATTTTTTTTGCTACCATCGGCGAAGATTTTTTTGCTACCAACGCATTGATTTTGTGCTACAACCAGCTACTCGTTTTGCTACAACCAACCACTGGCGTTGAAACATTTTATTTACGACTGTGTCGCCTTTCTGCTGCAACCGGCGCCTCTGTTTAACTACAAGCCATCACTGGGGTCGACCCGGTGCTACGACTGTGTTGCTTTTTTGCTACAACCGGCAACCGCAGAAACTACTAACTAGTGAGCCCTTTCTGCTCCGATGGGCGATGGGGGATGATAAGCTACGTCGGGGCATCAGGCATGAGCACGCCAATGAGCTGTGGCCGTCACACGCCGGAGCTGCAACCATCGCCACAGGAGCTGCCACCAGTGGGATGCATCTGTTGCATGCGTGAAGCCGGTGACAAGGACGGCCGGCAGGGGCTGCGACCGGCGACTAGGACGGCCAGCGAGGACGGAAACTAGCGGCGGACGGTGACCAGAGGCAAGGACGGCCGGCGAGAGGCAGTGACGAGAGAACATGTGCGGCCGGTGAGAAGGAAGGGAGCGACGAGATGCAGAAAGATTCTTCATACAAGTGCGTTGACGAAGATGACGGCACATCGGACGGCTCCCATCGACCCAATCAGATGGGTGCGGACCGACCGACCAAATTTGGGCCGGCGCGTCGGCACCTAGGACCCGCCTTTATATAGTCAATTCTACGGTAGCAACACGTGAATATCTAACTAGTACATTTTGATATCCAGGCAAAAGAGTATCAGCTTGCTGTACATTAGCTAATCTATATGAATCCAAACCCACGGCTAGCTAGGCCGCTAGCGGCAACTCATCGAATAGCCTTCGAACTGAAGAAGGTTCCTCCTCTGGTCCTTTCTTGGGCCTTTCACTCAACATAAACATCTGGCAGTACTCCTTTTTCTGGCCCTCCCTTCCACACAAAAATCCTCCGTTCCTAGGGTGCCAAATCCCAGCCGAGCCCTTGCAAAAGGCACACTTACTTTTGAATTGATAAATCGGTTTTTCTGTTAAATACAGAAGAAACAAGACAAATTAGAATTCATGCGTATCAAAATGTTTAAACAACATAGATGGTCAATACCAAAGAACGGTCTAACAATTTGTGGCAAACAAATGGCAGTGTCACATGTTCTCGTGCATGCACAAATGTAAATATCAGTGTTCATGACGGACAATTACATGCATGAAATTGTAGTTGCAACATAATCAGCTAAGTGCAAATGCAAAATATAGAATATTTTTACACAACATCAATCTTTCACCGATAAGATGCACTCTGCTAGTGAGCATATCAACCGCAGAATAATGATATTAATATGATCCAGTATAACAACAATTAACAAGCTACTAGTTTAATTACTAGCAATCAGCAAGAGAATAGGTTTAACAAGAGAATAATGCATCAGTGTAATGTCATGAAATGCTAGAGCCAAACCGGCCGTAGGGGCATGTAGACAATTGGGGGAAAAAAGCAGCCAACCCTTGGTAGCCTTTTTTTTAAAAAAACTACTCTCTGGAGGGTACTGGTTGCTCTTAAGGTTATGCGTTGAAGGTTCTGATGCAAAGTAGATCAAACAAGTGGAAGTAGATTTTTGTTTTCTTTGATCAACCAGGAAGCACAGGGACATGGAATTCATAAATTTATAAACTGCTAATATCCCTTACTTACAAAAAGAAAACTGCTCCCTCTAGTGTCAAAAACGCTTTTATATTATGGGACGGAGAGAGTACTAGTTAGCCTCGTCGAGAAAACAATACTCCCTCTGTGCTTGAAAAGTGGGAGTATGAATTATGTCTAAAGTCAAATGGTGCAAAAGTTTGACTGCATTTATACAAAAAAAATATCAACAATTGCAATGCCAAATTAGTATCATAGCATGGACAAGAAACAACAATTTCATACTCCCCCTGTCTCAAAATAAGTGACTCAACTTTGCACTAACTTTGTACTAAAGTTAGTGCAAAGTCGAGTCATTTATTTTGGAACAGAGGGAGTATTATATCTATTTAGTACTGTAGTTGTTGATGGGTGTTCCTACAAATTTGGTCGAACCATGAACCATGCACCGTATGACTTCCGACAAAATTTGTATGCCGATGTTTTTTAAATTAAAATTAAGTCGGAGGGAGTACTAGACAGCTAGCAGAAAACTAGGACAAATGCAGGAATCAACATATGTTGGAATAATTCAAGTAGTCAATTGTACGGTTACCCACCCAATATGATGCATGTTTCGACAACTGATTTGCCGAAGCGGTCATAGTGTAGTTCAGCGAAGAAATACTGCTCAGAGGTATCTGGTTCTGGAGCAACCCTCCCACGAGCCCAGAAGTTTTGCTTTTCGCGGCGGCGGCGAGCTAGAAAGTTGAAGTGAAACCAAATCTCGTCCCTGAAACCGACACGGTTGCATGACATAGGACTGACTGGCTCAAACTCAGCACCCTGAAACATAGAGCACAAGGAAGGCATAGGAAAATATAGTAAGGCCATCAAACAAACATGTTCAAACAACAAAAAGAATATTTTTCTATTCTAATATCCAACAAAACTTGTTCAAACAAACAAGCAAGGTAATGATCTATTACTGGGTTGTTCAAATTGTAATGGCGAAGGGCGATCAGGACATGTGGGAGAACGATGGCTTTGTTGCGCTCCCTGCATGGGCGCATATATGAGTACATACATGTTAGGACTAATGGTCTCACAATATCTTAATATTACTAGCTAGATCGTCCTAGTATATCAATATGGAACAGCTAGCGGATGAACTCAATCTGCGAGGGACGATGTGTCATGTGTAGGAGCAATACACTTCTGAGCGGGGGCCGTACAACACAAGGTTGCGGCGACGCTTGCGCTCCAACCTGTCCATGAAGCGTTGGACATGGCGTTGTTGCTGGTCGAGGGGGAGCTCGTAGAGCAAGGGGCCCCGGTGGGGATCGTCCTCGTCCACGATCGGCCCGTCAAGGTGTAAAAACTGCACTGCTGCATCGGCGATGGCGGAAGAGATGGCGGATCCCATCGCTGCAACTGAGTCGCAATAACTACTCCGAGGAAGAAGAAGAGAAAGCCTTGCCTGTAACAATTGGATTTATCTTGGGCTGGCGGCGAGGTCGCGTTCTAATCGGAGGAGGGATCCAAAGCCTTTCTTAACCCTAATCAGAACAGTACCCCGAATCCTGTCGTTCGTCTATAACAGAATCCAAATCAAGTACGAACAGGACCTCAACAACGGTGAGGGGAATGAATGTGTATGGCAATCGGGGCCGACTCCGACCCTGTCGTAGCCACGCGCCTCGTCGTCAAGGACCGCTCCCAACTGCTCCAGAGATAAACAGGGCGATCACGGACGACGGTTAGGGTCTATGTTTCGTTTGGTGGCAACGGAATGATGAGGACGGCGCCGCGTCGAATGCTTCTTCCTCTCCATGACGACGATCTCGGAGATGACGTCGAGAAGCCCGTAGCCTCGTCTTCTTGCCAGCAAGACGGTGAGATATGTTGTTCTTTGTATTGTTGGTGGCTTCCGTCTCTCGCAGCGGTGCCACCGGTTAGGACAAGATGATGATCCAGGAGCGGGTTTTGTGGTCAGATGGCGACGGTTCCACCGTTCTTCACCGACTTCATCGGTGGGAAGCGATGGATTCGGGTCTAGACCAGCACAGGGAAGTTCCCCGGCCGACATGCCACAACGACAAGTGCCTTGTTGCATGCAGCGGGTTTGTTCATCGGTTTTGAAAGCCAATTTGGCGATGCTGCTGCTCTGCGTCTTGAGATGTTGGAGGGTCCACTTGTTTTTTCAGTGAATGCTTCGGCGATGCTGAAATTCAGAAGCGGTTGGCTTCGATGTGTGGAGAGATGTCTTGGGAATTTTTAGTAAAATTTTATTTTCTTGGGATCATTGCTTCATAGTTTTCAGGACATAGGTTTTTGTCCAGTTTGTCTAGCAGTCTCCACTTTTGTTTGTATTGATTGTACTCTTTGTATAATATAACGCGTGGTCTAAAAAAAGGACTGTGCCATGAACAAGAATTTCGGGTTCATCTCCAACGTCACTCCGGTTACCATCAAGACGGCGCTCAGATGTGTCGCGGCAGCCGCCGGCCAGCACGCCAACCCGCACCAGCACATGTGTTCCACCTAGGGCGGGGGCTGCTTTCAACCAGCCTCAAGAAGATCGACACCATCCCATCACCCAACTGCTCCCAAGTCCCAACCTCATACCCCCGTTTGGTGCGTTGGCCTCCCTCGTGCAGGTACTTTTTTTAAAAAAATGGAGATGTACTCCCGGGCTCTGCATCATAATGATGCATTGCAGCAATCTTATTAAAAACCCTCGAAGTAGCACAAAGTTCTTAAAGTACTATAGCTCGTAAGCGGAGTGAAACAAAAAAAATATATGAAAAGTACAAGCTCAAAATCGCAACCGGTAAGGCAATGTAAAGGATAAGCTCCCTAGACTCCTATCCTACTATGCGACCGCCATCCTAACTGATTGAATATAGCCCGTGCTACCATCTCCCACTGGTTGCACCCAGTAACCAAAGGCTCCCTGGAGTCCATAGAAGTGAGTAAGGACCACGTACGGATCCATGCGGTAGCTCTGAAGATGACCTGCAAGAAAGTTAAAGTGTGTTGTCTGTTAAAATCGTATTATTCCTACTGTTCCATATAGCCCAAAGAAGTGCACATATTCCAAGCCGAAAATATGAGCTGCAGTACTATGCTCAACCCCAGCTAACCATATTCCAAACAACGAATCAATGTTAACTGGAGGATTAATATTAAAGGCTATATGAATCGTTCTCCAAAGCAATTTGGCGAGTGGGCACTCAAGGAATAGATGTTGTATTGTTTCATCATGATCACAAAAACAACAACGTGAACAACCTACCCATCGCCTCTTGATTAAGTTATCCTTGCTGAGAATGACTTATTGTGGACGAACAACATAAAAATTTTAATAGGCAAAGGAACCTTAACCTTCCAAATATGTAACGATCTTGAGATTGGGCCAGAATTAATCAAATCAATATAGAAAGATTTGGGTCGCGCTAACTGCCACACGTGTGGTCCGAAGGAAGACGCACCACCCGTCTTTAATGTAAACAGATTGCCATCTCATCGCATGCAAGCATGCAGGAATCTTTTTGGATTTTCAGTTTTTAAAATATTTTATCTCTTAAACGAAAAATCCGATTGAAAATCCGTTTTCACCATTAAATCCCTCGCGATGAGATCTTCGAAACTAGATCCCATGTTGATATGTTTTGACGAAAAAAAAATTGGATTAAAAGTTGCCATGTCTATTGCATATGAATTGCCATGATGTTTACACTGAAGTTGCCATGATATGTTTCGGCTATTTTCTTCTACATTTAAAAGTAAATTTTGACATTTATAAAACGGGGAATTAAGAAAATAGACTTGCCATGAACCATAAACTAAAATTGCCATGATACATGCACGTAAAATTGTCATGGTTCATACAAAAAATAATTTTCATGGTCAAAGTACTGGAGTTGCCATCATCAAAATACTAAAATTGCCATGATCTACAAACTAAAACTGCCACATGGCAACTTTAGTTTAACCCATATGGCAACTGCAGTGTAAACATCGTGGTAACTTCTGGCAAAAAAAAATTTCGTCGAAACATATCAACATGGGGTCTAGTTTTGAAGATCTTGTCGAGACGGATTTAATGGTGAAAACGGAATTTTAGTTCGCTTTTTTATTTAGGAGATACAACATTTTTAAGCCAAAAACCAAAAAAAATTCTGCTGATGTCATCTATTCATACGTGGCAAAATGAGTGGTGATGAAGGCGTGTGGGCGATGTGCAAACGCTCACACGTGTGGGCGTTAACATTTCCGAAAAATTTTACCGTAAATACCCCATTTTTAGCTAACTTCCAGTGCATCAAATCCGGTTGGTCAGGTAATTGAACATCTATCAATCTCCAAACCATGTGCATCCAAGCAGTCCATCTCTCACCAACTAACGCACGTCTGAACTGGATATTCAAGGGAATCATTTGAAATATTGTGCCTACGTAATCCTCCTTACGTTGCACAATGTTATAAAGGGTGGGATATTGTACGGCTAGGGGCGTCTCTCCTAACCACGTATCCTCCCAAAATCTTGTTGAGATCCCATTGTCAACCAAGAATTTGACCCTACGAAAGAACAAGCCCTTCGTTCTCATAAGTCCCTTCCAGAATGGCGAGTCAGTTGGGGTCATCGTAACCTAGGCGAGCGTTTTCGACTGTAAATACTTATTGTGTAAAATCTGTGCGCACATACCTTCTGGCTCTATCTCTAACCTGTTGAGCCATTTACTCATAAGGCATTTATTCTTGATTTCTAAGTTCTCAATACCGACACCCCTGGTCCTTGGATCGGCAAAGAATATCCCATCGCGCGAGACGATATTTCCTTTTGGCCTCATCTAACTGCCAGAAGAATTGAGATATGAAGAAATCAAGTCGCTTCGGTACCCCTTTCGGAATCTCGAAGAACGATAGTAGGAACATCGATATACTAGTCAATACCGAGTTAATGAGCACTAGCCGACCTCCATATGACATAAGCTTGCCCTGCAACTAAGCTTTTTTTCAATTCGATCTTCGATGCACTTCCATTCTTTATTGGTTAACTTACGGTGATGAATCGGTATACCCAAATAACTAAATGGTAAAGAACCTAATTCACACCCGAACAGTTCGCTATAAGTGTCTTGCTCTTCTCTGGCCTTCTCAAAGCAGAACAACTCGCTCTTGTGAAATTTTATCTTTAAACCAGACAATTGTTCGAAGAGACATAATATAAGTTTCATATTGCGCGCCTTAGCAATGTCATGTTCCATGAATAAGATAGTGTCGTCAGCGTACTGTAAAATGGAGACTCCCCCATCGACCAGATGAGGGACTAACCCCTGCACCTGACATTTTTCTTGGCCCTGCTAATAAGAATTGTCAACACATCGGCCACTATATTAAATAGGAGAGGAGACATGGAATCCCCTTGTCTCAATCCCATGTGTGTCTGAAAGTAGTGACCGATATCATCGTTAACCTTGATTCTGACACTACCCTTCTGGACTTGAGAACCCACTTGGTTCCGCCATGCCTCACTAAATCCGTTCATGCGCATTGACTGTTGAAGGAAAGGCCACTTAACTTTATCATATGCCTTCTCAAAATCCACTTTGAAAATAACCCCATCTAGCTTCTTCGAATGAATTTCATGTAGCGTTTCATGCAGAACGACCACCCCTTCAAGTATGTGGCGCCCTGGCATGAACGCTGTCTGGCTCGGTTGTACCACTGAGTGAGCAATCTGTATCAATCTATTGGTACCCACTTTCGTGAATATTTTGAAACTCACATTAAGCAGACATATTGTCCTGAATTGTTCGATCCGCACTGCCTCTTCTTTCTTTGGCAACAGCGTAATCGTACCAAAGTTAAGATGAAACAACTCTAAATGACTGTTAAAAAAATCATGAAACATAGGCATAAGATCATCCTTAATAATATGCCAACATTTCCTATAGAATTCAGCTGGGTGCTTTATTCGGTTTCATTTCTGGGATTGCATCTAGAACCTCTTTTTTGAGTAAACGGTGCAGATAGAATATCATTCTCCTCTACCCAGAGCTGAGGGATATCTCCAATGACAGATTCATCTAGGGACACTGTTCTTTCCGGAGGCCCAAAAAAGTTGTTTATAATAATTAGAGATATAAGCTTTCAGATTCTCATGCCCCACTATTGTCCCCTCGTCATGTTTCAAGCTGTATTATTTTCTTCTTCCTATGTTTATCATTCGTGATCATATGGAAGAATTGTGTATTGTCATCCCCTTGGACAACCTTAATCACTTTAGCATGCAATGCCCACTTGAGCTCCTCTGTAACGCCCTCGATGCGGCTATATCTCCCACGTGTCGAAGCACGACTTAGAGGCATAACCGCATTGAAAGCAATGTCGCAAGTGAGGTAATCTTCACACAACCCATGTAATACATAAGGGAAGAGATACATAGTTGGCTTACAATCGCCACTTCACACAATTACATGAATAAAGCATTACATCATCCAGATACAATCAAGGTCCGACTACGGAACCAAAATAAAAGAAGAACCCCAAATGCGACAAAGGTCCCCGATCGACCCCAACTGGGCTCCACTACTGATCAACTAGAACGAAACAACACAAAGGGCAAGATCTTCATCGAGCTCCTCCTTGAGCTCGGATGCGTCACCTGCACGGTAACATAGGCACCTGCAAACTGGTTTTGGAAGTATCTGTGAGCCACGGGGACTCAGCAATCTCGCACCCTCGCGATCAAGACTATTTAAGCTTATGGGTAAGGTAAAGGCATGAGGTGGAGCTGCAGCAAGCGACTAGCATATATGGTGGCTAACAATCGCAAAAGAGAGCGAGAAGAGAAGCAAGGCACGGTCGTGAAGCTAGTAGCGATCAAGAAGTGATCCTGAAACTACTTACGTCAAACATAACTCACACACCGTGTTCACTTCCCGGACTCCGCCGAGAAGAGACCATCACGGTTACACACGCGGTTGATGCGTTTTAATTCGGATCTGGTGTCAAGTTATCTACAACCGGACATTAACAAATTCCCATCTGCCACATAACCGCGGGCACGTCTCTCGAAAGTTTATACCCTGCAGGGGTGTCCCAACTTAGCCCATGACAGGCTCTCGCGATCAACGAAGGAATAGACCTTCTCCCAGGAAGACCCGATCAGTCTCGGAATCCCGGTTTACAAGACATTTCGACAATGGTAAAACAAGACCAGCAAAGCCGCCCGATGTGCCGACAAATCCCGATAGGAGCTGCACATATCTCGTTCTCAGGGCACACCGGATGAGCAAGACGACGGGTTGGCATAGACCCTGGTTGCCCAGGGGGCGCCGGACATCCCGGAGGAGCATTAGCCCGGGGGGGGGGTAAAATAAAGATGACCCTTGAGTCTGCAGAACCCAAGGGAAAAAGGCTTAGGTAGGCAAATGGTAAAACCAAGGTTGGGCCTTGCTGGAGGAGTTTTATTCAAAGCGAACTGTCAAGGGGGTCCCATAAATCACCCGACCGCGTAAGGAATGCAAAATCCAGGAACATAACACCGGTATGACGGAAACTAGGGCGGCA
The DNA here is from genome assembly GCA_021437245.1 of Aegilops speltoides. Classification (NCBI taxonomy): domain Eukaryota; kingdom Viridiplantae; phylum Streptophyta; class Magnoliopsida; order Poales; family Poaceae; genus Aegilops; species Aegilops speltoides. The sequence goes on from CM038142.1 coordinate 70,254,633, forward strand.
AGAGTGGAACAAAACACCAGGCATAAGGCCGAGCCTTCCACCCTTTACCAAGTATATAGGTGCATTAATTAAATAAGAGATATTGTGATATCCCAACAAGTAAACATGTTCCAACAAGGAACAACATCTCCATGTTCCAACAAGGAACAAACTTCATCTTCACCTGCAACCAACAACGCTATAAGAGGGGCTGAGCAAAGCGGTAACATAGCCAAACAACGGTTTGCTAGGAAAGGATGGTTAGAGGCTTGACATGGCAACATGGGAGGCATGATATAGCAAGTGGTAGGCATCGTAGCATAGGCATAGCAAAAGAGCGAGCAAACTAGCATAGCAAAGATAGTAGTGATTTCGAGGGTATGATCATCTTGCCTGAAATCCCGCTAGGAAGAAGAACGAGTCCATGAAGAAGACAAACGGACGAAGTCGAATGGATCCTCACAACTCCGGAACGAAACCAAAGCTAACGAGAGAAGCAACCCGGAAAGAAGCAAACAACATGGTAAACAACCATCACAAGCATAAACATGGCATGATGCACAAACAAGTATGATGCATGTCCGGTTTAATGAGGCATGGCATGGCAATATGCACAAACAACACTACAAGTTAAGTGGAGCTCAATACAATGAGTTGCATATTGACGAAACACCACATCGAATTATTTTAGTTTACTCTCGGTTAGGTACACAACAATATTAAATGTTATTAACATGGCAAGAGGTGAAGCATAAGTAAACTAACTATTTAGGCAAGTTTAAATGAGGCCGAAAGCAACAAATGACAATTCCGGAAAACCCCATATGTTATTTAGCAATTTAATGCAAACACAATTTTAAGCATTTAAATGTTGTTATCATGATGCAGATGACATATGCAAGTTATATGCAATTTTTATGAAAACGTTGACATGAGCATGTTATGAAGCATTTGTCACCGTGGCGGAACGAAAGGGGTGCCACGGCAACTACAACGGAAATGGTGCCACGGCAACATTCCGGTGATCCGACAACTCGTCGAGAAGTCAGTGCAAAAGAAAGTGTGCGGATGTGTAGAACACACAAGAGATGGTGGGGTGCTCCCGACTACCGGGTTCCCACGGGTCGACGCCATGGCAAACGAGGAACGTGCAAAGACCTCTCTCGGACACGGTGCAAACACGAGCATCTCATACAACACACATGCATTCGTTCACGGGCGGTCGTCATCTCGGGATTATACCTTTGAAGCGTGCATTTCGGAGCGGTTCAAGTTTCGAAGCGGCGTAGAGGAAGTAGATGTTCACGAGTCGTCGTCGGAAGTAGTTGTTCATGTGGCGACGGTAGTGGAAGTAGTGGTACACGGCGGCGGCCGTAGTTGTTCAGGGTCTTGGCGGGTCGTCGTGTAGCCGTACATGTTAGTCGTGGTACACGATTCGTAGACGTTCGAGTCATCGGTAGAGGAAGTAGTGGTACACGGCGGCGGCGGTAGTTGTTCACAGTCGTTGTTGGACTTGATGGATCTGAGGGCTCCGGGCGTCGTGGTACTTGGCGTGCATCAACTGTTGACCAACAGTGTACAGGAGGCAGAGAGGTCTCTTGCGGTCTTGGCAACGGTAGTCGTACATGTCCGGAGAGGAACTTGTCGTATCCATGTAGTCGAACTTGGCGTATCCGAAGGGGTACTTGCCGGATCCACAACACTGTGACCGTTTGTGGCAGGGGAACTTGATGTTCACGGGTCTCCCAAAGATGTCGTGGTACTTGGCACTTGCGGTTTGATGCTTGCGCAACCAGGGGTACTTGGCAGGTTCCACACAGAGATGCATCAATGGCGCTCAAAGGCAGCAGCGAGGAGGCGAACGAGGCCGCTGGGACTTGAGCGACGAGTGGCTTGCGGCTGCTGGCGAATGGGATCCACGCCGATGGGGTCAACGCGGGCTTGCGCGTGGCCTCCAGCGGGACTTGGTGAATGATGCAGAAGCAAGGCAATAGCGGCACTGCTCCTGCGGCTTGGCGGGTGGCCTGTGATGGAGGTCAACTCCGACGGGGACGGCCACAGGGGTCAGGTCCGGCCGTGACCTCGCCTGATCTTGGGACGAACAGCGGAGAGGGTGGACTTGGAACTCCGGACGACAGCACGACTGGAGCACGGGGAGGCGAAGCAGGCGTCGAGGCAGGGGCGACGGGAGCCGGCGGGGACGCGGGGTCACACGCTCGATGCGGTGTTGGGAGGCCGGCGACGTGGTCATGGGAGACGGATCCGGCGCTGACGAGGCTGTGGCGCAGAGGAGGAGGCGGTGGTGCGGTGGAGAGGCGACGCGAGGAGAGGAGGGGGATCGAGGGCTGCGCGTGGGTGGCGGCGAAGGGGTCGAGGAGAGGATGGGGATCGAGCGCTGGGGATCAGGGAGAGAGCGTGGTCGGGCTAGGGTTAGGTAGGGGCGCGGCTGGGCCTTGGGCCGGCTTAGGTGGAGAAAGAAGTGGCCAGAGGCCTGGCTGGGCTCTCTGTCTCCCTCATATTCTTTAGCAGAAAAGAATTAGAGAGAAGAAAAGAAGAGAGGGTTAGGGAAAGAATTTGCGCATGCGGACAATTTTCCCGGACTCATAAAAATGAGCTTGATCCAAGAAAAATAGAAGTGGGCATGACCGAAAGTTTAAATTCAAACTCATTTGATTTAAATTCAAATGATTTGAATAGGAAGTGAGGTTTGGGAAGGTCCAAAAATGTTCGGATTTTTGGTGGAGCTCCGGAATATGATAAAAGAATACATGGCAAGGTTGGAGACCAAACTTGAAGCAGAAAGGAACGAAATTATTTTGCAGGTGTGTTTATGGGTGATTCCGAATTAGTGGAATATTTAATATAGCTCCCTAATAATAGCAGGAGACTTTGAATATGTTTTAAAGAGAAATCACCATGTGAATATCCCTCGATTTAAATAGATCAACGATCTATGCAATTTATTTAGCTAAGTTTTTAAAAAAGGTTGCATGATGACATGATGCAATGCAAATGATGCAATGATGAATGCATCAAACAAATAAATCACACGACGAATCTCGGAATACAAGGAAGGCATCTGAAGCGTCGGTCTCGGGGCGTTACATCCTCTTCTCTAAGAAGGGCTTGTAAGGCTTGCTCAGCTTCGGACTTGGAGCTCTGCTCATCCACCGTAAGAAGGTTAACTTCAACTTTTAAATCTAGCGCTTCAATTAATTGGGTGAGTCGCTCTTTTTCTTGTCTGTATATCCCTCTCTCGTTTCTGACCCAACCTCGCAAGAACTGTCTCAGATGTCTAATTTTATTTTGCCATCTCTCAATACTAGTTTGTCCACTAACAGGATTTGCCCATTCGTGTGCAACGATCTCCAAAAAGTTTTCTTTCTCGAACCAACCTAGTTCCAAAGAGAAAGCATTCTTGTTTGCAATATGTGTAGCCTCTCCCGAGCCTACAAGTAATGGTGTGTGGTCTGAGATCGCCCTCTTCATCGCATGTACCGACACTAATCGGTACTTTTGTTCCCAATCCACACTAGCGAGCACCCTATCCAACTTCTCATAAGTTGGAGTGGGCAACGAATTTGCCCATGTAAATTGTCTACCGGTAAGCTCAATTTCTCTCAAACTAAGACTCTCAATAATCATGTTAAACATCATAGACCAACCTCCATCAAAGTTATCGTTGTTCTTTTCATCTCTCCTCCAAATTATGTTAAAATCCCTTCCGACTAGGATTGGAAGAGTCTCGTCTCCACAGATCCGCACCAAGTCAGCTAAAAAATCTGGTTTGAGTTCGGGTTGTGCTGCCCCATATACAGCAACTAGAGACCATCGGAAGCCATCCAATTTTGATCTCACCCGAAACTTGACCGCAAAATCTCCTCGAACCACGTTAAGCACCTCAAGCGTTTCACACCGTACCCCTAGTAATATCCCACCAGATCTTCCTCTAGGAGGTAAAACGTGCCAATCAAAATCAATTTCTCCAGAAACGTTCCAAGGAACTGTGAGGTGAAATTATATCGTCGTGTTTCCAATAGTGCAATGAAATCTAATCTTTGCTCTATCGTTGTCTCTGCCAAGAACCTTCGTTTAGCCAAGTCAACAAGACCTCTGCTATTTCAAAAGATTCCTTTCAGAAGTCATCATGGATTTTTTTTCTTAAGCTTAACCCTAGCACTTCTACAAACCGCCGAAGTAGGATAAATTTTCCGTTTTCGGGGTCGTTTGGGATTCTCCCCATCACCTTCAGGAACATAGGATCTACAGAAGATGAGACAATGCCCTCCATCATTAGAGGCTCTACAGTGTTCGTAGTCTCCGACCCCTCCTCATCTTCGGCCTCCGCATTAGGCAAGAGATTATCACATATGTTTTCAAGAGCAGCCATTCCTAAATTCTTCATGTCATCTTCTTTCATAGGTTTGACTGATGCGAGATTCCGAATTATTTCAGAAGGTCGCTCCGCTTCTAAATCTAAACGATCATTCACAGATTTCGCAACCTCCTTCTCATTTGAGCCCAAAGATATTCCTAAGTCGTTTGCCTTATCAATAATTTCATGCTCGGTAAAATGCATAAATGAACAGTACGGAATGAATGAGTGAATGAACGACGAGGATGTCCTTAGTTGCACCATTACATATGCTAGAGAAGACATCATCAATAATGATGTGCACTTGGTTTTGCTGCGACAAGCCTTTTCAGCGTTCGAGCGTCCTACGATGGTCGCGCTACCTATTGATCTACTGAGCTGAGCCTTCTCTTATCATCTTGCTGGTTGCAATGAAGACTAGGCATATTTACATTTATCTGAGCCAATTCTGGTGCAGCGGTAAGCAATCCTATTTCTATGTTGCTCTCACTGATAAGTGTGTTTCATTCGTATCATAACATTTGCATTGCCATTTGGTTTGAGTGTGCGAGTACGATTAAGTGTTTGTGGATTTGATGTGCCTTGATTACCAGCACTATGCATTCAGTGGATGTAGCTGCATGTTGCCTGTCGGTTTACGTTTGAGACTGAGTTAGTATATGCACCTAGTTTGACAATGGCCTTCAAGTTAGACCTATTTCAAGGTTCATTTACATTTACATATGACATCAGGATTTGCAAGGCATTAAAGCCGCCTATAACTCACCACAGGATCAATGCTCACTGGAGCATGACGTACAGGCTCAGATGCACCACTCTCAAGTCTGAAGCATTCAAACGACGAGCATTCATATCCGTTCCAGGAACAAAGCAAAGTTGTACTAGAGGCTAGATTTACTACAAGTTGAACTTCTCAGCTCATCCCACTGGCAAGAACATTCAACGATTCAATAACCACAAATAGCATCCATGTTACCAATAAAGAGGCAATCAAGAACTCAACGCAGCTTTGAGAGCATGATCAGTGCTTCGTGGAGACCGTTGTATTCTACTAGTTACTGATCCTTGCTAGTTACATGCATCTTATTAGTCACTAGATCATTGCTAGTTACATGCAATGATCTCAATCAACATGATTTCTTATTTGAAAGCAAATGAGGATGTTGGATGTTACATCCCCCGGAACTCCTTCATCTGCTTCTGGCTGCAGAAATTTGGTAGAAATATCAAGAGGTGGATAAGTGGGTAGTCTAGGATCATGTACAGAAGGAACATATTTAGGGTGCGTTTGGGAGCCAAAGTATTTTTGTAGTTTTTAAAGAATATTGTGGTTTCTGAAAAAACCTTGGTATTCAATACTTTGAGTTGTTTGGATGAAAAAAATACTGCAGTTTAACAAACCATAGTATCTCTAAAATTGTGGTGTTTTTGTAGTATATAAAAAAGAGGTCCCGACCTCTTTTTGAAAAACTGAGAATTGCTGGCTGCGCGCTCTCTCTGTGTCCATGTTGTAACTAACTCAGTCTTTGATTGATTACAGTAGATAACTCTTCTACTACTACATATCCTACATCAACTATGAGAGAACATGCCCGTGCAAGGCTGCATGCATACGGTGGCCATTAGCACAAGCTGATCCGTGAGTGTAGCTCAGTATGCATGCAACAACGTAACAATCTGTACAAACCAAAGAAAACACAGAAAAACTGTCACTTGCCAAACACCTGGGCAGTTTTATCAAAACTGAGAAAATCTATGTTTTTCGAGTATTTAACCAAAAACTACCACATTTCATGGAAACATGCCCAGAAACTACCACTTTACAAATTTGTGCCAAACACTACCAGTTTTTTACTAACCCGTGACAAAAAATACCATTTTTGGAAACTGAGCAGTTAAGAAGATTTAAACACGTTTATGACAAGTGGGGCCCACCCAACCACCTCGCCGTCGTCATCATCGCTCGTCTCCGACGCCACCTGGCCGTCCGCCCTCGTCGCTTCCTCGTCTCCTCCTCACCAGACCACCTCGCGCCTCGCCGCCCGAACCCCTGCACCGTAGGGTGAACCGCGCCCCTCTTCGCTTCCTCTCCTCATCGCCGGCTTCGCTCGCTTGCGCGCCGTGGCCGCGTCGGCTGCGTCCACACACGCATTCCCCGTCCGCTCGCCGCAGCCACCCACCATTTGCCCCCGCATGCGCACCTACAGGGCTGCCGCCCTCATGCGCCCTCGTGACTGACATATACTAACAGTAACCACATTTCTAAAGAAAAAGTGATTCGATTTGATTGAGTTAATGCAAAAGATTTGATTTTTTTCTGATTGCCTGTATCTGACATATAGCTAAAATGATTTGATTGAGTTAATGCAGTTACTTTATACCCACCAACTAGCGTGCTACAAAGGATTTAGTTCGATTTGATTGAGTTAATGCAAGATGTGTGGGAGGGACGCTGCAAAGGAAATTAATATTTCATAAACTTACCTTGGACTATATCATAATTCCGACACCTAAGTAAAAAATCTAATGTGGCAGCCTATTTAATAAGGAAAGAGAGAGTTATCATATCTTAATATAGATGTAGCTCTTGACACACAAAAATAAGGCAACTCATATTTTGTCTCTCACAAAACACATTAAATGAGAAATATTTTAGAATACAACAAGATACAATCCGTCGATGAGATATACTATATAAACACACATTTAATACATATGATATTAATCATTCGCAAAAAAATGCATATGATACTTATAACTTAAAGATAGGATTTTTTTTCAAGTAATTGCTGCTTATCTTGTCCCACGGATATGCGATGTCTATTTATTTTTGTTATTATAATGAATTGACTAAGTCTACCCTATGTGCTGTGTCTTGGTATATAAATAGCCCAGGGCCTGACTCGATTGACCACATCAGTTGTGTTCATCATCCATATAAGTATCTCATTTAAGTTAGGATCAGTTCTCAACAAAAAAAGAGAAGTTAGGGACCAAAACATGGCGTTCGACAAACTCAACGGCCAGATGGAAGCCAAGGCAGCAGCGATTTTGTTCATTGTGCTCCTTGGATGCTCCACGCTCATGTTGGTCTCCTCAACTGGTAATGTATATGCTCCATCCGTTTTCAATGTACACTACACAAGTTAGGATGAGATTGTGACCAACAATTGCTTTATAGCCGTGTATATATATATATATATATATTTACTGTTACTAGGTTTGTATTGCAAATCATTTAGTACTTGTGAATATGCTCTTTCATATCATAAAAGTTACATAAATATAGAGTAATTGTTGAATATAAGCTAAAAACATTGCATTTAAAATGGAGGGATTGCTATTTTCTCATGCATGTTGTATGTATGTGCCTGTTTTTTCGCTTCTTATATTGTTTTTGGGGCAAGCCGTCTGATGTATGTGCATGCACGCAATGCACTCTATGTCCATGCAGATGATGAAATCAACAGATCAGGTGGTCCTCGTCTTTCGGATGGCGATGCCATAGGCAAAGACAACCACTCGAAACCAAAAATGTGCATAGGGAGGAGGCACGGCCCTGAGGACGTCGAATTTTGTTGTGCAACATTGCCGGGTCTACCTTGCTGGCCAAGGCAGGAAGTGTGCCTCCACGTTTGCCCATAGATCTCATCGCTGTGACTAATCAACGCAGCGGGTCAGTTTTTTATGTTTCTGTCGATCAAAAAAATTGAATGAAGGCAAATGAATAATATTTTTTCACGGGGAGGGAATACGTTGTCATGTATGGATATGTATACAGAGATCGACCGGCTATGCATGGGAAATTTATAATTCGTAAACTTATGTCTACAATTCCAGAATTACGCCTTTTATTCACAGAGGGCATCCGATATGTCGTCGCCACCCCTCTATGGTTGCTCGGTTTGCCCCATGTGGCGCGCGATGATCGATTGCTGTTGCTCGGTTCACCCCGTGTGACCCGCCTATAACTCACCACAGGATCAGTGCTTACAGGAGCATAGCACAACGCATGAGACTCAGAGGCACCATTCTCAAGTCTGAAGCATTCAAACAACTAACATTCATATCCGTTCAAGGAACAAAGCAAAGTTGTACTAGAGGCTAGACCTACTACTAGTTGAACTTCTAAGCTCATCCCATTGGCAAGAACACTCCAACTTATTTCAAAGCAAATGAGGATGTTGGGTGTTACATCCTCCAAAACTCCTTCATCTGCTTCTGGCTGCGGAGATCTAGCAGAAATATCAGGGAGTGGATAAGTGTGTGGTCTAGGATCATGTACAGAAGGAACATACTTAAGTTAGCAAAACATACTTTCAATTTAACAGAATGGTGACACGATATTAAGCAGATTATATATGCACATAAAAGCATGTAGCTTTTCAGGGCAAGTGGAACAAGACAGTATGCAGCGGGCATCCGCCAGCAAAGAGCACAGGAACATACAAGCAAGTAAAATTACTGATAATGCAAATAAATACAAAATGCTATCAGAAGAGAAGGTATGACTCACAAGCACTCCCACTGTGGCGGACATAAATTTTCTCGACTGGTAATACCATTTGCCATAAACAAATTTGCCAGCTTATGGACTCTCCCATCCTCCTTTGAGCATGTGATCTTCACCATTCGAAGATCTTTGCAAGTAAATGATCTTCCCTGTAGTTTGATACCTGTTTCTGATGCCTTTCTGGCATTGAAGTTCTTTTGCAGATCAAAAAGTTATTGTTAAGCATGTGCTAAAATACTCAAAACTAAAAGATAATCAAGTAAGCATAAGCCCCAAATATGTAATTACACATAAAATTTTAAGTTGGAGAAAGAGCATCTGTATATTAGGTGAGTGCTGCAGCAAGAAAATTAAGGCATCAAAATCTGCACCCATACATCATTCGCCAAGGTACATGGCCTTCAGGTTGCCAAAAGTTGGACACGTCAGTTCCCTACTCAGAACCACCTACACATTGCACATAAAATGAGTGTTCAGCAAATAAACATAGTAATAATGATCAATTTTACATTTTACATACTGAATACAAGAGGTTTATTTAATATGCAGAGAAGAAAACAAACATACCCACCACGAAAAAGAAATTAAGACATATAGTGATGTGTTATCATGATTAGCATCTATTGGTAAAATATGATTCTTCATTCTTTTCATAATCTGAAGGGACATTCCCGTTAGACTGGTCCGCAGACTCAAAATAGTTGATTACACAACGATTTCAATGGTAATCATTTAAAAAGATACACTACTTCAAGAATGTAAAAAATAACAAACAATAATCTGAAACAATATATAATGCTCTCTTGAAGCTGCATACTTCCATATCTCATTGATTTCACCTACTACATTGATCTGAACTTTTCTCCAAGTCAACTGTGCCTTTCTAACCAGGTGTTGCTACTTATGTAAGAAATGTGCTCATTGTACATGTGTATTCTGTTGGGAGCAACATAAATTTCTTTTGCAAACATCAGAAAAAAGTTGTTAAGAAAAAAAAAATTATGGCTATATCAAGGAAATTTTCGTACTCAAAGATAGAGAAAATAGTAAAAGGTGGTGATAGCTATATCTCTTCAGCATCAGCCAACAACTCCAAAGTTCTAGCACTTGAAAGACTGCAGAAAAAAGTTCTGTAGGGAGCACGCAGGTGCGGACCACCTCCCACGCCTTCAAGAATGACATGATGTGGTCCAGGAGCGCGTCCGGGAGGGCGCTGAGGCTGGCGCTGGGTGGTGCTTCGGCGCATTTCGTCGAGCAGAAGACCTGCATGCAGGTTTAGCGACACCACGGAGACAAGATCGGGGGAAGAAATGATGGAACGGAGCATAACATACTAAGAGAGACTCAGTGCTTCAGTACTGAATTCCGCCGAGAGACACTCACGTACACAAGAGCTAGCAGAAGCACTTGATCGGTTCCTGTACAAGCATGCACTAGTACATGAGCCTGACTTGTACAAAGTTGAGGATTTTTAAAACCTTCAACAAATGATATGGGGTGCATTGCCGTTTGTTAAGGAAACTGACACAAACAAACTGCAGAGTGGAATGTCACAAATTCTCCAAATCCACTATCCAAAATAGTAATAAAATGATTGTACATAACGGCGGCGTTGCCGGAAAGGAAAGCAGGGGAGAGATGGACACCTTGCAGCTTTGGTGCGGACGGCGTGAGCTCATCCACGTCGTAGATGTGCCGGACGCGGCGCCTCGAAGGCACCTACGGTGGCGGGCCCCGGCCCCGCCATGGAGTTCACCGTCGCGACGACGACCGGTTGCCGCTCGGAGATGTGGAGCGGGATGTCCGGTGGTGGCCTTCAGTCGGAGTAGCTGGGGAAGGGAAGGGATGCGCTTGGTACCGGATCTGGAGCGCCGTTGTGAAGCAACAGGGGAGATGGTCAGATGGGACTATCACGGGAGCAAATCCTGAAATAAGAATCGTGGGAGCCCCCGCGCTCTCTCACAGCTTAGGCACTCTCGACCGTCGGATCGATTTCTTTATGCGATTTTGACCATTCAATCTCACTTCCGGAAGACCTCAGACTTAGGATCAAACCAAAAACACCGTCGCGTGTTATTCTATGCCCCGCCGAAGGCATTTTCATCGTTTCACGTCTTAGGTCAACATGTGACTATTTCCGTTTCGCTGCCTCCTTCCCAATCAGTGCTAGGACTATTACGGGAGCAAAATCGTTAGAAACAGGGATCCTTTTTGCACAGAAGCATGCATTTCTGCGTATACATCCGTCCCATTGAATTTGTGCCATCCATCCTCAATCTAATTGTCCAGCTCGTTTTCTATTTTTACCACTAAGGGCCAGATTCTATAGTAGTCGCCCGGCCAATATGACGACTTTTGACTGAGAATGCCATTTTAGCATACTAGTTATCCGGCCTTCGGCCTGCATAATTTGTGAATGATGCTCCATATTCAACCCTTCAAATATGTCGGCCGTTAGTTTGGAGCATGCGACATCCACCAACTGCTCGAGCGGGAGGAAAGTTTTGGCTCGGTCTCTTCCTCCTGCATGCAGCCCGATCAATGTCGTTGTCGCCCGTGCAGTTGCCGCTTCTGCCCTGACAATGTTGCAACTACGTATCCACCTAGAAGAGTGCCAACTAATGGTCTTCATCGTGTTCCCCACCCGCACGTGGCAAATTAGCCCCAATCTCTAGCCGAAACGCGCCCATTGGCGGGTATATGGACCCATTACCTTCGCCATCAGCACCACATTTAACCTCTCTCCCCAACCCCATTGCCAACACATTCACCTCATCGCCCCACTTCATCGCCGCCACCCTGCCCCCTCCATCCCCGCCGCCACACTCAATCCCATCGACCATGTCGATGCGGTCACGTCCTCCCCAGCAAGACCTAAGAGGTCCACCACGAGAGAGGGTTCTGGGAGAGGATGTGGGACTGCATCAAGTGGATCGAGGATGACGCGCACCAAAAGGCTGAATTAGTCGTTGTCCGAGCCCACCTACCCACCGCTCTTGAGTATTTTGACTGAATGTCGGTGGCAGCCCAGGTAGAAATGGGCGCCGTACTCACGCCAATTTTCAAATGCAAAGTATGACAGACTCTGCTAGAGTTGCTCTTATATCCCGCCAACACAACCCATAAAACCACCCCAGCTTTGCACCATATTTTGTGATTTGGTCAAGCCAGGCCCACTCTGTGAGACCACAAGCGGTGGGGCAGAGAGAATAAAGGGCGGCAAAGAGGAGCCGCCAGGCGATAACCGAAACAAGATTTGCCATGGGGCAAGGTTTTGCCAATTAGATGGACCGGGACGCGAGTCCGATTAGGTGGGTAGAGGATAGTCCCATCTGGTTTACGCTTCCTAGTTGGAATACTAACCATCACACACATCATCTTGACAAGGGGACCCAACTGGTTAAAATCAGGGCAAATTGTTAAATTGGGTTATACACGACACAACACAACAATTTTTGGGTACAATGTGGCCGAAAATTTAGATGGGGCAAATACTATCACAAATACACAAACAGTGGGTAAAAAGTGAAATTCACCATCTTATCAACAGTGTCCTTTTTCAACAACAAAAATGCAGTGTATTTTTTCAGGTGTTAGTATTTGTTATTCTGAGAGAAAATACCTCGCTGCTCATAGTTGTATGCACACATGATTGCAGAGCATGAAGCTTACTTCAATATTCAACCTGTTGTATATGAAGTGTATTTCCTTTTTACTGCATGTGAAACGCATTTCAATTTTTCAATTTTTCATTGATTTCAATATACAACTGTACTAAACTTCCGAAGATAAAAAAACCCTGACAAATGAACCCTACAGTCACACTGCCGGAGTGATAGAACAAAGAGTATCTCAGCTGCACCAGAATTCAGGCACGGAGCATCCATAATTTATTTTCTGTTCTGGTAAGAAAGCAAAGTTTACTACAGACCACACAGATGAACTAGTTTATAGTCTAGGAAGAACATCCCAACGATTTGTAGCACATGCTACCAAAAAAGACGTCAAAAGATCCGGTGAAGCTTTGAAAGCATCATCAGTACTTCATGGAGATCAAGGGTTCTTACTAGCACCTTGTTAACTACATAATGGATGGTTCCATCGCTGGCAGGATTTAATATTTAGAAGACCCCTCGTAAACTTCTGGATGTTACATCCAGTCGTCCCCACATTCATCCAGTTCTTGCTTGCCGAGGTCCCTCATAAACTTCTGGCCGCGGAGATCTGGTAGAAATATCAAAAAGTAGATGACTGCAGATTAGGACCATGTACGAAAGTATGTCTTTTAATTTAACAGAATACACTTCTCATGTAACAGAATATTGATGATACACTAAGCAGATTATATGCCCATTTATACATATTTAGCTTTTTAGAAAATTTCAAACTTGGTATGCTCATTGCATTTTAGTGGTTCAATTTTGACAAAAACATTTCAATATATCTTATAACCCTAACATTTCATTTGGACAACAAGCATAACTAAATATGTAAAGGTATTTGGTTCAAAAGACCTACATCGAACTAATAAAAAAATTCTATTCTATTCAAAAGACCTACATTTACTGAAAATTTTCTAATTTTCTATTCTATTCTACATTTAGTAATTTTCTATTCTATTCAAAAGACCTACATTTACTGAAATTTTTCTATTCCATTCAAATAATCTAAATACTATTGTATTCAAAAAACATTAAAAAAAACCTACATTCTACAAGAACAAAGGGAGGAGGGATGGAGGGAGGCAGGAGGGAGGGAGGGAGGGAGGAGAGAAGAGGAGGAGGAGGTGGGAGGATGGCGGCCGGAGGAGGGAGAGGAGGGATGCCGGAGGAGGAGGGGGGAGGGCGGCGGCTTACCAAGAAAGGGGAGGGAGGACAGCAGTGGCAATGCAGTGGCGACAGCGGGAGGAGGAACAGGCAGAGGGAGTGAGTGAGGGAGTGAGAAAGTGGATGGGCGCGGGAGAGATAAGGTTTATTTAGCAGCAGCGTGGATCCAGGCCCGGCGCTACTGCTAAGTGTCGTCGCAGTAGCACGGTGCTGGTTGCCCGTGCTGCTGCTAAGTGGCACCCACCAGGTGGCACAATGCAACAATAGTTTCAGCAGCGGGTCTGTTACACGCGCTACTGCTATCGGTTTAGCAGTAGCATGGGTTCAGTGGGCCATGCTGCTACTATAGGTAGCCAGGTGGATATTGTGGGGACCACTTAGCAGCAACGCCATTAGATAGACCCGTGCTATGCTACTGCTACATGCTCTACCTTCCGGGCTTCAACCGCCGCGGGAGACTCACCTTGCACTAGGAGAGCCGCCTGCCGCGATGCGACAGCGGTCATGTTATCCAGAGGGTTAGAAAAATGACCCGGAGGTGTTGGCACTCGCTGAGGCCGGTTCAGATTCAAACGAGGCGGATCTGCAACACGGGGTTGAACCGTCTCTCCTGCCGCATGTGCTTCAACAGCCCGGGTTATCTCAGGTGGGTTACTTGGTCCTGCCCCAAGGTGTATTGAAAAGATTTCTTGCATTGTACTCTAAAGGTAAACGACTCTGGTGCCTCCTGCGAAGAACAACATTTGATGCAGTGTGATCCAGGCTTAACCGGAAAGTTTCTGCTTGAATCCGTTGCGATTCAGCGTCCAAGGCAGCTCGCTCTATTGCCATCCTGGCATTCTCAGCATTAAGCTCCTCCTTGGCCTAAGCTATCTCATCTCGTAGTTTTGTAACGTCCACCTTATGCCGCGCTTGAGTCGCCGGGGTCACATCTGCCTCCATTAAAGTTGCCAACGCATCCAAGAGCTCGGACAAAACCTGAGCCGGCGGGCGCGCAGAGCCGCTTGCTCCGGCCGTCGCCTCGGCTGTTGAATCGGAAGTCATAGCCGCAACAGTTGATGAGTTGTGTGCTGACCATGAAGATCGCAACCCTGTTCGGTGGCTCATAGGGGTCCGGAATACTGTCGCCATCGGAACAACCCCCAAGCCCGCCGTCTTGCTGTTGATACATGGAATTGGTCTCGCCAGTTGAGGACTCATCATCAGAGTAGATGGATGTCTCTCCATCGTACACAGATCCTTCCTCAAGATCCGCTCCATGAGTAAAACCCACAAAAGCATGCTTCACGGCGGTTTGAACTTTGGCGGGTCACGCGCGCTGAGCCGTCTCGATGATGTCGGTGTAGGTGCCCGACTCAGGCTCCAACTCGCCGATCTTGTCAATGAAGACGTGGATTCCGCCGAAGGGACCCGGTACCCGTATTCGATTGAATCGGCCTCGGGACCCCAGCCCACGTCGTCGATGTAGATTTTGCCGCGGCGACTCTTGATCATACGGGCCACGGCATATTCCCTGGTCCCTAAGAAGCTTCCCTTCAAAACTCGTAACCACCGTTCTCTCGCCCCATGGTGGGCGCCAACTATCATGGACTTAACACGGCAGATGCCCTAGCAAAAGGACTTAGGTGTGGAGCCATCGCAACTAGGTTAGCTTAAAGGGGTTGAATGGGACAAGGGACACAGAGCGTTTACCCAGGTTCGGCCCCTCTCAATGAGGTAAAAACCTACTCCTGCTTTCAATTGTATTGCTTGGGTTTCGATTACCAGGGAGCAAATATGCTTGACCTAGTTCTCGATTGGTTGTTTCTTGAGTTAACCCGCCGTCGGGTCACCCCTTTTATATACAGGTTGATGCCCGGCGGCTTATAGAGTCCCGGCCGGCTCACACAAACATGACCAGCTCGGTTTCTAACTAAGCTTGCCTTATAGAACAAGTCATCAGCTGGCGGTTCACCTCTGGGCCTTGAGTCGCCTCCGGGTCTTGGGCCGTCAATAGGCTTACTCCATGAACCGCCATCTTCATATCTTCTTGGACCTTATCGGGCCTCTTAATCTTTAAGTCGCCAATGGCATGACCCGGCCCCTCCTGGGCGGGTCATACCTAGTAGTTATATCCCCAACACAGCCCGAAAAGACATTGAAAGAGCATTCGGGGTTTTGCAATCTAGGTTTGCCATTGTTCGTGGTCCAGCTCGTTTTTGGGACAAGCTGACCTTGAAAAACATCAATGACATGTTGTGTTATCATTCACAATATGATTCTCGAAGATGAGAGAGGCATGCACTTGGAGTTCTTTTACGACAATGTGGGTAGCAGTGTCAAACCAGCTAGAGACCCTAACCGCATTAGAGTTTTTCTTCAAACACACAAGGAGATTGAAATATGCAAACACACACTTTCAGCTTCAGGAGGATCTCATTGAGCACTATTGGCAAAGGGCTGGACAATAACAAACTCATTTTTCTATTCATTTTTATTTAATTCATGTGTTATTTGTATTCGGGACTAGTTTGCTTCGGTGATTTGAATAATTATTTGTAATGTGGATGATTGTTGTATTGTGTTGGTATTGGTATTTTTCTAAATAATTATTTTGTAGTGTGGATGATTGTTGTTTTTTTTTGTGCTGTGCTATTGATATTTGCGGACCGGCGGCAGTGGTGCAAGAGCAGACCCTGCAAAGCCAACCCGTAAAAGAATATATTCCGCGAATATCCTTTTATACGGTCTGTTTTGCGGGGTCTGCCTCTGCGGCCCTCCGCGCCGGCCCGCAAAGCCGTTTTTCTGCGAACTGCGAACGCGTTTTGCGGGTCGGCGGGATGCGGGGTCTGCTAGAGATGCTCTAAGCAACTCGGGCCCAATTTTTTTGTCGACAACATGGAAAACTTTGGCACTTAAAACTACCTCATGGCATTTCTAAAAAATACTTGATGCGAAAAGCATACAAAATAAAATACAATTTCTCAATAAATCTACAATTTAAACTTGATGTTCAATGATCCAAGAAAATCGATAAAACATGACAAAAATACAAATAATAATATGGGAATACAAAAAAAAAATACCAAATCAATTGATTACTTCGTTGGTGCCTCCCATAACTTGATCAACGGTAGAAAAACCAACACCTTCAAGGCATTATGCAAATTATATAATTTCATAAAAAAACATAAACATCAAGTGAAACAATTATTATCGATTTAAATCTGAAAACTTACCAGGTAAAAGCCCTTTGCGAGACCTATATATGTGTGTGTATCCGGTCCCTTTAGGTGCTTGATTCCCTCCTGAAATGATAGGTGCAGACACCCCCGTTGCGGGCACCGGTGAAAATAATCTCTTCATCTTTTGTTTGTATAATATGAAATGAAATTGGCAATTACATCAATTTGAGTTCAACAATACCCTAGATATTTGACTGGAGACACACACACACACACACACACACACACACACACACACACACACACACACACACACATTATTTCAATTAAATTTTTGTTCAGAGCAGTTTATATACACTAATACACAGAGGAAACAACCGTAGAGCTCGTCAGGGGAAACCGGAAAAGCATCAAAGAAATTACGAAGGTGCAGCAGGCAAGTAGGACCAGCCAGGTGGAACAGGGGATGGCGTGTCGCGCTGGTGAACGGCGCATAGGACAAGAGTGCGGTGGCCGGGAGGAGCAGGGGAGAAGTGCTTTGTGGAGCACGACACGTACAAGCATGAGCAGTCGGTTGTGGTGTTTGATTTGGGGTCAAACGCTTTGGAACGAATTCCCCACCCACATGAGCACAGGGAGGGCGGCAGCAAAAGCAGCGGCTGGTTGGGGTATTCCTGCTTCTGTCCCAAAATGCTATTCCCTATGAGGCACTCCTCCTCACTTGATCAGGAAATAGAAAAGGAGAGTTTCATAGTAGAGTGACCTCCTTTGGATATAATCTCAACATCGCCAATAATACGTACTCCCTCCGTAAAGAAATGTAAAAGCGTTTAGATTACTAAAATAATGATCTAAATGCTCTTATATTTATTTACAGAGGGAGTACATGTTGTCGCTCCAGATATTCGACCTGACGATTATGAGAGATGCGGTGCTTGTCCTGTCAATCATAAACTGAAGCACGGACCCTGATCAATTCCACATTTTCTATTGAACTTTAACACCGATTCCCTATATATCTCCAGCACTTGGTTTGTAAAGTCAGATTACTTCAACGGACTTGTATTCGTCACCCTTTGTTCTTCTCTTTTTTGAGGTAAATGCAGCACTTTGTTAATTCATAACAATCTATTCATTGCAAATAATGGTCCGGATGATCTCCAGAACCACATTGACCCACACATCACCAACACCATACTCGACTGATTTTGCCAAGACATGGGCCCTATTCCATAATCTATTGACATGATAACAATTGAAAGAGATAAAGGAAGCGAAAATATTGCATGGAACCATGGCTCCCTCGAACCTACGCTCGGGGCCACACATCTGAAGGCAGCTTTTGTGGGGATCTGTGCATGATGGGTGTGGCAATGCACGGCGGGAACGATCAAGGTACATGGTGGAACCATCTCGCGCTAATAAACTGAAGGCTAGCATTACTGGGAATAAAATAGTGGATCTGCCTCAAAAGGAACAAACATTGTCTCCCATGCACTTGTACTGTCCATAATTGTTTAATGCCTACTGAAATTTAGATGCCGCTGAATTCACCATAAATCTACAGAATGCTAGCAATGTAGCGAGAGCATCTAAAATTTGTGCAGTATCAAATATTTGCACATCTACACGGTGAACATGATGTCATCTAAATATATTTTCAGTGAAGTTCTAACTTTTTTTGGATTGAAACTAGAGTCGTAGTCGTAAGTGGACAGTTCTACTTTCCAGTCCAGTTCTTCAAATAGCAAAGACTTTCATAGTGTTTTTTTAGATGAAAGACATAAAACCCGATTTTCATAGTGTAGATGTGACATACAGTTTTTACTAAATAATGGAATTGTGCAGCTGAATAATCTCATGTAGATGTGCAAAACGGGCCTGGTACAGATCATTTTCTATTTCTCGGGCTTGCCTTCTGTGCTACAGTAGCATGGGGAGGAGTGCCCGACCACCCTGGCCAAAACAATATAGAGCCCCCAGGCCTAGGCATTGCTGACGGAGAGAGGTAGTATTAAGGATGCTTGTACAAGATAAAAGAAATTTGAATTTTGACAGAGCCTGGATCCACATGTGAGCCATGCTAGATCAGACGGCGCTGAGTGCAGGTTCGGCCGAGCCATGGTCCTGAATCTTCCCTCTCGGAAGGAAGCAGCTAAAGCCTTTAATATTATGGACTAGTGCCCCAATTGATGAACGATCATGTCCAGCGCAATTGACTGTCTTCACCAGATTTAGACAGTCAGAAGCAATAACAACACGAGAGTTGGGTGTGCCGTTAGCAATGCCCAACGTGCAGCTGTGGCCTCCGTGAGCTCTGGGTCAGAAACAAACTCAAACGGCGTCGCTTTAGCTAGCAGCACCTCACCTAGGTAATTCCGAATAACAACACCTGCGCCCATCCTACCAGTGTCAGAGAAAATGGCAACAACCACATTAAGCATGATCGAACCCACAGGCGGTGGAGACCAATTTGTAGTTGGAGCAGATTTCAGTTCAAAAGAATGCTACTTGATCGTCTCCACACAGGCTTTGATTTTTTTATTTTCACAGTTCATTTAGGATGGGCAATAGGTTCACCATTATGCACATCATTCCTGACTCACATGTGCCAAATGGTATCGGCAAAAGCCCTAGATTTTTCAGGTTTAGCTGTATGCCGCCATTCAATAACCCACTGTTTGAAAACCCTGCAGATTCAGACTCATGCCATAAGTACTCTTGATTTCCTCCCAAATTTCCTTAGCAAACTGACACAATAAGAAGGTGTGGTCTATAGATCCATCCCGGCTATAAAAGTAACACGAATAGTCCATCGGAATTGTGTGTTTCCTCAACTGTGTGCCCGATGACAAGCAGTCATGCGCTAATCTCCAGATCACATTCTTCATTTTCGGAAATACCTGCCAGAGAAATGGATAAAAATGGATATATCTAGAATTAAATACGTCTAGATAAATTCTTTTCTCCGACAAGTATTTACGTACATCCATTTCTCTGACAAGTATTTTCGGATGAAGGAAGAATGTCACATCAGGGCTAGATACGAAAAATGCTTTTGCCCTGCTTTATATATAAAGCAAACCAACAGAGCCACAAGAGTTCAAACATAGACACGGCACCATGGAACATACCCAAAACACAAGTAGCACATGAGCATAGTACGAAAGGTTAATTCTGAGGGCACAACTCAAAAGGCGCGTCCTAGAAGCAGAGCAGACCAACATCCCAGCCCCTGCCCCCGCATCGCCTAACCTAGGCGACACGGGGGGAGATCTGCCGTCGCCGGCCAAAAGGCCTCCTCCCTCGTCCTCTCTCCCCTGCCGCCGCTGGAGGCCACGCCCGTAGCATGGCCAGTGATGGCGGCGGCGGGGCTCTCCCCCTCGCGTGGTGGCTGCGTCTTCCCTTGGCGGCGGCGGCGGCACACGGAACTGCGGGGCACAGGCGTCCTGGAGTGGCGGGTTCCCGGCGACGAGTGTGACAGCGGCGTCAGCGCAGGCGCGATACCGCGGCAGAGGAGCCCCTGTGGCGGCGGCCCAGATCGCGGATCTCGTCGTACCCAGATGGGCTTCGGCGGGCCGGCGGATTTGGTGAGCGTCTATAGGCGGGCATGGTGGGCCTGGCAACACCGGCCTAGGCACCATGGTGGTGCCATGCCCTGTCAGGCGGCGGCGGTCTGGATTCTCCGTCCAGTCCCCGGCAGCGATGGCGGCGGTTCGTGTACAAGTTGCTTGATGGAGGTCCTTTGTTCAGATCCGGGTGAAAACCTGGCCAAGGCCGGCGGTGACGGCGCTGTGATGCGGCGTTTCCTTCTTGAAGGCATCGCTAAGGAGAAGTTCAAGACAGCTATCTGCTACCTCCGGGGGAAAGCCTATATCAGTAGATCGGATGACGGCGGCGCTCTTGTGTCGTTTCCCCCTTGGGGGCGTCGCTCTTGGAGGTGTGCATGGGCTCAAGGGACCAGTGGACCGCATCTTTGGTGGAGCGGTGCTTCATCCTACACATTGATAGCGATGGATCTCGACAGCATGGCGCAGTGCATATTCGGTCTGATGTGCGAGGATGGACTCACGCAGGAGGATGACGTTGTCCAGCGTCGTGGTGGCGTCGATGGCAGATAGACCTGGCATGGTAGATGCAACAGTACAACTCTCAAGATGGTTTGGTGGCAAGTGGCTGCAGCGGCCTCGTACCCAGCAGGCGTCCTGGTTGAGGAGTGCGCCGGACTGGTAGGTGCCCCATACCCGGCAGGCGTCCTAGTTGAGACCTCAGGTCTTAGATGTTTAGGTTTGGCTGTGTGGTCTGTTTGGTATTAGGCCCAGACTATCAGCATCCCTTTATCAACTGGATAGGAGTAGGGACAGGTGTTGCCTAGACGGTGACTTTAGTCTTACTGTTGTATGACTTTGTAAGGTCTTGTGTGAATAATTAATAAAGTGGCTACATGCATCATCCAGATGCAGAGGCCAGGGGTCCTCCTCCATTTCAAAAAAACAACTCAAAAAGCGCGTTCCCAACCACCCAGGAAAAAGCGATCGGCAGACGACGCCTCAACGGTTCCTTGTAGACCACCGGTGAATCCACGGCCTCCAACCCCTCTATTCGCCGCTCCGGCGGTAAGTGGAGGGGGAGGACCCCATTTCTTTTTCATGGTGTTCATGTAGGTTGGGTTTGCGTTTTGTTTGGTGGTGTTGAAGCAATGAGGACGGTGCCATGTCGAATAAATTGCTTCGGCTTCTTCCTCACCACGACGATGACCTTCATGGCGACGGCGAGAAGCCGGTGGCCTCGTTTTCTTGCTGGCTATTAGAGACAGCGAGATTAGTAGTTTGTTGTGTCGTCCATGGCTGTTGTCTGTCGTGGCGGCTCCATGGGTCATAACAAGATGTTAGTCCAGAAGGGGGATTTGTCGCCATGGGTCATGACAAGATGTTAGTCCAGAAGTTGGATTTGTGGTCCGACGGCAGCGGTTCTAGTGTTCTCTCCCAACTTCATCGGCGGGAAGCGATGGATTGGAGTCTGGGCTAGCATGGGAATGTTCCATGGCTAACATGCCACAGAGACAAGTGCCTTGCTGCTTGCAGTAATCTGTTCATCAGCTCTAAAAGCCAATTTGGCGATGATGCTGCCCTAGATCTTAAGATGTTTGGAGGCTACACTTCTCTTTCAGCGAGTGCCTCAGCGACGTTGGAGTTTGGTGGCAGTTGTTGGCCTTGATATGTGCAGAAACCTCTAGGGAACTTTATGTAAAATTTATTTTCTTGAGGCCGTTTCTGCATAGTTTCTGGGATTTTTTTTTGTTGAGGAAAAGGGCCCGAAGAGCCCCGGCTCCATTGATTCAATGAAACCAGACGAAATTCAGTTTTACATCATTCTCAAGTATCAACTAGGCAGCACTAAAGGAGGCTACCCTACTACACCACTCCTCTAAAGCAGAACTAAAACAGCATAAAGAACCCAAAAGCCGCACACCCACGGCCTGGCAAGTAGCCTGAAATTACACATTTTTATCACACCATTGAGGTGTTACATCATCTCCTTCAGGCTCACCGGCCATGCAGAGCAGGCCTTCAGGGGTGGAAGAGAAAGTTCACCGTGTTCATCTTCCCCACCAGGCGCAGTGATCATCAAATTGCAGCATCTTTGTCCTACCCAGGGTCAAGGGAAATGAGCAGAGGAGGCTCTCTTATCTTTTGTTCCAGCCTTGCAACTAGCCAACGCACTCTGTCTTTGACAGGCCCTGAGTATAGGATCCCCATGCAGATAGCATAGCTACCATCTTTCTCCACACCCCCTGCATATTAGACCACATATCGCGGCCAAAATACATGTCATTGCAAAGTTTCCATAAGGCCCACATAGTTGCAGCCTGGTAAATCTTAAGAGAAGTATTCGAGTTGCTATGCCACCACTCTATCATGGAAGCAATATTAGTAATACTAGCTGTATCTGCTAAATCATTAATATCTCTCCAGATCTCCTTCGCAACCACACACTCAAAAAATAGATGTCCCCCTGTTTCATGCTCTGCACAAAACAATCAGGATAGATCATCCACGTGTTGTCTCTTACAAAGATTGTCTCTAGTAAGCAGCTTACTATTCAAAGCAAGCCAAATAAAAATCTGAACCCTAGGTGGAATTTTTAATTTCCCACACTTTAGGTCCTTTCCCAGGGATAACCCCTCTAAAATTAACTATCTTATATAAAAAGCTAACTGAGTAAATACCATTATCCTCATAATTCCACACTAAAGTATCAGCATCACTCAACAGACGAACATTTTTAATGCAATAAAACAAAGCATTCCAGGACTGCATCATGTCCTGGGAGAAACATCTCCTGAAAATAATCTTCAGGTTAGTTCCTCATAGTTATCCCAAAAGCAATGGGATAGTTGAGAGTTAATCATTTTTAGCGCCCATTTTGGGAATTTAATAATCCCCATTAAATAAGAGGGGATACTTGCTAAACAGGCTTGCACTAGTATAAGCCTCTTGCCATAAGAAAGCAATCTACCTCTCCACCCAGCTCCTCTCTTAATTATCTTATCAATCACAGGTTGTAAGTCCTCTCTTCTAATTTTGGAATGGTGTAGGGGGGCTCCTAAATATTTAATAGGGAAGGCCCCAATTTTACAGCCAAAACATTGGGCAAATTTAACAGCCTCATCATGGTCTATGTTAATAAGGACCAATCACATTTATGAAAATTAATCCTCATCCCCGACATCTGGTCAAAGCACTACAACAACCACTTGAGATGCTTAGCATTCTCTAGATTATTATCCAGAAATAGAAACGTGTCATCAGCATATTGCATGCTGATCACTCAAGCAGGAGTATAAGGGGGAAAATACCAGAAATATAATTATTATCAGCTGCCTTAACTAGTATTCTAGTAAAGACATCTACAACTATATTAAACAATAAAGGGGAGGCTGGATCACCCTGCCTAACTCCTTTACCAACAGAGAATAATCACTGTTGGTGTCATTTAACCTGACCCCAACAGAACCATTATTCAATAGAGACTTGATCTTGTTAATCCATTTAGAACTAAAGCCCCTATTGTACATAACCTCAATCAAAATTCTCTATTAATTTTGCCATAAGCTTTCTCATAGTCTAGCTTAAACACAAAGCCTGGTTTATTATTCTTAGCAGCCGAATGAATAATTTCATGAGCAGCTACTATGCTTTTCGCAATAAACCTGCCTTTAATAAAAGCAGTTTGGTTCTGGGCAATCATATCATTACACAGGACCAGATCTGTTACTAGTGCATTTAGAATTATTTTTTTGAAGCTATAGTTTGTCATGGCTAGAGGTCTGGATTTTTTCAACCTCACAACCTCATTTTCTTTAGGAACTAGAGTAAGTAGGGAGAAATTCAATCTGTAAAGATCCAATTCCCCCTTCTCCCAATCTTTAAACAAAGAGAAAAGATCCTCCTTAATGACCTCCCAGAATTGTTGATAAAACAAAAAAGGAAACCCATCAGGACCCAGAGCACCTTCAGCGTAAGAGCCAAAAACAGCTTCCTTAATTTCTTTTTCAGAGAAAGGAGGGCCCATGTCTGCCAGTAGATTATTAGATGGATCTCTGAGTGTGTTGGTGTTGTTGAGCATAATGTTACAATTGACATCAATGGCAGCGAAAATGAACATATGCATGTTGTGTGGGTGGGGGGGGCAATGCCCCCCTCCCAAGTTGCATAGCATCCTGATATGGAAACATCTGATTGTCTTATCTACCGGTCAGAGCCTGCTCAAAGATGAATCCACTACGTCCAAGATGGTTTCCTTGGTCCAATGTCACTAAACCTAGTTTGATTTGGTAGCCGATCAATATTGATAACACTAACTGAACTCAACTAAACTGAAAAGCAGGCATAAAGGTGTGTGGTGTAGACTCGCCTGCGTGAGGAGATAGGCACCATCATTTCGTTTGATTGTGACAATCCCTAAAAGGAGAATATAAAAGTTGTAGATGTTTGGTTTGTTGGAGGAGCGCCCACTCGTTGTATATTCGTGGGACATGTAACCACTGTTAAAGTAAATCATGAACGTTATTGAGGACTTATTATTGAAGTAAGTATTTTGAGATTGCAAGGTCCGAGGAACTTACTAGGTTCCGGCAACATTGCACGCCACCTCGTGCGATCTGTTGCCTTCAAAAACCCTTGCCAACCCAAATTCCAAGTTCTTGGGTTTCAATTCACTGTCCAGTAGGACATTTGATCTTCCAAATCTCGAGGAATGATCCTGTCATGTGAATCCCCATGGAGGTATTGCATGCCTCAGGCTATACCATATATGATCCTGAACACATACAACTTAGTGCGTTTCTCTGCATCTGCGAGGGTGAAAGGATAGAAGACGTAGAAAACAAATGCATGCACGTTACATTATGGACGAATTGCATTGGTTACTGGTGGAGCTTGTTGCAAAAAAATTGTGGGGGGGGGGCAATGCCCCCCACAGGCTTATGATCAAGATGGCAACAAACAATCAAGTTCTCCCGCTCCTCAGAACAAGCGCCCACAATTCACACAATTTTTTTGTGTTGTAGCTTAGCAAGCAAAAACAACTCTGTTTTCAAATTGTTGACCCCCGTTGAGAAGTCTGTGATAGCCTCTTAACATCGACTAGTTAATGGTGAGGGAGAGTTCCCTCATGTACAAAATTGAGACATGCATTATTCAACACAAAATAAGAAATGAAGACATCAATCCAACCTGCCGCGACATAAAATAGGTGTACCTTTCTAAACTGTGCTAAAACCACCTTTGCCTGGCTTGTTATTTAATCATATTCTCCCCCTGCTTCTCGAAGTGTTTGTAGATCAATATAAAGGGACTCAATAACTTTTTATCCTTAGGATCAATTATACCACCTTCAAAGTAAAAAAATTGACACAACCAAGTATAATTCCACCTTGAAAATATAATATGCATAGCAAGATTACTCAACGAATGATTTTTTGGGAAAATAAGACTTCATTAAAGGTAGATATATTCCGTAAAATGCTGGAGTGTCTCACTAAGTGGTGCATAACATCCATCGCTCAAAAGAACCAAGGGTGATCATAAAACTTGATTACAAGAAAGCGTATGCATGACCGTGTGTATTGAGACTTCCTTTTTGAAATCCTACACAGTAGAGGATTTAGCAAAAAGTGTATTGGTGGATTTCAAATCATATAGACCCATTGTTTTTCTTCGAAAGGCTCCTCCCCATTGCAATTTTGGAAGGGGTCATGTGGGCTGCTCACGCGGCAAATTTTTGGGTTTAGGTGGAAAAATAGATAATGGTTGTGAAAAGATTTTTTTTAAAGAATACGCAAGACATGTCCGTGTTATAAGAAGGAAAAAAATGAGTTTATTATAACGTGAGGCGTTTGTGCGCTCACGCTCGACATATAAGGGTTGTATCTAAAGGAAAACTAAGCAACCACAAGAACGACACACACTCTAGCGTAATCATATATATTTAAATAGTTGATCCCCACTAACTCAATTATCTTAACATGCAATGTTAACTCATCAGGTCACTATGCACGCCCCACTAAATTTAATTCCCTCACCATGCAAATGTGTCAATTCACCATGCCGCTATGCATGAGATAAGAACGATCTAGCATGCATCATGCTTGTTACTAATATTAAATAAATGGTTTGTACCTATATAATAATCAAATACAATATATTATATGTACCTTTTTTTAATTATCATATTACTAATCAGAATACTAAAGTTTCATACTACCAAATCTCATTGAAACAATTGCATCCAATTCCCTTTACAAGGCGCGTGGTATTATCTCCAGGTATCCTAGTGCTCTGACACTGTGTGTTGGAACGTCGGTCACTTTATGGTCCGGTTGTGCTGCATAAGGGTAGTCTTTGATGTACAACAACCACTTTATGGTCAACGTGGATGTCGAAAAAGAGATTAAAGGAATGAGCTCTTTTATTGTGCCATATGGTAGACTATATACTAGTGCTAAAAAAGAACTAGTATACAAACATCCGATGATTAAGACTAGTTGTATACTACTAAACATTATACCTCTGGTATGGGTAGAATACATGAGCAATATATGTAGTACAAGTGCATTATGGGGAAAGAACACAAATGGCATCACTGTAACATATTTTAAACACTAAAATCGACCTTGACAGTTAGATATTCCCTATATTATATACCACTAAATTAGTAGTATAAGGCATCGTAAAAGAGCTCAAACAAGCTAAAGTTGTTTCAAAGAAAAAACTAAAGCTTGCCATCTTCAAATAGCCTACTATGCGCACAAAGATGCATGTGTAGGCACAGTGAGAGGGAGAAGAGGGCCCAAGTTTATCGCTTCTTTCCTTTCAAACTTCCCTTTCCACTTTTTCCTTTCTATTGTTGTGATCAATCAGTATTTGCATGTTTACCATTTTGTGTATTTAAAATTTGAGAAACTCTATTCAACATTTTAGAATTTATTTCAACCATTTTTTACATGAATATGTTGAAATAGTATACCAAATTGATTGTGCTAGTATTTTTAAAACTTCCAAAAATAATAATAGTAAAAGATAAATTGTTTTTATTGGAGCCGTCATCTTCCATGGTGAGAAGACAAATCAAAGTGCACGGGGTAGGATCAATAAACGTAGGAGTATATGAGGAAATGGGGTGCACGGGTGGAGAGTATCCTTTTGAGCTTGAGCTCATTTGAGCTCGGATTAACAGTAAATTGAGAAAACATTCAAAAAAATCTGGAAAACAAATTCATGGTATACTTTGAAATATTTCCTATGTGTTTGCACATTTTCATCATGAGATAACATTCGTGGAAGGCGAGGCGAAAAAACAAAACATTGTGCTCCAAAATGCTTTCAAAAGTAGCATTTCCAGAGCATCCTTTTTGTTTTTTAGTCACGGCTTCCTCGAATGTGTTCTCATGATGAAAATTTGCAAGCACTTTGAATATTTGTAAAAGTTCACCACAAAAAAATTCAGAATTTTTTAAAAAATTTCTTTCAATTTTACTGTTTGTGTGGGCTCATTTGAGCTCGAGCTCAAATACTCCACGTCCTGCTCGAGATACATACATGCATAGGTTCAGTAGCTAGTGCATTGGGTCCTGGGCTGTTTTGCTTCATGGGTGGGCTGGGTTGGGTTTTAGATGGGTGACAAGGGTGTTGAAAACCCCTGTTCAAATTTGTGCTATCCCAACCAGTCCTTTTTTTACGAAGTGTAGCTAGTGCTACTTTTTATTGCCAAGTGGGACCTCACGCATTACATCAGCTTTTCCTAGGTATCAATGTTGACATATAACATGGCGCTTACAAATTTCTTGCCCCACAAATTACAGACATGTGGCGCTTACCAATTCCGAAAAAGAATATTCCTCGAAAGATGTCGAGAAACACATTATACATCTGCGGAAATTGGTGAGATGTTGGATAACCAAACTGCCCAAATGAAGGTAAAACAAAAGCAATATTGACTACAAAAGAGGCTGAGTGGGACCTCATGCATCATAATTGCTTCTTAACTTGTCAACCTCCTTATCACTATTGTAGTCCTCCTGAAACCTAGAGTCACCGGAGATGGCTGGGTAGTGTGATAACCCACGCCAATTGAGGTGAAACAAAAGTAAGAAAGTTGTCTGAATATTGTTGCCTGCTACGATCTGTTGAATTAGGCTACTGTATTTATTTGTTCCTCCTTTTATTGCTTGTCATGATGTTAGTTTGAGCATTGCTTCTATCCAGACATAACACTTTAGGAAACAGGTGGCATGACTTGATGTCTTACACTTGAAATAATCTAGTCGCACCTTGTCCTTCATTGAGGGCCACAAGGTGAAGTTGATGGGGGTGTGTGGCACTACTAGAAAAATGCTTATAGGTAGACATTTAGCAGTAGCGTTTATTATATACTCCATGCTACTGCTACTTAGCAGTAGCGCCGGTCAAAACCAGCGCTGCAAGCGCACGTTAGCAATAGCGCGTGTTTTCCCGGCCAGCGCTGCTGTTAATGGGCCACACACTCGGCCCCCTGTTGCAGCTTTAGCTATAGCGCTGGGCCTCCTCCCCCACGTTGCTGCTAAGCCCACCTCTGCTTCCTCCCTGCTCTGGCCCACGCGCGCGCCCCTTTCTCTCACTCACTCTCACACTCACACGCTCACACTCACGCGCCCCTCAATCCCCCACTCCAGCCGCCGCCCCCGTGTCCTACGCCGGCCGCACTCCCCCGCGCGGGTCCTCCTCCCCCGACGGCCACCCTCCCTCGCGCCGGCCATCCTCCCCCTCCCCCCCCCCCACGCCGGCCCTCTTCCACCGACAGGTACTCCTCCCTCCTTCCTCCTCCTCCTCCCTCCCTCCCTAGTTATAATATTAGAGAGTAGTTATTTTGAATCCTATATAGTTGAAAAATGTAGCTAGGACAGATTAGGTAGTATGAACCCTAGTTAATTTGTATGAACCCTAGGTTTTTAAATTAGCTAGGTTTTAAAATTAGGACAGGAATTTATCTAGGTTTTTAAATTAGGACCGAAATTTATCTAGGTTTTTAATTAGGTGTAGTTAATAGAATTTATGTGTTTTAGGTGTATTTAACATAATTCTAGGTGTTTTAGTTGTTTTAGGTGTAGTTAACAAATTCTAGGTATTTATTTAGTTAAAGCAATTGTTGTTATTTTTTTAGTTAAAGCAATTTTTCCTGTTATAAGCAAATTTGCAGTGGACATGTCATATTTTTCCGAGTGGCCTATATTTTGCCAGAATGTCGATTCATTTATGTTATGGCAAATTTCAGGCACTCGATATGTCCTGCTTTTAGCAAAGGTCATGCCGAATTTTTCCAAGTGTTTATTAATTTTGTTTTCATAATTAAGCATTTGTTCTCGACGTCGACGATGTCTAGCCCAACATCCTCGTCGTCGACTCGGCGGAGGAGGCTTGTTTGATTATAGGGGACATGTCCGGGACTGGGCTCCGCCTGGTTGGTACTGGGAGGTGCTACCTTCCGGGGCACGCAGCTTGGTGAGGAGGCAGCCCGTCGTCGACCCGAACCTTATTTGGTGGCGGTCGCGTGGGCCAGTGACGGTGGGGAGGCCTTCGTCCACCGCAGAGGTGGTATCTCACCATGTCAACGAGGAGAATGAGCATGTCCGTCGCTACATGGTTGCGACTTCATATAAGGTGCCGGACGGGGGGTTTTTTGAACAGTGCATCCTCATTCTCCTCTCCCTCTTCCTCGAACTCGCCTGTGGCGCTCGCTTCGATCTCCGCTCTTCTGCTCCTCGCGCTCCTCGCCGGCGATGATGGTGAAGGAGAAGACGGCGGCCTTGGAGCGGGCGAAGAAGGCGACGGCGACGGCGAAAGCGAAAGGGAGAGCGACCAGTCGGGGCGGATCCTCATGGCGGTCCAGCCTGCCGCAAGGCTGGATCCAGGGAGACTGGATCCACTCGACCATCACCCAGAAGGACCTCGACGATCTGGCCAACGAGGGACTGATCTCCCATGGGTCAGCAAGACTTCCGGGGATGGAGTGGCAACCGCAGCCACAGGAGGGTGAGTGTGTCCTCTTAGCCACCCATATCGATCGCGGGTTCTCTCTGCCGCTGAATCTTTTCTTTCGAGGGTTTCTGAACTTCTTTGGGGCACAACTCCATCATTTCACACCCAACTCCATTGCCTATCTCTCCGCTTTCGTGTCTTTGTGCGAAAACTTCTTGGGTTGTCGGCCGCACTAGGGCCTCTTCAAGCACATATTCACTTGTCGTTCTCAGACGGTGAAAAAGGCTAATCCGAATGACGAGAGGACCCAAGTAATCTAGATGTGTGGGGTTCTCGGGGTCCAGATGAGGAGTAAGAGTGCCTTTCCAGCCATGACCCTTCCTGAGTCAGTTAGAGGGTGGCAGTCGACCTGGTTCTACTGCCAAGACGAGTCGACGCCAGCGCAGTCGACTGGCCTCCCTCCATTCTCCATGGACCGAGTGAACAAGCCGTCTTCTCTTAAGGTGCTTCCGGCGGAGAAGGCTCAGGTTTAAATGTTGATGGAACGTGTAGTCCAGCTCATTCGTGACGGAGTGACTGGCATGGATCTTCTGGAGGTTTTCCTTCGACGGCGCATTCAGCCACTCCAATACCGAGGCCACCCGATTTGGTTGTACTCTGGTACCGAAGACACCACTCGGGTCCATCCAGAGGCGGTCAACGACGCCACACTGGAGAGGTGGATTACTGCCATCACAGGGAACAAAGATAATCCTCGCGGGGCTAGGAGGATCCCACCACTCGACCATACTTACGAAGATTGTGATCCTGTTTCATTCATTCTGTTTTACTGCAAATCGGTCGATTGACCTTCGTCTTGTTTTGTTGCCTTCCAAAGCACTACTGAGTTGTATTCGATGCCCAACGGGGCGCAAGTTCAGACCGAAGAGGAGGAAGGAAGCGGAGGCGAAAGTCAGGAGGAGTGGGAATCGGATGGCGAGGAGGGTGATGAAGACGTTGGCTCTGAGGAGGAAAAGGAGGAGGAAGTCCAACCTCCCCGTTGAGAAAGATGATCCAAGCTTGCCCATGATCCTGCAGTCGAGCGCGGCAAGGGAGCCGTGCCTGTTGTGCAGTCGACCAAGCGTCCTCGGACGACCTCTCCGGTGCCGACTGAGAAAGCACCGAAGCAATCTCGAGCGGCGTCATCAAAGCCGACGAAGGCCCTGCCGAAGATGAAGATGGTGATTCCCACTATTTCCAGGTAATGGCGTAACTTGTGTCTTCTTGTTTCACATGGATTTACTCTTGGTCGATTCGTTTGCTGACCGACTGATTCCTGAAACTGCAGTGCTGCTACTTCTGAGACCTCGACCAGACCTGAAGATCAAGAAATGGAGGATGTTGTCACTTCCAACCTTGGTATGTGTTGGGGAACGTAGTAATTTCAAAAAAATTCCTACGCACACGCAAGATCATGGTGATGCATAGCAACGAGAGGGGAGAGTATTGTCTACGCACCCTCATAGACCAAGCGAAGCGATCACAACGTAGAGGAAGTAGTCGACGTTCTCCTCGCGATCCGACCGATCCGGCGCCGTTACTCGGCGCCCCGAGTTCTTGACACACGTACAGCTCGATGACGTCCCTCGTACTCGATCCAGCCGGGTGTCGAGGGAGAGTTCCACAAGCCGACGGCGTGGTGACGATCTTGATGTTCTATCGGCAGCGAGCCGCCTAAGCTACGCGACGATATGACCGAGGTGGAATATGGTGGAGGGGCACCGACACGGCTAAGGAACGATCCGTAGATCAAACTTGTGTGTTCTAGGGTGCCCCCTGCCCCTCAGATATAAAGGAGGGAGGGGGAGGTGCGGCCGGCCCAAGGGAGGTCTTGTGGGAGGAGTCCTACTCCCACCGAGTAGGACTCCCCTCTTCCTAG
Organism: Aegilops speltoides; assembly: GCA_021437245.1. Taxonomy (NCBI): domain Eukaryota; kingdom Viridiplantae; phylum Streptophyta; class Magnoliopsida; order Poales; family Poaceae; genus Aegilops; species Aegilops speltoides. The sequence continues at coordinate 70,286,925 of CM038142.1, forward strand.
TTGGAGTAGGATTGGGGGGGGAAGAAAGAGGGGGCCGCCCCCTCCTGTCCTATTCGGACTAGGGGGGGGGGCGCCTGCCTGCCTGGCCGCCCCTCTTCCTTTCCCTCATGGCCCACTAAGGCCCATTAACCCCGGGAGGGTTCCAGTAACCCTCGGTACTCGGTAAATCCCGATTTCACCCGAACCATTCGAACTCCAAATATAGGCTTCCAATATATCAATCTTTATGTCTCGACCACTTCGAGACTCCTCGTCATGTCCGTGATCACATCCGGGACTCGAACTTCTTCGGTACATCAAAATACATAAACTCATAATAAGCGCCATCGAAACCTTAAGCGTGCGGACCCTACGGTTCGAGAACAATGTAGACATGACCGAGACACGCTTCCGGTCAATAACCAATAGCGGGACCTGGATGCCCATATTGGCTCCTACATATTCTACGAAGATCTTTATCGGTCGGACCGCATAACAACATACGTTGTTCCTTTGTCATCGGTATGTTACTTGCCCGAGATTCGATTGTCGGTATCCAATACCTAGTTCAATCTCGTTACCAGCAAGTCTCTTTACTCGCTCGTAATACATCATCTCACAGCTAACTCATTAGTTGTAATGCTTGCAAGGCTTAAGTGATGTGTATTACCGAGAGGGCCCAGAGATACCTCTCCGACAATCGGAGTGACAAAACCTAATCTCAAATCGCCAACCCAACATCGCCTTTGGAGACACCTGTAGTACTCCTTTATAATCACCCGATTACGTTGTGACGTTTGGTAGCACCCAAAGTGTTCCTCCGTAAACGGAGTTGCATAATCTCATAGTTACAGGAACATGTATATGTCATGGATAAAAGCAGTAGCAACATACTAAACGATCGTGTGCTAAGCTAAGGAATGGGTCATGTCAATCGATCATTCTACTAATGATGTGACCTTGTTAATCAAATAACAACTCCTTGTTCATGGTTAGGAAACATAACCATCTTTGATTAACAAGCTAGTCTAGTAGAGGCATACTAGTGACATCTTGTTTGTCTATGCATTCACACATGTATCATGTTTCCGGTTAATACAATTCTAGCATGAATGATAAACATTCATCATGAAATAAGGAAATAAATAATAACTTTATTATTGCCTCTAGGGCATATTTCCTTGATCTCCCACTTGCACTAGAGTCAATAATCTAGATTACATAGTAATGATTCTAACACCCATGGAGTCTTGGTGCTGATCATGTTTTGCTCGTGGAAGAGGCTTAGTCAACGGGTGCGCAACATTCAGATCCGTATGTATCTTGCAAATCTCTATGTCTCCCACCGGACTAAGTCCGGATGGAATTGAAGCGTCTTTTGATGTGCTTGGTCCTCTTGTGAAATCTGGATTCCTTCGCTAAGGCAATTGCTCGAGATTGTCACGAAGATTTTCATTGGACCCGATGCACTAGGTATGACACCTAGATCGGATATGAACTCCTTCATCCGCACTCCTTCATTAGCTGCTTCCAAAGCTGCTATGTACTCCGCTTCACATGTAGATCCCGCCACGACGCTTTGTTTAGAACTGCACCAACCGACAGCTCCTCCGCTTAGTGTAAATACGATCCGGTCTGCGATTTAGAATCGTCCGGATCGGTGTCAAAGCTTGCATCAACGTAACTGCCACGATGAGCTCTTTGTCACCTCCATATACGAGAAACATATCCTTAGTCCTTTTCGGTATTTCAGATGTTCTTGACCGCTGTCGATGATCCACTCTGGATTACTTTGGTACCTCCTGCTAAACTTATAGCAAGGCACACATCAGGTCTGGTACACAGCATTGCATACATGATAGAGCCTATGGCTGAAGCATAGGAACATCTTTCATTTCTCTCTATCTTCTGCAGTGGTCGGGCATTGAGTCTTACTCAATTTCACACCTTGTAACACAGGCAAGAACCCTTTCTTTGCTTGATCCATTTTGAACTTCTTCAAAATTTTGTCAAGGTATGTGCTTTGTGAAAGTCAATTAAGCGCCTTGATCTATCTCTATAGATCTTAATGCCCAATATGTAAGCAGCTTCACCGAGGTCTTTCATCGAAAAACTCTTATTCAAGTATCCCTTTATGCTATCCAGAATTCTATATCATTTCCGATCAGCAATATGTCATCTACATATAATATCGTAAATGCTACTGAGCTCCCACTCACTTTCTTGTAAATACTGAGGCTTCTCCAAAAGTCTCAGATGAACCCAAATGCTTTGATCACACTATCAAAGCGTTTATTCCAACTCCGAGATGCTTGCACCAGTCCATAAATGGATCATTGGAGCTTGCACACTTTGTTAGCTCCTTTGGATCGATAAAACCTTCTCGTTGCATCATATACAACTCTTCTTCCGTAAATCCATTCAGAATGCGTCTTTACATCCATTTGCCAAATTTCATAATCATAAAATCGGCAATCGCTAACATGATTCGGACAGACTTAAGCATCGCTACGGGTGAGAAGGTCTCATCGTAGTCAATCCCTTGAACTTGTCGAAACCCTTTGCGACAAGTCGAGCTTTGTAGACGATAATATTACCGTCGGTGTCGGTCTTCTTCTTGAAGATCCACTTGTTTTATATTGCTTGCCTACCCTCGGGCAAGTCAACCAAAGTCCATACTTTGTTTTCATACATGGATCCCATCTCGATTTCATGGCCTCAAGCCATTTTTGGAATCTGGGCTCACCATCGCTTCTTCATAGTTCGTAGGTTCATCATGATCTAGTAGCATGATTTCGAACAGGATTACCGTACCACTCAGTGCGGATCTTACTCTGGTTGATCTACGAGGTTCAGAGCAACTTGATCTGAAGTTTCATGATCAACATCATCAACTTCCTCACTACTTGGTGTAGGTGTCTCGAAACTGGTTTCTGCGACAAACTACTTTCAAGTAAGGAGAAGGTACAATTACCTCATCAAGTTCTACTTTCCTCCCACTCACTTCTTTCGAGAGAAACTCCTTCTCTAGAAAGGATCCATTTTAGCAACAAATGTCTTGCCTTCGGATCTGTGATAGAAGGTGTACCCAACTGTCTCCTTTGGGTATCCTATGAAGACACATTTCTCGATTTGGGTTCGAGCTTATCAGGTTGAAGCTTTTTCACATAAGCATCGCATCCCCAAACTTTAAGAAACGACAACTTTGGTTTCTTGCTAAACCATAGTTCATAAGGTGTCGTCTCAACGGATTTCGACGGTGTTCTATTCAGTGTGAATGCGGCCGCCTCTAGAGCATAACCCCAAAACGATAGCGGTAAATCAGAAGAGACATCATAGATCGTACCATATCTAATAAAGTACGATTACGACGCTCGGACACACCATTACGCTGTGGTGTTCCGGTGGCGTAAGTTGAAACTATTCCACATTGTTTCAAATGTAGACCAAACTCGTAACTCAAATATTCACCTCCACGATCGATCGTAGAAATTTAATTTTCTTGTTACGATGATTTTCAACTTCACTCTGAAATTCTTTGAACTTTTCAAATGTTTCAGACTTATGTTTCATTAAGTAGATATACCCATATCTGCTTAAGTCATCTGTGAAGGTGAGAAAATAACGATATCCGCCACGAGCCTCAACATTCATCGGACCACATACATCTCGTATGTATGATTTCCAACAAATCTGTTGCTCTCTCCATAGTACCGGAGAACGGGTTTTAGTCATCTTGCCCATAAGGCACGGTTCATAAGTGCCAAGTGATTCATAATCAAGTGACTCCAAAAGTCCATCAAGATGGAGTTTCTTCATGCGCTTTACACCGATATGACCTAAACGGCGATTGCCACAAATAAGTTGCACTATCATTATCAACTCTGCATCTTTTGGTTTCAACATTATGAATATGTGTATCACTACTATCGAGATTCATCAAAATAGACCACTCTTCAAGGGTGCATGACCATAAAAGATATTACTCATATAAATAGAACAACCATTATTCTCTCGATTTAAATGAATAACCGTCTCGCATCAAACAAGATTCAGATATAATGTTCATGCTCAACGCAGCACCAAATAACAATTATTTAGGTCTAAAACTAATCCCAAGGTAGATGTAGAGGTAGCGTGCCGACCGCGATCACATCGACTTTGGAACCATTTCCCACGCGCGATCGTCACCTCGTCCTTTGCCGTTGTTCGCAATCCGTAGTCCTGCTTTGAGTTGCAAATATTAGCAATGTAACCAAGATCAAATACCAGTGCTACTGCGAGCTCTAGTAAGGTACACATCAATAACATGTATATCACATATACCTTTGTTCACCTTGCCATCCTTCTTATCCGCCAAATACTTGGGCAGTTCCGCTTCCAAAGGACTAGTCGCTTGCAAGAGAAGCACTCGATTTCAGGCTTAGGTCCAGACTTGGGTTTCTTCTCCGAGCAGCAACTTGCTTGCTGTTCTTCTTGAAGTTCCTTCTTCTTCCCTTTGCCTTTCTTCTTGAAACTAGTGGTCTTATTGACCATCAACACTTGATGCTCCTTTTTGATTTCTACCTCGCAGCCTTTAGCATTGCGAAGAGCTCTGTATAGTCTTTACTAACCCTTGCATATTATAGTTCATCACGAAGCCTTTGTAGCTTGGTGGCGGTGATTGAAGAATTCATCAATGACACAATCATCCGGAAGATTAACTCCCAATTGTGTCAAGTGATTGTAGTACCCGGACATTACGAGTATGTGCTCACTAATGTAACTATTCTCCTCCATCTTGCAGCTATAGAACTTATTGGAGACTTCATATCTCTCAATCCGGGCATTCTGTTGAATATTAACTTCAACTCTGGAACATCTCATATGCTCCATGACGCTCAAAACGTCGTTGAAGTCCCGGTTCTAAGCCGTAAAGCATGGCACATGAACTATAGAGTAGTCATCAGCTTTGCTCGCCAGACGCTCATAACATCCGGTGTTGCTCAAAGAAGCAGTTCGCACCCAGCGGTGCATCCAGACGTAACTCTTACAGGCAGCAATGAGGATAATCCTCGAGTTACGGACCCATCCGTGTAATTGCTACCATCATCTTTCAACTTTGCTTTCTCAAGGAACGCATTAAAATTCAACGGAACAACAAAGACGAGCCATCTATCTACAATCAAACATAAACAAGCAAGATACTATCAGTACTAAGTTCATGATAAATTTAAGTTCAATTAATCATATTACTTAAGAACTCCCACTTAGACAGACATCTCTCTAGTCATCTAAGTGATCACGTGATCCAAATCAACTAAACCATAACCGATCATCACGTGAAATGGAGTAGTTTTCAATGGTGAACATCTTATGTTGATCATATCGCTATATGATTCACGCCGACCTTTCGGTCTCCGTGTTCCGAGGCCATATCGCATATGCTAGGCTCGTCAAGTATAACCCGAGTATTCTGCGTGTGCAAAACTGGCTTGCACCCGTTGTAGATGGACGAGAGCTTATCACACCCGATCATCACGTGGTGTCCGGGCACGATTTAACTTTGGCAACGGTGCATACCGGGAGAACACTTCTTGATAATTTAGTGAGAGATCATCTTATAATGCTACCGTCAATCAAAGCAAGATAAGATGCATAAAAGATAAACATCACATGCAAATCAATATAAGTGATATGATATGGTCATCATCATCTTGTGCTTCGTGATCTCCATCTCGCAGCACCACCATGATCACCATCGCCACCGGCGCGACACCTTGATCTCCATCGTAGCATCGTTGTCGCCTCGCCAAACTTATGCTTCTACGACTATCGCTACCGCTTAGTGATAAAGTAAAGCATTACAGTAGCATTGCATTGCATACAATAAAGCGACAACCATATGGCTCTCGCCGATTGCCGATAACTTCGGTTACAAAACATGATCATCTCATACAATAAAATATAGCATCACGCCTTGACCATATCACATCACAACATGCCCTGCAAAAACAAGTTAGACGTCCTCTACTTTGTTGTTGCAAATTTTACGTGGCTGCTACGGGCTTAAGCAAGAACCAGTCTCACCCACGCATCAAAACCACAACGATATTTCACAAATAGACTCCGTTTTAACCTTCTTAAGGACCGGGCGTAGCCACACTCAGTTCAACTAAAGTGAGAGAGACAGACACCCACCAGTCACCTTTAAGCAACGAGTGCTCGTGGCGGTGAAACCAGTCTCGCGAAGCGCACGCGTAATGTCGGTCTGGGCCGCTTCATCTCACAATACCGCTGAACCAAAGTATGACATGCTGGTAGGTAGTATGACTTGTATCGCCCACAACTCACTTGTGTTCTACTCGTGCAAAACATCAAACCATAGAAAAACCTAGGCTCGGATGCCACTTGTTGGGGAACGAGTAATTTCAAAAATTTCCTACGCACACGCAAGATCATGGTGATGCATAGCAACGAGAGGGGAGAGTATTGTCTACGCACCCTCGTAGACCTGAAGCGGAAGCGATCACAACGTAGAGGAAGTAGTCGTACGTTCTCCTCGCGATCCGACCGATCCCGGCGCCGTTACTCGGCGCCCGAGTTCTTGACACACGTACAGCTCGATGACGTCCCTCGTACTCTGATCCAGCCGAGTGTCGAGGGAGAGTTCCGTCAGCACGACGGCGTGGTGACGATCTTGATGTTCTACCGGTGCAGAGCTTCGCCTAAGCTACGCGACGATATGACCGAGGTGGAATATGGTGGAGGGGGCACCGACACGGCTAAGGAACGATCCGTAGATCAAACTTGTTTGTTCTAGGGTGCCCCCTGCCTCAGATATAAAGGAGGGAGGGGGAGGTGCGGCCGGCCCAAGGAGGAGGCCGGAGGAGTCCTACTCCCACCGGAGTAGGACTCCCCTCTTTCCTAGTTGGAGTAGGATTGGGGGGGAGGAAAGAGGAAAGGGGCGCCCCCTCCTGTCCTATTCGGACTAGGGGAGGGGCGCCTGCCTGCCCTGGCCGCCCCTCTTCCTTTCCCTCATGGCCCACTAAGGCCCATTAACCCCGGAGGGTTCCAGTAACCCCGGTACTCGGTAAAATCCCGATTTCACCGGAACCATTTCAACTCCAAATATAGGCTTCCAATATATCAATCTTTATGTCTCGACCACTTCGAGACTCCTCATCATGTCCGTGATCACATCCGGACTCAACTTCTTCGGTACATCAAAATACATAAACTCATAATAAGCGCCATCGAAACCTTAAGCGTGCGGACCCTACGGTTCGAGAACAATGTAGACATGACCGAGACACGTTTCCGGTCAATAACCAATAGCGGGACCTGGATGCCCATATTGGCTCCTACATATTCTACGAAGATCTTTATCGGTCAGACCGCATAACAACATACGTTGTTCCCTTTGTCATCGGTATGTTACTTGCCCGAGATTCGATCGTCGGTATCCAATACCTAGTTCAATCTCGTTACCAGCAAGTCTCTTTACTCGCTCGTAATACATCATCTCACAGCTAACTCATTAGTTGTAATGCTTGCAAGGCTTAAGTGATGTGTATTACCGAGAGGGGCCAGAGATACCTCTCCGACAATCGGAGTGACAAAACCTAATCTCAAATACGCCAACCCAACATCGCCTTTGGAGACACCTGTAGTACTCCTTTATAATCACCCGATTACGTTGTGACGTTTGGTAGCACCCAAAGTGTTCCTCCGTAAACGGAGTTGCATAATCTCATAGTTACAGGAACATGTATATGTCATGGATAAAAGCAGAGCAACATACTAAACGATCGTGTGCTAAGCTAAGGAATGGGTCATGTCAATCAGATCATTCTACTAATGATGTGACCTTGTTAATCAAATAACAACTCCTTGTTCATGGTTAGGAAACATAACCATCTTTGATTAACAAGCTAGTCTAGTAGAGGCATACTAGTGACATCTTGTTTGTCTATGCATTCACACATGTATCATGTTTCCGGTTAATACAATTCTAGCATGAATGATAAACATTTATCATGAAATAAGGAAATAAATAATAACTTTATTATTGCCTCTAGGGCATATTTCCTTCAGTATGACCTTTGTAGTTTCGCTTTCATTCGATAGGATCTTCATGTTTAACTCTGAATTTTTTCTGTAGCTCCACCTAATATCATCATTGATCTTCCTGACGATGATGATGAGGAACCACTGAGGCAAAGGAGGAATAGGAGGGCGTCTGCTGGCAAGACAGCTCAGGTCGTATCAGCACCTGAGACGTTGGTTCCGGAGGGGGACAACGTCACTCGGGCTACCGTATCCTTTGTGGTGCTGCTGACGAGTGCTCGCCCTTCGTCGTCGAGTGCTGATCTGCCTTCCCTTTTCTCCACCCACCACGTGCCAGAGGACCAAGCAAGCGCTGCTAAAGAAGCCATACGCCAGGCGGAGGTCATGATGGAGCAAGTGAAGGCGATCCGAGACGCCAGTCAAGCAGCTTACGATACCAGTTCAGCCCTTCAGAGCAATGTTCAGGTTAGTCAATCACCGCCTATTCTGTTAGGATATGATATCTGAAAACTTTTCTGAAAATCTTAGTATCTGTTGTACACCCACTGGGCGTGCCGATTGAATATCTGGATTGGTGGGGGCATGCTGAGTGCACCCACTAGGTGTAGTCCCCAAGGCTATGATGGATTGCTAGCAGTCGACCATAGTCTTTATGTCCTAAACTTTTTTCTCACTCGATCTGGTCGAATGGAATCATAGACCGGTGGGGGCACGCTGAGTGCACCCACTGGGTGTAGTCCCCGAGACCGTGGTCGACTGCTGGCAGTCGACTATGGTCTGAAGAACACCTCTCTTCTTCTCTTTTTTTGAAACTGTGGCTAACTGCTGGTGGTTAGCCTTTTTGTCTTTTTTGGTCGACTGATCGACTCTAGCTGATAGAACTAGTGGGGGCACACTGAGTGCACCCAATGGGTGTAGTCCCCGAGACTACAGTCGAATGTTTAGATTCGGCTGTAGTCTTAGAAATACTATGATTTTTTTTCTTTTCTTAGTCTCTCGGAAGTGACCTATCTTTGACGTCTGTCGATTGGTCCTTCGCAGAAATCTTGTGAACTTGCAGCTCGTTATACTGAGTTGGAGAACAAGCATATCCAGCTCGAACTTGATCTGAAGCTTGTCCAGGAGAACTTCACGAAGGCGAAGGAGGAGGCAAAAGGTATGTTTGGTGAGAACCTTGACGACTGCCTTTGTTTCTTGTCCAATCCTGAATCTGATCTTACTGTGATTTTGCAGATAAACTGAGGGACTCTCTGAAGAAGAAGGATCTTGACCTCGCTGAGGCGCAGAAAGCAGCTTCAGAGAAGACCAATCTCGCAGAAGAAAAGCTGGCTTCAATCAGCAAACTTGAAGAGGAAAATACCAATCTGAAAGCTGCTCTTGATGCGGCCAACAAGGAGGTCAGTCGACTGAAGAATGACAAGATTGCCTTGAGTGACAAGGCCAGCGAATTGGTGGGAAAGAAGAATGATCTAAAGGCTTATCTGGGAGGACTCACCAAGAAGCTATTCCTCATGCTTGAAGGTAACCCTTTGTATCTGACAGGCTTTTAATTATGGTCTTACCACCAAACTGTTGTCTTAACTTTGGGTTGTGTCTACAGAGTTCTGTCAGAACTTTGAGGAGGAGACTGGTCGACTTGAGACGAGCCTAGATCCTATCAACTCCCCTGTGAAAGATGAAGCCGCCATGAACATGCTCTGACTCGAGTCTCGTGTTGCTGTTGTGGTTGACTATCTTGCAAGACTGAAGGTTGCAACGTCGCGCATCGACACGGCACTCTAGCTAGGAGAAACACTTCAGAATGACCTTGAGTCTCTGATGACTCGAATGAACGAAGTTCCAAGTCGAGTGCAAGAATGGAAGAAGTCTTCTGCCAGGTGTGGTGCCGATGTTGCTCTGTCTCTGGTCCGTGTTCACTTCAAGGACGCACAAGAGGACAAGCTGGCGGCTCTCAAAGTGGCCAATACCAAGAAGCATGACTTCCGATCCTTCATGGAGACCTTCATCGCTGCTGCCACTCGGATCGCAGATGGAATCGACCTGGACGAGTTCGTTGCGCCTTCCAGCCCTCCGCAGGAGGGGTAAAAAACTTCTATGCTTGATGCCTTAAATTTGCCTCGGTATGCCGAGTGGTTCTTGTAACCGATAAACTTTAACAGGCTTGGTGCCTGAGCACTTCTGGTTCCGTAGGACGCTATCTGAACATGGATTTGCCGTTGAATATGTTTGCATTTGCCTTCGAACAAACATTGTTCCTCGCTCGGTATATATGCTAGTGTTTGTGATGTTCCTTTGCAGGTAGGGATGAAGCACAGGTTGCAATCGACCTGTACCTCGTCATACTTAGGCTGGCACTGGACCGCAGCTAAGCCCCCGAGTGGAAAGCTTGTTCTCCACTCGGTAGGATTTTCAGAAACTTAGGCGAGCACTGGGCTGCAGCTAAGCCCCCGAGTGGGAGGTCTGTTCTCCACTCGGTAGGATTTTCAAAAACTTAGGCGAGCACGGGGCTGCAGCTAAGCCCCCGAGTGAGAGGTCTGCTCTCCACTTGGTAGGATTTTCAAAAATTTAGGCGAGCACTGGGCTGCAGCTAAGCCCCCGAGTGGGAGGTCTGCTCTCCACTCGGTAGGATTTTTGTGGCGTACCTCTGAAGGAGAAGGTAACGGTCGACCTACACCTCGTCTCCCTTGCGGGTCGCACGTTGTATTTGTGGCGTAGCTCGGAAGGAGAGGGTAGCAGTCGACCTGCGCCTCGTCCTCCTTGCGAAGCGTACGTTGTATTTGTGGCGTAGCTCGGAAGGAGAGGGTAGCAGTCGACCTGCGCCTCGTCCTCCTTGCGGAGCGCATGTTGTATTTGTGGCGTAGCTCGGAAGGAGAGGGTAGCAGTCGACCTGCACCTCATCCTCCTTGAGGAGCGCACATTGTGTTTGTACTTAGGCGAGTGCTATGCTGCAGCTAAGCCCCCGAGTGGGAGGCTGGCTCACCACTCGGCAGGATTTTGTTGAACTTAGGCGAGTACTTGGACTGCAGCTAAGCCTCCGAGTGGGAGGCTGGCTCACCACTCGGCAGGATTTTGTTGAACTTAGGCGAGTACTTGGACTGCAGCTAAGCCCCCGAGTGGGAGGCTGTCTCACCACTCGGTAGGATTTTGTTAAACTTAGGCGAAACGGATTCGCAGCTAAGCCCCCGAGTGGGAGACTGGCTCACCACTCAACAAGGATTTTTTATACAAACTTAGGCGAAACGGATTCGCAGCTAAGCCACCCACTGGGGGACCTTTATGTGAACAAAAGTAACAACAATCACTGGGAAAATTATAACACTATTGTCTTTGAAAAAATGAACTACAGAAGTACTTTTATTACATCTCATCCGAGTGCATACTTAAGTATAAAAGGGGCGGAGCAGCTCCGCGTTCCAAGCTCGGGGCTCGTCAATCTGGTGCTCGACATTGTAAAGGCGGTATGCTTCATTGTGGAGAACCTTGGTGACAATGAAGGGACCTTCCCAAGTAGGAGCAAGCTTGTGTGGCTTCTGCTGATCCACTCGGAGAACTAAATCTCCTTCTTGGAAGGCTCGACTCTTCACGTTCTTGGCATGGAAGCGACGCAAGTCCTGCTGATAAATGGTCGATCGGATCAAGGCCATTTCTCTTCCTTCTTCTAGAAGGTCGACTGCGTCCTGCCGGGCTTGCTCTGCTTCTGCTTTAGTGTAGAGTTTGACTCGGGGTGCGTTGTGAAGCAGGTCACTCGGCAAGATTGCTTCAGCTCCGTAGACCAAGTAGAACGGAGTTCTCCCAGTCGACCGGTTAGGTGTGGTCCTTAATCCCCAAAGTACTGACGGAAGTTCATCGACCCATGCACCAGCTGCGTGCTTGAGATCGCGCATCATTCGGGGTTTCAACTCTTTGAGAATTAAGCCATTTGCTCCTTCTGCCTGTCCATTCGACTGGGGGTGAGCGACTGAAGCATAGTCGACTCGTGTGCCCTGAGATGTGCAGAAGGCTCTGAATTCCTCGGAATCGAAGTTTGACCCATTGTCGATGATGATGATGTGTGGAACTCCATATCTGAATATCAACTCCCCGATGAAGTCGACAAGAAGTCTTTGGCATCAAGATTCTTGATGGGTTTAGCCTCAATCCACTTGGTGAACTTGTCGATCGCTACCAAAGACATGGGTGAAGCCGCTTCTGCCTATTCTCAGTGGTCCAACCATATCCAATCCCCATACAGCGAAAGGCCAGACGAGTGGAATGGTCTTCAAGGCTGAGGCGGGCTTGTGTGACATATTGGAGTAAAATTGACATCCTTCACACTTGTCGACTATCTCCTTTGCCATTTCATTCGCTCTTGGCAAGTAAAATCCCGCTCGGTATGCTTTAGCCACAATGGTCCGAGAGGACGCATGATGGCCACAGGTCCCCGAGTGGATATCGTCAAGGATTATCCGACCTTCTTCTGGTGTTATACACTTCTGACCAACTCCAGTTGCGCTTTCTCTGTACAACTGTCCCTTTATGAAGGTAAAGGCCTTAGATCGGCGGACGATCTGTCGAGCCTCTTCTTCATCCTCTGGGAGCTCTTTTCTTCAGATATACGCGATGTGTGGCACTGTCCAATCGGGAGTGATCACCAACACTTCCATGATTAGGTCGACCACTGCTGGAACTTCAACTTCAGCCGGATCTGTGACACTTTTAGGCCGCGGAGCTTCTTCGGTAAAAGGATCTTCTTGAACTGATGGAGTATGGATATGCTCCAAGAACACATCACTGGGAATGGTTTCTCTCTTGGAACCTATCTTCGCCAAATCATCAGCCGCTTGATTCTTCAGTCGGGGTATATGATGGAGCTCTAACCCTTCAAATTTCTTTTCAAGCTTTCTCACTGCATTGCAGTATCCAGTCATTGCTGGACTTCTAACGTCCCACTCCTTTATCACCTGATTGACCACCAAATCTGAGTCACCATAAACAATAAGGCAACGGACGCCGAGTGAAATGGCCATGCGCAACCCATACAAAAGTGCCTCGTATTCTGCTTCATTGTTGGAGGAATCAAAGTGGATCTGGAGCACATATCTGAGCTTATCTCCTCGGGGGAAACCAATACTACCCCAGCACCGGAACCATTTAACATCTTAGAGCCATCAAAGAACATGGTCCAGTGCTCCGAGTGAACTTGAGTCGGCTGCTGTTGTTCAATCCACTCGGCGATGAAATCTGCTACTGCTTGGGACTTAATGGCTTTCTTTGCCTCAAACTTGATATCAAGGGGAAGAAGTTCAATCGCCCATTTTGCCACTCGACCAGTTGCATCTCTCACAGTGAGAATCTCGACGATGGGGCGTCACCGACGGCGTAATGGAATGATCGAGAAATAATGAGCAACCTTCTTCGTGGTCATGTAGATCCCATACACGAGCTTCTGATAATGAGGGTATCTTTGCTTCGATGGGGTCAACACTTCGGAAAGATAATATACTGGGCGCTGAACTTTGAAGGCTTTCCCTTCTTCTTCCCGCTCGACCGTAAGTCTTGTGATCGACGACTTGTCATGTGGCTGCAATGTAAAGCAACAAAGGCTCTTTGCTGATTGGAGCAGCAAGCACCGGCTGGGTGGAGAGCAGAGCTTTTAGCTCGGCAAACGCTACATCAGCTTCAGGAGTCCACTCAAACTTGTCTGACTTCTTCATCAATCGGTAAAGAGGCAGTGCCTTTTCACCGAGGCGGGAGATGAATCGACTTAACGCGGCCAAGCATCCAGTAAGCTTCTGGATATCGTGCACACGCACACGGAGTATAGTGCCAACTTTTTCTGGGTTGGCGTCGATTCCTCGTTCGGAAACGAGAAACCCGAGTAACTTTCCACCAGGAACCCCGAATGTGCACTTTGATGGATTGAGCTTGATATCATACCTCCTGAGATTGGCAAATGTTTCAGCGAGGTCAGTCAACAGGTCGGAACCCTTCCGTGATTTGACCACAATATCATCCATGTATGCTTCCACGTTCCGACTGATTTGAGTGAGTAAACACTTCTGAATCATCCTCATGAACGTGGCTCCGGCATTCTTGAGGACGAATGGCATGGTGACATAGCAGAAGCACCCGAATGGAGTGATGAAAGCTGTTTTGATCTCGTCGGGCCAATACAAACGGATTTGATGCTACCCAGAATAGGCATCTAAAAAAGACAATCTCTCACATCCCGCGGTCGAGTCGACAATTTGGTCGATGCGAGGGAGAGGAAAATGATCTTTCGGGTAGACCCGATTGATATGTTTGAAATCAATGCACATGCGAAGTGACTTGTCCTTCTTGGGGACCATGACAACATTGGCGAGCCACTCGGAGTGGTAAACCTCTCGGATAAACTCTGCTGCCAGGAGCCGAGCTACCTCCTCACCAATGGCCTTTCTCTTCTGGACGGCGGACCATCAAAGGTCTTCTTTGACAGGTTTTGCTTTTGGGTCGACTAGGGCGGAGTACCAGACAGTTAGCGGAAAACTATGACAAATGCAAGGATCAACATATGTTGGAGTAATTCAAGTAGTTAATTCTCTGGTTGGCCACACAATATGATGCATGTTTCGACAACCGAAGTGGTCATAGTGTAGCTCAGCAAAGAAATACTAGTAAGAGGTATCTGGTTTTGGAGGAACCATCCCGTGAGGCCAGAAATTGTGCTTTTCCCGGCGGCTACATGCTAAAAAGTTGAAGTTAAACCAAATCTCATCCCTGAAATCAATACGGTTGCATCACATAGGACTGACAGGCTCGACTCGAAGTCGGCACCCTGAAACATAGAACACTGGCAAGGCATACGAAAATATAGTAAGGCCCATCAACCGAACTTGTTCAAACAACAAAAAGAATATTTTTCTAGTCGAATTTTGAATATTTTCTATAGTCTAATATCCGGCAAACTTGTTCAAACAACCAAGCAAGGTAAAGATCTGTTACCGGGTTGTTCGAATTGTAATGGCGAAGGCCGAAGGGCGATCTGGACATGTGGGATAACGATGGCTTCGTTGCACTCCCTGCATGCGTGCATATATGAGTACATACATGTTAGGACTAATGGTCTCACAGCATCTTAATATTCCTAGCTAGATCGTCCTAGTATATCAATATGGAACAGCTAGCGGATGAACTTAATCTGCGAGGGATGATGTATAGGAGGGAGCAATACGCTTCTGAGCTGCGGGGCGTACAACACCAGGTTGCGGCGACGCTTGCGCTCCAACCTGTCCATGAAGCGTTGGACATGGCGTTGTTGCTAGTAGGATACAACGGTCTCCACGAAGCACTGAGCATGCTCTCAAAGCTGCGCTGGTTCCATTTTTTAAAAAAGGAGGACCATCCCTGGCCTCTGCATCTCGATGATGCATGCAACCACTTTATTAACTATTCACAAAGACCTTATAAAGTAATACATGTGTAAGTCTGAAGTCACATCTTGACAACATATATCGTTACTTCTATCCACTTGATGAAGGGGTGCTGATAGTCCGAGCCTAATACCAAACAGACCTCGCACATAGGCCTAACATCTAAAACCGGAGGCCCCAACCAAGCCATATACCTGATCTGGGGCACACACCAGTCCGGGACACTCTCAGAGGCCACCGCCGCCGTCTTCCATCGATCCATCTTCAGAGCAGATACTGACGCCACGACCTTGCCAGGTCTGCCATCGACGCCACCAGGATGCCAGACAGCATCCTCCTCCTACGCGAGTCCGTCTACACACGTCGAACGCCGAGACTGCACTGCGCCACGCCACCGAGATCCACAGTCGTCGATGCGTAAGATGAAACACCTCTCCACCAAAGCTGTCCGCTGGTCCCTCGAGCCCATGCACACCTCCAAGACTGACGCCCCAAGGGGGAAACGACGCAAGAGCGCCGCCGTCATCCGATCTACCGATCTAGGGTTTTCCCCGGCGGTAACAGATAGAGGTCTGGAACTTTTCCACGGCGATGTCTTCAAGAAGAGAACGACACGGAAGAGCACCGCCATCACCGGCTTTGTCATCTAGCTAGCCGAGCGCGGGGTTTTCACCCAGATCTGTTCAAAGAACCTCCATCAAGTCTGGTGTACGGATCGCCGCCATCTCCACCGGGGACTGGAAGTAGGCTCCAGGGTGCCGCCGCCTGACCAGCCAGCGGCCGCGCCGCGCGAGCAGCAAGGCCGCCCGCAAGCCCCAGCCGCGCCACCAGAGAGCCATACACAAGACACCCCGCCGCGGCCAGAGAGGACGACGCCACGTACGACCAGCAGCCACCACCACCAGCCCGTGCCGTCGCGCCACTGCGCCCCACGGCCGCGCCTCGCCGCCACTAGAAGAAAGCGTCCCGCGCCGCCATCCTCGGGCAGGAGGAGAAGAAGGCCCCGCCGCCGCCTAGGCCGAGCAAGCTTTGCCCGGCGACATGGGCCGGCGGCGGCGAGGAGGGCGGAGGAGGGACGAGGGACGAGGGATGGCAGATCTGGGCTCCCCCCGGCCGCCCGCGGGGACGGCGCGAGGAGAGGAGGAGATGCGTTGCGCTGGTTCCATACACCGACCATAAAGCGTTGGAAATGGCAATTAACTTACAAGTAGCTAACTGGACATGGCAATCCATGAAGCATTGGACATGGCAATTAACTTACAACTAGCTGAGTGTCTATGTGCTGCAATCGGGGCATACATATTCTAGTAGTTTAACGCCAATCATGACTGACTTATACTTACGCCAACCATATTTCTAAAGTAGAAAGTGATTTGATTTGATTGAGTTAATGCAAAAGATTTGATTTGTTCTGATTGCCCGTATCCATATATATATATATATATATATATATATATATATATATATATATATATATATATATATATATATATATATATATATATATATATATATATATATATATAGCTAAAATGATTTGATTGAGTTAATGTAATTATTTTATACCCACCAACGAGGGTGCTACAAAGGATTTAGTTTGATTTGATCGAGTTAATGCAAGATGTGTGGGAGGGGACGCTGCAAAGGAAATTAATATTTCATAAACTTATTTTGGACTATATCATAATTTTGACACCTAATAAAAAAAATCTAATGTGGCATCCTATTAATAAGCAAAGAGAGAGTTATCCTGGCTTAATATAGATATAGCTCTTCACACAAAAATCAAAGCAACTCATATTTTCTATCTCACAAAAAACACTAAATGATAAATATTTTAGAGTACAACAAGATACAATCCATTGATGAGATATATATAAACCCACATTTAATGCATATGATATTTATAACTTAAAGATAGGAGTGCTTTAAGTAATCGTGTGCTTATCCTACGGATGTGTGATGTCTATTTATTATTGTCATTATAATGAATTGACTAAGTCTACCTTGTATGCTGTGTCGTGGTATATAAATAGCCCAGGGCCTGACTCGATTGAGCACATCAGTTGTGTTCATCATCCATCTAAGTATCTCATATAAGTTAGGGATCAAAACATGGCGTTCAACAGACTCAACGGCCAGAAGGAAGCCAAGGCAGCCGCGGTTTTGTTCATTGTGCTCCTTGGATGCTCCATGCTCATGTTGGTCTCCTCAACTGGTAATATATATGCTCCATCTGTTTTCAACGTACACTACAAAAGTTAGGATGAGATTGTGACCAACAATTGCTTTATACCCGTATATATTTACTATTACTAGGTTTGTACTGCAAGTAATTTTCTTGTGAGTATGCTTTCATATCATAAAAGTTACCTAATTGTTGAATACAAACTAAAAAACATTTGCATTTTAAAAAATGGAGGGATTGCTATTTTCTCATGCATGTCGTATGTATGTGCCTGTTTTTCGCTTGTTATATTGTTTTTGGCACAAGCCGTCTGATGTATGTGCATGCACGCAATGCATTCTCTGTCCCATGCAGATGGTGAGATAGGTAGATCAGGTTGCCCTCGTCTTTCGGATGGCGATGCCATAGGCAAAGATGACACCCCTTTCCCAAAAATGTGCATAGGGAGGAGGCACGGCCCTGAGAACGTCGAATTCTGTTGTGCAACATTGCCAGGACTACCTTGCTGGCGAACGCAGGAAGAGTGCCTCCACGTTTGCCCATAGGTCTCATCGCTGTGATTAATCAACCAATCTTTGATGTTTCTGTCCATCAGAAAAATTTGAAATGAATAATATTTTTTCAAGGGGAGGAAACAAATAGTCATGCATGGATATGTATACAGAGATGGACCGGCTCTGCATCTGGGAAATTAATAATTTGTAAACTTATGCCTACAATTCCAGCATTACGCCTTTTATTCGCACAGGGCATCAAATATGTCGTTGCCCCCGTCTATGGTTGCTCGGTTTTGCCCCGTGTGGCGCGCGATGATCCATTGCTGTTGCTCACAAAGTCGTTCGCTTCCACCCTCCCGTGGCCGGTTGCAGTGAAGACTAAGCATATTTGCAGCCAATTATGATATATATGGTGGCAAGCAATCCTAAAATCAAACTGATTAGTGTGTTTAATTCGTATCATGACATTCCCAGCATCAAAATCTGAATAGTAGACAACAATGTAAACCTTGATCACCGGAATCGGAATGAAGATTCATTTCCTTTTACACGACATCAGAATTTGCACGGTACTAAAGCATCTTATAACTCACCACAGGATCAATGCTTACTGGAGCATAGCACAACGCATGACAGACTCAGATGCACCATTCTCAAGTCTGAAGCATTCAAATGATGAGCATTCATATCCGTTCCAGGAACAAAGCAAAGTTGTACTAGAGGCTAGACCTACTACTAGATGAAGTTCTCAGCTTATCCCACCGGCAACAACATTCCAACGATCCAATTATCACCAACGGCATCAATGTTACCAAAAAAGAGGCAATCAAGAAACCCAGCGCAGCTTTGAGAGCACGATCAGTTGCTCATGATGATGTTGGATATTACATCCCCCAGAACTCCTTCATCTGCTTCTGGTTGCGGAGATCTGGTAGAAATATCAGGGAGTGTATAAGTGTGTAGTCTAGGATCATGTACAGAAGGAACATAGTTAAGTTAGCAAAACATACTTCCAATTTAACAGAATGGTGACAAGACATTAAGCAGATTATATATGCACATAAAAGCATGTGGCTTTTCAGGGAAAGCGGAACAAGAGAGTATGCAGTCGACATCCGTCAGCAAATAGCACAGGAACATACAAGCAAGTAAAAGTACTGATAATGAAAATAAATACAAAATGTATCTGAAGAGAAGGTATGACTCACAAGCACTCCCGCTGTGGCGGACATAAATTTTCTCGACTGGTATACCATTTGCCATAAACAAATTTGCCAGCTTATGGACTCTCCCATCATCCTTTGAGCATGTGATCTTCACCATTCGAAGATCTTTGCAAGTAAATGATCTTCCCCGTAGTTTGATACCTGTTTCTGATGCCTCTCTGACATTGAAGTTCTTTTGCAGATAAAAAAGTTGTTGTTAAGCATGCACTAAAATACTCAAAACTAAAAGATAATCAAGTAAGCATAAGCCCCAAATATGTAATTACACATACAATTTTAAGTTGGAGAAAGAGCTTCTGTATATTAGGTGAGTGCTGCAGCAAGAAAATTAATGCATCAAAGTCTGCAGTCATACACCATTCGCCAAGAGACAGGGTCTTCAGGTTGCCAAAATTTGGACATGTATTCAGTTCCCTACTCAGAACAACCTACACATTGCACATAACATGAGTATTCAGCAATTAAACATAGTAATTTGAATCAATTTTATGTTTTATATATTGAATACAAGAGGTTTGTTTAATATGCAGAGAAGAGAACAAACATACCAACCACGAGAAAGAAATTAAGACATATAGTGATGTGTTACCATGATTAGTACCTATTGGTAAAATATGATTCCTCATTCTTTCTATAATGTGAAGGGATATTGCCGTTATACTGGTACGCAGACTCAAAATAGTTAATTACACAATGCTTTGAACAGTAATCTGAAAAATATACACTACTTCAAGAATGTAAAAGATACACTACTTCAAGAATGTAAAAAATAACAAACAATAATCTGAAATAACATATAATGCTCTCTTGAAGCTTCATACTTCCATATCTCATTGATTTCACCTACTACATTTGATGATGAAATGAGCTACTACTAATTTCTTGATCTGAACTCTTCTCCAAGTCAACTGTGCCTTTCTAACCAGGTGTTGCTACTTATGTAAGAAATGTGCTCATTGTACATATGTATTCTGTTGGGAGCAACATAAATTTCTTTTGCAAACATCAGAAAAAAGTTGTTAAGAAAAAAAAAACAATTATGGCTATATCAAGGAAAATTTCATATATACTCGAATATAGAGAAAATAGTAAAAGGTGGTGACAGCTATACCTCTCCAGCATCAGTCAACAACTCCAAAGTTCTAGCACTTGAAAGACTCTGAAGAATATGACGGCCACCTAAAATCTTCGCATCATTGCATTCTCTATATCCACCATAGATACTATCTTTACTGGAAATCAGGCCTTTACCTTTGTAGCCATACTTTGCATCATTTGCAATCTCACTGTATGCATAGGTATTGTCATCGTTGTCGATATCACCACCATAAATATAATTATCCTTGTAACGATCATGCCTGTAAATTCCTTCAGCAAAACCATGTCCATATCCAAACCTTATAAAATCATCATATCCAACATTATCACTCAAGGAAGACTCATCATGAATCTTCGAGCTCTCTGTCCAATCATTGTAGTCGCTATCATCCCCGTCGTCATCAGTAGTTCCATCACAGTAATCTTCATCGTCATCACCCAAGATAGAGTCATCAAGTATGATAGTAGCTGTGACAAGTGACCCCAAATTCTTGAATGATGGGACTCGGACGTAAGGTGTGATGAGGTGCAGAAGTAGGAGATTCGGAGCAGCAATGGAGAAGGCGCAACTGATCTCGCATTCGAGCATGATTAAAGTCTTCAAAGAGGCGGACACAATCCTAGGGCCCGCCACCAAGCAATCCTTCAGACCTAGTACTTCCAAAGACGTGCAACTAGAAGAAAGCTGCCTGAGGATCCTGTAGTCGAGCATGGCATACGACAACTTCAAGACCTTGAGGTGGCAAGAGATGAACGACACGCGGTCCAACGACGCGATCTCCGAGCAACGCCCGGTGAGATGGATAACCCGCGCGTTGCGCTTGATGGCGGCCCTCATCCACACGCTGGCGTCGTCATCGGTGAAGCCTGCTTCTTCGTCGCTCGACCGCAGGCGGAGCATGACCACGGGGGCTGACGCTTCACGTAGGAGGAAGAGCCGGTGCACGAAGTCGCGGAACTTCTCAGGCGGGTCGCCGTAGCGGCCAGTGGAGGGGCGCACGCGGAGATCGACGCAGGGCGCGGACGCCCAGAGGTGGCGCCACCGCTGCGCGAGCACGCAGGTGCGGACCACCTCCCACGCCTTCAAGAATGACATGATGTGGTGCAGGAGCTCGTCCGGGAGGGCGCTGAGGCGGTCGCGCTTGGCGGCAGCCCGGCCGGCGCCGCGGCGGTGGCCCGGGCGCTGGGTGGTGCTCCGGTGCATTTCGTCGAGCCGAAGATCTGCATGCAGGTTTAGCGACACCACGGGGCTCAGCCTTGTCAGTCAGGATTTTGAAATCTCTGGGGGAAAGAAATGATGGAACGGAACATAACATACCAAGAGACTGTTTGAGATGGCCGAAACTGAATTCCGCCAAGAGACACTCACGTACACAAGAGCTAGCAGAAGCACTTGATCGGTTCCTGTACAAGCATGCACTAGTACATGAGCCTGACTTGTAGTACAAAGTTAAAGGTTTTTAAACCTTCATCAAAGGATATGGAGTGCATTGCCGTTTGTTAAGGAAACTGACACAAACAAACTGTGGAGTGGAATGTCACAAATTCTCCAAATCCACTACCCAAAATAGTAATAAAATGATTGTACATAGGGGCGGCGTTGCCGGAAAGGAAAACAGGGGAGAAGTGGCCACCTTGCAGCTTGGGCGCGGATGGGGTGAGCTCATCCACGTCGTAGATGTGCCGGAGGCGGGCACGGTGAACGTCATGCGGTGCCTCGAAGGCACCTACACCGGCGGGGCTCGGCCCCGCCGTGGAACTCACCGTCGCGACGACGGCTAGTTGCCGCTCGGAGATGTGGGGCGCGATGTCCGATGGCGGCCTTGAGTCAGAGTAGCTGGGGAAGGGAAGGGATGCGCTTGGCACCGGATCTGGAGCGCCGCCGCGAAGCAACAGGGGAGACGGTCAGATGGGACTATCATCGGAGCAAATCCTGAAATAGGAACCGTGGGCGCCTGCGCTCTCTTAGAGCTTAGGCACTCTCGGCCATCGGATCGATTTCTTGATACGTTTTCGACCATTCGATCTCGCTCCTGGAAGACCTCGGCCGTCGGATCAAACCGAAAACACTACCACAATGAGTAGTGTGCCCTGCAGCATGCCACCGCCTGTTATTTCTATGCCCCGCCGAGGGCATTTTCGTCATTTCACGTCTTAGGTCAACACTTGCCCTTTTCCGTTTCACTGCCTCCTTCCCAATCAGTGCTAGGGCTATATATTACAGGAGCAATTTCGTTAGAAACGAGGGTCCCTTTTGCACAGAAGCATGCATTTCTGCGTACACAACCGTCCCATTAAATCTGTGCCATCCATCCTTAATCCAGTGGTCCAGCTTCCAGTTTTCTATTTTTGCGACAAAGAGACAGATTCTATAGCAGTCTCCCGACCAATATGGCGACTTTTGATTGAGAATGTCATTTTAGCATACTAGCCATCCGATCTTCGGCCTGCATAATTTGTGAAGGGTGCTCCATATTCAACCCTTCAAATAATGTGGGGCATTGGTTTGGAGCATGCGTCATCCACCAACTGCTCGAGCGGGAGGAAAGTTTTGGCTCGGTCTCTTCCTCCCGCATGCAGCCCGATCAATGCAGTTGTCGCTTCCGCCCTGACAATGTTGCAACCACGTATCCACCTGGAAGAGTGCCAACTATTTCTCTTCATCACGCTCCCCTCCGGCACGTGGCAAATCAGCCCCAATTTCCAGCCGGAACGCGCCCATTCGCGGGTATATGGACCCATTACCTTTGCCATCAGCACCACATTTAACCTCTCTCCCCCATCCCCATCACCAACACACTCACCTCACGGCCCCTCTTCACAGGCCGCCACCCTGCCCTCTCCACCCCTGCCGCCACACTCAATCTCATTGACCATGTCGATGTAGTCACGTCCTCCCTACCAAGACCAAAGAGGTCCACACCGAGAGAGGGTTATGGGGGAGGATGTGGGACTACTTCAAGAGGATCAAGGATGACACGCACCGTAAGGCTAAATCAGTCGTCGTCCGTGCCCGCCTACCCACCGCCCTTGAGTATTTTGACTGAATGTCGATGGCAGCCTAGGCAGAAATGGGCGCCACGCTCACACCGCTTTTCAAATGCACGGTTATGACCACTCTGCTAGAGTTGCTCTTATATCTCGCCAGCACAACCCATGAAACTACCCTGGCTCTCCTAGGCAGAAATGGGCGCCACGCTCACGCCGCTTTTCAAATGCACGGTTATGACCACTCTGCTAGAGTTGCTCTTATATCTCGCCAGCACAACCCATAAAACCACCCTGGCTCTACACCATATCTTCTGGTTTGGTCAAGCCAGACCCACTCTATGAGACCACAAGTGGTGGGGCAGAGAGAATAAAGGGCGGCAAAGAGGAGCCGCCAGGCGACAACCAAAACAAGATTTGCCATGGGGCAAGGTTTTGCCAATTAGGTGGACGGTGGCACAAGTCCGATTAGGTGGGTAGAGGATAGTCCCATCTGGTTTACGCTTCCTAGACTCCTAGTTGGAATACTGGCCATCACACACATCATCTTGACAAGGGGACCCGACTGGTTAAAATCAGGGCAATGTGTTAAATTGGGTTAAACACGACACAGCACAACAATTTTGGGGTACAATGTGGCCGAAAATTTAAATGGGGCAAATACTATCACAAATACACAAACAGTGGGTAAAAAGTGCAATTCACCATCTTATTAACAGTGTCCTTTTTCAACAACAAAAATGCAGTGTATTTTTTCAGGTGTTAGTATTTGTTATTCTGAGAGAAAATACCTCGCCGGTCATAGTTGTAGGCACACATGAATACATGATTGCAGAGCATCAAGTTTACTTCAATATTCAACCTGTTGTATATGAAGTGTATTTCCTTTTCACTGCATGTGAAACGCATTTCAAATTTTCAATTTTTCATTGATTTCACTACAACAATTTCCAACAACTGTATTAAACTTCCGAAGATAAAAAAAACCTACAGTCATATTGTCGGAGTGAAATAACAAAGCGTATCTCAGCTGCGCCACAATTCAGGCACGGGGCATCCATAATTTATTTTTCTGTTCTTGTAAGAAAGCAAAGTTTACTACAGACCACACAGATGAATTAGTTTATAGTATAGGAAGAACATCCCAACGATTTGTAGCCCATGCTACTAAAACGGACGTCAAAAGATCCGGTGAAGCTTTGAAAGCATCATCAGTACTGCATGGAGATCAAGGGTTCTTACTGCACCTTGCTAACTACATAATGGATGGTCGATCGCCGGCAGGATTTAATATCTAGAAGACCCCTCGTAAACTTCTGGATGTTACATCCAGTCGTCCCCACATTCATCCAGTTCTTGCTTGGCGAGGTCTCTCATAAACTTCTGGCCACGGAGATCTGGTAGAAATATCAAAAAGTAGATGACTGTAGATTAGGACCATGTATGAAAGAACATCTTTTAATTTAACAGAATGCACTTCTCATGTAACAGAATATCGATGATACACTAAGCAGATTATATGCCCATTTATACGCATTTAGCTTTTCATGAACAAGGCAATGTGCTCTTTACATCTCAGTAAATAGCATATGCACATATAAAGCAGTAAGGAAATACTGATATTGCAAGTAAATACGAAATGGTTATGAAGAAAAAGGTATGACTCACAAGCATTCCCACTCCGACGCACATAAATATTCTCTAGCGGTATACCATTTGCCCTGAACATATGTGCCAAGGTGTGGACTCTCCCATCGTCCTTTGAACATTTGATCTTGACCATTCTAAGTTCTTTGCAAGTAAATGATCTTCCCTGTAGTTGGATACCTGTTTCCAGTGCCTTCCTTGTGCTGAAGTTCTTTAGCACATTAACCAAATTGTCATTAAGTGTGCGATCAGATACTAAAAAACTAAGAGCAATGAAGTCAAGGATCAAGTAACATACACCGAATATGTAATCACACATACCAATTTAAGTTGGAGAAAAAGCCTCTTTATATTAGGTGAATGTTGTAGCAAGAAAATTAATGCATCGAAATCAGCGGCCATACACCATTCACCAAGGGACAAGGTATTCAGGTTGCTAAAAGTTGGACACCTTCTCAATTCCCTACTCAGAACCACCTTCATATTGCAGACAAAAGAGTATTCAGGAAAGAACGGTAGTAACTCAAATCAACTACTCACAGTAAAAAACTGCATCTGGATGGTTTATTTAACAGAAAAAACATACCCATCTCAAAAAAGAAGGGAAACCAACATCTATCATGCATATACTGATGTATTGCTAGAAGAGTAGCACGTATTGGTTTTATATGATTCATCTTTCTTTTCTAGTAACTGAAGGAACATCGGCCTTAGACACTCTTATAAAAAATGAATATAATTGATCATTTGTTACCATATATATATATATATAGCTAACCTGTTGAAAAGATACACTGTTGCAACAAAGAGAAAAACGGCAAAATTCCTATGAGAACATAAATGATGAATATTACTCCCTTGAAGCTAAAATTGATGATTAAGCAAACTAGTACTAGACTAGAGCACAAGGTCAGAAATGTGCTCATTCGACACGTGTGTTCTGTTGGAGGGAACCCGGCATTTCATTGTGAAACATCCAGGAAAAAATGTCCCATTATAACTATGGCTATGTCAAATATAAATAGAAAATAAGAGAGGAAAAAGAGAAATCAGTAAAAGATGGTGATAGTTATACCTCCCCAGCATCAGTTAACAACTCCAAACTCCTAGCTGTGGAAAGGCTCTCAAGCATATGATGGCCACCTAGAATATTATTGCTATAATTTCCACCACTGATTTTTCCGTAGTTACCATCTTCACTGGAAAGCTTGCCTTTACCTTTGTAGCCATACTTTGCATCATTTGCGATCTCACGGTATTCATAGGTATTATCATCACTATCAATATCGCTACCATAATTATAATTATCCTTGTAACGACTGCGCCCATATCTTTCTTCAGGAAAACCATATCCATATCCAAACTTGTCAAAATCACCGATGTACCCAAAATCATCATCATCACTCAAGGAAGAGGCATCATGAATCCTATAGCTCCTCTTATCATCATTGCCATCGTCATCAGTAGTTTCATCACAGTCATCTTTATCGCTGATGTGTTCAAATTCATTGCTCAAGAAATGGTCATCAAGTAAGATAGTGGCTGTGACCAGTGACCCAAAGTTGGTAAATGACGGGACTTGGGCATACGGTGTGATGAGGCGCAGAAGTACGAGGTTGGGAGCTGCAATGGAGAAGAGGCTGGGAGGTGCAATTGAGAAGCCCGAATTGAACTTGCACTTAAGCATGATTAAGGTCTTCAAAGAGGCGGACACAATCCCAGGGCCTGCCACCAAGCAATCCTTGAGATCCAGTTCTTCCAAGGATTTGCAACTAGCAGAAAGCTGTCGGAGGATACTGTCATCGAGCCTAGCGTACGACAGCTTCAAGATCTTTAGGTGGCACGAAACGAAAGGCACACCGTCCAACGACGCGGCTCTCTTGTGATGCCCAGCAAGATGAATAACCCGCGCCTTGCGCTTGAGAGCAGTCCTGATCCAGATGCTGGCGTCCTCCTCGTTGAAGCCGGCGTCCTCGTCGCTGGGCTGCAGGCGGAGCGTGTCCACTGGCGCCGACACATCGCGGAGGAGGAAGAGGCGGTGCACGAAGTCGCGGAACTCCTGCGGCGGGTCGGCGTCGCGGGTCATGTAGCGTATGCGGAGGTCGACGCAGGGCGCGGACTCCCAGAGGTGGCGCCACCGGCGCGCGAGCACGCAGGTGGGCACGACCTCCCACGCCTTGAGGAACGACATGATGTGGTGCAAGAGCGCGTCCGGGAGGGCGCTGAGGCGGTCGACCGCGACGGCGCCGGAGCCTGACGCCCGGTCGGTGCGGCGGCGCGGCCCCCAGTGCTGGGTGGTCGTCCGGCGCATTTCGTCGAGCAGATGGCCTGCGCGCAGGTTCAGGGACGCCCAGCGTGAAGATTATGCAGGGAAATCCATGGAGGGAAGCGCTTATGGGGAAGGGGATCGGAGGGAGGGAGGAAGGGATCGAACTTACCGAGAGATCCGCCGAAATGGTGTTGAGTTCTTGCCGCTTTTGAAACGAAAACTCGAATTTTTGGGGATAGAGGTGATAGTTCCTCGCCTTCTCCGCAAATGGAGAGGTGGCCGCTTAAATCACGTTTTGCTCCAACGGGCCTTTGGGGCGTAAACGCATTACGTGTCAATGGGCCTTTGGCCCAGTTAGTTAGGGCGTAAACGGACCAGATACAGATTGGATATACGCTCAAAAGTTTCTCAAAAAAAAAGGATATACGCTCAAAAGATTCTCGGGAAAAAGAAGATATACGCTAAAAAAAGTAGATTGGATGTATTCTCGAAAAGAAAATAAAAATATGCG
Organism: Aegilops speltoides; assembly: GCA_021437245.1. Taxonomy (NCBI): domain Eukaryota; kingdom Viridiplantae; phylum Streptophyta; class Magnoliopsida; order Poales; family Poaceae; genus Aegilops; species Aegilops speltoides. The sequence continues at coordinate 70,314,768 of CM038142.1, forward strand.
AATTAGGATAGTGCCTTCCTGATTTTGGTATTAGTATTTTTCAAAGCGATTGGATGCAAAGCGCTTCGAAGAATACAAACACAATAAGCATACACCTAATCTCTGTGTATTTTTTTTTAGACCTAACCTATGTGTAGTTAGGTTGCACACATAACTAACACCAATGGACACAACCATCAATGACAATAATTGAGAGACTAAATACTACTTCGCCTCCTCTCACAACTGTCTAGGTGATTAGAGTATCTCTGCCTCCCGTCAACGCTGCCGTCGGTCCACCTTGTCTTCTGTGACCTTAGGACCATGGAGGCGTGGTGAGCATCGACCCTTGCAGGTGGGAGGGATCCTACCCAATTTTAGGTGTTTTTAGGTCGATTGGGGTTTGTGTCCTTCTCGGTAAGGCGGGGGCGGTGGCTCCTTGCGGATGGAATAAGGTCCTCACGCCTAGCCCTCGTTTTCGGCAGTGTGTCTAATGTTATCGAAGGGCATGTGGAGGTGTGTCTCCGAAAAATCTTGTAGGATTCGGTCGATGTTCGTCATCGATGAACCTTTGTGGATCCAATCTTCATTTGTGTGACTACGGTTTTGATCCTCCCGATCTATGCTTCTATTCATCGGTGACGGTTGTTGTTCTGGTGCACTGGTCCTGTGGCGCCTTAGCACGACGACTTCTCACCAAAAAAAATCCCTGCTGCGGTGAGGGAGAGGTGTTGACTGTGGCCTACCTTCGGCTTACTCCAGTGCTTGTAGTCATCGCTAGATGGTCTACAAATTCAGATGTAATTTTTATTATTTATGGTGTTCTTTGTACTGTCATGACAGACGATGAATAGATTGGAAGTTTTCCCCAAAAAAATAGTAATGCACACACGAAGAATCACACCAGCAAATAGCAAAGTCATACAAGATCGAAGTTATGCATTGGTGGAGTAAAAAAACTCCACAACGATGAAAACAATGATTAACAAACTCCAACAACGACCATATCTGCAACAACCATGCCTGACATCACAAGTAAAAGAGAAACGTTGTCCAATAGCAATGCCTTCACGAAGGGAACGACGCTCAAGCGCCATCGTCGCCAGATCCAACTGCCGAAGGCCAGATCATGGATTTTCACCTTGACGATCAAGTCTGAGCAAATCTCAGGAATGTCATCTGAAAGGATCGACATGGACCTAGAGAGGGGGTGAATAGAAAAAAATTCAAAATTTACTTGTTAATTGCAAGTTTAGGCAAATGGGGAATATCAATGTACGCCTAACAATTGCAAAGGTGAGTCGAGTTTCTAGCAAAGATGATAGCAATAATAGTACAAACTAAACAACATAATACGATATATCGACTGCGAGGACAAGGAAAAAGTAGCCACAATTAAGGAGCTAGGGTTAGGAATAACCGATCTCTGGAGATGAGGATATATCTTACTATTCACTTCCTTGGAGGGAAACTAGTCACCGTTGGAGGGTTGGGTGTTACCATGAAGGCTCATCCCTATTCTCCTTGAGATATCACAACAAATGTGATTCCCAACCACTAGTGGTAGACCGTAGACCTTTAGGTGGCTCCAAACCTCACAAACTTTTCGGGGTAAATCACAATTTGGTTCCTCACTAGAGCACTCCTATCACCTAGGAGTCTTCAACCTCCTAGAGTTACAAGATTCACAACGAAAACAAGGAGGAATCACCTTTGCTTTGGTGAATGTGTAGATGGGGCACTACTCCTTCACTCCTCAAAAGATCAAGAGCTTTGGGTGGCTAGGGGGTGATCTCCAAGAAATCAAGTTCTAAAAATGGAAGTGACAGAAATTGAGTCATCACCTTCTTCTTGGAGAAGAAAAAGACAATTTATAAGGTCACCGAAAATCCAACCGATTTTCACCGATTCATTTACCCCCGGAAGTTCCAGGCAGTCCTGGAAGTTGCGACCACTATAAGTTTCGGGCAAATTTTGAGGTTTCTAGAGACATTGCACAGTTTGCGCAATCTCTCTCAACTCCCCGAAAGCTGCTTGAACCTTGCCTCATAAGTTCCTGTCTACCCCGGAGGCTCTAGGGTTTCCAGAACATGTGTACCTTAGTAGATTTAGAGGACCTTACCTCGCACATTTTTGTATGACTTGGGTACATATCACTACTAGGGAAAACCTAGCAGTAGCGTGTGTTTGAAGCCTATCAGTAGCGCGTGGTACAGTGCTACTAGTAAGGCGCTACAGCTAAAGGTTAGCAGTAGCGTGGGATGGACCGCGCTACTGCTACATCGACTTAGTAGCAGCGCTTTCTAAAACAAGCGCTACTGGTAATTAGTAGTAGCACTTCTACTAGCACGCGCTACTACTATTATTCCATATTTCTTTTTTATTTCATGTTGTATTCATACACCTTTATACAAGTTTTCATACCGCAGCAATTTAGAGAATGATTTGACATCATAATGAGTTATTACATCAGTGGGAGAAAGAATCGTGGACTAGTTTCAAGTGGATGGACATCCACTTGAAACTAATCCACGGTTCTTTCACCCAATGATATAATAAATATCATCATCATCATCATCATCATCATCATCATCATCATCATCATCATTATATCATTAACAACTTATCATCATAATACATCATTGTCATATAACACCTCCTCATGATCATCGTTTTCATCAATGAGACATCACATACAAGTTGGTCATTAGACATAATCACAACTACTCATCATCATCAACTCTCATAAACAGATTGTACCTCATAACCTACTACATTCTCTTAGGACCTACTATATTTTCTTGGGTAAAATAGCATAAAACAAGATAGCCCCTGACTCTCCATTATGGAGAATGTAGATTATCCTGTCTCCAATTCTTGCCTTTCGCACAATGTTGCTTCCAAGAACCTCCTTACGAATGTCCATACATTTCTTCCATTCTTCGATTATCATGTGTTCACCGTTTTTAGAAACCCGGTATGCATAGGTGTGATTCGTAGGACGACCTGGTTATATGTTCAAAACATCCAGGCGACCATTCTGATACATCAAATGAGGCACACAATTCATCGGGATTTTCTGTTGAAAAACATAGTAATAACTTCGTGGTTAGCAATGTAGTTTGGTTTTAAAAGTATGCAAAAGATGCATGGATGTCGTAATAGTAAAAAATCTTACCAAGAAATCTCCATGGAAGTTATCATTGTTCAACACGTGCACTAGTGCCACGTATTCACCATAATTTGGAGGAGTTCGATAAAAGGCATTGTAATTCTCAATGTTAGTACAATATGCGACCAGATGATTTTTCTCTTGATAAGTTAACTCAGAGCCATCGGTGCAGTTGGTTCTGTCTACCATCTTTCGCACACTCTTTGAAGCATGAAAATAAGCTATCAATGAAAATAAGCTGTCAACTATTTTGAAATAAATAATATAAATTACTTAATAATTATGTTTGAGGAACTCACATAGCGTTAGAATTGGAAGCGTATCAACAAGAACCCAAATGTTCAAATTATCTTGGTCGATGTCAGGATCACCAAGATCCATGGTGATAAACATACCCTCTTGAAAATCATACATCTTGCAAAGTGCTTCCCAACCAGGGCAACCAAAATTGGATACGCTCTCAGAATTGTATAGATTTACCTCAAAATCCATACCATGATGGGTCCTTAGGTTACTTTTCATTGTTTCATTCCTCTCATGATCTTCAAAACCCATCCTCTCCAAGACATAGCGTCTTGCATGGCATGGGATAAGCTAGTCGAATTGTAAAAGACGAAAATTACACGTTGAAGTAGTAGAAGTCGAGCTTAATTACGAAAAAAAACACTTAGCATCGTAGCGTACCGTTTCACAATCGAAGGCCTCCTCGAGCTTAATGCTGAAGCGCCGATCGTCGTCCAAGTGAGGCCTGTCGCAGAAACCCTGGTTGTCGCTGCACCATGAGCACTCCCCGGGACCTTCTTCGTCCGACGAAATTTCCTATGTTCATAATTAAAATATTAAACGTGTACAATTAAATATATGTACTACAAAAACTAAATTAGATCATTATTATTCACATGGGTTGACTATGGGTCTGTCGAGTCTTTTCTTGAAAACTCACAGCTCACGTGGTGTATATATTCGACCGTCGGTGATGGTAGCTCCTCCTTTCGTTTCCGAGTGCATTACACCAAATTATCTAGCACATGGGAACGAAGGAGAAGCTACCCCCACGACAACAGTCGGGATTCTTCATCCTCTCATATATGGTGGATACTCTCCCTCACTGATTCCTCTCTGACATTTGCGACCGTCGGTGATGGTCGTTACTCCTCCTTCCCCTAGTGCATAACAAAGGTCTAGCACCCCGGAGAAGGAGAAATGACCCCCACGATAATAGTCGGGATTCTTGGGCCTCGACTGAAGCAAATATGCCCTAGAGGCAATAATAAAGTTATTATTTATTTCCTTATTTCATGATAAATGTTTATCATTCATGCTAGAATTGTATTAACCGGAAACATGATACATGTGTGAATGCATAGACAAAACAATATGTCACTAGTATACCTCTACTAGACTAGCTTGTTAATCAAAGATGGTTATGTTTCCTAACCATGAACAAGGAGTTGTTATTTGATTAACAAGGTCACATCATTAGTAGAATGATCTGATTGACATGACCCATTCCATTAGCTTAGCACACGATCGCTTAGTATGTTGCTACTGCTTTTATCCATGACATATACATGTTCCCTGTAACTATGAGATTATGCAACTCCGTTTACGGAGGAACACTTTGGTGCTACCAAACGTCACAACGAATCGGGTGATTATAAAGGAGTACTACAGTGTCTCCAAAGGCGATGTTGGGTTGGCGATTTCAAGATTAGGTTTTGTCACTCCGATTGTCGGAGAGGTATCTCTGGCCCTCTCGGTAATACACATCATGAAGCCTTGCAAGCATTTCAGCTAATGAGTTAGCTGTGAGATGATGTATTACGGAACGAGTAAAGAGACTTGCCGGTAACAAGATTGAACTAGGTATAGGATACCGACGATCGAATCTCGGGCAAGTAACATACCGATGACAAAGGGAACAACGATGTTGTTATGCGGTCTCGACCGATAAAGATCTTCGAGAATATGTAGGAGCCAATATGGGCATCCAGGTCCCGCTATTGGTTATTGACCGAGACGTATCTCGGTCATGTCTACATTGTTCTCGAACCGTAGGGTCCGTGACGCTTAAGGTTTCGATGGCGGTTATATTATGAGTTTATGTATTTTGATGTACCGAAGAAGTTCGAGTCCCGGATGTGATCACGGACATGACGAGGAGTCTCAAATGGTCGAGACATAAAGATTGATATATTGAAGCCTATATTTGAGTTCGGAAGGTTCCGTGAAATCGGATTTTGGGAAAACCGGGGTTACGGAACCTCCCGGAGGATATTGGGCCTTAGTGGGCCTCGAGGGAGAAGAGGAGGGGCCGGCCAGGGCAGGCCGCGCGCCCCCTCCCCCCCTAGTCCGAATAGGACAAGGAGGGGGCGGCGCCCCCCTTCCTTCTTCCCCCTTCCCCAATCCTACTCCAACTAGGAAGGGGGAGTCCTACTCCCGGTGGGAGTAGGACTCCTCCAGGCGCGCCTCCTCTAGGCCGGCCGCACCCCCCCTTGCTCCTTTATATACGGGGCAAGGGGGGCACCCTAGAACACACAAGTTTGATCTACGGATCGTTCCTTAGCCGTGTGCGGTGCCCCCTTCCACCATATTCCACCTCGGTCATATCGTCGCGAAGCTTAGGCGAAGCTCTGCGCCGGTAGAACATCAAGATCGTCACCACGCCGTCATGCTGACGGAACTCTCCCTCGACACTCGGCTGGATCGAGTACGAGGGACGCCATCGAGCTGTACGTGTGTCAAGAACTCGGGCGCCGAGTAACGGCGCCGGATCGGTCGGATCGCGAGGAGAACGACGACTACTTCCTCTACGTTGTGATCGCTTCGCTTCGGGTCACGAGGGTACGTAGACAACACTCTCCCTCTCGTTGCTATACATCACCATGATCTTGCGTGTGCGTAGGAAATTTTTGAAATTACTACGTTCCCCAACAAAGGGCATCCGAGCCTAGGTTTTATGGTTTGATGTTTTGCACGAGTAGAACACAAGTGAGTTGTGGGCGATACAAGTCATACTACCTACCAGCATGTCATACTTTGGTTCAGCGGTATTGTGAGATGAAGCGCCGGACCGACATTACGCCAGACGCTTACGCGAGACTGGTTTCACCGCCACGAGCACTCGTTGCTTAAAGGTGATTGGCGGGTGTCTGTCTCTCTCACTTTAGTTGAACTGAGTGTGGCTACGCCCGGTCCTTGAGAAGGTTAAACGGAGTCTATTTGATGAAGTATCGTTGTGGTTTTGATGCGAGGTGAGATTGGTTCTTGCTTAAGCCCGTAGCAGCCACGTAAAATTTGCAACAACAAAGTAGAGGACGCCTAACTTGTTTTTGCAGGGCATGTTGTGATGTGATATGGTCAAGACGTGATGCTATATTTTATTGTATGAGATGATCATGTTTTGTAACCGGTTATCGGCAATCGGCAGGAGCCATATGGTTGTCGCTTATTGTATGAAATGCAATCGCTTCTGTAATGCTTTACTTTATCACTAAGCGGTAGCGATAGTCGAGAAGCATAAGATTGGCGAGACGACAACGATGCTACGATGGAGATCAAGGTGTCGCTACCGGTGGCGATGGTGATCATGGTGGTGCTGCAAGATGGAGATCATGAAGCACAAGATGATGATGACCATATCATATCACTTATATTGATTTGCATGTGATGTTTATCTTTTATGCATCTTATCTTGCTTTGATTGACGGTAGCATTATAAGATGATCTCTCACTAAATTATCAAGAAGTGTTCTCCCGAGTATGCACCGCTGCCAAAGTTCGTCGTGCCCGGACACCACGTGATGATCGGGTGTGATAAGCTCACGTCCATCTACAACGGTGCAAGCCAGTTTTGCACACGCAGAATACTCGGGTTATACTTGACGAGCCTAGCATATGCAGATATGGCCTCGAACACGGAGACCGAAAGGTCGAGCATGAATCATATAGTAGATATGATCAACATAAGATGTTCACCATTGAAAACTACTCCATTTCACGTGATGATCGGTTATGGTTTAGTTGATTTGGATCACGTGATCACTTAGATGACTAGAGAGATGTCTGTCTAAGTGGGAGTTCTTAAGTAATATGATTAATTGAACTTAAATTTATCATGAACTTAGTACCGATAGTATCTTGCTTGTTTATGTTTGATTGTAGATAGATGGCTCGTCTTTGTTGTTCCGTTGAATTTTAATGCGTTCCTTGAGAAAGCAAAGTTGAAAGATGATGGTAGCAATTACACGGATCGGGTCCGTAACTCGAGGATTATCCTCATTGCTGCACGTAAGAGCTACGCTCGGATGCACCGCTAGGTGCCGTGCTCTGCTGCAGGAGCAACACCGGATGTTGTGAACGTCTGGCGAGCAAAGCTGATGACTACTCTATAGTTCGATGTGCCATGCTTTACGGCTTAGAACCGGGACTTCAACGACGTTTTGAACGTCATGGAGCATATGAGATGTTCCAGAGTTGAAGTTGATATTCCAATGTAATGCCCGGATTGAGAGATATGAAGTCTCCAATAAGTTCTATAGCTGCAAGATGGAGGAGAATAGTTACATTAGTGAGCACATACTTAGAATGTCCGGGTACTACAATCACTTGACACAATTGGGAGTTAATCTTCCGGATGATTGTGTCATTGATGTAATTCTTCAATCACGCCACCAAGCTACAAAGGCTTCGTGATGAACTATAATATGCAAGGGTTAGTAAAGACTATACCGAGCTCTTCGCAATGCTAAAGGCATGGAGGTAGAAATCAAGAAGGAGCATCAAGTGTTGATGGTCAATAAGACCACTAGTTTCAAGAAGAAAGGCAAAGGGAAGAAGAAGGAACTTCAAGAAGAACAGCAAGCAAGTTGTCGCTCAGAGAAGAAACCCAAGTCCGGACCTAAGCACTGAGGCCGAGTGCTTCTACCGCAAGCGCATCGTCCTTTGGAAGCGGAACTGCCCCAAGTATTTGGCGGATAAGAAGGATGGCAAGGTGAACAAAGGTATATGTGATATACATGTTATTGATGTGTACCTTACTAGAGCTCGCAGAGCACTGGTATTTGATATGGTTACATTGCTAATATTTGCAACTCGAAACAGGGACTACGGATTAAGCGAACACTGGCAAAGGACGAGGTGACGATGCGCGTGGGAAATGGTTCCAAAGTCGATGTGATCACGGTCGGCACGCTACCTCTACATCTACCTTCGGGATTAGTTTTAGACCTAAATAATTGTTATTTGGTGCCTGCGTTGAGCATGAACATTATATCTGGATCTTGTTTGATGCGAGACGGTTATTCATTTAAATCAGAGAATAATGGTTGTTCTATTTATATGAGTAATATCTTTTATGGTCATGCACCCTTGAAGAGTGGTCTATTTTTGATGAATCTCGATAGTAGTGATACACATATTCATAATGTTGAAACCAAAAGATGCAGAGTTGATAATGATAGTGCAACTTATTTGTGGTAATCGCCGTTTAGGTCATATCGGTGTAAAGCGCATGAAGAAACTCCATAAAGATGGACTTTTGGAGTCACTTGATTATGAATCACTTGGCACTTATGAACCGTGCCTCATGGGCAAGATGACTAGAACCCGTTCTCGGTACTATGGAGAGAGCAACAGATTTGTTGGAAATCATACATACTGAGATGTATGTGGTCCGATGAATGTTGAGGCTCGTGGCGGATATCGTTATTTTCTCACCTTCACAGATGACTTAAGCAGATATGGGTATATCTACTTAATGAAACATAAGTCTGAAACATTTGAAAAGTTCAAAGAGTTTCAGAGTGAACTTGAAAATCATCGTAATAAGAAAATTAAATTTCTACGATCTGATCGTGGAGGTGAATATTTGAGTTACGAGTTTGGTCTACATTTGAAACAATGCGGAATAGTTTCGCAACTTACGCCACCCGAACACCACAACGTAATGGTGTGTCCGAACGTCGTAATCGTGCTTTACTAGATATGGTGCGATCTATGATGTCTCTTACAGATTTACCGCTATCGCTTTGGGGTTATGCTCTAGAGACGGCCGCATTCACATGAATAGAACACCGTCAAAATCCGTTGAGATGACACCTTATGAACTATGGTTTAGCAAGAAACCAAAGTTGTCGTTTATTAAAGTTTGGGGATGCGATGCTTATGTGAAAAAGCTTCAACCCGATAAGCTCGAACACAAATCGAGAAATGTGTCTTCATAGGATACCCAAAGGAGACAGTTGGGTACACCTTCTATCACAGATCCAAAGGCAAGACATTTGTTGTTAAGAATGGATCCTTTCTAGAGAAGGAGTTTCTCTCGAAAGAAGTGAGTGGGAGGAAAGTAGAACTTGATGAGGTAATTGTACCTTCTCCCTTACTTGAAAGTAGTTTGTCACGAAACCGGTTTCGAGACATCTACACCAAGTAGTGAGGAAGTTGATGATGTTGATCATGAAACTTCAGATCAAGTTACTCTGTAACCTCGTAGATCAACCAGAATAAGATCCGCACTGAGTGGTACGGTAATCCTGTTCGGAAATCATGCTACTAGATCATGATGAACCTACGAACTATGAAGAAGCGATGGTGAGCCCAGATTCCGCAAAATGGCTTGAGGCCATGAAATCGAGATGGGATCCATGTATGAAAACAAAGTATGGACTTTGGTTGACTTGCCCGAGGGTCGGCAAGCAATAGAAAACAAGTGGATCTTCAAGAAGAAGACCGACGCCGACGGTAATGTTATCGTCTACAAAGCTCGGCTTGTCGCAAAGGGTTTTCGACAAGTTCAAGGGATTGACTACGATGAGACCTTCTCACCCGAAGCGATGCTTAAGTCTGTCCGAATCATGTTAGCGATTGCCGCATTTTATGATTATGAAATTTGGCAAATGGATGTAAAGACCGCATTCTGAATGGATTTACGGAAGAAGAGTTGTATATGATGCAACCGAAGGTTTTATCGATCCAAAGGAGCTAACAAAGTGTGCAAGCTCCAATGATCCATTTATGGACTGGTGCAAGCATCTCGAGTTGGAATAAATGCTTTGATAGTGTGATCAAAGCATTTGGGTTCATCTGCACTTTTGGAGAAGCTTGTATTTACAAGAAAGTGAGTGGGAGCTCTATAGCATTTCGATATTATATGTAGATGACATATTGCTGATCGGAAATGATATAGAATTCTGGATAGCATAAAGGGATACTTGAATAAGAGTTTTCAATGAAAGACCTCGGTGAAGCTGCTTACATATTGGGCATTAAGATCTATAGAGATAGATCAAGACGCTTAATTGGACTTTCACAAAGCACATACCTTGACAAAATTTTGAAGAAGTTCAAAATGGATCAAGCAAAGAAAGGGTTCTTGCACGTGTTACAAGGTGTGAAGTTGAGTAAGACTCAATGCCCGACCACCGCAGAAGATAGAGAGAAAATGAAAGATGTTCCTATGCTTCACCATAGGCTCTATCATGTATGCAATCTTGTGTACTGGACCTGATGTGTGCCTTGCTATAAGTTTAGCAGGAGGTACCAAAGTAATCCAGAGTGGATCATGGACAGCGGTCAAGAACATCCTGAAATACCGAAAAGGACTAAGGATATGTTTCTCGATATGGAGGTGACAAAGAGCTCATCGTAAATGGTTACGTTGATGCAAGCTTTGACACCGATCCGGACGATTCTAAATCGCAGACCGGATACGATTTACACTAAACGGAGGAGCTGTCGGTTGGTGCAGTTCTAAACAAAGCGTCAGGCGGGATCTACATGTGAAGCGGAATACATAGCAACTTCGAAGCAGCTAATGAAGGAGTGCGGATGAAGGAGTTCATATCCGATCTAGGTGTCATACCTAGTGCATCGGGTCCAATGAAAATCTTCGTGACAATATCGAGCAATTGCCTTAGCGAAGGAATCCAGATTTCACAAGAGGACCAAGCACATCAAAAGACGCTTCAATTCCATCCGGATTTAGTCGGTGGGAGACATAGAGATTTGCAAGATACATACGGATCTGAATGTTGCGAGACCGTTGACTAAGCCTCTTCCACGAGCAAAACATGATCAGCACCAAGACTCCATGGGTGTTAGAATCATTACTATGTAATCTAGATTATTGACTCTAGTGCAAGTGGGAGATCAAGGAAATATGCCCTAGAGGCAATAATAAAGTTATTATTTATTTCCTTATTTCATGATAAATGTTTATCATTCATGCTAGAATTGTATTAACAGGAAACATGATACATGTGTGAATGCATAGACAAAACAATATGTCACTAGTATGCCTCTACTAGACTAGCTTGTTAATGAAAGATGGTTATGTTTCCTAACCATGAACAAGGAGTTGTTATTTGATTAACAAGGTCACATCATTAGTAGAATGATCTGATTGACATGACCCATTCCATTAGCTTAGCACACGATCGCTTAGTATGTTGCTACTGCTTTTATCCATGACATATACATGTTCCCGTAACTATGAGATTATGCAACTCCGTTTACGGAGGAACACTTTGGTGCTACCAAACGTCACAACGAATCGGGTGATTATAAAGGAGTACTACAGGTGTCTCCAAAGGCGATGTTGGGTTGGCGATTTCGAGATTAGGTTTTGTCACTCCGATTGTCGGAGAGGTATCTCTGGGCCCTCTCGGTAATACACATCTTTGAAGCCTTGCAAGCATTTCAGCTAATGAGTTAGCTGTGAGATGATGTATTACGGAACGAGTAAAGAGACTTGCCGTAACGAGATTGAACTAGGTATAGGATACCGACGATCGAATCTCGGGCAAGTAACATACCGATGACAAAGGAACAACGTATGTTGTTATGCGGTCTCGACCGATAAAGATCTTCGTAGAATATGTAGGAGCCAATATGGGCATCCAGGTCCCGCTATTGGTTATTGACCGAGACGATCTCGGTCATGTCTACATTGTTCTCGAACCGTAGGGTCCGCACGCTTAAGGTTTCGATGATGGTTATATTATGAGTTTATGTATTTTGATGTACCGAAGAAGTTCGAGTCCCGGATGTGATCACGGACATGACGAGGAGTCTCTAAATGGTCGAGACATAAAGATTGATATATTGGAAGCCTATATTTGAGTTCGGAAAGGTTCCGGGTGAAATCGGGATTTTCTAGGAAAACCGGGGTTCTGGAACCTCCGGAGGCTATTGGGCCTTAGTGGGCCTCGAGGGAGAAGAGGGGGGCCGGCCAGGCAGGCAGGCGCGCGCCTCCCCTAGTCCGAATAGGACAAGGAGGGGCGGCGCCCTTCCTTCTTCCCCTCCCCAATCCTACTCCAACTAGGAAGGGGGAGTCCTACTCCGGTGGGAGTAGGACTCCTCCAGCGCCTCCTCTAGGGCGGCCGCACCCCCTTGCTCCTTTATATACGGGGCAAGGGGCACCCTAGAACACACAAGTTTGATCTACGGATCGTTCCTTAGCCGTGTGCGGTGCCCCTTCCACCATATTCCACCTCGGTCATATCGTCGCAAGCTTAAGCGAAGCTCTGCACGGTAGAACATCAAGATCGCCACCTGCCGTCGTCGACGGAACTCTCCCTCGACACTCGGCTGGATCGAGTACGAGGGACGCCATCGAGCTGCACGTGTGTCAAGAACTCGGGGGCGCCGGAGTAACGGCGCCGGGATCGGTCGGATCGCGAGGAGAATGTACGACTACTTCCTCTACGTTGTGATCGCTTCCGCTTCGGTCTACGAGGGTATGTAGACAACACTCTCCCCTCTCGTTGCTATACATCACCATGATCTTGCGTGTGCGTAGGAAATTTTTTGAAATTACTACGTTCCCCAACATCGACAGTCTTAAAATCAACCCGAAATATCGTTTAATTATCTTTCTAGAAAATCCAGGCCACTCGATATTTCCTACATATTCTAGCACAAGTCATGCCAAAATTCATGGAAAATTCCGGCATGACCTTTGCTAAAACAGGAGATATCGAGCACCTGAAATTTGCCGAAACGGAAATTAATCAACACTCCGGCAAAACATAGGCCACTCGGATATACATGTTTTTATCTACATAGGCCTATTTGAGCAACACAAGATATACATGTTTTTATCTACATCATATCTTATAGGACTAATATTGACATGGAGATTTGGCTGGTCTCAGCTCGTGGTCGGATGGGGTTGGTGACAGGGATGACAGCGGGGATGATGGAGGGGCTCCTTGATTTCTGCAAAAACAAAAACCCTATAAGTTATCACTAATACATCCCGAATAGTATCATACATATAACATCACTAATTGCTTAAACTAAAAAAATAACAACAAATGTGACATGTTCAACTAGTTCTATTAATTCAACTAGTTCTTACTAAAAATAAACTTACTATAAATAGAAATAAACTAGTTCTTTCTAAAAAATAAACTAGTTCAACTAGTTATATTAATTTTCTTACTAAAAATACATTAGTTCTATTAATTCAACTAGTTCTTGCTAAAACCAAACTAGTTCAACTAGTTTATTCATTTACTTACTAACCATTTTAAACACTTACTAAAAAGTAAAAACAGTAAAAAAACTACATTACACAATAGTAAAAAACAGAAGAAGAAAAAAGATGGAGGGAGGAGGAAGAAGGAGAGAGGAGGATGGGGAGGAGGCCGGTGGGATAGGAGGAGGGAGGGGTGGGGGAGGGGAGGGAGGCCGGAGGAGGAGGAGGAGGGAGGGGGCAGGGGTGGAGAGGGAGGGGGCGGCCGGAGGAGGAGGAGGGAGGGGGCGGGGGTGTAGGAGGAGGGGGCGACCGAAGGAGGAGGAGGGAGGGGGCGGCCGGAGAAGGAGGAGGGAGGGGCAGTCGGAGGAGGGCGGCCGGAGGAGGAGGGGGAGGAGGGAGTACCTCGGCGAGGAGCAGCGCGGCGGCGGCGGACGACGGGTTCGGCACGGCCGGGCGAGAGCGAGTGAGAGGGAGAGAGTGAGTGAGAGGGAACTGCACCGCTGTAGGATAAGGTAAATAGTAGCGCGTTTCAGGAAAAAGCACTACTGCTAAGAGACGTAGCAGTAGCGCTGGTGGGGCATACGCGCTACTGCTAAGTGTGTCTAGCCAACTGCGCCCAGTACAAGTATAGCAGCAGCGTTCTTTAGCGTAACGCGCCATCGCTAAAGTAATAGCGAGAGCGGTTTATTTAAACTCGCTACTACTAAGTAGCAGTAGCGCCCTGTTTTGTCCAGCGCTACTGCTAAGATGATGTGTATAAGGTTTTCCCTAGTAGTGTATATTTGGTGTACGTGTAGTCGATTCCTACAATACCTTCATGGTGAACCCCCTCTTAGATAGTGTGGTTGTCCTATTATGGACTAAAATATTAAGTAAAGATACTGGCAAAATTCTTCTTTTACCTTTTTCGAATTGAGGAGCATCTAACCATCGATGCATTCTTCCATGATATGGCAGCACTATTTATAGACTCAGGGGTGTTTGGTTTCAAGGACTTTTTTGTGTTGGGACTAGAAAAAGTCTCTAGCAAACCAAACAGGGTGAGACTTTTTTGGGACTTTTTGCTAAAAGTCCTTAGAAGCACCTCCTTGAGAGTTTTTTTCAAAAAGTCCTAGGGATTAAAAAAAGTCCTAGGACTAGAGAACCAAACACCACCTCAAGCATCTGGTTAGAACAGCAAGTTATGTTGTCATTAGCACAAAAAATAATTAAGGGCATAAATGCCCTTTTAACCTCTCCCTTTTGGCATTTATGACAACGTAATAGATAGAGTAGCAAAATAATTATGATAATAAGTCACAATGAACTTGCCAAGAGCACCACGTAGACATATGCCTTATTTTAATTTGCCTTGAATACAAAAGGTACAGGTGTGGAAAGGAGCTCCCCTCATTATAAGGAATCTGATAGTACTACCAGCTTGCCAAGTGCCTAGCTAGTCAAAGATGTTATTTCTTTACTTTCTTTTCCCTATTGCTCCGATTAGAATATGTTGTCATTTAAGTGAACTTGTGTAGCAATCTGTTTGACAAATGATTTACTCATCAGGAAGTAGCTTGTAGTAGCAGTCTAGTGTGGCCACATACTACGTATATATTACTCCCTCCATCTTAAAATAAGTGTCTCAAGTTTATACTAGCTCTAGTACAAATTTATACTAAGCTCAAGACACTTATTTGGGGACGGAGGGAGTAGTAATTTGGTAGTCTAGTCGTGCTTTTCCAGCTTGTGATTATTTTTCTTGCTTGCTTCGGTCATGTCCAACATTTTTACATGGCATAGGATGACACACACAAACATCTGCTTGATCATAAAATTTGATTCTTTTTGCTTTATCCCCTGACAAATGGATATTAAATCTGAGTACTTAGTATTGATTGCAAGTGGCATTCTGGATTTCTGGTTCATAGGACATTCTGAATCTGAGTACTTTGTAGATGTTCAAAGAAGCTTGAAAAAATTATATTCTTTTCGCAAGCAACGTGGTCTCGATTTTATTATGCACACTGCACATACAATATGTTGGTTGATATTATTTCATCTTAATCCGTTTATATACTCAAAGTTAGTCTATTGAAAATGTAAACTAGTGCTAACTTAATTTTTTGTGTAGTTCAGTGAACATCAAGTTGTGGTATCTGACGGCGATGCGGAGTGGAGAAAAAACATAAGTAGGGCTAGTGATCCGTCTTGCAGTTCATCTTATTCGAAAGTATCTCTGCCACAGACATGGCAATTGATAATTCAAGTCTTTTTTTTGTTGTTGTTGTGAACAAACTTGAACTATGATGGCACATGAAAACAGTTTAGGCCAACACTTGGTCGCAATGAAATTTGGACCGACCGTTATTTGAATCTTTGTGAACTGGTGGTTGTCAATTGTAATATTTCTTAAAATTCTAGTTTACAAGAATTCTGAAATTTTGTATATGTTTTTTGAGAATTATTTGTGGAATTCTTATCTATGGTCTATTGTTATCTATAGAATTTTGTATGAAGGCTGTGAAATTTTGCATGTACAAGCCTAT